>JAHDVF020001314.1:0-685430 GCA_022606425.2 Lepidostoma basale
TTTATTTAATAATAAAATCAGAGTGCCATTTATTGTTTTTCGTTTATTATCTCATAAATAAGCAATAAAACAAAAAGCCGAGCGTCAAAAATATTTTCAGTAAATCACCAATATCAATTTTGGTTTGGGGTATTAGAAAAAACCCAACTCAAAAAGAAAAAAAAAAAATACAAGAATGCCCGGGGATTTCGCGTTTAGGATTTAACAAACTGTGGAAAAGCGTGGTATGAATAAGTTAGCAGTGTAAAAATATTACTGAAAATTGTACAATAGGGTGTTCAAGGGTTAATGGCAATATTCAAATAACAATTTTTGATGCATTCTTAGACTCGTAGACGAATTCAACGAAAATATTTAAAAATATATTTTAATAATTCTGATTTTGCAAATTTGGTTTGGTTCATGTGGTGCTCCCGTGAATTTGAAGAAATTACGTGTATAAGTGAATTGTTTTGGTCAATTTGATTGTTGCCGCACTTTATAATAGTTAATTGTGAGACGTAATATGTTTGTACTGTTTTGATGTCAAAATTATACAAGTTTTTTCGTTCACATAAAGAATTTTGACAGGTGTAAAAATAAATTTTTCATTTGTTCCAATGACAATTTGAATAATTTCTTCAATATTCTTTTAAAATTCTTGCTGGTGTTGGTTGGTTTTAAGTGCCTAATTACTGCCAAATAAAAAAAGTGGATACGTGGAACATAAATTAAATCATATAACAGCTCATTTAAAAAACGGTGGATACGTGTAACATAAATTAAAGAAACACAAAAGTCCGGATCGTCCATGTCAACATGTGCAACATCGGAAAAACATTATGTGTTATTACATTATGTGCTAAATTTAAAAAACGGTGGATTCGTGGAACATAAATTAAATAGACAATATGTGCACCATCTAAAATAACATTTTGTATTAAATTATTTTTATTTTGTTATTTTATTTTATATCATTGTATTTTATATTATTTGTTTTAGATTTATTTTGTGGGTGTTGGAAGATCGAAGTGTGCGCGGGAGATGCCTATTGGTGGCGATGAGGTTCGCAACCCATCACACCGCATCTCCCGCGGGGCGAAAAGAGAAGGATGGAGTGCCGCATCGGTTAAAGTGTAACAGTCCATTCTTTCCGCCTACCCTTTCGGGGAGACGGCGTGATGGTTAGTTAGTTAGTTAGTTAGTTAGTTAGTTATATATTTTAAAGTGTTAAATTAAATAAAAATAATTTATCCGCAATGGGTAAAATCCAGTATTTGTCTACAAGAATTTGTATACATTAAAAATGTTGTATAAAATAACTGGTCCAAGTTAAAGGCATAAAAATTGGAGAGACATCTCCAGCCGTAATCTAGTACTGTATGATTTGCAGATACTTTCACAATGAATTATTAAAGATTTTCTGCTTAATGATTCCCAATCTTAATAGATGACACTAGTGTAGAGTGAACTAAAAAATGTAAAGATAGGTGCAGGATTCTAGCATATATACAAGTTCCGAAAAAATTTCAGACGTGGTGGCCATAAGAAGGGCGGAATGGGGACTGTTGTTAAACATAAAGCGATCGCTCAACCCAATCAATGACAAGGTCATTAGTCCTGTAAGCGCCTCGGCCACCATATTCTGTTCCCAGAAAACAATTTACATCTTCGTCTCTATTGAAATACAATTAATCCTTATAAAAAAATATATTGTATAATCTATTTACACACGTCCTCCGTAAAGTAGTACCCGTTTGGGAATATAAAAAAAATGTAAAAAAAATATATAAATAAAACAACTTTGTATTTAAGCACGTTAGGGTTATTATATTGATGCCAACTAGTTTTGCTTGGACCCAAGCTTCATCAGGGCAGTATAACAACTATTTTCAGTTTCAGTTGTTGTACTGCCCTGATGAAGCTTGGGTCCAAGCGAAACTAGTTGGCATCAATATAAAAACCCTACCATGGTTTAATACAAATGTGTTTTATTTAAATAATTTTTGTAAATGTCTAACCACAATGTGAGTGCTTTATATAAAGAATTAAAAAAAGATATTGTATATAAACAAATATGAATGATTTAATTGTAAAGAAAATGCCTTAAACTACTACTCTACATAACAACAAGTTTTTGTATCCCAGCGTTATATTCCTTCGCCGAACATTGACATAGGAACAAATACACATAAAGGTTCGAAAAATCACGAAAATTTTACATTTGATATATTATTGTAACACCTGATGATGTCTACATAGGTTGACGAAACAGCTGTCGCGTAAAATGAAAATACAATTGTGATACATAAAACAATGTTTTTTTAATTTAACAGTTTATAATGTTAAAGTATCATAGTGTTTCGGCCAAAACAATGGACTATTAAAAATACATAATACCCGGAACGCATGAGAGATGGTTCGACATTAGGAATACAAGATACTTTCACGAATATGAATGACGTCGATCTCCAAAGCGATCATGTTCAGTAGTTTGTTGCTCCCCTCACCGGCATCACCAGAGGCAAGCTAGTTCTGCATACTTTCTAGATGAAACAGTGTCAACGATTTCGCCATTAATTGATATTATTGTACCTACTCGTATAATATCTTCATCTTCGTTTATTCTTTCATTTTTTTACATTTTCTATGGAAACTAACTAACCATCACACGGTCTCTCCAAAGGGGTAGGCAGAAAGAACGGACTGCCACACTTTTCTTTCCTGACATATTTCTCTCGCTTCCTCAACATTCATACATCGTGTCATGCACGCGCGTCGATTTCTCTGACTCCTCACATGGCCGACATTCAATATTTGATTTATTCGATCGTGCCACGTTTTCCTCTATTCTCTATTCGTTACTCGGTTACTCGTTAATACGTTCCATTTACATCGTTAACATATAATTTTCTAGGGAATCCTTTCATAAATTTGTTTATAACGCTATTATCTGTTTGGCTAACGCTGTAATCTTTTTTATATCGACGTTGAATTTATCCAATACACACAATAACAGAAAAACCTGATTTACATTGGAAAAAGTATAATAGATTATTTAAATTTAGAGTTAAATTCAGTAACGACTTTTGTACGAAGGGCGTACAAGAGAATTGAAACTGAAATTGAACCAAGTGACTTTTTTAGGATTAATTATAAGCAACTTTCAAGCGTTGATTGTCTTTTAAATGACTTCAAAACGTATAATTTACATTCTAACATTTCTTTTCATACAACCCAAAATACTAGAACGTATTTTCATTCCATTATCTCGTTAAATTGAAGCATAATAAGAGTAAAATCTCTTGATTATTTTTTTATGATTTAAAACCACTATTTTAATTTTAAGTCTATTATTTTCTACTTATTTCTAAGATATCTTCTCTCTTCTTCTTCCTCAGCCTATTCCCGTCCACTCCTGGACAAAGGCCTCCTCCATTCGCTCCCATGTCGCTCTGTCTTGTGCAGTCTGCATCCAGGTTATTCCGACGTGTCTGTTCAGATCATCCTTCCACCGTAGTTGCGGTCGCCCTGCACTTCTCTTCGCCGTCCACGGTCTCCAAGTCAGCAGTCTTCTTGTCCACTTTTCATCTGAGCTTTTGCCTTTTGCCATTTTAGAGTCGCCACCCGGTGGATGATGTCAGTGACCTTTGTTTTTTCTCTCACCGTATCGTTTCTGACTCTGTCTCTTAGGCTTATTCCTAACATATTCTAAGATATGCTTATTCTAAGATATCATCAAATCTAATCAGTTTATTTTCTCAAAAGATATAACAAACAAAATTTGACTTTAATATATATATATATACGAGTATATATATTGATCAAAGATAAAATATAATATATAATACCAGGAACGCATGAGAGATGGTTCGACTTTAGGAAGACAAGATACTCTCTAAAGTTAAGAGTAATTGTCTTCTAATTACACCTTCATCATTGAGATAACTATCTAACTAAGTAACCATTACGCTGTTTCCCCGAAGGGGTAAACAGAAAGAATGGACT
Organism: Lepidostoma basale; assembly: GCA_022606425.2. NCBI lineage: Eukaryota > Metazoa > Arthropoda > Insecta > Trichoptera > Lepidostomatidae > Lepidostoma > Lepidostoma basale. The sequence goes on from JAHDVF020001314.1 coordinate 3,988, forward strand.
GCCACACTTTTCTTTCCTGACATATTTCTCTCGATTCCTCAACATTCATACATCGTGTCATGCACGCGCGTCGATTTCTCTGACTCCTCGCGTGACCGACATTCAATACTTGATTTATTTGATCGTATCACGTTTTCCTCGGTCTTTTTCAATTTCTAGTTGCATTTACATCGTTAACATATATTTTTTAACCATTATTTTTTCATACAGTCTTCTCCATGTGTCCAAACCATCTTAATGATCCTTTAATTATTTTATTCATAACACCTTCATTCGCACCGCATTCACTTCTTATGTTTTCATTCGAAACTCTATCATAAACAGAGTATCCATACAATCGCCTAAGAGATCTCATTTCTACTGCATTTATTCTACTTTCATCCTTCTCTTGCCAGTTCCATGCTTGCTTCCATACATAAGTGTCAGTGGAAGAACACCATTGTGCACTGCTATTATAGCTTTTTTGGATAGGTTTTTGTTTGCGATGACAATTTTTAATGCACCATTCACTTGGTTGCCTACCCCAACCCTTCTTTCAATATCCCTTTCCACTCACCCATCTCTTGTAAACATACTACCTAAATACACGAACTCATCTACTTGCTCCTAATTTTCACCATTCACGCTAATGTTGCAGACTGTTATGATTTCTTCTTTTTCAAAAACCATTACCTTGGACTTATTAACATTCATCATCAGATCATTTCGCATGCATATCTCATACATACTATTCACCAGGAATTGTAGTTCATGCTCGTTGTCTTCAAGTAGGACAGCGTCATCCGCATACAAGATACAGCTTACTGACACTCCGCTCATTTTGGCACCTACATCCAACCCTTTCAGCTCTTTCATACACTTGTCCATATATAGATTAAATTGATTAAATTAAATTAGGAAAAGAAAACCAGACAGCGGAAATATCGAGGCGAATAGGGTTGAGCTATAACTCCAATATGTCTAAAGGGAAGAAGTTTATGATTCATGCATACTGCCGGTGATGACTTATGGGATGGAAACTATGACCCTCACCAAGAGAAATGTAGAGAGATTAAGAGTCTCGCAGCGTTCCATGGAAAGACATATGCTCGGCGTCAGTCTCCGAGATAAAATTAGAAATGAGGATATTAGACGCCGAACAAAAATAACGAACATCATGGAACGACTAGCGAGACTAAAGTGGCAATGGACGGGTCATGTGGCGAGACAGAGTGAGGATATATGGACCCAGAAAATAATATGGTGGAGACCATGGGAGCATAGGAGAAACGTCGGCAGGCCGCAAAAAGGGTGGGCCGACGACATTGCTGCCGTGGGTGGGGGGAAATGTGGCTACGGCTGGCAGGAGATAGAGACGAGTGGAAGGGAAGGGAAGAGGCCTATGTCCAGCAGTGGACCGATAAAGGCTGACGAAGAAGGAGAAAAAGAAATTAATTTTTTTTATTTTTTATTATATAATATGAATTTCTAATGAGAAATTTCAATTAACTATATCAACATTTGAAAATGATTGATAGATGTAAATTTCGTAATTGTTTTTAAACACCCTGTATCGAATGTGAGACAGTGTTATGATAAAAGCGATATGAGATCTGTACCAAGTCGTGGGGGTTTTTGTAAGAGTATTTTGACATGGGTTCGATCTCTCCCGGGACCAGATATGAATAAAAATTCCCTTTTCACGAATCCCTCCTCATATAAAAACGACATTTAGGGATGTGTATGGAAGGTGAAAGAGTCCCAATCGTGTAAAAACAGGTACGATTTAACCTTTCCCTTACGGTGCTAAAATAAAAACGCGCGTTCCTGAGTTGGATAGTCAGTACCCAATCAAAAATGAGCGTTTTTCAATCGGAATAATAAGAACATTCATAGTTAATCCCCTTAATTAATTATAATTGAAGTCAAAAATTATAAAAAATTAGATTAATTTGCTAAAAACAAAAAAAAACATCTGTGAACGCTCACGGGACGAGCATAGGTCCACTCTGGTTGCAAGCCCGAGAGCTACTGCCGGGCAGTGAGAACATTGAACTCCCGCGCTTCCACAGTGAAGTATGCAATAGTGAGATGCGAATATAGTGCCGCACTACGAATTTTGTTTCCGATGTACACAAAATACATCTGATGCACCCAATAAATTTTGATTATTATTAATATTATTTTTTTAATCAATGCATAAATATTAGGTCCTTACTTATGAAATTGGCGTTTTGTATGGGAGGAACATAAAGTTGATTTTTTTTTTAAATAATATATTTATTTAATCAAAGTATGTACCATTGCTATCTATGCACTTTTGCCATCTCATAGGTAGTTCATCGATCCCTTTACTAAAAAAAACATTCGGACGGGAATCAATAAAATCGTTGAAGTCGGTTTGGACTGCCCCATCGGAGTTGAATTTTTTCCCTTGCAAGAAGTTATCCAAATTTCGAAAAAAATAGTAATCTGTTGGGGCAAGGTCCGGAGAGTACGGTGGATGTCTTAGACATTCCAATTGAAGCTCTTCTAATTTGGAAGCCGTCTGTTGTGCAATGTGTGGTCTAGCGTTATCATGAAGCAGCAGTGGCCTAGAGCGATTAACCAGCCTCGGTTGTTTAGCAGCTAGCTTTTCCATCATGGTTTGCAGTTGCAGTTGACAATAGACATCTGCCGTAATCGTCTGGCCAGATTTAAGAAAGCTGTAGTGAACGACACCAGCACTAGTCCACCAAACGCTCACAAGTAACTTTTTGGAGTCAATTTTCGCTTGGGGCATGGTTTGGCTGGTTCGGCAGGGTTCAGCCATTGCGATGAGCGCTTCCGATTATCATACAGGATCCACTTTTCATCACAGATAATGATTCGATTCAAAATCCCTTCATTATTGTGCCGGTTGAGTAATGCAACGCAGCAGTCAACGCGCGTTTGTTGATTTGCTTCACTCAATTCGTGAGGTACCCACCTTTCAAGCTTTTTCACCTTCCCGATTTGCTTCAAGTGGATTAAAACAGTTTTATCACTAACACCGCAGCCTGCAGCTAACTCGGACGTGGTTTGCGATGGATCCGCTTCCACAATAGCCTTCAATTCTTTATTATCAACTTTGGTCTCCGGCCGTCCACGGGGCTTGTTCTGCAGGTCGAAATTTTCCAAACGAAAACGTTGGATCCAAAAACGCATTGTGTTTTCTTTTGCGGCACCGTCGCCATACACATCATTAATCCTTCGAGCCGTTTCTGCAGCACTGGTGCCACGGTGGAACTCGTACTCGTAAATAACGCGATATTTCAAGTTTTCCATTTTGTAAACTGAGTGACGCAAAGAAAAAAAACAATTGAGGAAAAAACAAATGAATTATAATTTTAGAAACACAAATACTTGAGTAAATAGCTGTATAAATTTGAATTTGGAATTCCTAACCAAAAAGAAAATATTTGAGATCAAATTTGCCAGTACGGCAAAACGCCAATTTCATATGTAAGGACCTAATATATTATGGTGGAATATCTGAAATCTTAACCTTGTATTAATTATATTTATAGAGATATTGATGTTTATTAGAAGCAACGTGTAGAAGATACCCATCACAGGGAAGGGAGGGTTAAATGAAACCAACCGTTTAAAATCAACAATATACCGGCGAAAAACCTTATTTCCCGTTTCATGTTTTTATATGCTGTGTTTTCCATTTGTAAAATCAACGCGAAGGACATTATTATAATGAATACGAATGAAACCGTCTGATTTAAAAAAGTTTTTATTTTAAGAGAGTGACATGTTTTTTGTTGGCGAACCATAAACTAACTAACTAACTAACTAACCATCACGCCGTCTCCCCAGAGGGGTAGGCAGAAAGAATGGACTGCCACATTTGTCTTTCCTGACATATTTCTCTCGCTTCATCAACATTCATACATCGTGTCATGCACGCGCGTCGATTTCTCTGACTCCTCACGTGGCGTTCCTCTATTTCTAGTTCCATTTACATCATTAACATTTAATTTTTTCACCATTCTTTCTTTATTCATTCTTTCCATGTGTCCAAACCATCTTAATGATCCTTTGATTATTATGTTCATAACACCATCATTCGCACCGCATTCACTTCTTATATTTTCATTCGACACTCTATCATACACTGAGTATCCACACATTCGTCTAAGAGATTAATTCCTACTGCACTATTTCTACTTATATCCTTTTTACAACATTTGTAAAAAATGTTGTAAAAAACAAAAACTGGTCAAAATTATAGCATATAGATTGGAGTGACATCTCCAGGCGGGTTCTAGTAATGCGGTAAATGGCGGTAGCCTTTCACATTGCGTTAAAAAAATCTTCTGCTTAATGCTTAAAATACATGCCAAATAATCAATTAAGCAGAATACAAAGCGTATTTAATGCTGCTGCCCGATTGATTATGGGGCAACAAAAATACTGTCATATCACGCCGCTCCTGAAGGACCTTCATTGGCTTAAAATCCGAGAGCGAGTAAAATATAAATTGTGTTTGACAGTGTTTAAGGCTCGACACCAGAGAGCGCCAGCGTATATATCGGACCTCTGCGTGACACCCATGCCAACGGAAAGGCAACGTTCACTCCGATCAGTAGAAACAAGTGCAAACAACATAGCGATTCCAGTCAGAGCCAATAAAGCTTGTTTCTATGATCGTGCTTTCAGCGTTGCGGGTCCGTTGGCGTGGAATAGCCTCCATGTTAGTATTAAGTATGAGGATAGTGACGTTAAATTCAAGAAACATCTGAAGACTGCACTGTTCGGTCAGTCATTTCCTAGTGCGCCCGCGAGTAATTGATTTTACAAAACGCACTTAAAATACAAATCATCATAATAATAAATAAAAAAATTGAATATACTACCATGCAAAGGGTGGTGTTGGAGATTAACATATATACAACTTCCAAAAATTTGTCAGACATGGTGGTCATAAGAAAAAATAATGTGGAATGGGGAATGTTGTATTACATAAAGCGTGCGCTTAACCCAACCAATGACAGGTCATAAGTCCTGTAAACACCTTGATCAACCATTTTATGTTTCCAATTTGCATCTTCGTCTCTATTGAGATACAATTGATACTTATATCCTTATTTTGCCAGTTTTATACTTCGCTGAAGAACTGAAATGGTTTGCCGAAAAGTACTTAAACATTTTTTGTTTTTTTTTTGTATTTTTATTTCAGTCTGAATCTCATTTGTCACGTTAGGTTATTGCGGCGTGTGAAGATTTAATTCTCTTCTCATTACAGAACTTTGTGTCGAGAAATGACAAAAGAAAAGTAAAAAGAAAATGAAAAGTTTCCACGTCGCCGTAATGATCCGCGATGTTTTGAGCAATTTATTTTCAGCGAAAACCCGCGATATTGGCTTTAACTTTCAGACAAAATGAGATTATTCTAAATAATAAAAGAAAAGAAAACTAACACCGTGAAATGTCCTGTAAATAAATGTTTAGATAATTTCTTCATAGCGTGTCATTTCGTACTGAACCTAAATTACAACGACTTTTATATTTAAAAAATCTGATTTAGATAGCGATATTGAAACACTTTACTAAAACTCAAAACGTTCATACAAAATAAATACAAAATAACGTGAAAATTGTATATAACAACAAGAATTTTAAACAAGTTTACATTACACAGCGCTTCGTGTATAAAATTTCGCCTCACTGGTAAATAGCATGACCTTTAGTTTAGTTCACAATTCACAAAATTGTATTACTGTGGGATTTAAGCTGCGCTCGACGTAATCTCAAAGCTTCACGCTGTAAATGCGTTACGTAGCTCGTTTAGTTTTATGGAGCTTTTTATGTTTCGGACAAGTTTAGTTTGGCATTTTCGTGATTTGCGTAAAATCGGATAACCTCTGGTGACGAGAAAAAGATATTGACATTGCAAATTGGCTTCAATTGGAATCCACAATGAAATGTGATTATTCGAATTGTTAAAATTAACTGTATTTTATTATTCAAAGCCTTGGTGTACCTGTTTTTTGTCGTATTTTATACGAAAGTAACTTTACCTTTGATCAGATAGTCCATTGTTATGGCGGAAACACTTACCTCGTATATTTCATAAATTAACTAACTAACATCTTCTTCTCCGGTCTCAATCTAACGATTGGTCTGCAGCAAGGCGACGCATCTCCTCTTCCACTCCGCTCGGTCCTCGGCAAATCTCTTCAACTCCGAATAAGAGTTGCAGCCCATATCTCGTTTAATCTGGTCTAGGTACTCTTGGCGAGGTCGTCCTCTGCCCATCGATCCCTCGATTCCCTCCAACACATTATGCAGGAAACATTCGTGTCGCAACACATGACCAATCCATATTGCGCGCCTCTCCGCTATGGTGTTCAACACGTGCCTACTCTCTTGAACTCTGCTGAGGACTTCTTCATTGGTAATGTGGTCCCTCCATGAAACATGGGCAGCTCATTGGTAGGTTCACATCTCAAATACCTCCAGCCTTTTGCGCTCTCTTTCGCCCAGGCACCAAGTCTCGCAGCCGTACAGTAAAACAATGTTTTTAAAAGTTGTTTTCGGAGGTTCAGGTCTATGTTGTTGGACTCAAATATTGTAGACTTTTTGTTGAAGGCAAGTTTAGCCTGGTGGATACGACTATCGACGTCTTTCTTGGATCGACCACCCCATGTAATACTGCTCCCCAGGTAAACAACTAACCAACACAAATTGGCGTCAATTGGAATCCACATCATTCGAATTGTTAAAATTAGCTGTTTTTTATTATTCAAAACCTTGAAGTACCTATTTTTTACAAGAGTAACTTTACCTTTGACCAGATAATCCATTGTATGGCCGAAACACTTATATTTCAAAAATAAACTAACTAACCATCACGCCGTCTCCCAAAGGGATAAGCATAATGAATGGGCGGCCACACTTTTGTTTTCTGACATATTTCTCTTCGATTCCACAACATTCACATATCGTGTCATGACTCCTCACGTGGCCGACAATCAATTGTTGACTTATTTGATCGTGCCCCGTTTTCCTCAGTCTTCCTCTATTTCTAGTTCCATTTATATCGTTAATTTTTTCTTCATTCATTCTTTCCATCTAAATAATCCTTTCATTATTTTATTCATAACACCATCTTTCGCACCGCGTTCAATTCTTATATTTTCATTCGACACTATCATACACAGAGTATCTACACATTCGTCTAAGAGATAATAAGTGAATGCGGTGCGAATGATGGTGTTATGAACAAAATAATGAAAGAATCATTAAGATGGTTTGGACATATGGAAAGAATGATGAAGAAAGAAGGGTAAAAAAAAATATATTTTTACGATGTAAATGGAACTAGAAATAGAAGAAGACCAAGGAAAACGGGGCACGATAAAATTAATCAAATATTGATTGCCGGCCACGTGAGGAGTCATGAGACGATGTATGAATGTTAAGGAAGCGAGAGAAATATTTCAGAAAAAAAAAGTGTGGCAGTCCATTCTTTCTGCCTACCTCTTCGGGGAGACGGCGTAATGGTTAGTTAGTTTGTTATTTAAAATGAATTTTCTTCAAGGCATTTCAGTAAAATCATTAGATTATTTTAATAGTATATACGAGTATAAATATATTGTAGAATACATTTATTGCATAATTAACCTTTGCCATATAGAAAACACACGGATTCATTAAGTCCCACACACTGTACTAAAATATATCCACAAACGTACGGACAACACGCGCGTACGTCTCTCCGGGACTCACAAGCTTATTTCTAAATAAAATTTATTGTCGTTTTGCAATGGTATATTTACCCCATATAAACCCGAAGGAAAATCTACCTCTGCTATTGGAACTTTCGGAGTTAGAAAGTGTTCGAATGGCGTTATTCCACGAAGTTCTTACCTTAGCCGAAGGTTAATTCTTCCTAATAAATGTCAGAATAATGCGAGAAAATGGCATTTATTGCACACATTTAGTTGAAGAACCCGTCTGATTTGTAGTTTCATTGGTTTATATTTTTCTGGTATTGTGATATACGAACAAACCTTCTAGAAAACATTTTGTTTCTTGAACATTGAAGTTCAACTGGTGTACCTTTTTTAAATTCAGTCTGTTAGATCGGTAACTGTCATACCACGTGGAAGATTTCCTAACCGTTAACATCTGTAGCCGTGATATATCGTTTTGCGACTTTGCAGTACTCGTAATGACATTTATTGTAAGAATTTGGAACCAAAAATTACTACAATACTTACCTACATCCATCCTTTACAGAAATCTATAAAGATAATAAATTAAATGTGTTTTACTTCGTCATAATTACGGTTTACATGTGCGCTGTCGGTAAATCACATGTGTGAAGTATCCCATCGGCCGCCATTATTCTATATTTGTTTGTCCTGCGTCGCGCAGGTATTTGATTTTCAACGTTTCCTTGTATTATTTTCTGTTATTTATTATAAATTGTGATAAATTCTACTCTGATTAGTTTTTATCAATTTCCATTATTTTTGTGTATTATGAATGTGTGATATATGAGTACAAAGTACTTTTTTATTCATCATCTGTTAGCTAAAGGATAACCGAACAAACATAATATTCGAAAATACATTTATCATTCAAACACTCGTATAATAAGTTTTTTAACAAAAAAATTGGTTAGAAATATTCGCGCCGTATTTGACGGTATGTTTTGTATTTGACCGAGCCGTAATGAAAGGGTTAATAGATTTTTAGTTTGTAGCAAATTTTCACTTCTACACCGTGAACAAGTCATATAAATAAAAATGAATGTTTGCAAAAAAGTTTATTACATTTTACTCTATTGAAGGAAAAGACGTTAACACTGTGGAATTACTCGTATGTTGTTAATTTGGAAGGAGAATATTCAACACTGTATTATCCACTTTATTTATTAAATATTTTTACAAAGTCAAATTAAAATACGATTCGATACGTGTGTCAGACCTCCTCCAATCACAGGAGTAAATATAACTAATTTTATATAAACTTAAGGCTTTAACACTGTGGAATTCCATAATGGCGATTTTTTTTGTAAAAATACGTTTTTTTTTCACTTTTAAGTTTAATTTTCTCGACATGTTTTGAAAGAACTTGCACCTTCATTAAAAACTTAAAGCCTATAAACATGTCGATTAAAATAAACTAAACTAAAAAATGGAATAACAGTTATAATTGCTTCTTGAAAAATTATGGAAAACTTCATATTAAATCATTTATACGAATTAATGTGTTTTAGATGTTTTATTATATTTTATGGGAATAATAAGTTTCACCTTACTACTTACTTATATATTTGATAATGCCTTACTAAATCAAAAAATATCTTCTTCTTTTTCCTTGTTGTAGACCTATTGTGGTCTGTTCTCCAGAGTGTTGCCCCTCTGTGAGGTAGACTCCCAGCTGTCCTTCCATCTTTTAGGTCTTCCACGAGAACGAGTCCCATGATGCTGATTATGGGATCTACAATGCAACGTAGGGGAGTCTGGTGGTGTCCATTCTTTGAACATGACCGTACCAATCCCTTTTACGCTGTCGCTTCATCTTATAATATCCTCCTTATTCTGGTGTTGGTCGCGCGATCTCTTAGTGTATTGCCTGCTATCGTCCTCAGTGTCATTAAAAAATTATTCCTTTTAAATACAATAGAATTTCTTGAAAACAGACCTTTTTATTCGTATTGATTAGGAAAAAAATTTGTTTTAATTTATTATAAAAATCATTTTGAAAATCCACAATGTGAAAACGTATTGAGTTAATAAAAAAAAGTTTTTATTTAGAGAAATAAATTTGATTTGTTTTTTGAATGTATACAAATACTTGTAGACAAATACTGGATTTTACCCATTGCGGGTTAATAAGACGTGGTGGTCGTAAGAAGGGCGGAATGGGGAATGTTGTATTACATAAAGCGATCGCTTAACCCAACCAATGACAGGTCATAAGTCTTGTAAACGCCTCGACCACCATATTTTGTTTCCAAAACAATTTACATCTTCGTCTCTTTTGAGATACAATTAATTCTTAAAATAAATTTGATTTTATGTTTAAGAAATATATTTTATTGTGTATCAATATATACAATATATGCATTAATCTTTAGATTTGTGGGCTAGAGAAAAAGTACAATATTGTCTTCGAAGCATAAGATTTCTTTACGGCAAACATTTACAAACTCGGCGAAGATTTTAAAAACTCATTTCCACTTGAAAAAATAATCAGATTATACAAATCTTTCTGTGATGAATTGCTTTCGTATGAAATTTAAAATTTCTTTTTACATTTAGAACAACCAGAGCAATTTATAGCAATCCATCATAAAATCTAAGCGAACTAAGTTTTATAAATCAAAAAGATTTAGTTTGATAAAGTTACAGAAACAAATTTCGGGAAAGTGCATTTGATTTAGGAAAAGTTAAAAACAAAACATTCTGAAGTAAATATTATTGTTTTCTATTTTCGTTGTGCACGTCAAGAAATATGATTAATGTTTTTCTTTTCAATATCGTATAAATTCTAAAGCCAAACATCGAAAAACGAAGTTATATCATCTTCTTCTTCAAGTGCCCTGTCGGGTCCCCCCAACGTTGGTGATCACCTCGGCAAACCTATCCCTGTCCTGCGCCGCTCGGAACAGCCCCTCCACACTTCGGATGCCGGTCTACTCCCTCACGTTTCGCACCAGGACATCTGTTTCCTACCGGACCCTCGGCTTCCCTCAATTTCCCCTCCAATATTAGTTGGAGAATGTGGTACTTTTCCCCATGCAGTACATGACCCAGATAAGAATTTTTCTGAACCTTAATAATTGATAACAGCTCCATGTCAACTCTAGCTCGCCTTGGGACTTCGGTATTGGTAACCATGTCTGTCCAGGGAATTCTGAGCATTCGGCGATAGATAATAGTTGGCTTTATCGATAAAATAAGGAACTATATATCATCTTAGAATATATACAGTGAACCAGAAGTGATTGATTTCACCAACATTAGTGTATGACTCGCTGTATGAATGTGGAGAAAGCTAGAGAGGTATCTCAAGATATAGCAGTGTGGCGTACCATTCTCTTTGCCTACCCTTAGAAATGTATACATATCTATTGATTCTTGAAATATTAAATGATGAAAACGTCTGTTTTACGCAAGTTTTTTTTTTTTTTAAGTCCATTGTTTTTGCCTAAAACTATGATACTATGACATTCTCTCCTCTTCTTCTTCTTCCTCAGCCTATTCCCGTCGAAGGACAAAGGCCTCCTCCATTCGCTTTCATGTCACTCTGTCTTGTGCAGACTGCATCCAGGTTATTCCGACGTGTCTGTTCAGATCATCTTTCCCCCGTAGTTGCGGTCGCCCTGCACTTCTCTTTGCCGTCTACGGTCTCCAAGTCAGTAGTCTTCTTATCCACTTTTAATCTGAGCTTCTACCTTCGTGACCTGCTCATTGCCATTTAAGAGTCACCACCTGATGGATGATGTCAGTGACCTTTGTTTTTTCTCTCACTGTAGCGTTTCTGACTCTGTCTCTTATGGTTATTCCTAACATGGCTCTTTCCATGGCTCTTTAGGTAACTCGTAGTTTCTCGGCACTTTGTTTGGACAATGTTACAGATTCAAGACCATAAGTACTAACCGGCAGAACGCAGGCTTATAGACTTTTCGTTTCAGGTTGATCGGTATTTTCCGGTTTTTATGGATGTAACCCATGTTTCCCATGTAACCCATGACATTATAAACTGTTAAATAAATAAAAACTGTGTTTTGAGTATCACAATTGTAATTTTATTTTTCGCGACAGCTGTTTCGTCAACCTATGTTGACATTATCAGGTGTTATTATACAATAATATATTTTATCAAATGTCAAATTTGCGTGATTTTTCGAACCTTTATAGGTGTTCCTATGTCAATTTGATATAATTCTTTGATATAATTTTGAATTTCTTGCTGGAGTGGAGTAAGGTACCTAATTATTTAAATCAAAATTACGGTTAGCAACTTTTTATAGGAGAAAAATAAAATAAAATAATATAATAATAAAAATAAAAATTATAATAATAATCATAATAATATAAAAACAGTAATAAAAATGAACAATTATACATAATATAGAGTCAAAAACGATGAAACATAATACATTAAAGACAAAGACGATAAACAATATAAGGAATCTGATTACATTAATAAGAAAGTGACAAAAGTTGAAGGTAGTATTATTATTTTTAAATAAATTATGAGAATGATATTTTCACCTGTCTAAAGCATTACCAAATGTCTATATAACATATCATTTGACAATGCGTCAGACAGGCGAAATATGTCATTCCCATAAACACATCCGTCTAGAAAATAGACGTTTGATGTTATAATTTATTGTTCAACACACCACACATTATGACTAAGTATTTTAAAATTTATACGTTTTACGTAACTGTTTACAACTCGTGCGGTAATTAATAATGATTTATGACGTTATAAACAAAACTAAAACAAATGAAATGCGGTAGTTTTAAAAAAAGACTTGGCGTGAACGAAATTATCATCAGAAAACCACTATTTAGATATCAAACAGCTGGCAGTGATAGAAACTTTTTTTAGTTTTCTAAGAATTTATTGTTTGACCTTTGGCATCCATGTTTCTCTAGATACAAAAATAACTACCCCCTAATTTATTTCTGTACCAAACAAAAGCATTCAATATTTTTATTGCCCCATAACAAATGAACCGAACTTTGAAGAAGTTTTAAAATTATATTCATCATCATCAGCCGTCTGTCATCCACTGCTGAATGTAGGCCTCTCCCAAAGCCCGCCACCGCCGCCTATCCATTGCCGCTCCCATCCATCCATGTCCAGCAATCCTCTTCAGATCGTTGGTCCAGCGGGCAGGGGGACGTCCAACTTTACGGAATCCTGTACGCGGTCTCCAATCCAGAAGCCGTCTTCCCTATTGGCTGTCGGTTCTCCGACAGATATGGCCAGCCCACCGCCACTTCAGCCCGCCTATCCGTAGAGCCACCTCAGTCACCTTGGTTTGTTGTCGAATAAATTCGTTTCTAAATCTGTCGTTTCTAATTGTTTATTTTTGATTATTTTTTGTTTCTTGAATAATGTTGTAAGACTCTGTAATAAATAATTAATACGGATAAAAACGTCTTATTTCTAGAAGTTTAATTATATTTTACGGGAATTTCACGTTTCGCCCTACTAAGACATTATCAAATGTGATCAAATCAAAGACACTTGATATTGCCTAAGTTAGGCGAAACATTTCATTCGCACATAATATAATGTAACTTCTAGAAAATATACGTTTTTATTCTTACTAATTTAGTATACGAGTATTTTAGCTTAGCTTTATTTAAGCTTGGTGTTGTCAAATATCTTTTTCTTCAGGTGGTTCGCGAATCTTTTGGACTTAATGATATATAGGAAGGTTTACTGAAAGCAGACCATAGATTTTAATAACATTGATTTAATCCTTTGTCGTTTAGCCTTTTTTTTTAAATTATATATAAATAATAAAATTTCGATATGATATATTATGATGATGATATGATATATCTAATCTGTGTATGATAGAGTGCCGAATGAAAATATAAGAGGTGAATGCGGTGCGAATGATGGTGTTATGAACAAAATATTAAAAGGATCATTAAAATGGTTTGGACACATGGAAAAAATGAATGAAAAAAGAATGGTAAAAAATATATATGATAACGATGTAAATGGAACCAGAAATAGAGACAGACCGAGGAAAACGTGGCACGATCAAATAAATCAAATATTGAATGTCGGCCATGTGAGAAGTCAGAGAAATCGACGCGCGTGCATGACCCGATGTATGAATGTTGAAGAAGCAAGGAAAATATGTCAGGAAAGAAATGTGTGTCAGTCCATTATTTCTGCCTATGCCTTCGGGGAGACGGCGTGATGGTTAGTTAGTTTGTTAGTTAATATTTCGATGGTTTATTTATTTTCTTAAACTAAAGTTCGCTTCTATTTCACATTGAATGATGTCAATATTCTTCCAAAGAATCATCTATAATTCACGGTCATTATAAAGTGAGCTTCAATCAATGTTAATGTATTAATGTTATTGAGATGTCTCGCTTGTTTATTCAAGATACACAGAGGAGCAAGAAGCTTTCGAGAAACAACTATTTGAATTTCTATGGAATTGTGTAGCCGTGCTAATGCCATTATAATTTTGTCTTGAATTATTAATAGTTTAGTCTAAGATACAACAGAACTCGTGGATTCCTATCCAAATTTACGTTAAATTTAAGATTTAATTTAAAATGTACCATTTTCTTCCTGCAAATAATATTTAAACAAAATGAATAAAATATGTATTAACTAAATCTTTATTTAAGGATTGTTTCTTAAATACTGATGTAAAACTCAATATTAAAAAATTAATACTGTTTTCTACATAGGTACTAACTAACTAACCATCACGCCGTCTTCCTGAAAGGGTAGGCAGAAAGAATGGACTGTCACACTTTTACTGATTACACTCCATCCTTCTCTTTTCGCTCCGCGGGAGACGCGGTGTGATGGGTTGCGAACCTCATCGCCACCAATAGGCATCTCCCGCGCACACTTTGATCGTGCAACACCCACAAAATAAATCTAAAATAAATAATATAAAATACAATGATATGAAATAAAATAACAAAATAAAAATAATTTAACACAAAATGTTCTTTTTAGATGGTGCACATATTGTCTATTTAATTTGTGTTCCACGAATCCGTCATTTTTTAATTTGGCACATAATGTAATAACACATAATGTTTTTTTCGATGTTGCACATGTTGACATGGACGATCCGGACTTTTGTGTTTATTTAATTTATGTTACACGTATCCACCGTTTTTTAAATTAGCTGTAATTAGGCACTTAACCAGCAAAAACTTTGAAATAATATTGAAGGAATTATTCAAATTGTCATTGGAACAAATGAAAAATTTATTTTTACACCTGTCAAAATTCTTTATAAAAACGATAAAACTAATATAATTTTAACAGCAAAACAGCACAAACGTATTACGTGTCACGATTAACTATTATAAAGTGCGGCAACAGTTAAATTGACCAAAACAATTCACTTATACGCGAAATATCTCCAAATTAACAGGAGCACCACATGAACCAAACCAAATTTTCAAAAACAAAAGAATAATAGGTATATTATATTTATTTATTTTATATCATTGTATTTTATATTATTTGTTTAAGATATTTATATTGTGAACGTTGGACGATCGAAATGTGCGCGGGAGATGCATATTGGTGGCGATGAGGGTCGCAACCCATCATACAGCGTCTCCCGCGGGAGCGAAAATAGAAGGAAGAAGTGCCGCATCTGTTAAAGTGTGGCAGTCCATTCTTTCTGCTAACACTTCGGGGAGATGGCGTGATGGTTAGTTAGTTAGTTAGTTAGTTTTCTAGAAGTTTTATTATATTTTATGTGAATGACATATTTCGCCTGTCTATTACCAAATGTCATTTATATGCCTTAGACGGGCGAAACATGTCATTTACATTAAATATAATAAATCTTCTAGAGAAAAGACGTGTTTATTCGTATTATTAAAATCTTATGTAGGTTAATGGTTTCGCAACAATTATGTAAAAATCGATATTTAATATTAAATATTGTGAAATCTATTTACCCGAAGTTACAATATCTTTTAGATAATCCATTGTTTTGGCGGATAACTTTGACATTTCAACAATACTAAATGTTTTAATACATAAAAATTGTGATAAATATCACAATTAATTATATTTTGTCGCGACAGCTGTTTTGATGTCAACAACTGAGTTGATTGTATGACCTGACGATGCTAGCATCGGTTAGCGAAACAGCTGTCGCGACAAAATATAATCAATTTTGATATTTATAACTAAGTTTTTTTATTTAAACAGTTAAAAATATATTTTATTGGCGTGACATGATTTGCATTGCTAGGGCGTTAATAAACCATTTGATATTACATGAAACATGTCTCTGCCACAAAATATGGATGATTTTATTTTCATCAAATTTTTTTTTTAAATACTTACAGTTTTTTTTAAAATACTTGTTTAGTTTAGATTCCACTTTAATGACTTCGAATGGAATATTCTAAGAGATGGGAGCGAGCTGCCGAAATTGGTCGAAGCCATACACTTATTTGGAATTTAACTTAAATATGTATTTTTTTTAAAAGTATCTGTATTTATTTTTATTTTCATTATTTATCATGAATGATATTATAATAACAACATTATTTTTTATAAATAAATTCATAAGCGTGTTTCAAAATGTTTATACTATTTTTGTATATTGTATAATTAAAAAATGATTACTTTATTTTAATTTAAGATAAAATTATGGCTTAAATACTATGGAATTCCATGAAGACATTTTTTATGAATTAATAGTGTTTTTTTTCACTTTTGAGTTTATTTTTTTTCGACATGTTTTAATAATTATTTGTTGGTTACTTAGGATGGCGAAGGTGTATAACCTTATTTTGATGTCAAGAAAAATAAACTAAAAAGGGGTAAAATCAAACCTTGAATCCAAAAAAAATATATATATATTTTCATTTTAATTTGTACTAGCAATAATATATATTTTTTATGATTATTTAAAGAAGAAGATAAAATATCCAGGTTCGTACAAATAAGTACACGGATAATAGCTAAACCGGTCGGTAGCAAGCGTAATAAACTGATAAAATAAATTTAAAATTATTCTGAAGCATAAAACGAATGAAAATTGCTGAAAAATTCAAAGCGCACATATCTTTATAATATTCCAAATTTAAAATTATGGCGGTCTTATTTATTTTAGTAGCATTTTTATAATGCACCAGGTGACGGAATCCAATTTTCCACATGATTTGTTCCTTTCTTCCACCTTCTCACACTCGTCAACTCCTCCTGCGCCACCCCTACAATGCCCACCGACGATCGTCACCCCCTTCTCCGTAGATCTCACCACCCCTCCCGCAGCCACCAATACAGCCCAGAGGTCAACTTATTGGACCGTGGAGACCAAAGCCACCGTTATATAAAGGAATCTTATTATATTTCAATTGGAGAAGTTTTATCCGTGTCTATAGAGAGCAAAAAAAAAATATTTATCTCTGTTCCTAGTATTTGTCTAACTAACCATCACTCCGTTTCCCCGAAAGGGTTTACAAAAAGAATGAACCGCCACACGGTTCTTTCCCGATATACTTCTCTCGATTCCTCAACCTATCTTTTACTAAAGAATTGAGAACTGTGTATCATAGATACACAATGAACAACCAGCAACTAACACATGTATCTACGATGAAGGATCTCGGAATCATCTATGAGAGTAGGCTGTCATTTCGTGCACATATCGAGAGGATTTGTGACATTGCACTGAGGATGTTGGGTTTCATCATTTGGACTGGAAGAGTTTTCAGAGATCCATTTGATTGTATTAACAACGCATTGGTTCGGAGCAGACTCGAAAGTGGTTCTGTGATATGGAGTCCTCACGAGGCGAGATATTCCGTTATGCTGGAGAGGGTTCAGAAAAAAATACATGAGGGAGTATGGTAGTTATTCGTGGCTCTGTCCCACGGCATTTTTTTTAGGAATACTTGGAACCAATTCTTTACAGCTTCGAAGATATGGGAATCTCATTACCCATTTCTTTAAATTAATCAGTGGATATTTCGAGAACTCGGCCGTGCTAGAGGGTGCTGGTTTTTTTGTCCCTGATAGATTTCTCCGACACCGACAGCACAGATTGTTGTAGTTACCGGCCACCAGAATCAATCTGCCTCTGGTGAAACCGGTGGGAAGAGCAATTAGTCTTCGGAACGCGGTCTCCTTGGAAATTGACGTCTTTCATATTAGTGAAGGTACGTTAAGGAGACAAATACTCTTGACTTTAGAAAGTATTTTGTGTTCCTAATGTCGAACCACCTCTAATGCGTTCCTGGAACTATGTTGTATTTTCATAATATTTTACCTGTACTCAATAGATGCCTTAAACATTTACCTGTTTGTAATGTCTTTTGAGTTAATAAACTGATTTGATTTGATTTGAAAACCAGAACATTTGAACCTGAATTTGATTCTTACGTTTCGAATCAACTCGCCGCCGCGGATTGGTGGAATCTTTGAATTCTAAAGGCAAATTGTTTCGGAGTGAAATGGCGGGAAAGGCGGTTATTTTCCCGCCACACCGCCATTTAATTCACTCAAATACCGGCTCCGCGCTCGCTGCAATGGATACTGCAAATTGTTCGTATTCTCTTTATGGATTGAGATCTATTTCGTTCTCGGAATCATAAAATCTAAGATGGAATATTTAATATATTAAAATATGACGACTTTCGTGGCAACTGCTACGACTGCCAAACCGAACGTCCCAGGTTCAATTCCTGGCGATGACAGTGTGATTATCACACTGTCTTTGATCTGTTATATAATTAACGTGTTAAAAAAATGGCGATAGATTAGCTACCTTCACATAAATTATAATAAAACTTTTAGAAAACATACGTTTTCATTCGAATTAAATATTCAATATGGAGTTTTACATCATTATTCAAGAAACCATAAATAAGTTAAAGAAAGTTGACATAGCTACCCAAATGAATATTTTTTCACATAAAATATAATAAAACTTCTAGAAAACCAACGTTTTCATTCGAATTTATTATTTAACATAGAGTTTTACATCATTATTCAAGAAACAATAAATTAGTTGCAGGAAGCTGACATAGCTACCCAAATATTGTTTCTCCATATAAAATATAATAAAACGTCTAGAAAACAGACGTTTTCATTTGTATTAATTATTTAACATCATTGAGTTTAACATCATTGTTCAACTTAACCATGTATATCAAGTATATATAAGCAGCTCTTTTTAAGTATTATTTTTGAAACAATTTTTTTTCTTTTTTATCGTTAAGTTTGACAATTCACATATTTTTGGATCCCGTAGTGTCCGCATTTTAACCTTCATTGTGTAGCTAGCTTCATTTGCAGTAAATAAATTGGTCTCAAACTGCGAATGTCTACATTTGCAGCTCATACAGATAGTCCCATTATTTAAAGAACAATTTAGAAGTGAAAAAAATAACTAACTAACTAACCATCGATTTCTTTCCACGGAGGTGTAGGCAGAGAGAATGGACCACCATAGTGCGTTGTCCTGACATACCTCTCGACCTTTCTCTACATTCATACATCGTGACATACACGCTCGTCGATTTTTCCGACTTCGAATGTGGCCGTAGAAGTAGTGAAGAAGAAGAAGTTTTTTTGAAGGGTAACATGCAGTGATTGTTAATACATATAGAAATGAACAAACATACAGTTAAATCAAGACATATAAGGTTACCCGCCGCTTACCCGAAGCTGTTATAGGACGCAGCGGCGCCCTTTTGTCAGCTACGCTCATACAATCCCTAAGCCCGTCCCCCGTACATGCCGGACTTACGTTAACTGGGGAATGCAACATTCCAAAAAAAAAGCAAAAGGCAAAAGGGTCTCCAGGCCACATTTAATCTAACTTAATTTAAATTCAGTTTTTTGTAAAAATATTTGCTAGATATGGTATATTAAAACATGAGCTGCAAATGTTGTTTGCCGCAGTTCTTAACCATTTTTGTTTGACTGCAAATGCAGCCAGTGGCACTAAAGGGGTTAATTCAAAAGAATCTGAATGATAAAGCTGTTCTCCCAAAACTACTTTTGCCCGAAGACAGAAGATACGTATTTAGATAAAACATGCAAAAGTTCGGTACTTCCTAGACACATTAACCTATTTTTCCATACCCATATAAAACACAATAGAAACAAACCATACAGTATTCCAATTTATATTCTCATACAACAAAAGCTTTGTTTCCGAAGAGACATTTATATAAAAATTGATGTATGAGAACAAAATCAAATTTAGAATCCGTTTTGCAAAGTTTTAAGCTTCTAATTAACTAACCGTCATCTCACCGAAGGGTTGGGCAGAAAGAATGGACCGCCACGCTCTTCTTTTCTGACAGACTTTTCTCGCTTCCTTTATGCGCATGTCGCATGAAGATATCTCCGACTCTTCACATGGCTAATATTTAATATTTAAATTAATTGTATCTCAATAGAGACGAAGACGTAAATTATTTGGAAACAGAATATGGTGGTCGAGGCGTTTACAGGACGATCTGTCATTTGTTGGGTTAAGCGATCACTTTATGTAATACAAAATTCTTCATTCCACACTTCTTACGAACACCACGTCTGACAATTATTTTTGAAAGTTGTATATATGCTACCATGTTGAAATGGGCTATGAGAAAATCTACCGTAATGGGTAAAATCCATTATTTGTCTACAATTGGTATTAATTAAAAAAAAAAAAAAAATCAAATCAGTTTATTTTCTCAAAAACATTACAAACAACAATTATATTTTAAGTTATCAATTGAGAACAGGTAAAATATAATATATAATACCAGAAACGCATGAGAGATGGTTCGACGTTAGGAATCCAAGATACTCTCCAAAGTCAAGAGTATTTGTCTTCTGAACGTACTTTCATGAATATGAAAGACGTTGATCTCCGAAGCGATCATATTCAGCAGTTTGATTGCTTTTCCCACTGGCATCACAAGAAACAGGTTGGTTCTGCATGCTGGGATATAAAACAGTATCTGCTAACGCTGTCAAAGATAACCATCTGGAATATAAATAAGGATAGCCTCCAAGATAACGGAGTTCTCAAAGAATCCCCTGATAAGTCTGAAGAAATGGGTAAGTGTGCACCAATCCCTACTTATCTGCAAACTATTGGTCCCCGGCATGCCCAAGAGGAATGCAGTGGGATAAAGCCACGGATAGCTACCAATGACGGATAGCCTCATGTAGAGATATCTCAGAAATCTTTTCTTAACCCTCTCTAACATGAGCGAGTAAGATAATTGACAATAATCTCCGGAAATTAAAAATAACGTTGTTTAAAATCCACAAAATATTTAAATTTACGACATCTTTCGGAGGATACCTCCATCTTCAGTTGTAAATATATTATATTATATAATAAAAACTAAACAAGGAAAGACTTATAAAAAAAGCAATTAAAAATCGATACAATACAAAGGAACAATAATAATAATATGCTAACTTTTAAAGCGTCGTTTTTGTGATGTAATCAACTCAAGGGCGCAAAGACGTGTTTTAAACTCAAATGAAAACGCTGCATCTGATTGATCAGGTTTTAAATTGGGTATGAAATATGAAAAATATGGGTTTTCAGCTTAGATCTGAAGTCTGTCGGATCATTTATGCATCTAAGATGTGAAGGAAGATTGTTCCAAGCCTGATGGACCGGCTACCGCAAACGCTTGATCCCCGAAATTTGTACTGGGGCAACGCTTTGGCTCAACTAATCTGCCTATTGGCGAGGATTTCTCCGGGCTAGATTTCCTTGTTTTTAGGCTGTCCGTTTTACAGAGTTCGGATATACATAATTTGGAGCCATTCCATGAAGCGCTTTGAAGACTGTCCAGCATAGTTTATACTGGATTCTTTCTGGACTCTTAAGCTAGTGAAGTTCTTTAAGATGTTGTATTATATAGGAAGTTATATATACACGAAGATGGGTATTATATACGAGTATACACGAAGATGGAGGGATCCTCCAGAACATGTCGTGATTTTTAATGTTTTGTGGATTATAAACAACATTATTTTCAATTTCCAAAGTGTATTACTATGGAATTCCACAGTGTTAATGCCATAGCTTTGAATACAATAATTTTCTCTAGTGTCATTTCAAATAACAATGTTTATTTTTTAAACAAGTATTTTTACAAAGAGCATATGCGATTCCTTTGAATTTTAAAAGGATAATCCCTAGAATAAAAGTTGTTTGAGTTATGATTATCTCATATCTCGAATGTGATACTTTAACCTTTTGAAATTTCAAATGTAAAACACCTGTACCAAAATTTACTTAATTCTCGTATTACTCGCTGTAGGCATAAATGTTTCTGTACTTAAGGGGTTACACCACCTTGGCGCTCAGATGAGTAGGCATAAAAATATTTTATTTGAACACAGCCATTATATATAAAAAAATAATATTTATTTTATACGTGTACATAGTATTTTCATAAACAACTAGCTGACCCGGCGAGCTTCGTAGCGCCACAGAATCAATAAATGTTGTGATAACTTATTAGTTGAATTAAATTCAGTTATTTATTATTTATCTATTTATTAAGTTAAAATGAAAACCCAAAATTAATTAAGTTTAATAAATGTGCAAGAATCGAAATGAAAATGAAACTTTGATATGAATGTAATTCACGTGGCAACAAGGGTTTTGCTTTATTGAAGCGAATCGAAATGATTCGCGTAGCTTTTTTGTACTACTTTCTGTTAAACTATTATATTTGCTGGATGGCATGCACTCGAATAGATTTTTTTCCGATGTTTTAATAGTTATTCTGCTATTCGGGACGGAGACAAATCCAACAAATCAAAGATCATCAAAATCGGTCCAGCCGTTCTTGAGTTATAAACGGTGTAACTAACAAGACTTTGTTTTATATATACGAGTATATAGATTTAAAATATTTAATATTGAAAAAAAAATGGCGGAGATACAAGCCGATATGTAGAGCAATGTTTTGAAAATCTTTGCTGATGGTCTTTGTAACGGACCGGATCCTATTTTTAGTTAAATATTATTTTTAATTACTGAACCAAGGGAACAGTTTGCGTATATCTGCCAGACGACAGAGCAAGCGGTGAATATAGGATGTGTAAGTACACAGTCCTAACCGCCGTAACGGCCACTGGCAGTAGCCAATCACAGACGTCGCTTTCAGTGGCCAATCACACTGAACACTAGCCGCCGGCTGTACGGTATCGCTACTAAATACTTCAACTTTTCGGTTTCCTCGGTCAAATCACCTCTTTGCTGCACTATACCCTCAAGACTTCAGAACCCGTTACCATATCAAAACGTATCTTTGCTTTTAACTAGAACTGCCTACAAAACGTATCACTGCCTACCACCGCTCCGGATCCTGCAGGGACCTGCGTCCTGTAGAAGAAAATTAATACAGTGCGAAACAGTGTACTGATTTCTTTATAATGCAGTATCCGAAATAAAAAAATCGAATTATTTATCATTAAAAAATTTAATAGCTATCAAGTGACTTACGGATATGGAATAAAAAAATGTTTTTGTAGAAATGGCAGCTCTTTGAAAAAAAAAATTCTAATTTTCATTAAAATTTTCAGTTTAAATTTTTTATAACTTTTGAACATGACACCCAATCAAAAAAAAAACTAAGTCACATTGTAGATAATATTATGGAAAATAATTTTGTAAATTTCAACCAAATCGGGTAAGTAGATCGGGAGATATCGTGTACACCGTTTTAAAAAAAGTAGTTTCGAGAAAAACGCAATAGAAAAAAAAGTATGACGTCAGCGTCTTTTAATAAAACATTTTTTAAATAACTTTTAGTTTGCGATTCCTGAACCGTACATGAGTCTTCTATTGTTGCTGTGATGTCCTCTGATTTCTTTTGATCTCTTATTTTTTTTAAATTTCAGGGTGGTGTCACCCCTTAAACGTAATATGTTTTTCCTCCGTCTGTCTAATGAACCGCAATTATTTCATTTCAAGGGGTGAATACGCCACACAACTATATATAGAACGCACAATGGCGACGTTAGAAGGTGAATGTTATATCGTGTTTGCGACTATTTACATTTGTATTAACTTCACAGATTTTTGGAATACTTTTAAGGTACTCACCAACTCGTTATCTCAAATGTTGTAAAAAAAACGCCGTCGGGAGAGTTGATACGAGACGCGCATATTTAAAACTGACTCTTATACATATTCACATTATATTGATATATTATGCACATTCTTCTTTGTGACCATTCATCTGAATTTAAATATGTTCTTTTAACCCTTTAAATGCCGGAAATTATTATTATTGCCGTATCCAGCAGCCTATGATTTTTTTTTTAAATAATACCTGAAAAAAAAAATTTTTTTTTATACAGTTATAAAGGATATTATGACAACTTAATAAATACATAAACCATGTAGCGTTTGAGCCGCCGCGCCGTTCACTCAGAAAAACACAGTTTAAATATTCATAAAACGTCAGGGTTTACATATAAATGTAGTGGAATATAATTGTGTTTATAAAATACATTTATTGATTTATTGAAAATTAACAAAAATAACACAAAAAATCAACCATTGAACTAAACTGCATACGAAGTCAATATAAATCATCACATTACGACACAAAAAAACTGTAGTCGGTAACACTGTAACAGAGAAACCTATTGACCGTTAGTTAAAGCTTTTAAAAAGATGTCTGTAACTTTAATAATATCGGTAAATTGTAATATTTTAGAATTTATTGACAACAACAACAACAACAAAACCATCACGCCGTTTCCCCGCAGGGGTAGGCAGAGAGAATGGACCGCCACACTACTCTATCCTGCAAACCTCTCTAGCTTCCTCCACATTCATACAACGAGTCATACACGCACGTCGATTCCTCCGACTTCTAACATGACCAACCTTTAAAATTTGATTAATTTGGTCATGCCATGTTTTCCTCGGTCTGCCTCGACTTCGTACCCCATTTACATCATTAACGTATACTTTCTTAACCATTCTTTCTCCATCCATGCGTTCCATATGTCCGAACCAACGCAGCGATCCTTTCATAATTTTGTTCATAATACCTTCTTCCGCTCTACATTCCTTTCTTTTATCAGCATTTGAGATTCTGTCGTATATCGTTCTACCACACATACGTCTTAGGGAACTCATCTCTACCGCATTTATTCTACTCTCATCCTTCTTCTGCCAGTTCCATGCTTCGCTTCCATACATTAGGGTTGGGACCAGAACTCCATTGTGAACGGCTGTTTTCGCTTTCATTGATAAATTCTTGTTTCCAATAACTATTTTTAAAGCTCCATTCACTTTGTTACCCGCACCAACCCTTCTTTCGACGTCACTATCCGTTCGGGCATCTGCTGTGAACATACTACCTAAATACACAAATTCCCTCACCTGTTCCAAGTTCTCTTCGTTCACACTTATATTACAAACTGTCATTTGCCTCTTCCCTTTCGAAAACCATCACCTTTGACTTTCCGACATTCATCATTAAATCATTTGACTTGCATACCTCATTCATTCTCGACACCAAGACTTGTAATTCGTCCGCACTATCCGCAACGAGAACGGCATCGTCCGCGTAAAGCAGACAGTTTACAGATAAATCACTCATCTTAGCACCAGCATTTATATCTTTAATTTATTGACCATCATAATATATGCCCTTCTCTCTCTCTCTGGTTTCAATCCTGGGACTGGTTTGCAGCAATTTCCTCTCTTAATAAATAGTTTAATAAAACGATGTTTTTAACTACTTCCACTTTTGTCTTTATTTAGACAGCGACCGGTTTCGCCAGGCTCGCTGGCATCATCATTTGATTTCCTTTATTCTTCTCTTCTATTCTTCCCCGTCTTGCCGGCTCTTTTAAAATCTGCATATGATGAGCAGAGCGCGTCCACCGACAGGTCTTCCAGGTACTCTCGGCGTGGGTGTCCCCTAGAGTTTGTCCCCTCGGTCATACCCTCCATTATGGCATGCAAGAGGCCTTCTTGTCGTATTACATGGCCGATCTATCCATATGCTCTTATGTCTTCTTATTTATAAATTATTTGAATTGGTTTTGATTTTGGCTTGCGACAAGCTCAAAAGTGAGCGCGTATACGCGCTCATTTTGTATTGCCGGCCTGGCGAGCACGGAATCGTAGAGCGCGTTAACGCCCTCGTGGCATCGAACTAGTTAAGAAACAAAAACTAATAAAAACTAAAAATATTACCCTAAATCACATGGAATTTAACTAATTATAAATTTTGGATCCCTCAATAACCGAAAAATAATTATCTCTGGTGCGCAAATAACTTTAATCAAATGTTTAACCCATTATAAACATACAACTCAGAAGTGTGACAATCATTTTCTTCATCACCGCTTATCCTCTAGGGGGCTTTATACTAAAAGTTAGTCTGTGGCTTATCAGAGGTAGGTAGGTATTTTATTCCCACACATTTGAAAGACATAGAACTTAGAACGTACGTAGAATGACGTCATATGTAATTAACTTACTTTGTTTAACAAGGTACTTAATTCAAATTCTATTAAAACAAATTATGTTTCTGTGTTTTGCTAGTATCTATGGATTACATTATTTCTTTTAAGGTTAATTATTTACTCCTTAAAACTTAGATATGTAAACTAACTAATTAACCATCACACCGTCTCTCCGAAGGAGTAGGCAGAAATAATAGACCGCCACACCGTTCTGTCCTGACACACATCTCTCGATTCTTCTACATTTATTCATCGTGTCAAGCAACAACGTCGATTTCTCCGCCTCCCCACGTGGCTAACATTCAAAATTTGGTTCATTTGGACATGCCACGTTTTCCTTGGTCTTCCTCAATTTCTTGTTCCATTTACATCTTTATCATATACTGTTTTTACCATTCTTTCTTTATTCATTCTTTCAAGGTGTCCAAAGCATCTAAATGATCCTTTCAATTATTTTGTCATAAAACTATCATTCGCACCGCATTCACTCTATATACACAACTATTTTACACATTCGTCTAAGAGATCTTATTTCTACTGCTTTTTTTACTTTCATTTTTCTTTTGCCAGTTCCATGGTGCGCTTCCATACATACGGGTCGGTACAAGAACACCATTGTGCATTTATCTCTGATGACAAATATATATGTTTTAAATAGTCCATTGTTTTGGTTTTAACACCATGATACCTTAACATTTTAAACTGTTAATGAATGAACTTTGTTTTTTGTATCACTATTATATTTTATTTTATTTTACGCGACAGCTGTTTCATCAATCATACAATCTTGATCGTGCCACGTTTTCCTCGGTCTTTTTTTTATTTATAGTTCCATTTACATCGTTAACATATCAAGGTGTTACAATATTGTAGTGTTATTGTAACACCTGATGATGTCAACATTGGTTGATGAAACAGCTGTCGCGTTAAATAAAATAAAATGTAATTGTGTTACTAAAAACAAAGTTTAAGTCTTTGGCATATAGAATGGAATAATACTCCTAGCGGCTTCTAACAATGTGTTGGTCAACAGCCTTCACATTGTGTTAAATAAGGTAGTTTGCTAAATGCCGAAAATCATTCTCCATAGATGGCGTTAGTGGGTCGGTTGGATAGGTTAATTCTTGAAAAAATTCACTAGTGCAACCAAATCTACATAGATGGCTGACTGAAACTGCCACGTGAAGATAAATATGGATTTTGAAGTATATATACATCTTCCAAAAAAATTTGTCATGCATGATCACAAATAACAAAGGTGGAATGGGGAATGTTGTAATTACATAAAGCGTGCGCTTAACCCAACCAATGACAGGTCATAAGTCCTGTAAACACCTTGATCATCCATGTTCAGTTTCCAGTTTACGTCTTCGTCTCTATTGAGATACAATTAAAAAAAAAAAAAGTTTATTCATTAACAGTTTCATCATCATCATCAGCTGTCTGTCATCTACTGCTGAATGTAGGCCTCTCCCAAAGCACGCCACCGCCCCCTATCTATTGCCGCTCTCATCCATCCATATCCAGCAATCCTCTTCAGATCGTCGGTCCAGCGGGCAGGGGGACGTCCAACTCTCCGGAATCCTATACGTGGTCTCCACTCCAGAACCCGTCTTCCCCATCGGCTGTCGGTTCTCCGACAGATATGGCCAGCCCACCGCCACTTCAGCCCGCCTATCCGTAGAGCCACCTCAGTCACCTTGGTTTGTTTTCGAACAGTTAATATATTTTTAACAGTTTAATATATTTTAAATACAACGTGATGCTAATTAAGACCTTATCTATTTAACCGTCGCGTTGCCATGTGGTCAATTGAGTTTCCACTGCCAATTTAAAGTTGATTTTCTTAAAACCTATGGACCCTAATATTATAAAAAAAATTGTAATCCTCCATTAAAGTGTTCTCAATATTTCGTAATAAAAAAAAAAGCAAAAAATTACTTCCTTCATCCCAAAAAAATATTTTCTAAGACTGCCCTCACCTTCATTCGTGTTAAGGTAGAATTTGTTTTGCTAATATTTACAACTTTATCAAAAGTGACAAATACTTACTCGCTGTTTTGAACGTATTATAAATTATATGTTTGGCCTTTTTCATAGGTACGTAATAATACCGACTGTGGACGGAAACGCAGCACGCAACTTAATAATATCAGAACTGTGAAAATATTAACACTTTACCAAAAGGGACAAATATTAATACGTACTCGTTGTCTTGAACGTACTATACATTTTGCCTAGGTGCCTTTATCATACGTAAAATCTCGTAAAGTCTCGCCCCGCCGGCCGCGGCGCGGCGCGGCGGGGCGAGACAAGTTTATACTTGGTGTCAGTTGCTCGATGCTGTGACGCATTCCATATCAGAAATCGCATGGTTCCAGAAAAAAATTAATAATGATATGTTTTTCAAATAATCCATGTATGTTATAGATATCGATCTATTCCTAATGAAATTCCCTACAAGATGACATAAATTAAATTTTGATTCATCGAGTCATATGCTTGATATTTAGATAAAGTTAGCGGTAAACTGAATTGACCACATGGGAGCGAGCGTTTTGTTTTGAACACGGTACGTTAAGGGTTAATAATTAAAGTTGCAGTTAGATAATGAATTACGTCACTAACCCCATACGTGCGTATATGAATTGTCTATGTATAATCTATACCCTCGTATAGCTAATCTCTCAGTTAAAATCTTCTTAACAGCTCGTGTTTAGAAGGTTCATTCTTCCTTTAGATCCCCTCCTCATTCGTGTAATTAATTGTGGGACCTTCGTGTCTTTGTATCGCAGAAAAATAGAAGCGAGACACCAAGGAAGGCTCGTGATAGTACTATCGATATATAATTTCAATTGTGTCTACGCACACAGGAAGGCGATTTAATTTTATATATAATACTTAGAATCATTAGTCACCTTGAAATGTGTAAAATCATTAGTAAAAATATGTTTTCCTTAGAAACACTTTATTTCGTCCTACGTCAAATAACTTATTTTTGAACTAAATTAAATAACTTTGTTTTTTGTATCACAATTGTATTTTATTTTACGTGACAGCTGTTTCATCAACCTATGTTGACATCATCAGGTGTTACAATATGTTGTACAATTGTGATGCAAAAAAACAAAGTTATTTAATTTAACAGTTTAAAATGTTAAGGTATCATAGTGTTTCGGCCAAAACAATGGACTAATAAACTTATTTTTTGGAGACGCGGTGTGATGGGTTGCGTACCTCACCGCCATCATTATGCATCTCCCACGCACGTTTCGATTGTCTAACTTCCACAAAATAAATCTTAAACAAATAATATTAGATAAAATAAAATAACAAAATAAAAATAACGTAACTATAATAATAATGTTATTTTTTATGATGCACATGTCAACTGGACGATCCGGACTTTTGTGTTTATTTAATTTATATTCCACACAACCACCGTTTTTCTTAATTAACTGAATTAGGCACATTAAAAAATCCAACTCCAGCAAGAACTTCAAAATGTTATCATGAAATTATTCGAATTGACATTGGAACAACTGCACACAAAGGTTCGAAAAAAAAATTATATACTGTATATTTTTATTTATGTGTATATAATTATGCTTTGTCCAAAAGGCAGACCAAGATAAAGATGGGTAGACTGCAAAGAAGAGGATTGGAGGAAACTGGAGAGATTTGGAGAATGGAGATGGATAGTCCGGGACAGGAGCCAATGGAGGAAGTCAAATCTCACACAGCGATACAGCGCCGAGAAAAAGAAGAAGATGTATATATTGTAAGTATTATATATTATATATTTTGTTACTAATAATTCACAGACTTTTTAATTGGAATTAATTATTAATACTAATTCTATCGTATTCGTCAACCCAGGTAAGATTTCGGAATTAACGTTTAATTTAAGCTTTCTACTACTAGAATAACATCATCATTCGCACCGCATTCACTTCTTATATTTTTAATCGACACTCTATCATACACAGAGTATCCACAAATTCGTCTAAGAAATCTCATTTCTACTGCATTTATTCAAATTTCATCCTTCTTTTGCTAGTTCCATGCTTCGCTTCCATACATATGGGTCGGTAGAATAACATCATTGTGCACTGCCATTCTAGATTTTTTGGATAGGTTTTTGGTTGCGATGACAACTTTAAGTGCACCATTCACTTTGTTGCCTGCTTCAACCCTTCTTATAATAACCCTCTCCACCATATTTTGTAAAAATACTACCTAAATACACGAACTCATCTACTTACTCCAAATTTTCACCATTCACGCAAATGTTACAGACTGTCATTGATTTCTTCTTTTTCAAAAATCGTTACCTTGGACTTATTCGCATTCATCATCAGATCATTTCGCACGCATACCTCATACATACTATTCACCAGGACTTGTAGTTCATGCTCGTTGTCTGCAAGTGGGACAGCGTTATCCGCATACAAGAAACAGCTTACTGACAATACGCTCATTTTGGCACCTGCATCCAACCCTTTCAGCTCTTTCGTACTTCCCATTTCTTTCTTGGTATTAATAATAGGCAATCAAAAACTTACCACGAGCCACCTTTTGAGTACCATCTTGACTACTGTTTTTTTTTTTAACTAAAATCGCCTGAAAGCCACCACGAATAAAAAGAAACGAAGAAAAAAAGGTCTTTGCTTTGTTCGGCACATCGGAACCTTCTATGTAAATTGACTTTTTATACCTATTTTAGAAAATTAAAAGCTTACGAAAATTTTCTTACAGATTTGTTTACAGATTTTCTTGATATAAAAGAAAACTCGCACATTAAAAAAATTAATTACATTTTTAAATGAAAACTGGTCTATGGAACCTATTAGATTAAAATAATATCTTTCAGAGAAAACCTCTTTAAAATTTTAATTAAGTCATAATATTAACACATTGTGTTTGGTAAACTTTTGAATATACGAGTATTATATTAATTTTGAAAGGGAATAGCAAATGACAGTTTGTAACATAAGTGTGAACGAAGAGAATTTGGAGCAGGTGAGTGAATTTGTGTAGTTAGGTAACATGCTCACAGCGGATGGCCGAACGGATAGTGACGTTGAAAGTAGCAAAGTGAATGGTGCTTTAAAAATAGTTATTGGAAACAAGAATTTATCAATGAAAGCGAAAAAGGCCGTTCACAATAGAGTCCTGGGCCTTACCCTAATGTATGGAAGCGAAGCATGAAACTGGCAGAAGAAGGATGAGACCAGAATAAAGGCTATAGAGAGGAGGTACCTAAGACGTATGTGTGATAGAACGATAAACGACAGAATCTCAAAGCTGATATAAGAAAGGAATGTAGAGCGGAAGAAGATGTCATGAAAGGATCGCTGCGTTGGTCCGG
This sequence comes from Lepidostoma basale, assembly GCA_022606425.2. Classification (NCBI taxonomy): domain Eukaryota; kingdom Metazoa; phylum Arthropoda; class Insecta; order Trichoptera; family Lepidostomatidae; genus Lepidostoma; species Lepidostoma basale. The sequence continues at coordinate 35,558 of JAHDVF020001314.1, forward strand.
GCATATGGAGCGCATGGGTGAAGAAATAATGGTTTAAAAAGTATACGTTAATGACCAAATAAAAGTTTTAAAGGTTGGTCATGTCAGAAGCCGGAAGAATCGACGTACGTGTATGACTCACTGTTAATTTGGAGGCAGCTAGAGAGGTGTGCCAAGATAGAGTAGTGTTGCGGTCTATTCTCTCTGCCTACCCCTACGGGGAAACGGCGTTAAGGTTTGTTGTTGTTGTTGTTATATTCAATTAATTGCGTAGATTTTCACGGTTGGTGGCAATTCTTTCTGTGTGTAACTCGTCTTTCTGGATCGACGTTTCGGAGATCGTTGTAGTCTCCATCAGAGTGGTTATAAATGTGACATACTTTTCTCGCTTCCTAAATATTCATTCATCGTGTCATGCACGCACGTAGATTTCTCCGACTCCTCACGCGGACGACATTCAATATTTGATATATTTGCCACGTTTATCTCGGTCTTTCCCTATTTCTAGTTCGCTTTACATCGTAATCATAGATTTTCTTTTCCATTATTTCTTTATCCATTATTTTCATGCGTCCAAACTCCTCACGTGGACGACATTTAATATTTGATTGATCTGATCGTGCCACGTTTTTCTCGGGTTTTCTGTATTTCTAATTCCGTTTTCATCGTTAACATAAACATTCTTTTCCATATTTTTTTCTTTAATTCAATCCTTGCGTCCAAACTCTTTTTTGATATAATTCCTTATTATTTATTTTAGATAAACTTAAGGCGTAAGCACTGTGGAATTCATTTATGACGAATTATGATGAATTAAAACACTGTTTTTTCCACTTTTGAGTTTATTTTTCTCGACATGTTTCGAAGGCTTACACCTTCATCATCGGGAGAACGATATAATCATCGTTCTCCTTATCTTATTTCATTTTTTTTTTGTTAATCTACTGACCTTCCTCTATTCATAGTTCCATTCACATCGTTAACATATATTTTTTTATCATTCTTTCTTCATTCATTTATAGGATGTGTCCAAATCCTTTCATTATTTTGTTCATAACACTTTCATTAGAATCTTTATAAATATTTTATCAGCTTTACATTTCCTTAAGAAAATCTTCACATAGGTCAGTACAGAGTGACTTTAGGCATGTGTTTATTTCTTCAAAGTGAGAGGAACAAATACCGTACATGTAAAAAAACAATATTACCAGGAAATGTAAAAGAATATAAGAAATTTCATTATATTCGATCCGGATATTAAAACGGCTTTGTGCCATCTTCAAGCGATCGAATGAATTTATTCAATATCGAGAGCCGAGGATAAATTTTAAGAGCATTTTCGGAATATTTTCGCTTAAGTGATAATCAAGTTATTGATTGAAATGTCAGTATATTTTATCTGTTATGAACGCCGTTTTAAACACATAAATAAGATTTAGCATGAATATTATACAACATTGTATTCAACTTAATGAACGCTGAGGCGCTTAACACTGTGGAATTCCATAGTGATATGTTAAGGAAATTGAAAATAACTTGCCGAACCGACAGTGATATTGAAAGAAGGGTTGGTGAGGGTAACAAAGTGAATGGAGCTTTAAAAGTAGTTATTGGAAACAAGAATTTATCAATGAAAGCGAAAATGGCCGTTCACAATGGAGTTCTGGTTCCAACCCTTATATATGGAAGCGAAGCATGGAACTGGCAGAAGAAAAATGAGAGCAGAATAAATGCGGTAGAGATGAGGTCCCTAAGACGTATGTGTGGTAGAACGATGTACGACAGAATCTCAAATGCTGATATTAGGAAGGAATGTAGAGCGAAAGAAGGTATTATGAACAAAATTATGAAAGGTTCGCTGCATTGGTTCGGACATATGGAGCGCATGGGTGGAGAAAGAATGGTTAAAAAAGTATACCTTAACAATGTAAATAGAGTCGAGGTAGACCGAGGAAAACAAGGCATGACCAAATTAATCAAATATTAAAAGTTGGTCATGTCAGAAGCCGGAAGAATCGACGTGCGTGTATGACTCGATGTATGAATGTGGAGGAAGCTAGAGAGGTGTGCCAGGATAGAGTAGTGTGGCGGTCCATTCTCTCTGCCTACCCCTGCGGGGAAACGGCGTGATGGTTTGTTGTTTTTGTTGTTTTTGAAAATAACTTTGTTTAATCCACAAAATATTTTTTTTAAATTAAAAAAAAAAAACACATGTTTCGGAAGATACCTCCGCCATCATCATGTGTAAAAATGTAATAAAAACTAACCAAAAAACTAAAAATTATAATATATTCAGTAAATTGATGGCTACTGTTGGTTAAAGTTAATGCTTTCCATATTTTTGCTAGCAAATAATGCTGCGAATAAAAGTCGTGCCACACTGTTTGAAACAAGTTCTCCACAAGGGTGACCTTGGTGGAGAACTGTGGAGCCCACGGTTGGTGTAGCGTCCACATACTGTTGTCAACAAGCTCTCCACAGGGGTCACCTTTGTGGAACCCACGGTTGGTGTGTCATCCACAGTAGACACCATGTTCGTTCAATACATCCGCGCTCCACCGATGCGCGATGCCGCTATGCAACTGACCTTGACTGGTGGAATGTGGAGCGCCAACTGTGGAATGCGTGTTTACAACTGTGGATCCACACGCATACTATGCGCGTCCGTCCACAAATTTTGGTTTCAAACAAGTGTCCACACAGTTTTAAACCGCCGGTGGAGACCGATGTGGAGAGCTTGTTTAAAACAGTGTGGCACGGCTTTAACTTGCACCTACCCATCGAAATGATAATTAATAATTTATAATAATTTTAATGGAATAATTATTCCATAATGATCATGACTAAAATACTTGAGCATAGATCTCTCATGCCAAACGGATCTCTATAATGAAGTTCGCGAGCAAACCACCAAAGCGACTGCAATATCTGGATGCTTAAAAGATTTTGTGTGGAAAAACAAGCATATGCGAGTAGAAAACAAAGTGCGAATATATTAGACATGTGTCAGACCCATAATGACTTATGGTATAGAATCGAGGGCTGACACAAATAGAACCAAAGCAATATTACGAACCGCCGAAATGAAGGCACTCCGTGCTATTCTGGGCAAAACACTGAGGGACAGAATCAAAAACGCGGTAATAAGTGAGACCTGCGATACCGAAGATGTAGTCAGATGGGGCAGGAAAAGTAGACGCTTCTGGCGCGACCACGTAGAACGAATGAGCGACGATAGACTCCCCCAAGCAGCCGCAAACAACAATTGGGCTGTAGCGCCATCGGAGAGAGAGAGAGAGAGAGAGAGAGAGAATCCAAAGTTAAAATAGCCATAATGTTGTCCAACCTCTGATAGGATAAGAACAAGTAGAAGAAGCAGAATCAATAAATACTTGTAGTGAAAAATATACCCATTCATTAAAGGCAATCAGCTCTGTTCTGATTCCACTAATCCTCTTTCCATGTAGAAGGCGATTGCATTTCCCTGCGCCCTGATAGTTTCCTTTCCGAAGGGATTCGAGCACACCCTAAATTCTAGGGATAATCTCAGTGCAAGGATCACCGCTGCCTTATCTTAATTCTAATGTCTATTCTGTAGCTTGGGGTTAGGGACTATTTCGTTTCCCTTCTCCCCCGGGAGCACTTCGTCCTTTGACTTCTTGACTTATCTCGTTTGGCGACTATTACATCTTCTCATTCGTGAAATTCAATTTAATTTGTTACAGACTTGATATCAAAACGCTTTTTTATGTAATTAAATATTTATATTATTTTATTATATTATATAATAATACAGGACAAAAACAATTGAAATATTTATGCTTTCTTATAAAGCACTTATTTGTATTGGGACATTCTTAAGAATTAAAGAAACACAACGTTATTAAAGTTATTACAACTACTTTTTTGTTTTATGTTACTTCTGTTTTTTACTGCCGATAGATTTCGATAGATAGATTTGTTACCTCGATGAACCTTTGCTTTGAGTAAAACCGGTTAATAATTATACCCGTAAATTTAAAAAAAGTTGTTTGCAAACAAAATATTGAAGCTTTTTATTTTATATACAGGTATATGATATCATATAATATGTAATATTATATTTGTGTCGGAAAGTTTGGTCCGTTTTACAGCAGAGGTGGCCATTATTTTTGGTAAGCCTAAGCATATTATGTCAATTAAGTTCAGTTCGCAAATGTTTGTCATTCTCACAACCACATTTGTTTTATCGCTCCTTAATGTCGACTTTCGTGGTAAATAAGAAGCGTTTGAGGGAAGTCTCGCTGCAGTTGAGATGCATAAAATGCTTGTGAAAGCTTATGGCGATCATGTCCCATCGGATAAATTATGCAGAACATGGTATAAATGCTTCAATGCTGGTATTTTAGAGTTGACAGCAAAGATCGCCCTGGAAGATCGAAAAAGTTTGACCGAAAAATCAGGTCAAACGGTCTCGGGGGAAATCTACCACAACAACTAATGCGATTAAAGCTGTCACTGGCTGAAAAACAATCGGAATGGGGCGACAGGCAGCTTTGAGGCAGCAAGCTGATTCTTCAACAAGCCAACGCTCGACCTCACATCGCAATCGCGGTCAGAAACTACATACAAAATGTGGGTTGGGAAATTACACCCGCCTTATTCACCAAACATGGCACCATCGGATTACCACTTGTTCAGATCCATGACGCATGCCTTAGAAGAGCAGAATTATTTATATGCAGATGTCAAGAATTGAGTCAATGCCTGGATCACCTCAAAAGACGAGGCGATGACGATTTTTCGACGATGGATTCATCTATTGCCAAAAAGATGGGAAAAGTAGTGGCTAACGATGGAAAATATTTTGATTAATGTGTTTTTTTTTATTTTCCATTTCAAATATTCAATATTAAATTTAAAATATGCAATTTTCTTATAAAAAACGGACTGAAATTTTCGAAACACCCTATATATTATATTATAAAACGTTTATATACTAACATATGTTATGTATTTACAATATACTCGTATATCATATGTTACAAGCACTTTAAATCAAAAACTGAAAACTGAAAAACAAAACGTTTATGATAATCAAGGGTGGCCCTTAGCATATAGGCAAAACATAATGTTATATTTTTATAAGTCTCACCCCACAATTCCTTTCCTGTAGGGTGAGTAAGTAATTGGAATCTTTTTGGAATTTTTATTTAATGATACCAAGTGACCCAAAGAGGGTGAAAATCTTAGGAAATTAATTAAATTCTGAAATTTTCGCAACAACTATTTTGTTAATTTTGGTTTCAAATGGTGGATGGTGATAATGTTGTTTTATACTCGTATATGGCGTGCATGACACGATGTGTGAATGTTGATGAATCGAGAAAAGTAACTAACTAACTATCACGCCGTCTCCCCGAAGGGGTAGGCAGAAAAAATGGAACGCCACACTGTTCTGTCCTGATATACTTCTCTCGCTTCCTCTACATTCATACATGTTGTCATGCACGCACGTCGATTTCTCCGACTCCTCACTTGACTGACATTCAATATTTGATTGTTTGATCGTGCCACGTTTTCCTCGGCCTTCCGCTATTTCTAGCTCCGTTCACGCCGTTTACATACACTCTGTCTTCACTCATTCTTTCCATGTGTCCAAACCATCTTAATGAGCCTTTCCTTATTTTGTTCATAACACTTTCATTCGCACCACATTCACTTCTTATACTTGCATTTGTCACTACCACACACAGATTTGCCACACGTTCGTCTTAAAGATCTCATTTCTACTGCATTTATTCAATTTTATCCTTCTTTTGCCAGTTTCATGCTTCACTTCCATACATAAGGGTCGGCACAAGAACACCATTATGCACTGCCATCTTTGTAAGAAAATATCAGTGTGGCGGTCCATTATTTCTGCTTACCTCTTCGGGAAACGGCGTGATGGTTATTTTCGCCACACTGTTCTGTCCTGACATACTTCTCTCGCTTCCTCTACATTCATACATCTTGTCATGCACGCACGTCGATTTCTCCGACTCCTCACTTGACTGACATTCAAAATTTGATTGTTTGATCGTGCCAAGTTTTCCTCGGCCTTCCGCTATTTCTAGCTCCATTCACGCCGTTTACATATACTCTGTCTTCACTTATTCTTTCCATGTGTCCAAACCATCTTAATGAGCCTATCCTTATTTTGTTCATAACACTTTCATTTGCACCACATTCACTTCTTATACTTGCATTTGTCACTATCATACAGAGATTTGCCACACGTTCATCTTAAAGATATCATTTCTACTGCATTTATTCAATTTTATCCTTCTTTTGCCAGTTTCATGCTTCACTTCCATACATAAGAGTCGGCACAAGAACACCATTATGCACGGCCATCTTTGTAAGAAAATAACAGTGTGGCGGTCCATTATTTCTGCTTACCTCTTCGGGAAACGGCGTGATGGTTTTTTTAGTTTTACATATTCAAAATTATTTGAGAGTATTTAAGTTTAAAAAATAATAAACAAATTATACTCAAAATATCTTTTTAACGGTATATTCTATTTCACGAAAATAACAAAATTATCATTTTAAATGATATAGTAGTCCCGAGTGAATATTCAAAAAGATTTTTCCTCTTTCACACTAAATTTAAAAATACAGATTTATTTATAATTGGCCAACTCTAATTGATTCAGATGATGTCATTTATTTTTATTATGAACCAAGTAATGGCCGACATGCATTACTGTGATTATTTTTATTATTTCTGAAATTCGGGACATCGAGGGAGAGTAGCGTAGCTTAAATGTGGTCTGGGTCCCCCTTGGTTGTAAATATACACATATTATTATTAATGTTTTTTAACGTAAGCCCGCATGGACAGGGGACGGGCCTAGGGAGTGCACGAGTGAAGCTGACGAAAGGCGCCGCTGCGCCTATAACAGCTTCGGGTAAGCGGAGGGAGCCCTCTATGGCTCGGCCATGAATTGAATTTCTGAAATTTGTTTAGTATTATAGGTTCATCAGGTGGATCAGGAAAAACGCCACTATTTTGAGACGGCCAGGTTAGAACCAGTTTGCGTTTGTTTGCGTCCGATTCACTTCAGGCCAGTAAAGAATTAAGCCAGAAACTTTGATCTTCCTGATCTACAGTACAGTTTTATTTAAACCGGATTAGGAAAATGCATGAGATGGGTATTTGGATTCCAAACGAGCTATCCACCGCTAACAATTAAGCGCGCATGAACATATGCAGTTTTTTTATTATCACCACAAAGAACCCACCGTTTTTTGTGCCATCTTGTGACAGGGTACGAAAATTTGATAACTTACAAGACCTAAAGTAGGAAGTTATACCTCACCCTTCATATTCACCAGAGCTTGCTCTGTCTGACTATCATCTATTTTGGTCTATGGAACATTCTTAGAAAGACAAAATGTTGTCGATATTGAAAATTACCTCATCCGATATTTTAATTCAAAACCACAAAAATTTTATTAAAGGGGTACTTTATGAAATAGATAAGAAGAGGTTATCAGTAGTTTAGTTAGGTATCAAATTATTGATACCATTAGCTGGCAATTATATTGATACCATTATATTGATACCATTAGCTGGCAATTATATTGATACCATTATATTGATACCATTAGCTGGCAATTATATATGGCAAATATAATTGCCAGCATTAGCTGGCAATTATATTTCATAATTTTAGCAAAAAATGTATGGAAGCGAAGCATGGAACTGGCAAAAGTAGGATGAAAGTAGAATAAATGCAGTAGAAATGAGATCTATGAGACGAATGTGTGGATACTTTGTCTATGATAGAGTGTCGAATGAAAATATAAGAAGTGAATGCGGTGCGAATGATGGCGTTCTGAACAAAATAATGAAAGGATCATTAAGATGATTTGGACATATGGAAAGAATGAATGGTAAAAAATTATATGTTAACGATGTAAATGGAACCAGAAATAGAGGAAGACCGAGGAAAACGTGGTGCGATCAAATAAATCAAGTATTGAACGTCGGCCATGTGAGGAGTCAGAGAAATCGACGCGCGTGCATGACACGATGTATGAATGTTGAAGAAGCGAGAGAAATATGTCAGGAAAGAAAAGTGTGGCAGCCCATTCTTTCTGGCTATCCCTTTGGGGAGACGGCGTGATGGTTAGTTAGTTAGTTACAATCAAAAAAATTACATAAAATTCCAAAATAAATTTTCTTATAATTTGATTTTCATAATTTTTTATTAGATTCAATAGATTTAGACACATTTATCATTTAAATTCGATAGTGTGAGGAGTCCCTTTTACGACGACTTTGCAATTTCAAGTTACTTTACAACTGCGAGGCACGCGGATACGTTCGCTTAATATAGTACATCTTTCCTCCTCATGGACCAAAATGGCGTAATTTACGAGAGTGATTTGTCACGTAAATCGTTCTTTTATAAGGATTAAATTGAAGATTAAGATACCCCTGAAAATTGGTAAAAGAAATGTCAGACAAGGATTAATTGCATCTCAATAGAGACGAAGATGCAAATTGGAAACAGAATATGGTGATCGAAGTGTTTACAGGACTTTTGACTTGTCATTTATTGGGTTAAGCGCACGCTTTATGTAATACAACATTCCCCATTCCACCTCTCCTACGACCACCATGTCTGACAAATGTAAGGGTGATACCATGAAGAAGAAATGTGTGCGATGGTAGTAGAGTATGGCAGTCCATTCTTTCAGCCTACAGTTTCCGCAAAACGTCACAATGGTTAATGAATTAGTTAAATATTTTACTTAAAGAACTAACTAACTAACCGTCACACCGTCTCCCCGATGAGTAGGCAGAATGAATGAACCGCCACACTTTTCGTTTCTGACATACTTCTTTCGCTTCCTCTACATTTATTTTAACTTTGCTAGTTTTATTATCTTATATGAAATCTTATTTAAAAAGCTAAGATGGCAGTGCACAATGGTGTTCTTGTGCCGACCCTTATGTATGGAAGTGAAGCATGGAACTGGCAAAAGAAGGATGAAAGTAGAATAAATGCAGTAGAAATGAGATCTCTAAGAAGAATGTGTAGCAAATCTGTATATGATAGAGTGACAAATGCAAGTATAAGAAGTGAATGTGGTGCGAATGAAAGTGTTATGAAAAAAATAAGGAACGGGTCATTAAGATGGTTTGGACACATGGAAAGAATGAGTGAAGACAGAATGGTAAAGAAGGTATATGTAAACGACGTGAACGGAGCTAGAAATAGAGGATAGCCGAGGAAAACGTGGCACGATCAAATCAATCAAATATTGAATGTCGGTCACGTGAGCAGTCGGAGAAATCGACGTGCGTGCATGACAAGATGTATGAATGTAGAGGAAGCGAGAGAAGTATGTCAGGACAGAACAGTGTGGCGTTCCATTCTTTCTACCTACCCCTTCGGAGAGCCGGCGTGATGGTAAGTTAGTTAGTTAGTTTTATTATCTTTGTTTAGTTTTTCTTTAAATTAAGTTCTTCTCTTAAATTATTTAAAAATTTATTGTTTTAACATTACTAACTGCTTTTTCATGTACTAAAATAATCAGCTGATTTTGATACTCGTTAAAAAAACATTTACGTAAAATTCTACGAATTACAGTGGATAAATACTTGCAAGATAAAAAATAGCCTCTTTTAGTATGAAATAATGATAAGATAACAATTTAATGTCTTAAGGCTAGACGTTCTACTTTTCTCTTGTTTTAATTAACAAAGAATGTTAACTTGTACGAAATCTGCGTTGGTTTTTTGAAAGGTCGGTTGTATTTCTTTACATAAACTTAGAAAATTAAGAAGCCATCATGTAAAATTATGAATAAAAAATAATATATGAAAAACCCAACTGTAAGAATATCAGTCCCGCATCTCAGATCGATAAGTTGCGCCAGCACATCGCTCAATATTACTGTCTATAGTTCTGCTGTAATGGCCTCGGACGTCTACGCGCACGCACGTCTCTACGTGCGCGTACTCTCTAATTCAGTGATTCCCAAAGTGGTTTATATAGACCCCCAGGGGTCTACGACAAGTTGCAAGGGGTCTACGACAATTGTAAAAATAATTGGGGATCCATGAGATGTAAATGGGGGTCCACGAGATGGTTCAACTCAATTAAAGCCGAATAATGAAACGCAAAACGAATATCGAAATCGTTGGCGACCTTTTTAAGCTCATTTGGCGAAAATCGATTTTTTAGCTCATTTGGGGAAAATCGTTTTTCTAGCCCGTTTGGGAAAATCGGACGATCGAAATCTTCGGCGACCTTTTTTGTTTTTTACTAGCCGATTTTCCCCAAATGAGCTAAAAAAAGGTCGCCAACGAAATACGGCTTTTTGGTTTCGGATTTTTTTGGCATGAAAAAAAAATTTATTTTAGGATAGCAGGGGGTCTACACAAGATATAAAAAAATCGGCAAGGGGTCTACGGGACAAAAAAGTTTGGGAATCTCTGCTCAATTTATCCACAAACAATAAATGATTGAACATAATATATACAATCACATGGCAATATAATTTTGATTTATTTATTTGAAAATAACGTTAATTTATTTACTCGAAACTTTTAAAACTCTTTTTAAATAACTTTACTTTACTTACTTAGACAGCCGTTGTCGTCCACTGCTGGACATAGGCCTCCCCCATACTTCTTCACGCATCCCTGTCTTGTGCCTTTTGTATCCAATCGCCCGCAATTCTTCTAATGTCATCGTACCATTGTGTGAAGGGTCTCCCTCTGTTTCTTTTGTCTTCGCGGGGTCTCCACTCTACAACCCTTCTGGTCCATCTATCGTCTACCAATCTGGCAACATGTCCCGCAAATGACCATTTAAGCTTCGCTACCCTTACGACGAAATTTGTTACTCCTGACCTTCTAGGTATTTCAGTATTACTTATCCGGTCTGAGAGTCTTACGTGTAGCATGGCTCTTTCGTGTTTCCTCTGTGCTACACGGAGTCTCCTTATGGTCGACTTGGTGAGGGTTAGCGTTTCTGCTCCATATGTCAGTACTGGGAGTATGCATTGATCATATACGATTATTTTGCGTTTCAGACATTGAGGATTCTTACTATTAAAAAACTTCTTCAGATTGCCATAAGCCGCCCACAGTAAATAGACTGGTAGTAAAAGACACAGGTCAACCGTCAACGAAATATCAAAGTAATTTTTTTTGTAAACTAGCGCCATAAGCAATGATTTGTATATCGTAATAAGTAGATGGGAATGTAGAGTGTAGAGTGCAACAAGAATGTGCATGAAATTAAAATATTCTATACAAATATTGATTTTTTGGTTTGTAGAAAATTTGCTACACCGCGCAATGAAAAGTTATCATATCCGTTACATTAATAAACTTTTTTTTTCTCGCTTATCTTCTTCTCGGTCGTATTGCTCATGATTAAGAGTCGTATTCATGCTGTAAACTATTAACCATGGCACGCCATGCGCTCCTGTCACCCATCAGTCTCCAGGCTGCAGCTAATGAGAGACCAGTCAATGCCCTGATTTGATCGGACTTGCGGCTTGGTGGTCGTTCTTGTGGTCGACCGTGATGATGGGCTTTTCATGTTGTCCTGATTACTCCGGGCAATGTGCCCTAATTACTTTTACACGCTCCCAATTCTCGAGACATTTCAAATAGTTTTTTTTACGGGAATTTTGTAAGAATGTGTGGTTTTTGTTCTTTAGAAGATTCAGAACAAAGTAACACCAATGACTTTGAAATTTCGCTGACACAATCAGTGTTCCATGAGTACCTACTTGCTAAAAGAGAATGTAATGGAGCCGAATGAAGTCATATCATGAATTGTCGATCCTACTCAAGCAAAAGCTTTTCAAACAATGTAATGCTATCTACTCTATAAACTTGGTAATGAAGAGAGTAATGAAGCAACGTACTTAAACATTTTATTACCATTACTTCTGTTATTGTTATTTCTAACAGCATATACGATGTAAAGAATTTTAAGACATTCCCTCCCACCTCCTCAATCCTAATTATACCACCTCCACCTTTATACATAACTCCACCTTATTTAGTATATAACTATATTACTCGTGTTATTTCATTGTTTACAATTTTCACGTTGAAAAATGTTGGGTCACAACCGAAACATGTCTGTGAAAATTGTTGTAAAAATACATAGTGCAGTTATTATTTATTCAAATAAGTACAAACAGTGTATCTTTCGATATATAAAATGTTAATTGATAAAAATAATATTGTATTATAAAATTCTTAAACCATTATATCACGGGTCTTCTTGGCAGCCTTAACGTCTCTTGAACCCGCTGCGACCCCCATGGAACGTTACAGCGCCACTGGGGGGCGGTACCGCCCCCATTGGTATCCTATGTTCTATATTATAACTAACGTACTAACTAACTAACCATCGCGCCATTTCTGTAAGGGGCAGGCAGAGAGGATGGACTGCCATACAGTTCTGTGCTGACATACCTCTATAGATTCCTCCACATTCATACATCGTAACATGCACATTCGTCGATTTTTTCGACTTAGAATGTGGCGTATTTCAGTATTTGATTAATTTGGTCACGCCATGCTTTCCTTGGTATTCCACGACTTCTCTTTCCAATCACACTGCTTGTTTACAACATTTTAACCGTTCTTCTCTCGTCAATTCGTCCATCTGAGGGATCCTTTTTTAATTTTACTAATGATGCAAGTATCACACATTCGTCTAAGAGATCTCATTTCTACTGCATTTATTCTACTTTCCTCCTTCTTTTGCCAGTTATGTATGGAAGCGATGCATGGAACTGGCAAAAGAAGGATGAAAGTAGAGTAAATGCAGAAGAAATGAGATCTCTTACACGAATGTGTGGATTCTCTGTGTATGATAGAGTATCGAATGAAATTATAAGAAGTGAATGCGGTGCGAATGATAGTGTTATGAACAAAATAATGAAAGGATCATTAAGATGGTTTGGACATATGGAAAGAATGAATGAAGAAAGAATGGTAAAAAAAGTATATGTTAATGGAACCAGAAATAAAGGAAGAACGAGGAAAACGTGGCACGATCAAATAAACCAATTATTATGGGGAGTTGACGCGCGTGCATGGCACGATGTATGAATGTTGCGGGAGCGAGAGAAATATGTCGGGAAAGAAAAGTGTGGCAGTCCATTCTTTCTGCCTACCCCTACGGGGAGACGACGTGATAGTTAGTTAGTTAGTTAGTTGCAATCGTCTGCCTTACATTTCTTACTTATTTCGTCGTTCGGTCTTCTATCATATATCGTTTTCCCGCACATTCTTCTCAGTGATTTCATTTCTACGCCATTTATCCTACTTTCATATTTTTTTGCCAGCTCCAAGCTTCACTTTCATACATAAGGGTTGATACTAGAACTCCGTTATCATTTTAAATAGAAAACTTTAAGACCTCACAGCTTGTGTCTAACGACAAAAGAATTTAAATGACGATAACGTGAAAACATTCCTACAATGGAGTCCACATGTGCGAGCCGTGAAATAAATTACTCGAAGCACTGCGGCATTCAAGGAAAATGATACAAAACTTTATAAACCATCCACCATCCACGGAAACAAACAAAAACCCCAGCAATAAGAATTCAAAATTCTCAGAATAATAAATAACTCCTAATGTGCGAATCCTTTGCCACGTGTAAAGTGAAATTTTTAAAACATTTTCTGCCCGGCAGACTGTGAAATTCTTTCACAGATCATTTGATTCCTCCTCTCGCATTCTAACGCCTCTATTATTTCAATTCATCTCTATTTCTTTCCCCATTTTTTTCTTTTTAAATCTTTTACCAGGACATGACACAAAAGTTTACCCGTTAGCAAAGAGGATTTTAAATCTAAGAGCTATCTCTTTCTGTGTGCGCAGTTAAGTGATACATACTCAAATGACAACCTTTGTGGTAGAATGATAAGAGATCTGACTGCCATATCGAAGGTCCCGGGTTCGATTCCCGGCGATGACAATATGATTGTTACACTGTCATTGGTCTGGTGTAGAATTCACGTGATTTAAAATGGCTATAGATTAGCTACCTTACACATTTCATGAGAATCAATATGATTGCTAAAAAAGGAATATACGGTAATTGGGTTCAAACGACCAGTTATATACATAATATTATTGATTAAGTATGTCAGGATAGAACAGTGTGGCGGCCCATTATTTCTGCCTACCCCTCCGGAGAGACGGCGTGATGGTTAGTTAGTTAGTTAAATACTAAGATTATTACATTATTGTAATTGTTATTTTTCTTCTCTGGTTTCAATCCTGGGATTGGTTTGCAGCAATTTCCTCTATTCTTCTCTTCCATTCTTCCCTGTCTTGTGCGGCTCTTTTGAAATCTGCATATGATGAGCAGCGCACGTCCACCAACAGGTCCTCCAGGTACTTTCGGCGTGGGCGTCCCCTAGAGTTTGTCCCGTCGGTCATACCCTCCATTATGGCATGCAAGAGACCTTCTTGTCGTATTACATGGCCGATCCATCTTGCACGCCTTTCGGACAAGGTCCTGAGCAGGTGCCTTCCTCCTTCGATTCTTTGGAGAACCTCCTCATTTGTAATGTGGTCTCTCCAGGAAATTTCTAATAGTCTTCTATAGGACCACATCTCAAAAGCCTCTAGTCTCCGTTTATCTCTTTCGGATAGGCACCATGTCTCGCAGCCGTACATCAAGATACTCCATATAAGGAGTATTCTCAGTTATGATTATATTATTGTAATACAATGTTCGAAAAAAGAACTTAAGATTCCATCTTCAAAAAGGTCATAGCTGTTCTTAACACTACAATAAATTGTTCCTAAGAGGGTTCTCGGTCTTTGATAATTTGTTTCTTTGGCTAATACGTGGGGGAATTTATATATACGAGTATCACTGATTGATTGGCTTTCCGCCTGATTTAGTATAGGAATGGGTTAAACTAAATCATATAATAGAGAACAACACAAAATATCATATATTTCTATACTATGGGCCATTTGAATATGTAGTTCTTTAGTTTTTATAATCGAAGATATTGTATTATTTCGAGTTTAGCTTTTTGGCTTACGATTTCGTATGAATATTTTAACAATGAATTGTATATCGTAATGTAGCCTTCATATTATAATAGAATTTTCTGAAGGTCTACACTATATTATCTGTTGAAAAAGGTTTCGCAATTTTTCATAAAATCATTGTTTTCGGGGAATATAGAAAATAGTTTAAAATAAATGTTTACGTTAGATAAAATTAAAAAAGGATCCCTGAGATGGTTTGGACATATGGAACGAATGGTTGAGAGAAGAATGGTTAAAAAGTTGTACACAAGCAGCGTGAGTAGAAAAAGAAGTCGAGAACGAACAAGGAAAACATGGCATGACCAAATTAATCAATTACTAAAAGGCGGCCACATTCGAAGTCGGAATAATCAACGTGCGTGCATGGTACGATGTATGAATGTAGAGGAATCCCAAGAGGTATGCCAGGACAGAGCTTTGTGGCAATCCATCCTCTCTGTCTACCCCTCCGGGGAAATGGCGTGATGGTTAGTTAGTTATACAAATGAAAACATCAGTTTTTTAGAAGTTTTATTATATTTTATGGGAACGATATACTCGTATTTGGCCCTTAGAAGGGCGAAACATATCATTCCCATAAAATATAATAAAACTTTAAGGTAACTGACATTTTCATTCGTATTAATTATTTAATATGCAGTTTTACAACATTGGTCAAGAAACATTAAATAAATGTTTACGCTTAGCGCTCAGCCTTTGAGCTACAAGGGAATGAAAATATCAAGTTTGTATTCTATGGAATAATTAAATAAAACGATGTTTTTTTAACTACCGGTTTTGCCAGGCTCGCTGGCACCGACAGACTGGTGACACTATTACAAACCGAGTCCTTTATATACATACAGATCAGGGGTGGTAAACATAATTCTATACAAAACTTATAATTCAAAATTTACATACTTATTATATGTTAAAGATGTAAATGGAACCAGAAATAGAGGAAGACCAAGGAAAACGTGGCACGATCAAATAAATCAAATATTGAATGTCAGCCATGTGAGGAGTCAGAGAAATAGACGCGCGTGGATGACACGATGTATGAATGTTGAGGAAGCGAGAGAAATATGTCGGGAAAGTAAAATGTGGAAGTCCATTCTTTCTGCTTACCCCTTCGGGGAGACGGCGTGTTGATTAGATAGTAAGTTAGTTAGTTACATACTTATTCTATGTTATAACTAGGGCTCAAAATTGACATAACATTTTATTTTCCTAGGCATACCTTTGAAAAAGACACAGTTTTTTGTGTTTTTAGTTCTATGGAACGAAGCAAGAGCAGACACTGTCAGAACCAAACATCTCTTAATAGCAGAAATGAGAACATTACGACCTGTTGTGGGGAGAACTTGTACTATGCGCTTCTGTCACTCGACAGTTTTCGTGCTGCAGCATACGAAAAGCCAATCACCTCCCTGATTTGATCGGACCAGCGGCTCGGTGATCGTCCTTGTGGTCGCCTTCCCTCCACTTTGTCCATGATGATGAACTTTTAAGGGTCGTCCTTATCTCTACGGGCTATGTGTCCAAAATATGTTTATACTCTCTGAAAGCGCATCCTTGCCCTGATACCCAACTGGTCAATGATTCATATTATATTTCAAGAATCAATTGTATCTCAATAGAGACGAAGATACAAATTGCAAACAGAATATGGTTGATCAAGGTGTTTACAGGACTTATGACCTGTCATTGATTGGGTTAAGCGCACGCTTTATTTAATACAACATTCCCCATCCCACCTTTTTTTCTTTCCCCACGTCTGACAAATTTTTGGAAGTTGCCTATATGTTAATCTACAACACCACCCTTTGCATGGTCGTTTAATTAATCTACACACTAACGCTATCTATGAAGATTGTATTTTTAGCATTAAGCAGAAGATCTTTTTAACGCAATGTGAAAGGCTACCGCCATTTAGCGCATTGCTAGAAACCGCCTGGAGATGTCACTCCAATCTATATGCTATAATTATATTTGTTAAACTATATATTTTTAATTATCGTCCGAATCTCCTCTTGGACCAATTGAGGTATTTGAATTAGCTTATCTCTTCTATTATTTACGTGATTGAAAGAATCCGTTGGAAATCTGGTAAGGGCCCATTCAAATCGAGTTATTTCTAAGGCCTTGGTTCGAATGTCCGCTTCTTTGAAAGAATTTATTAGGTAAACCGTAATGTTGGTTCCAGAATCCGCCTTAAAATAACTTTACCTGAATCATTATAGCGCCCAACGTTCGCCTTTATCGGATTTAAACAGATTTTCGTAACTCAATACAAAAGCAAGTTTGAATTTAGAAAGGTCATAGGTTAGATAAAGCTATGAATGAAAAATAAAGTAAACTAGATAGAATGACATTTTATTACTACGCTTTTTTCAGTGATAACAGTGTGCTTTCAAAACTACTTACTTTTTTATTTGTTTCAACCATCTATAAGGAAAATTCTCTCCGCAATGATCACATGGAATATAAACTAAAAAATTCAAATTAGGAACGTTGGTTTTTGTGTATTTTTTATTATTACTAGATGCATCCAGCAAATCCAATCAGCCCGCACCTAAGCCCAACCCTTATCACCGTCCCTTAGTCTCAAACCAAGACCTCGGCCCCTGTCCAAGGCCACCCTTGGCATCTCCACACTCCACCTAACCCAGGTAGTCAGGTCCAAATGTCGTACCTAACCCACCATATCCTCCAAGAAACTCCACCTCCACCAACTTACAATATCGAAACTCAAAATCCAAGAAAGAAATTGCTCTCTCCCCCCCCCCCTTCCTCTCCCTCTCTCCCTCTCTCCCTCTCTCCTCTCTCTCTCTCCCTCTCCCTCTCCTCTCCTCTCCCCTCTCTCTCTCTCTCTCTCTCCCTCTCTCCCTCTCTCCCTATCTCCCTCTCTCCCTCTCTCCCTCTCTCCCTCTCTCCCTCTCTCCCTCTCTCCCTCTCTCCCTCTCTCCCTCTCTCCCTCTCTCCCTCTCTCCCTCTCTCTATAGGTACGCTACGCCCATTTTACTTGCTTCTCTAAAGAGAAATATAAGCTTACAGACAATGTAAATTCAGTATTCACCATCTACTATCAAAGTTTTTAATTCGATTTATCGCATTATTTGAATGACAGACGAGTCAATTATCTTTTTTCTATTTTCTCAGAATTCAGACACAGATTAAATATGATTATTGGTACGATTTAGTAATCATTTTATCGTGATTCTTTCTTCGAAGTCTGTGGCAAAAGTTTTGTTCTCTAGTAGTATAGAGATTTTATTGTTCTGCGAAATAATCGGACTTTCTCATCAAAAACATTTAAATTTCCCATTATATTCGCGTTCGAACGAATTTACATTCAAAACTATGTCATCTCTATTGGTAGAGCCCTTTAATTCAATTTGTTTGCGGTCCAGACAATTTAAGCAGAGTATTTTTAAACGTGAATTGAAAGGCATAACAAATTTAAATGTACGTGGTACAAAACGACAATTGGCTGTTTGACCACAAAATTTAGGATACAGACGGAAGATGGGACAGAAACAAAGAAATCTTAAACTTGAAGTACTGATTATCCAGGAAACAGTGATGAGATTCTGTAAGCCTCAACACCTACGGTGGGCTGGCTATGTAGAAAGAATGCCAAAGGTTCGAGCACCGAAAGTTGTGTCCAGATGGGTGCGAAAGAAGACCAAGAAAATGATGGGAAAACTGTGCTGGAGAGAACTGGTATAAATTGGAAAGATCTGGAGGGTGAAGAAAGATGACCAGGGACAGGAGCCAGTGAAAGACGATTATGGAAGAGGCCAAGTCTCACACTGGGATATAGCGTCGAGAAGAATATGTCTTTTCCAACCTCATTTCATCATTTTTGATTTTCGCATCTGTCGACACATTTATATATACATTCATCGTGGTAGAAACCAAAAGTTAACAAACTAACCATCACGCCGTCTCCCCGGAGGGGTAGGCAGTAAGAGTGGACCGCCACATGATTTTGTCCTGACATACTTCTCAACATTTATACATCGTGTCATGCACGCACGTCTTTATATTTCTACGGCTCCTCACATGGCCGACATTCAATATTTGATTTATTTGATCGTGCCACGTTTCCACGGTCTTCCTCTATTTCTAGTTCGGCTTAAATCGTTAACATATACTTTCTTCACCGTTCTTTTTTCTTTCATTCTTTCCATGGGTCCAAACTATCTTAATGATACATTCATTATTTTTAGATAATATTTTTTTATAATGTGTGTTTTTTTTTATAATCCACTAATTTTCACATACATATATTTTATTACTTTTAGAATTTAAAACACTGTTATAATATCACAATTTCTTTTTATTCACTGAGAGTGTCGCGACAGCTGTTTCACCAACCGATGTTGGCACCATCAGGTGTTACAATAAACCTAAAAAAATAGTTTATTGTAACACCTGATGGTGCCAACATAAGTTGGCGATACAGCTGTCGCGACACTCTCGTTGAGTAAAAATAAAATTGTGATATTATAACAGTGTTTTAAATGTTGAAGTATCATAGTGTTTCGGCCAAACAATGGACTACATATATTTAAAAAATATTTTTTTTATACCTTTTTTATTTTCTTATTTACACTTAACATCTACCATGAAATTTCAGAACCGAAATAAGTTTAAAAAACTGTATTTTAATAATGCCCTGATACGAAGGCGTCAACGTGGATGGCAACAGAATTGAGAATGATATTCGATTGGGCCAAGATAAGCAAACAGCAGAGCTAAAAAGAAGAATTGGACTATGCTGGGCAGCTTTCGGAAACATGAGTTACAGTCTTATAAAACGGAAAATACCGATCAACCTGAGACGAAAAGTTTATGAAGCTTGCGTTCTACCAATTGGTACTTATGGTTTTGAAGCTGTTACATTGTCCAAACAAAGTGCCGAGAAACTACGAGTGATCCAAAGAGCCATGGAAAGAGCCATGTTAGAAATAAGCCTAAGAGACAGAGTCAGAAATGATACGGTGAGAGAAAAAATAAAGGTCACTGACATCATCCACCGGTTGGCGACTCTAAAATGGCAATGG
The DNA here is from genome assembly GCA_022606425.2 of Lepidostoma basale. Lineage (NCBI taxonomy): Eukaryota > Metazoa > Arthropoda > Insecta > Trichoptera > Lepidostomatidae > Lepidostoma > Lepidostoma basale. The sequence goes on from JAHDVF020001314.1 coordinate 55,683, forward strand.
GCAGGTCACGTAGCCAGAAGCTCAGATGAAAAGTGGACAAGAAAACTGCTGACTTGAAGACTGTGGACGGCGAAGAGAAGTGCAGGGCGACCGCTACTACGGTGGAAGGATGATCTGAACAGACACGTCGGAATAACTTGGATGCAGTCTGCACAGGACATAATGACATGGAAGCGAATGGAGGAAGCCTTTGTCCAGGAGTGGACGGGAATAGGCTGAGGAAGAAGAAGAAGAAGAGGACGAAGGGCATAATATGTTTTAGAACCACTGTTCTAGAATATATTTTCGTAATATTTATGAGTTCATACAGGACCATTCTCTAATTTTCTAGCAAATTAACGTATTAAATTGAGTCCCTTAAGGCGTATGTTAGAGCAACTAGTATTCAACTTAGGCAATCCCATTTTGTTTGACGATTATAAATCTTACAGAACTAACTGGATTATAATTAACTAATTGTTCTTAAATAATCTCATTCGTTTATATATTATATTTATAACATATTAAATGTACTCGTAATATAGTTAAATAGAGACGTCAGATCTCATGGACTGATATGGTCAACAACACAAACATTCTCCATAAAGTCAGAGTTGACAGAGAGTTACTGACCAACATCAAAGTCCGTAAGGTGTCCTACTTAGGCCATGTTCTGAGAGGCGAAAAATACGCACTGTTACATCTGATCTTGGAGGGTAAGATTGAGGGTCGACGAGGTGTTGGGAGAAGGTAGGATTCCTGGCTGAGGAACATCCGAGAGTGGACAGGGCTGAGGACAGTGGAGGAGCTATAGTGATCAAGGGTGATAGTCAACGTTAGGGAGACCTGACAGGACACAGAAAGAAGAAGAATTGACGTCGGATAGTGAACGGATAGTGACGTCGAATAAAGGTTTGGAGCGAGTAACAAAGTGAATGGAGCTTTTAGCGAATGAAAGCGAAAACGGCCGTTCACAGTGGAGTTCTGTTCCCAACCCTAATGTATGGAAGCGAAGCATGAAACTGGCGGAAGAAGGATGAGAACAGAATAAATGCGATAGACATGAGATCCCTAAGACCCCTAAGATCCCTAAGTGTGGTAAAACGATATACGACAGAATCTCAAATGCTGATATAAGAAAGGAATGTAGAGCGGAATAAGGTATTATGAACAAAATTATGAAAGGATCACTGCGTTGGTTCGGACATATAGAGCGCATGGATGGAGAGAGAATGGTTAAGAAAGTATACGGTAATAATGTAAATGGTGTACGAAGTCGCGGCAGACCGAGGAAAACATGGCATGACCAAATTCATCCAATTTTAAAGGTTGGTCATGTTAGAAGTCGGAAGAATCGACGTGCGTGTATGACTCGCTGTATAAATGTGGAGGAAGCTAGAGAGGTGTGCCAGGATAGAGTAGTGTGGTCGTCCATTCTCTCTACCTATCCCTACGGAGAAACGGCGTGATAGTTTGTTGTTGTTGTTGTCTAGCATATCCAATACACCATATAAAGTATAGTAGTTAGCAATTGTTAATTATAAAAATAAAAATAATATGCTTACTATTAAAGCGCCGTTTTTGTGATGTGATCACCTCAATGGCACATAATGACGTGTTTTAAATCAAAAAAATCTAAATATGAACGCTGCACCTAATATTCGCGGTCGGTTAGAAAATAAAACATATATACAAATTGGGTTTTTTATGAAATATGAAAAAGGTGGGTTTTCAGCTTAGATCTGAAATCTGTCAGATCATTTATGCATCTAAGGTATGAAGGGAGATTAATCCAAGCTAATGGACCGGCTACTGCAATGGATCGATCGCCGAAATTTGTTCTAGGGCAACGCTTCGGCTCAACTAATCCATGTACCTATTGCAGAGGAGTTCGCCGAGCGAAGTACGGATTTCCTTAAATTTAGGCTGTCTGTTATACTAGGTCTGTTCAAAAAGTATCGCGAATTTTGAATTTCCGCTGGCTACGTATATTTGATTTTTGATTTTTTTGTAGCGTTATGTTGGTACTCATGTCCCTTACTTATGCTGACAAGGTCGGCCATTTTGAATGTTTAGTTAATTTTTGACAGCTGTTTTGCTTGGATGTGTTTTGGCTCGTCTTCGATTTTTGCCTATTCCAAAAAATGGATCAAAGAATCTGTATCAAATTTTGTGTGAAAAACAAAATAAAGTGCGCGGACGCATTTCGAATGTTGACTGTGGCATATGGTGAAGCTACCTTGGACCAAAGCAACGTTTATCGGTGGTACAAAATGTTCTCAGAGGGCCGAGAAGATATGAACGACGAAGAGCGTGCCGGACGCCCGAGCACGTCAACAACAGACGAAAACATTGATAAAGTGAAGAAAATAGTATTAGCCAATCGTCGAATCACCGTTAGAGAAGTTGCTGAGGACCTAAACATATCGATTGGCTCGTGCCATTCGATTTTAACCAATGATTTGGGCATGAGTCGGGTCGCCGCGAAATTCGTGCCAAAATTGCTCAATTTCGACCAAAAACAGCATCGCGTTAACATTGCTCAGGAGATGTTGGACTCGGTCCGTGACGACCCAAATGTGCTCCAGAGGGTCATAACTGGTGACGAATCATGGGTTTATGGTTATGACGTGGAAACCAAAGCTCAATCATCCCAATGGAAGCTGCCGCATGAGCCAAGACCAAAAAAAGCGCGCCAAGTTCGGTCGAACGTGAAGGTTTTGCTCACAGTTTTCTTCGATTGCAGGGGCGTGGTGCATCATGAGTTCTTGCCACAGGGTAGTACGGTCAATAAGGAATATTACCTGCAAGTTATGCGCAATTTGCGCGAAGCAATCCGCCAGAAACGCCCGGATTTGTGGAAGAACAAAAACTGGCTTTTGCACCATGATAACGCCCCTGCTCACACATCGTTGCTTGTGCGCGAATATTTGGCCAAAAACAACACAGTAATGGTGCCGCAGCCACCGTATTCCCCAGACCTGGCCCCCTGTGACTTTTTCCTGTTTCCAAAACTGAAGAGGCCCATGAAAGGACGACGCTACGCCACGATTGAGGAGATAAAGACGGCATCGAAGGAGGAGCTGAACAAGATCACAAAAAATGATTTTTTTAAGTGCTTCGAGGATTGGAAAAAACGTTGGCATAAATGTATTATATCCGAGAGGAATTACTTTGAAGGGGACAAAATAGATATTCATGAATAAATAAATACTTTTTGAAAAAATATAAAATTCGCGATACTTTTTGAACAGACCTCGTATATGTTCGGATATATAACTTGGTGTCAGAGTTTATACTGGATTCTTTCTGGACTTTGACCCAATGAAGTTGTTTGAGATGTTGTGTTATATGGGACTTGGAATAACTTTAATAGGTCTTGCTGCTGCATTGAACGCAGATTGAAGTTTTTTTATTTGTTGTTTTATAATGTTTGCATAAATTCCATTACAATTTTAGGGGATGTGATGAGAGTTAAAAGCAGTGGAGGTTTCAGCGTTTATTGCAGATCACAAGTAATCATACGTTAACAGTATTATGTACTCGTGATGGAGTGTGCGCCTGGACGTCGATAGCAGCTGGGGCTGATGGCTTGCTGGGCAGTAGCGTCGGTCGGCTGGAGCGAAGACTCGTCGGAACTTACGTGGCGTAGCAGTGTAGACAGAAGCGTAGCTCGGTGGAAGAGTCGGGGGTTCTTTGTACGTAGACTTGACGGCGTAGACTCATGTCGGTTAGAAGTCGCAAGAAGGAATACTCTGTATGGTGGTCGAATGTACCGCTTTTATATGCTTTGCTTCCCTTTTCACACGATGCTCTGCTCTAGTGACTTAGTGACCTGTGTGAATAAATCTGGGCCCCGATTCATCACTTTTGATAAGTGGGTCCTAATTCAGGCGTTTTCGGTTATTCATGTAATATATTTCATCATGAAATATGCTGATTCAGCAGTCGAAGTCTACTTATATGGGTTATGCATTTAACCCCGACACAATAGTCAAGTCTTGAAACAACGGAGGAATTTACAAGATAAGACAGATATTCGCCCTAGGCGCTCTCAATTCATTACAGCTTCGAAAGATGGGCATCTCAATACCCATTTTTTTAAAATTAATCGGGGGATATTTCGAGAACTCGGCAGTGCTAGAGGATTTTGATCGTTTTGTTCCTGATAGATGTCTCCGACAGCGACAGCACAGATTGTTTTACCTACCGGCCACCAGAACCAATCTGCCTCTGGTGACACCGGTGGGAAGAGCAATAAGTCTGCTGAACGCGGTCTCCTCGGAGATCGACGTCTTTCATATTAGTGAAGGTACGTTCAGGAGACAAATACTCTTGACTTTAGAAAGACTCTTATCTTCCTAATGTCAAACCATCTATAATGCGTTCCTGGTACTATGTTGTATTTTTATAATATTTTACGTGTACTCAATAGATGCCTTAAACATTTTCCTGTTTGTAATGTCTTTTGAGTTAATATACTTAATTTACTTGATTTGATTTCTAATGTCGTACCAGCTTTCATGCGTTCCTGGTATTATATGTAATATATTTTTATATTTTACCTGTTCTCAATAGATGTCATAAACTTTAATTGTTGTTTGTAATATCTTTTAAGAAAAAACACTGATTTGATTTGATAAGCAAGAGTTGAATGGGTGTGAGATTCAACTTTTCCCTTACGGTGCTAAAATAAAAACGCGCGTTCCGGTGTTGGGTAGTCAGTACGCGATAAAAAATTAGCGATTTTATATCGGAAAAATAAGAATATTCTTAGTTAAACCCCTTTATTAATTATAATTGAAGTTAAAAATTATTATATATTAATTGAGATTTTATTTTCCGAAAACATTAAAAAAAAAAAAACATCTGGCAACGCTCACGGAACGGGCATAGGTCCACTCTGGTTGCAAGCCCGAGAGCTACTGCCGGTGGCAGTGAGAACATCGAGCTCCTCGCGCTTCCACAGTGAAGTATGCAAGGTGTGAGATGCGAATATAGTGTCGCGCACTTGCAACGCTGTTTATACGTGAGTTTGTTTCCGATTGTTCCAAAATACCTCCGATAAATTATGATTATTATTAATATTATTTTTTAAATCAATGCGTAAATATATTATGGAGGAATACCTAAAATCTTAACCTTGTTATATTTATAGAGATATTGATGCTAATTAGAAACAACGTGTAGAAGATACCCATCATAGGGAAGGGAGGGTTAAAAAAGTTGATAAACTCTGATCTCCACATGCAATCCAGGCTTATTGAATACATTGTTTTAACGTGTCTAGACTATGTAATTAGTACCATTATGACCACAAATGAAATCTCTTGATTTTCTCGAATTCGGTCCGTGTAAGCGATGTTAATTAATTCGCAATTATCTCGACCCTTGGACCCGCTGAATTATACTCCCAGAGAAACTGTACTAGTAATTTATTAGTCTCTGGATATATACAATACAAGTTATACTCGTATTATATAGCCCGACGTATAACGTTCGAAGTTTAACGGTATTTCCCGAAAGATATGAGATTTGCAACATAAACCACATTGTCTCTTGTCTATTTATATCCGTTTCACGCCAGCAAAGTATACAATGAAATAAAATCTGTAACGACGAGAATTTTGTTTATGTATTTCTGTACCTGAGAGCCATAAAATTTTAAGAGATTTTTTGGGTGAAATGTGTTATGATGGTCTTGTCAGATTAGATAGGTAATGTGTTGCGATTTTGATCGTGGTATTTGTCTGTCCAAATAGTTACTTTTTACAATATATATATATATATATATAGAAATCTTTTCTGAACCCTCTCTAATATGAGCGAGCATCTCGCCTCGTAGGGACTCCATATCACCGAACCACACTCGAGCCGGCTCCGGACCGATGAGTTATACAGAATTCGCAAAACATAGGGATTCCTGAAAACACTACCAGTTCGGAGAATGAATCCCAACATTTTTAGGGCAACTCCACATATTCTCTCGATGTGAGCATGGAAAGTCAGCCTACTTTCATAAACAATACCAAGATCTCTTATTTCTTCGTTTCCTCAAATCTGAGGGTCGTGATCTATGGAACTGTCCATGGCTAAAACATAACGCCTCCAATCCTCTCTGTTATCCGGTCCTTAATCTGGTCACACCATCGCGCAGGAGATCTGCCTCTACTTCTTTTGCCTGGAACACTTTCTGTGATAATACTTTTTCCAGGTTACCAAGCTCTCTCCAGGCAATATGAAACTCAATAGTCTTCCTGTTATTTTTGCTTTTTACCCTGAAAACTTACTGGTGCAAGCAACAGATGGTGTCCGTGTCAATGATATTCTGCTTCTTCTTTTAAAAGATCTGACAATCTGGGACACAGCAATCATATCTCCTGGGATGATGATGTCCAACTGTCCCTCCATATACTACCTGGTCTTCCAGGTTGCTGGTGTCCGGAGGGGATTTCGTAAGTGACTGTATATGCGAGTTTTTCCCTATCCATTCTGGCTATATGGTCCCTCCAGTATCTTCTTCTGGATCTACTCCAATGAACGATGCCCTCTATTTCGCACGTGTTTCTTATGTCTGCATTACGGACACGATCTCAGAGAGTTTTTTCAGTAATGGATCTCTTGACCTTCATCTCTGATGTTCTTAGTAGACCCTTGATTCGTACAGTGTCGACCTGCGTCTCTACAGCATACGTCATGATAGAACGCACGCATGTCGATACGCATGTGGTTGTTCTTCCAGACCATATTCTTCAGACATCCTGTCACGGCAGAGATTTTATTGAAATATTCTCGTACATCCGTATAAAGGTCATTATGGCTGCAGATTTCTATTCCCAAATATCTGAAGCTCATAACTTGCTCCACGGGCATATCATCAACAGGTAGCTTACATCTTGCAGGTTCTCTGTATAATTTATATGCATTATCCACATGACACTAAGGTCTACGAAGATTACTTAATAAGGTCAAAATCTCATGCAACACTCATGGTCTGAAGATGAATATCAAGAAAACATATGATGAAAATATATGACCATCAGCAAAAACACTAAAAATTTAAAACAATTAGCTCGAACAGGTTAATCGACGCAAATACCTAGGCTATTAAAAATAAAATGGGACCGATGCGATGTAAGGATTTAAGAACACGAAAAGTGTGAGATTTTTAGTACCAGGTCACTATGGGGCTTATGCCGACATTCTGTCATCAGATGTACAAAATTCCATTGTCACATTCTGCGACCCACGGGCGAGCGTGAAACATTACAGTTTAGAACAAAAATTCTAACAAAAGAATGTCAAAACAAAGAAAACAAAAGGTGAGAGTGCTAAAGCCAAAACATTATCCGTGTGATATGTCGTTCTTTGTGAAATTTTACCCCCATGATACAGATTTTATTCAAAATAAAATTGTTGTCACGTTTTGAACATAAGTGAGAATCGTTATATGCTTACCTATCAATTTCACTCAAACGTTAACGTAATAGCATTAAATTAAACGATGTTTTTTAACTACTTATACTTTTCTTCTATATTCGCCATACTTTGTGTTGTAGATGCTCTATTTCTCTTTTTATTTTTTAAATACTTTGTTTAAACAACACTTACATTAAAAAACATTTTGATTACTCATTTTATTGCTTACATTTTGCACTTAAAGTTGTCATCGCCAACAAAAACCTATCCAAAAAAGCTAGAATGGCAGTGCACAATGGTGTTCTTCCACCGACCCTTATATATGGAAGCGAAGCATGGAACTGACAAAAGAAGGATGAAAGTAGAATAAATGCAGTAGAAATCAAATCAAATCAGTTTATTAACTCAATAGACATTACAAACTGGAAAATGTTTAAGACATCTATTAAGTATGAAATGAGATCTCTAAGACGAATGTGTAGATACACTGTGTATGATAGAGTGTCGAATGTAAATACAAGAAATGAATGCGGTTGCAAATGATGGTGTTATGAACAAAATAATGAAAGGATCATTAAGATGGTTTGGACATATGGAAAGGGTGAATGAATAAAGAATGGTAAACAAATTATATGTTAACGATGCAAATGGAACCAGAAATAAAGGAAGACTGAGGAAAACGTGGCACGATCAAGTAAATCAAATATTGAATGTCGGCCATGTGAAGAGTCAGAGAAATCGAATCGCGTGCATGACACGATGTATGAATGTTGAGGAATCGAGAGAAATATGTCAGGAAAGAAAAGTGTGGCAGTCTATTCTTTCTGCCTACCCCTTCGGGGAGACGGCGTGATGGTTAGTTAGTTAGTTAGTTTTATATTAAAAATAATTAAAATTACATAGAAATGTTTCGGACAACCAGTCTTTCTTCAGTGATACATATTATAAAGATACACATTTAAAATATTATAAAATTGTTGAAACGATCTGACAGATGTCATAAAGATTTATTTTGGAACGTTTATGCATTTGTTATAACAAATATTATGATTCAATTTAAATTTTAAAATCATAATTTAAAGTTCTTATTTGGGTTCAGGTCATTACTTACAACAAAGGAAATAAATAAAAGATTGGACTTGACGTTAAATTTATTTGATTATTTATACTATTTTCTTTATTTTTAATTTCTAAAATTACGAGATTGCTCCATGTTATATTTCTCATGCAAAATTTCAACGCCATTATCTTTATTAAGTGAATGATCTTTTTCAATGAGGTGGTTAACAAATTCAGAAAAAATATTATTATAGAGATGTATGTGCTCTTTTATTCTTAACGTAATGTACTATTTGTTAATAAGTTTGTCTACCTGAATTGTCATTTATTTATCTGGGAAGCATGTTTACAAGTTATGGAAAAACGAAAACAAGTCAGTAAAGCCTCTACCGTGTCAGGATGTCTGAAGAATCTGGTCTGGAAGAACAAGCACATGCGTATCGATAGCAAGATCAGAATTTATAAAACATGCGTGCAACCTAATATGACGTGCGCTGTAGAGACGCGGGTCGACACTGTGCGAACTAAGGGACTACTAAGAACATCGGAGATGAAGGTCCTAAGATCAATTACTGGAAAAACTCTCCGAGATCGTGTCCGTAACGCAGAAATATGAAAAACTTGTGAAATAAGGAATGTCGTTCGGTAGAGTAGATCTAGAAGAAGATACTGGAGGGACCATGTACCCAGAATGGATAGTGACAGACTCGCATATACAACCGCTTACGAAATCCCATCCGGACACCGTCCACCTGGAAGACCGCCTAAAAGATGAAGAGACAGTTGGACTTATCATCCCAGAAGACATGGTGAGCTACAGATCGTCAGATCTATTAAAAAAGAAGAACCTTTGACATTTAATATTCTTTCAATAACATAATTTAATCCGGAATACACTGATTGCATTACTTTTCCTTGGATGGAAAGCGATGGTTTATACGCAAAGACGGTTCGTAGTCAATTTGTTTCGTATTGATAATTTTATTTGATATGTTTGATCCTTTAAATCAACCTTATAAATCGTGTTTAACGAGGAAGAAAGGATAACGTTTCTTTACTTACTTTTAGCCTATCCGTTCCCTTTATCTATGCACGTTTCTCCTTTTATTCACATTTATTTTTTTCGTCTTCAAAGGATTCTTTTATTATATTTTTCGAACCTATTGTACGTACACTAATTTTACAAACAACATAATACGAGAATATGCTTTTTTTCTCAGCTTTCTTTGATATTTCTTTTCTTGGGTAGTAATATAAAATTGTAAAATAAATTTATTAACTGGTGTTCTTTTCATTGTAAAATTCAGTTGTTTTGCCAACCTATGTTTTTTTTTAATTGTTGAATCGCTCTTTACATCATGACAGCATGAGCCAAATCGATGTTAAGGGTATTATAGCTATCATAATGATTCTCGTGAAATGTGATAGGTAGCTAATCTATCGCCATTTCATTGTCACGTAAATTCTATACCAGACCAAAGACAGTGTGACAATCACACTGCCCTCGCCGGGAATCGAATCCGGAACCTTCGGGGTGGCAGTCAAATGTCAAATTTTGCATCATCAGGTGTTATAACACAAGTATAATATAACAGTTGATGGCGGCGTTACAGCTTTCGCGTGATATTTATTTTCATTATTTCGGAGATAGGGTAGTATTGCAGGATAGAAGGGTGTGTCTGTCCATATTATTAACATTTTCAGTAAAACAACGTTATGGTAAATTAATTATAAACTAACTAACTAACTATCACGCCGTTTTTCCGAAGGGGTAAGCAGAAAGAATGGACTGCCACATTTTTCTTTCCTGACATACTTCTCTCGCTTCTTCAATATTCATATATCGTATCAGCACGCACGTCGATTTCTCCGACTTCTCACGTGGCCGATAATCAATATTTGATTTATTAATATTAAAATTTAAAACACTTATTATATCACAATTTCTTTTTATTCACTGAGAGTGGCGCGAGAGCTATTTCGCCAACCGATGTTGGCATCATCAGGTGTTACAATAAACTATTTTTCTCAAAAAGTTTATTGTAACACCTGATGATGGCAACATTGTTTGGCGTAACAGCTGTCACGACACTCTCAGTTGTTAAAATAATAATTTGTGATAAATAACAGTGTTTTAAATTTTTACAGTAATAATGTTGATCGACCAAAATAATGGACTATTTAATATTTGATTTATTTGATCGTCCCACATTTTCCTCGGTCTTCCTTTATTTTTAATTCCATTAACATCGTTAACATATCCTTTTTGCCATTCTTTCTTCATTCATACTTTCAATGTGTCCAAATCATCTTAATGATTCTTTCATTATCTTGTTCATAACACTTTCATTCCCACCGCATTCACTTCTAATATTTTAATTCGACACTCTATTATACACAGATTTTGCGCACATTCGTCTAAGATATCTCATTTATTCTATTTTCATCTTTCTTTTGCCATACATGAGGGTCGGTACAAGAACACCATTGTGCACTGCCGTTGTAGCTTTTTGTATAGGCTTTTGTTTGCGATGACAACTTTGCACCAATTTATTGACGAATTAGTCGAATATGTATTTATTCTGGAAGTCTCGAAAATATGTCATTTTCATACACAGATTTCTCACTCATTCATCTAAGAGATCTCATTTCTACTGCATCTATTCTATTATACTTTCATCTTTATTTTGACAGTTCGGGTCGGTGTAAGATCTCCATTGTGCACTGCCATCTATGGTATATTTAATATATATATTTTTAGCTATAGTGAACGAATATGCATAATAATTAATACGAATGAAAACGTCAGTTTTCTAGGAGTTTTATTATATTTTATGGAAATGACATGTTTCGCCCTTCTAAGGCACTATTAAATGTATTTGATAATGCCCTAGAAGGATGATAAGCATTTGATAATGACTTAGAAGGGTGATGGGGACATGACAGTGTGCAACATTAGTGTAAACGGTGAAAATCTGGAACAAGTGGATGAATTTGTTTATTTAGGAAGTATGTTTACAAAGGATGGGAGGGTGGAGAATGATATTGAAAGAAGGGTTGGGGCAGGCAACAGAATAAATGGTGCACTTAAAGTTGTCATCGCAAACAAAAGCCTATCCAAAAAAGCTAAGATGGCAGTGCACAATGATGTTCTTGTGCCGACCCTTATGTATGGAAGTGAAGCATGGAACTGGCAAAAGAAGGATGAAAGTAGAATAAATGCAGTAGAAATGAGATCTCTAAGACGAATGTGTGGCAAATCTGTTTATGACAGAGTGACAAATGCAAGTATAAGAAGTGAATGTGGTGCGAATGAAAGTGTTATGAACAAAATAAGGAAAGGGTCATTAAGATGGTTTGGACACATGGAAAGAATGAGTGAAGACAGAATGGTAAAGAAGGTATATGTAAACGGCGTGAACGGAGCTAGAAATAGAGGAAGGCCGAGGAAAACGTGGCACGATCAAATCAATCAAATATTGAATGTCGGTCACGTGAGGAGTCGGAAAAATCGACGTGCGTGCATGACAAGATGTATGAATGTAGAGGAATCGAGAGGCGTATGTCAGGACAGAACAGTGTGGCGTTCCATTCTTTCTGCCTACCCCTCTGGGGAGACGGCGTGATGGTAAGTTAGTTAGTTAGTTAGAAGGGTGATGGTTGTTATTCCCATAAAATATAATAAAACTTCTAGAAAACTGACGATTTCATTCGTATTAATTATTGAATATGGAGTTTTAGATCATTGTTCAAGAAACAATAAATAAGATGAAAATTGATTTTCATGGAAGTGAAGCATAGGTTTGGCGAAAAAAGATAGAAGAAAAATCAGATGGATATTAATTATCTTAATGTGGTCAATTTATTATATTATATGGTATCAAACGAGGATATGAAAAATGTATCAGTGCAAATTCAACGATTTAAGAATATATCTTTAGAATGATTTGGACACATGAAAATAATAAATATTGTAAAGAAAGTGAATTAAAACGACATGAAGAAGTGAGAAAGAGGAATGCCGAAAAAAACGTTGCAAGATTACATCGATCTAATATTAAATGTCGGCTTCGTTAAAAATACGGAGAAAACCAAGATGTATGAACGTTATGGATTTGAGAAAGTATGTCAGGAACAAACGTGTTCCCCTTCAGAAAGACATCGTAATGGTTGTGCAGTTGTTAAAATATTTATTTAAAAAAATATGTATTCGGTTTTATTACAAATAAGAATTTTTATATTTTGAATTTAGAACTAACTAACCATCACGCCGTCTTCCCGAAGGGGTAGGCAGAAAATATTAAAACATAAATTCGTTTTGAATTTTTTTTATGACTGTATCAAATATAAATATGTATCCTTAAATACAAAATTTCCGTGATACGGTTCGATTTTTAAATTCAAATTTTTCGTACACGACACAACAGATGTGCCAATCACAATAAAAATATATTCACTACCAAACCGGCGGATGTCCTGAATAGATAGTGATGCCCCGATATCTTTAAACCGGTTCAAAAACACTATAGAAATAGAATTTGTTTTTTTGTATACAAATACTTGTAGACAAATACTGGATTTTTGCCCATTGCCGGTTAATCATTTTTTAAGGATTAATTGTATCTCAATAGAGACGAAGATGTAAATTATTTGGAAACAGAATATGGTAGTCGAGGCGTTTACAGGACTTATGACCTGATTGGTTGGGTTGAGCGATCACTTTATGTTTAACAACATTCATCATTTCGCCCTTCTTACGACACCATGTCTGACTTATTTTTACGTCTGACTTAATTTAACTTGTATATATTTTTAATAACTTCACTGTTGGTAGGTCTATCTACACTAGCGCCATCTATTAATACTATAGAAATACTAACTTATTTACTTAAACCGGTTCAAAAACACTGTGGAAATGGTAACAATAATTTCATCATCATCGGCTGTCTCTCGTGTCCAAGAAAGACTGTGCTTCACGGTTGTGAGTCCGCATGTGACTGAAGAGCCTGATCCTGGACCCATAAATTTTGGGGCATTTGGGGCAGGGGAAGGCGCTTGTAATAGAGCCGTCACCATCTCCCCGTGGTCCTTCCTTTCTCCTCCTCCTCCTCTCTGCGACATCGTCAAAGTCTTGCGTGTCTTTATGTACTGTTGTTCTCCACCTAGGTCTGTCTTCTGCAGCCTTTCCCAGCAATCACAGTCGATGCCAGTATTTTGTAGGTTTCGTTTAAGGGAGTCCTTAAAGCGTTTCCTCTGACCACCGTGTGAGCGTTTCCTTTGGGTAAGTTGAGAGTAAATATTCTTCCTTGGGAGTCTTGTCTTAGACATTCTGACGACGTGACCAGCCCAGCGCAGTTGTTACTGAATTATGGCAGCCTCAATACTTGTCATATTGACCTCAGCAAGTATGCTGTCATTTGTCCGTATGTCCTGCCATTTCACATTTAGGATCCTAGGTATCCACAGCGTTGGTGATATCGCTCTAAGGCTTTTATGTGTCTTCTGTATGGGGTCTATGTTTCCGAGGCATACAGGAGTGTTGGCAGGACAACGGACTTGTAATCAAGCACTTTGGTGTCAATTGGTGTCAACAATAATTTACATTGAAACCAAAAGTTGGAATGAAATCAGATTTTTTATTTGTTTTAGAGCATAAGTCTACAACGTAGTGCAGTATCGCCCCCCAGGGGGCGCTGGAGCTTTCCATGGGGGCGGTAGCGGGTCTAGAAGTGTATGGGGGGCGTTGAGACAGTAAATGGGGGCGTCCATGGCGTATGTATGAAGCTATGAAACCATCATATAAAGAGTAAGTAATATTACCCCTTTCCTTTAAAAAAGTTACTAATTGACACAATATATATGTATATAAATTTTAAAGGTAGCAATAATCACGGAGGATAAAACAGAGGATAGACAGCCGTACACACAAATATTTAGTTTTTCACAGACGCCTCGATATTTCATTTATCAAATAATATTGCATATATTTACACGCAATCACCCGTCTCTTATTATCAATTAAGTAGCGAAACCGGTGATTTAAGACAATTATTTGTAAATTCATATCTACAAGTTTATCTTATTCTTCTAGTTTATTTGACCTGGTTTGTTTGTTTTTCTCTATCTTGTGCTATTGTCTTATTTTGCTTGATTTGTATATTTTTATTTTATTTTATGTTAAAGTCTTATTAGTTCTATTATCTTTATTACGTGATGTGTGTATTTTCGTTATCTTATCTTTATTTTACCTGACAGTTGCTTAAACTTAAGGGTGCTGTATAACAATTGTACTGCCAGTATAACAAACTTGGTGTATTCATGATTGATGTGTCTAATATTATATTGCATATTTTTTTTTTTACTCCGAGTCCCAGGTAATGTAATAACTGCCCTTACCATAAGGGTTTCAGCAGACAGGAAGAGGGCGTATGTCGTATCTTTAATGTCACAAAAATGAACGCCAACGACTAAGGGAAGGTAAACCATATAGAAAATCCCTGGATAAACCAACGGCAAACCACTCCAGTAACAGTTTCATGAAAATAATTGTAATTTTTCAAATCAAATCAGTTTATTAACTCAAAAGGCATTACAAATAGCAAAATGTTTAAGGCATTGAGTATAGGTAAAATATTATAAAACACAACATAATACTAGTAACGCATTTGAGATGGTTCGACATAAGGAAGACAAGATACTTTCTAAAGTCAAGAGTATTTTTGTCCCCTGAACGTACCTTCACTAATATGAAAGACGTCGATCTCCGAGGAGACTGCGTTCAGCAGACTAATTGCTCTTCCCACCGGTGTCACCAGAGGCAGATTGATTCTGGTGGCTGTAGGTTAAACAATCTGTGCTGTCGCTATCGGAGAAATCTATCAGAGAAAAAAAAAAACAACACCCTCTACCAAGGCCGAGTTTTCGAAATATCCCCTGATTAATTTAAAGAAATGGGTAATGAGATGCCCATCCCTTTGAAGCTGTAAAAAATTGATTCCGAGCACCAAAATAAATGCCGTGAGATAGAGCCACGGATTCATGTAGAGATACCTCAGCATTTTTTTCTGAACCCTCTCCAGCACTTTCGAGTCTGCTCTGAACCAACGCGTTGTATAGGACTCTGAGCACATTAGGATCTCTGAAAACTCTTCTGGTCCGAATGATGAAGCCCAACATCATCAGTGCAATGTCACAAATCCTCTCGATATGTGGACGACCTAGAGTGGTCTTCGGGATCCCACGAGTCCAAGATAATGTCATCACTGACCTTACAATTAGGGTTTGACAGTAAGAGGGCGTATGTCGTATCTTTGATGTCACAAAAATGAAACCCAATAGCTAAGGGATGTATAAACCATACAGAAAATCCCTGGATAAGCCAACGGGAAACCACTCCAATAACACTTTCAAGAAAATCATTGTGATGAGAAATTATTTACCATAGTGATCGCAAACCGGGGAAACCTGACACTGCACTACAAGAATGTTATTTATTGTTTCGGAAATCACTTTGTGGTAGGACATGTTTAATTGTAAATAAAACACTTGTTTTTCACCACTTGAGTATTATATTTTACACGACTAGTTTCGGAAGCTATAGATGCTTCCATCTACAGGTTTAAATGTAAACTGAGTTTATATTTAAACGTGTAGATGGAAGCATCTGTAGCTTCCGAAACTAGTCGTGTAAAATTTAATACTCAAGTGGTGAAAAACAAGTGTTTTATTTACAATTTAAGCACTACAAGAAGATGGACGTTAATGTCGCTAACTTGTCAAAAGCCCTTAGCATGCGTATCTACCGGTTCACGCGAATCGGCAGGATTCGATGGTGGGACACCCTTGCCAATAGACAAACCTCGCGCTCGGGTGCCCACACAATCAAATATCTGGGAATTTTGACTGTTGTCTGCCACTGAAATTGTGTTTATCGAGTAGGCGTTCATGTTTCGCACTCAGATCCGTCCCGCGGGAATCGCCCTTTTGCGAAAGTGCACAAGATTCAATTTGGAACAATAAAATGGAAACGCTTTCGTATATTTCTTCGAATAGTAAATGGTCTGAGCTAAAAAATCATATGACCGAACTCTACCTTGCTGTATTAAAAAAAAACTAACTAACTAACCATCACGCCGCATCCACGCCGGACAGCCACACTTTTCTTTCCTGACATATTTCTCTCGCTTCCTCAACATTCATACATCGTGTCATGCACGCGCGTCGATTTCTCTGACTCCTCAAGTGGCCGACATTAAATATTTGAATTATTTGATCATGCCACGTTTTCCTCGGCCTTCCTCTATTTCTAGTTCCATTTACATCGTAAACATATATTTTTTTACCATTCTTTCTTTCTTTCTTTATTTCTTTCTTTCTTTCTTTTTTCTTTCTTTCTTCTTTTTGGCAATTTCATTTATTGCGTTTCATATTATCAGATACTCAAATTCTTAGCAAGGTGAAATGCAAATATAAGAAGTGAATGGAGTGCGAATGAAAGTGTTATGAACAAAATATCAAAAGTTTGGATTCATGAAAATAATAAATTAAGAAATAATGATAAATCAAACATGTGAACGGAACAAACAACAGAGGAGAACAAAGGAAAACGTGGCACAGTCATTTCGGCCACTTGAGGTGTCGGAGAAATCGACGTGCGGGTATAACACGATGAATGTAGAGGAAGTAAGTGTATAAGTTTGTCAGGAAATAATAGTTTGACGCTCCATTATTTCTGTCTAACCCTTCGGCATCACGGTGTGGTGGATATTAATTTAATTTTTATATGTTTTCAATAAGGCTTTAAAAGTAGTTATTGGAAACAAGAATTTATCAATGAAAGCGAAAATGGCCGTTCACAACGGAGTTCTGGTACCAACCCTTATGTATGGAAGCGAAACATGGAACTGGCAGAAGAAAGATGAGAGCAGAATAAATGCGGTAGAGATGAGGTCCCTAAGACGTATGTGTGATAGAACGATGTACGACAGAATCTCAAATGCTGATATTAGGAAGGAATGTAGAGCGAAAGAAGGCATTATGAACAAAATTATGAAAGGTTCGCTGCGTTGGTTCGGACATATGGAGCGCATGGGTGAAGAAAGAATGGTTAAAAAAGTATACGTTAACGATGTAAGTGGAGTAAGGAGTTGAGGTAGACCGAGGAAAACATGGCATGACCAATTTAATAAAATACTAAAGGTTGGTCATGTCAGAAGCCGGAAGAATCGACGTGCGTATATGACTCGATGTATGAATGTGGAGGTATATCAGGATAGAGTAGTGTGGCGGTCCATTCTCTCTGCTTACCCCTGCGGGGAGACGGCGTGATGGTTTGTTGTTTTTGTTGTTATGTTTTCAATAAAGATATTTTTATGGCGTATTATTATACGATTATCAAAATTATAAACGATAATACTAAGAATATTCCAAACGTAAATTTCTCTCTCTTAAACGTTAACTTCAGTTGAATAATGTATTTCAATAAATATGTTTAATTAATGGGTAATATCGAAACAGATGTTCAAATTATCATTCCGCTTTAATTTCCTGCCGTAAAATTATTTAAGCCGGCCCTGCTATAACTGTAAATATGGGAAATGCTTTCGATTAAGCTTTTATTAACGTTCAGAAGCCAATTCTGCCAGGGACGAATCTGGGAATTTAATGCAAGGTTCAAGCCCAACCGTCTATTCTTAGTTAGAATTTTCTGTAAATGAGGATTATTATTTCTATTTTCAGCATGTTTTTAATCAATTTCCGAATCTCCAGTGTATTGTAAACAGTTTAAAATATTATGAGCGGTTATTATTTTTTTTTATTATATTACAACATATTAAAATTTTCTATTAGTAATCATGGAAAAATAATTTACATTTTCAATGTTAAAACGTTAATTAATTTTTTAATATTAATATTTAACAATCATAATTTTATGTTATTTTCAATTCGGCTTAAAGATTTTTCTCCTGGAAATGTTGCTAGAGTTCTTTAATCCGGCATATCCAAAAATAAAATAACGTATCAGAAAATTATTTTTTTATTTATAAAAATTGACGAGCAAGGTTTTATTTTGACAATTTTTGAAAAAGAAGAAAACATGACAGTCTCTAACATTTGTGTGAATGGCTAAAATCTGTAACAAGTGGATGAATTTGTTTATTTAGGAAGTATGTTTACAAAGGATGGAAGAGTGTAGAAAGATATTGAAAGAAGGGTAGGGGCAGGCAACAGAGTAAATGGTGCACTTAAAGTTGTTATCGCAAACAAAAGTTTATCCAAAAAGATAAGATGGCAGTGCATAATTGTGCGGACCCTTATGTATGGAAGTGAAGTCTGTCGATCCACCTAAGGCGGTCTGCCCGGTGGTCGTTTACCTTGGGGTTGGCCGTGCAACACAATGATAGGGATTCTGGATCCATGAATTTATTCTGCTCACGTGTACATACCAGTATAATTCTTCTTCTTTGGTATGTTCCTGTAATCAGGCTGACTTCTCTTGGGAAGTCGACTCCCAGCTATCCCTCCATCTCTTTAATGGTCTTCCGGGGGGACGGTATCCGGTAGGAATCTGATGCGCCACATCGTGTAAGATTCTGGAGGGATCCATCCTCTGCACGTGCACATCCAGTATTTTCTGCGTTGTCTGCGCCATCTCACGACATCTTCCACCTTGCAGATTTCGCGGATAGCCTTGTTCCTCACTCTATCTCGAAGAGTCTCTCCTGCTATCATCCTCAGCGTCCGCATCTCTGACATCCGCCCTTTTCCTTGTTCTTGTCGCATCCGCTCTGGTCTCAATGCTATATGTCAGTATAGGCCTTAGGTTTTATATATTCTGACCTTACTGTAAGTTCGCTTATAGACTTGTTTTTCCATATGATCTCCTTGAGACAACCTGATACCGCTGAAGCCTTGTTGACTTGTCCTAATATTTCACTGACAAGATCATTTTGACTAAGTAGATACGATATACGATAAGCAGTATACATATATAAGAAATTGTGATTATGATAAAAACCGTAATGGTTCTATTTAATATTTTACATAAACTATAAACTGTATTCGTCTTCAAATGATATGTCTCTTTAAAATAAACTACAATGAGTCGTTTCTATAATTGGATGATTCTATTAAAGTGTCTTTATTTATTAAGAAGAAGGCAGACTCAAGAATATAATTCTCCTTCAATATTACCTAAAATGTAATCAATCTAGCAGCCATTTTAGGATGGTTTTATCAAAATCTATACAGACCCCGCGAATTTGGAAATGTCTTTAGATCTGTTCCTCTGGGTTGTCTTAATACAGACATTGACAATACTGACAATGAAGAATACCCCTTAACCCTTTAAGTGACGGCTGGTTTTAGTATGGTCGATCTCAAGCCGAATATAACTAACTAACCAACTAACCATCACGCCGTCTCTCCGAAGGGGTAGGCATAACGAATGGACTGCCACACTTTTTTTTCCTGACATATTTCTCTCGATTCCTTAATATTCATACATCGTGTCATGCAAGCGCGTCGATTTCTCTGACTCCTCACTTGGCCGACATTCAATATTTGATTTATTTGATCGTGCCACGTTTTCCTCGGTCTTCCTCTATTTCTGGTTCCATTTACATCGTTAACATATAATTTTTTTACCATTCTTTCTTCATACATTCTTTCCATATGTCCAAACCATTTTAATGATCCTTTCATTATTTTTTTCATGACATCATCATTCGCACCGCATTCGCTTATTATATTTTCATTCGACACTCTATCATACACAGAGTATTCACACATTCGTCTAAGAGATCTCATTTCTACTTTCATCCTTCTTTTGCCAGTTCCATGCTTCGCTTCCATACATAAGGGTCGGTAGAAGAACACCATTATCCACTGCCATTCTAGCTTTTTTAGATAGCCGAATATATATTTTTAAAATTAAACCTTATACCAAGTGGACCGCATGGAGAATACAAGAATTGCAAAAAGAATGTGAAAATTAAAACCCAAGCAGCAAGAGATTACCAAGGAGGCCGCCAAAGAGATGGAGAGATGGCTGGATATCATCATCCCAGGACAGCCCATCGTCGCAAACAGGTCATACGACCTAAACTTAGAGGAAAAAGCAGAATAAACCTTATATAATTATGTTTTTTGACTATTCATTCAAAAGAAATTATGAAAAATCTTGTGAAACTTTTTTTTTTTGGACTGGAGCTTTTGGCTTACAGAGGTTTAGCTTTGATGGCTATTCCTCTTACGTCTGTAGAAAACATTGTTGGAAATGTTACTTTGTAGTTGTTTTATGCTGAGGCTAAATGTATGTCCCGGAGTGCTCCTCCGAAAGAGGGCAAAGGGGGATTTAGGGATTTTCGATTTGGTCCTACATCAGGTAATGAAAGACCATTCTGATATGCCAAAAGAGTATGGTAACGGTGGTCTGTCGTCGGGCAAGGACGCTATCAATACTTATTAAATGATATGAACCTGTATTTCCTCAATGTCATCCTTCCTCTTCAGAGAACAAGAGAGAAACTTGCCGAAAAGTTTAGCATCGATGTTTATATACCGTTTTGAGTTCTCTAATTTTAGCGAGTTCGTCCATGTGAAGTAATAACTATCACAACAATATTTTGCAATAAAAAAAACAAGAGAACACATTATAATGCATAGTAAGCCAATTCACCCTATTATAAAATTTCAACACATACACTACTAACCGAAAACTGACAACCCTGTCGACTGTCACGCAAAGCTTTTAGGTTAGGCTTTTTAAGTTCATTAAAAAAATATCAATAATCTATTATCGTAGTATATCCCTATAGATGCTGATATATATTTTTTAATTTAAATTATTCGAATTCATACTAAAAATGATTTAGAATCCGACATAAACTTGAGCGAGTTAACCCGTTCTTTTTATATGGCCGGACAACGGCCACGGCAATAATGAGCGAGGATACTCCTTTAAGGCACCTAAACAGTGATGAAACTAATTGACTTATAAACAGCACTGTCGCACTTTCTGTATATCACATATCTAGATCACAAAGAAGTCATTTTTTGCATTTCTATTTAAATAATTTTGAGATAGCTGATTTCTAATTTCTAATATAATCTTGTATTTCAAATCATGCAAAAACTTGAGCGAGTTAACTCGCTCATTTTGTACGGCCTTTCCTACAAGCACGGTAACGGAGAGCGAGTATACGCGCTTAAGGCACCTAACCGGTTAAATGTGGGTGGGTGGCTATTTAATTGGGGTAGTCTCTGATTGATTATTTTCATTTCATTTACGGAAGGGTACCTCATCTGCCGTAAGACAAAATCAATACACGAAAGAACGTAAAGAATCCACGGAATGATGGGTTCGATGTTGAGCTTTAAGTGAAACATCGACTGTCGTATATATGTTAGTATAAAGGAAAAATGGTTAAGGGAATAAAAATAGAAAAGTATCGTAACAGGTAGATATCATGTATGGAACGCAATACAATCATACTCAAACAATGATATAAAACTCCATATTGAATAATTGATACTAATGAAAACATCTAGAAGTTTCATTATAACTTATGAGAATGACATATTTCGCATTTCACCAGTCACCAGTCTGTCGATGCCAGCGAGCCTGGCGAAATAAAGACAAAAATGAAAGAAGTTTAAAATACATCGTTTTATTTAATTATCATTTAAAATAATGAACTTCCATCAGGAGATTCCAGTAAAAACATTCGGTCATCTTTAAAACACTGTTGACATTTTTGATACTTGGAACCATTGTAATGTCCAGCCCTCAATTGAGTTAGTCATTATTTTCAATCCGAAATATCGAAATGACGGAACCAATTCACTGTTTCCGCGAAACTTCGTTTTTATGAATTACGGTCGATAACTGATATACGAGCTATATTTTCCGCCCTTAAGGGGTTAGGGGCAGTCAGAGGTATGAAAAAACAAATATTTTCAGTTATTTAATTTGTTTTAAATAACCAACAATATTAAATTATATTATTATGTTTTAACTTGATTTAACTGAAATTTAAAAACATTTATAAATTATATATGAAGTAATCGCCATATTTGTTGAACCCTGTTGCATAAGTGATGCTTTGCGGCGATCATTATTTTTTCTTATGGGTTCGTCTAAAATCATTTAAATAAAAAAAACATATATTATTTTAATAGTTAATCTAGTACGTGATCGAAGCTTTTTTTTATTTAAAAAAATAAACAAAATGCCGGTGCCCGATAATTTACATACGGATATTTAAAAACAATTAAGTTTTTAAAAAGAAAAAAAAATCAGGCACTAGATTAACTATTAAAGTAATTTTAAAGTATTTTATTTATTTATTTAATAGATTTAAGATGAACCTGTAAGAAGTTATAATGGTCACCGCATTATGGAACAGGGTCCAACAGATATTGCGATAACTTCATGGCAGAGTGGTAAGAGCTCCGACTTCCATACTGAAGGTCCCAGGTTCGATTCACGGCGATGGCAGTGTGATTGTCACACTGTCTTTGGTCTGGTGTAGAATTCACGTGAGAATAAAATGGAAATATAAATGGCGATAGATAAGCTACCTAACACATGTCAAGAGAATCAATATAAACAATACAGCTATAAACAATAGAAAAAATAGGGTTCCAGCATGACGGATGCCCGTCGAATTTTTTTTTTCGTGTATACAACAGGTGTGAATCTATCCATCTCACACATTAGTAAAAGTGGCGTAACTATCTGTCTCGCTCACTCTTCGAAAAATGGTTTTAGTCTCTCAGAAAAAAAATTTCAAAACTAGATTTCATTATAAAAAAATTGTCCATACCTAATTAAAGAAATAATCAAGCAAGTATTATACCATTTTGGAATTCTTATTAAATGAGCCAACTTTTAAAGTTACCTGCCTTAATAGCATAGTACATCTTATTTTCAGTACGGTCAGTTTAAATTGGGCGTAGTATTAATTTTGAATACTTGGATGGGCAAAATGAAACATTTTCTTAAAAGCTGGAGAAGTTAGCTTTTAATATAAATATAAGGTAATAATTAACGGGAGTTTGTTTTAGATTTATTATGTAGACGTTGAATGATTGAAGTGTGCGCGGGAGATGCTTATTGGTGGCGATGAGGTTCGCAACCCATCACACCGCGTCTCTCGCGTTGGCGAAAAGAGAAGAATGGAGTGCAGCATCGATTAAAGTGTTGCAGTTCATTCTTTCTGTCTACCCTTTCGGGGAAACGGCGTGATGGTTAGTTAGTAATTAACGGGAGATAAAAGACCAGCACGTGGTGTTGATTTTCTTGTTTTTTTTTTAAATGCCTATAATTTCAAAAATTCAAAACTTTTTTTTTTTTTCTCATAATTAGCATGACTACCCTTTCATATTTTATTGACTTGACGTCAACATCTGGGACACCCTGTATAATTTATATATCTATTTTTCAAATTTTAGTCAAATCAAGTTGAAAAATTATATAATATATTAATAATGTAGGTTTTATAAAATAAATTAAATTACCGACAAAAAAAATATTTAAAAAACTTCTTTTTTTCATATATCTGACTACCCCTTACCCCTTAATGTTGCCGCGTACAAACATCTTACCCCAGCAACGATTCGAATCGGTATACAGTCCTGAAATGTCCTCACAGCCGATTTGTTGGTACGAACATACTCATATCGGCGACACGGTGATATGTTATTTGGTATTTCGCAAAAAAATAAAAGAGAGAAATTTGTGGATGGGTTCCGAACCATTATTTTCTCTTTATATTACGAGTGTAACTCACCCATTTTTTTGTATGAGGGAAAGAAAGTGAGAAGTCAGGAACTTACTATATTGTAGGAATATTAATTATTGATGAAAACATCTTTCTAGAAGTTATAATTTATTTTGAGAGAATGACATTAAATGTCACATAACATTTGATAATACGAAACATTTCCTTGGGGAATTGAAGTGATTTTCGTTTTTTTCTTTTGACCGGGATAATTATTTCATTTAACTAACTAACTAACTAACCATCACGCCATTTCCCCGGAGGGGTAGGCAGAGAGGATGGATCGCCACACTGGCCTGTCCTGGCATACCTCTCGGGCTTCCTCCACATTCATACATCGCACCATGCACGCACGTCGATTATTCCGACTTCGAATTTGGCCGCCTTTTAGTAATTGGTTAATTTGGTCATGCCATGTTTTCCTCGGTCGTCCTCGGCTTCTTTTCCCACTCACACTGCTTGTGTACAACTTTTTAACCATTCTACTCTCATCCATTCGTTCCATATGTCCGAACCATCTCAGGGATCCTTTCTTAATTTTATTCATGATGCAGTCATCTGTCTTACATTTCTTTCTTATTTCATCGTTCGGTATTCTATCATACAACGTTTTCCCGCACATTCTTCTTAGTGATCTCATTTCCACGGCGTTTATCCTGCTTTCATCCTTCTTTTGCCAGCTCCAAGCTTCACTTTCATTTCATTTCTTTATCTCATTATTTCATTTCATTTCTTTTATTTATTTTAAACATACCCAAAGTATTATACCTATACTTTTTTTTCAATACACTAAAGATACAAGTAAGAGAAACACAATAATAAGTAATACATCATAAAATAATAAAAAGAGCGAGAAACATAAGATGCATGACAAATTAATAAAATGAATATACCAAACAATTATAATAAATATAGTATTTCCCTCAGATGAGCCAAACTAT
Organism: Lepidostoma basale; assembly: GCA_022606425.2. Taxonomy (NCBI): domain Eukaryota; kingdom Metazoa; phylum Arthropoda; class Insecta; order Trichoptera; family Lepidostomatidae; genus Lepidostoma; species Lepidostoma basale. The sequence goes on from JAHDVF020001314.1 coordinate 80,866, forward strand.
CACAAAAAAACGTCAAACTCCGAGGTGATACGATTAAGCAAAGATATTGCTCTACCTACCGGCATAACCATTGGCAGATTAAGAAATAAGAAGATCGCGGTTTTTTATTTTATTAAGTGTACATTCAATATAGTTTATGTTAATTTTTATAGAAAAATATTAAATAGTAACAAATTTATCAGCGTTGCTGTAGTTTCGATGTCTCGAAAAACGATTATCTGAAAATAAAAAAATAAAAGTTCATCATAATCTGTATAAATGTAGTTATCGTTGTATTTAACCAATTTTTTTTTTTGGTTTTTCACAAAATGGCGACGTACTGAAATATTTTGGCCCTTTTATTATTATTATCTAGCAGTCTTAAAAACTAGTATAAAAATATGTATAAATCTAAATTTTCAAAATCGTTTAACGATAGCTATTGCAAAATTAAAAAAAAAACGAACAAAAAAAAGTTGAAAATCGGTTGATAATTGCTAGAGTTATCGATGCGACCAGTTTTTTAAAAAACAGTGTTGAAAAAAACGCGTGTAAAGTTTTTAGTCCATTTTTCTTACTATATAATGATGTATCATACGAGTATTTATACTTACATCAAACTATCGAGTCCTAGAACATACTCGTATGATGGTTCTCTCCTTTATCTCGAGTAGTGTCCTTGACTTTAAAATTTTTTTTATTGACCCTTTCCATGCGATTTTCAACAGCTTTCACCCGGTTATCGTCGCGGCGCTAGGATAGTCGGTCTACATAGTCTCACTAAAATGACTCTAACTTAGACAATTTTCGAAATTTTGGGGACCCAAACCACATTTGAGGGTATTAGTTGTGTCGGGGTTAAATGCATAACCCAGAAAAACATATTTCATGAAGAAATACATGACACGAATAAACACAAAAACGCTGACCCAAGACCTACTTATCAAATTTGATGACACGGAGGCCTAGATTCGTTCAGGTTTGGTCATTAGGTCGGGCATCGTAGGTGACGAAAGCAAAGCATATAAAAGCAGTACTTCCGAGCACCCAATAGGATCAGTTACTTTTCTGACTTCTAACAGACGCGAGTCTACGTTAATAAGTCCACGCCACGAGGGATATCGGACTCCCTCCGACGCCGAGCTACGAAGCTAAGGCAGTCCACTCTAAACGTCAGTCAACTCTAAACGTCAGCCTGTATCGCGATCTCGAAGAGACACGAGTCTCCACTACCCAGTCTACGTACGAGAAACCCCCGACGACTCCTCGCTCCAGCCACTCGACGATACCGCCCAGCGAGCCCTCATCCTCTACGACTCACCACCGGACTCCACCCCGCTGCTATCGACATCCAGCCACGCTCCATCACGAGTATATCATACAGTTACGTGTAATTACTTGTGATCCGCAATAAACGCTGAAACCTCCGCCGTCTTTCTACTGCTCACCACAAACCCCCATAGTGGTGACACCGACGAACACACGCAACGCAACCTTCTGATCTATCGACACCTAGTGAAGTTACTCCGACGTCCACGTGTGTTCAACTCTCACCACACTCCCCACAGTTGCAAACCTGGCAAACTCCATAATTAGATGTATTGAGTAAATCGCAAAAAACTGATATGCTAATAAAATGCGCTTTTTTAAGATATTAATTTTTTTCATCCACACCAGTTAGTATTTTAAAAGTAATCAGCCATGAAATAATCATTATTATGTTGATAATTAAAGTAAAATAATGAATTTCATTTTGGAGTTTGCCAGCTTTGCAACACTCAAGTGGAGGTTGCCATGTTTGCAACAAACCCTATATTTTAATAGCAAAATTCTTCAGAATGAAGCCGAATTTGAAACTAAAAATCAATAAAAATTGTGTGCAAATGTATTATGAATAAGACCCAATTCATATCTCACTTTTGATTGTTGGTGGAGTTTGCCGGGTTTGCAAATAGTACCCTTATTTAAGCTACGCTACTCTCCCTCGATGTCCTGTATAATAAAACTTTGATGTAAATATTTTAGATAAAATTTTGTTGCTCTACAAAACTCTAATAAATTAAACACTTGAGTTAGGGATACGAACTAAACTTTTATTGTTACAAAGTACATATTACATGTATTCAAAGATAGATGGCGCTACTGATATTGTCGATACATAAAATAACATCCCTACTTATCGCAATATCCACTATCACATATAAATATAAATTTAATCTAAACAAACTATCCCAAGAAGTAACATAAATTTATAATGCTTTGCTGAACACAAACTTTTCGTTAAAATGTCAGCTGGCATATCAGCTGTTGGCACATACAGTACTTTAACAATTTTATCTTTTACTAAATCACGACAAAAATGATATTTGATATCAATATGCTTTGTACGTTTATGAAAGACTGGGTTTGCACACAACTTCTGTGCGCCTTGGTTATCATTGAATATGCTTATTGTGTACATTTTATTGGTTATTTCATACTGTAATTCCTTAAGATATAATGCTTCTCTACATGCCTCAGATAGACCAATATACTCTGATTCAGTACTGGAGAGGGCTACACATTTCTGTTTCCTACATTCCCATGATATTGCACCATGAGACAACAAAAAACACATCCCAGTATATGATCTCCTATCTTCAGAGTTAGAAGCCCAATCAGCATCTACATAGCCTCTTATTTCTGAGTTACCATCTTTACAATATTTTATTCCATAAGATTTAGTTCTTTTAAGATATCTCAATACTCTCTTTGCATATTCCCAATGCTGTTTAGTGTGGCAATTATTGAATTGACTCAAAAAACTTATAGAATAACTAATATCTGGCCTAGTTAAGACTGACAGGTACATCAAACTGCCAATTAGTTGTTGATAGGGCACACATTTATTTACACCTACTTCACCCTTACTTACATTTAATTTAACCTCCATAGGTGTATCAACAACCTTACAATCACTTAAATTAAATTTGTTCAATAATTGATCAATATAAGTTTGCTGGCTCAAAGTTACATATCCTTTATCTTTGTTAAAGGTTACATTCATTCCAAGACATAGTTTAACATCACCTAAGTCTTTAATGCTAAACTTATTAGATAAAATCTGTTTCAAGCTCTTAGTTTCAGTTTTATCGTTGGAAAATATAAAGAAATCATCGACATAGACTGTTACAATGGTCTTACATTTGTTATTATCCTTTATATACATACATGGCTCTATTTTTGATCTTTCATAACCATTACTGATCAAACAATCATCTACCTTTTTATTCCAGGCCCTAGAGGCCTGCTTAAGTCCATAAATGGCCTTTTTAAGTTTCAATACTTTACTAACTGAACTACTACTATTATAACAATCTGGCATTTTCATATAAATGGTTTCCTCTAAATCACCATTTAAGAACGCAGTCTTAACATCTAAATGAGTGACATCTAGACCTAACTTTACAGACAATGCAAATAATAGTCTAAGAGTTGTATGTCTCACTACAGGCGAAAATGTTTCAGTATAGTCCACACCATGTTTTTGGGTGAAGCCCTTTGCGACTAAACGAGCACGGTAACGCACATTGTTTTCACTATCGTACTTTTTCCGCAACACCCACTTGCACTGCACTATAGTACCATCTTTTGGAACATCTACGAGTTCCCACGCACTATTTTTCTCGAACGACTGTAGCTCTTCCTGCACTGCCGCTAACCACTGTGCTTTCTCAGGTCCTTCCAAGGCTTCTTGCAACAATATCTCACCCGTGAACATCTGGTCATCTTCTATGCAAGCACTTGCAAATCCAAATCTGTCTATTGTGTTGACATTGTTGAGTATTATGGAGTCTTCACTGTCTGTTGCACCAGACTCTGAGCTATCCAATGTTTCATCTTCACAAGGTACATACATTTCACCACTGTCATCCATGTTCAAGCTATCTGATTGTTCATGTGAATCTTCCTGAAGTGTCAAATCTTCTTCCCCTACTGGAACTGTATTCACATCATCTGAACAATGTTCCTGTACCTCCAGAAGATTATTCTCTGTCTCTATCTTCTCCAATACTATAACATCCCTACTGGTAGTGATGACATTAGACTTCGGGTTGTAAATCCTGTACCCTTTGACTTCATTAGAATAGCCGACAAGGATACATTTTTCAGCTTTTCTGTCCCATTTCAATCTCTTTTGTTTTGGCACATGTACCATAATTATACTACCAAAAATACGTAGGTGACTTACATCAGGCTTTCTGTCTGTCCATATCTCGAAAGGAGTTTTATAATTTAAGGATGTAGTCACAGTTCTGTTCTGTAAGTACACTGCAGTGTGTGCAGCCTCTGCCCAAAACCTTTTCTCGAGACCTGCATCGAACAACAGACACTTGGCTTTCTCAACAATAGTCCGGTTATATCGCTCCGAGAGTCCATTCTGCTCTGGCGTGTATGGGTTTGTTTTCTGATGTACTATCCCTTGCGACATCAAAAAATCATCAAACTTGCTGTTGCAGAATTCTGTCCCATTGTCACTTCTCAAAATCTTAATCTTGCGATTAAGTTGATTCTCAACCTCTGCTTTGTATTGTTGAAAGCATTTCAACGCCTCATCCTTTGTTTTTAGGAAATAAATATATGTCATACGACTAAAATCATCGATGAACAGCATAAAGTATCTCGAACCACCTATTGACCGATTTTCCATTGGTCCACAGAGATCGGTATGCACAATATGTAACAACTCAGTACTTCTGCTACCTTCTTTGGGAAAAGGCAACCGGCTTTGCTTGCCCTCACAGCATGCGACACATGATGACTTGGACATATCAATCTTACTATCAATTGTCAATCCCTCTACAGCATCTTGCATCTTGTTCAAATACTGGCTGTTGACATGACCCAAACGTCGATGCCAAACTGCACTGGACACAGTCATTGCAGTTGCTGAACAATATTCAGACATATTCAGTTTATATACACCATTCAACAGACATGCTGTAGCCACAAGTACTCCTGCCTTATTGAAAATCTGACAACCATTGTTGTTAAATAAAACTTTGTTTCCTTTGGATATAAGTTGACTGACAGACAACAGATTTGTAGTCAACTTTGGTACGCACAATACACCTTCCACTGTAATATCGTATTCACAGGCGTGCGTCTTTGTCGTAATCTGCACATCTCCAGTACATAATACAGGTACTTTATTTTTGTTTGCCACGACAATTTCCTTAATCATAAGATCCCGCGACACATTTGACAACCATTCTTTGTTCGCGGTAAGATGAACACTCGCCCCGGAGTCAATATACCAATCGCTTTTGCAAAATTCACCATTCAAGAACACGGTGCTAAACGCATTACTGCTTGTACGCTCATTATTATTTGTATTCGATGAACTTTTGTTCGAAAATGTACATTGATTTCGATAATGGCCTGTTTGTTTACATCTATAACATGTTATGACCTTTGGTTTTGACTTTGACATATGGGCATTGTCTTTGGTTGAAGTGCTACCAACTTTCCGGTTCTTCTTATAACTCGCAAACGCACCACTGGAATTGAAAGCGCTGCTGTCGCCTCCGTTTCCGCTTTCTTCCATGTCCAACAACTTTGTTTTAATGGCGTCTGCTGTCAATGGTATGCCGCAATGCTCGATCGCCATTATCATAGGGGAATATTTTTCTGTTAATCCCGCTAACAAAAGCGATGCGACCCACTCATCATTAATTTTGAAACCCGTACCACTCAATTTCTGGCTTGTTTCAATTATCTGTGTCACGTACGAAGTCATTGAAACACTATTCTCGAGTCGAATGGAAATCAAACTCCTCAGCAAACTGATCCTTCTCGTAAATCCTGAGTCATCGAATAGGTTCTTCAATTTCTTCCACAGCTCATGGGTCGTTTGTACATCTTTTATGTGTACGTACAGCGACGAATCTATTGTGAAAATAAGTTTGGCTCTGGTTTTTGCGTCACCTGCTGCTCCTATTTCTTCTGGTACTGTCTCCGACTTGATGCAATCAGACAGCCCCTCCAGAATTAAGAAATTCTCAGCCGCAAAAGCCCATTCACTGTAATTCTCCCGCCCTTTCAGTTTAGGCACACTGACATGATAGTTCGTCGTCATTTTCACAGTCACAGCGTTAATTATAGTTTATCTCAATCTGCAAAGTCTATTTCACTGATAATGTCCACGAAAATTGCGAGAAAAAACTAAAAAATACTGGGCCCATAACCTCTAATAAATTAAACACTTGAGTTAGGGATACGAACTAAACTTTTATTGTTACAAAGTACATATTACATGTATTCAAAGATAGATGGCGCTACTGATATTGTCGATACATAAAATAACAAAAACTAACTTAAAACTTATTGGATAAGAATGTCGAACAGCGTTCAAGAGTGTTTGTAAACGTAGCTGACGAAGCAATATTCCTTACAAAAGACTTCCGGAATGCAAGTATCTCGCTGAAGGATGTGAATTTCATTTTATACAATGACGGCACGGAGCTCTACAGGATCTACGTGGTGCAAGCCTTATTTTTACACTCGAAGTACAGTTCACAAAATCCTGCGGGACTTTGTCCGTGTAACCCAAGGGTCCTCAAACATTTTTGTCCCGTAGTCCACGTTTTTTTTATGTTTTGTGTAGACTTCCTAATATTTTCCTAAGAAAGTAAGTGTAACCCCTCTAAAGGTCTATTTACACTGGACAATCATCAGCCGATACCGACACGTCACGCGTTTGCGTTTAGCAAATAATCGTTTTGTTTGTTTTGATAGTGTCTTGTTACTTTTAATTATTGCCGATTCCGTTCATATTATATTTAAATTCCGCGATGCAATCGCATTCTCCACGACGAATTTAAATGTAAGTAAAAATGGTATTCTGTAAAAAATAATTATATACTGTAGGAATCGATAACAATAATTCTACATTCATACAGCGAGTCATACATGCACGTCGATTCTTCCGGCTTCTAACATGACTAACCATTAAAATTTCATTAATTTGGCCATGTCATGTTTTCCTTGGTCTATCTCGACTCCGTACTCCATTTACATCGTTAACGTATACTTTTTTAACCGTTCTTTCTTCACCCATGCGCTCCAAATGTCCGAACCATCGCAGCGATCCTTTCATAATTTTGTTCATAATACCTTATTTCGCTCTACATTCCTTTCTAATATCACCATTTGAGATTCTGTCATACATCGTTCTACCACACATAACACGTCTTAGGGACCTCATCTCAACCGCATTTATTCGGCTCTCATCTTTCTTCTATCAGTTCTATGTTTCGCTTTTATACATAAGGGTTGGGACCAGAAGTTCTGGTCTGCTTTACGCGGACGATGCCGTTCTCGTTGCGGATAGTGCGGACGAATTACAGGTCTTGGTGTTGAGAATGTATGAGATAGTCAAAAGCATCTAGCTGATATTTGATTTAGGTATCAGAAGATGGCAGCGAGCTGCTGAAACCGTTCGAAGACACAAACATTTTGACAAGATTTTTTAACATTTTTTTTTTCATTATTTGCAAGTATATATCTCAATTTGGATTTCAGTGAGTCCTTGAGAATGACTGGTGTAGCGACATACGAAAGTTTTATATCTGTTTAAAAATCAGGTTCAAACCCCTGGGATATTCAAAGTATCGAGGAAACAACCTCCCTTGGACAATGTTCTTTAAACTAACGATTTCAATACATGCTTGGGGAAACGTTTATTTTTAGAAGTTAAGAAAAATTGTTAGCAAAGAGCGTCGCGATGCTCTGAGAACATGTTCTTTTATATTCACCGCATAAGAAATCGTTATAAAGTGTAAATATAAACATTAGTCTAATGTAAAAAGCTGGCGTAAACAATGGTATTCTTTTACCGCCACTTATATTTATATTTATATTTTGTAAGACATATTTTTAATCATGACAGTCTGCAACATTAGCGTGAATGGTGAAAATTTGGAGCAAGTAATTGAGTTCGCGTATTTAGGTACAAGATATGGGCGAGTGGAGAGGGATATTGAAAGAAGGGTTGGGGCAGGCAACAAAGTGAATGGTGCACTTAAAGTTGTCATCGCAAACAAAAACCTATCCAAAAAAGATAGAATGGCAGTGCACAATGCTGTTCTTCTACCTACCCGTATGTATGGAAGCGATGCATGGAACTAGCAAAAGAAGGATGAAAGTAGAATAAATGCAGTAGAAATGATATCTCTTAGACGAATGTGTTGATACTCTGTGTATGACAGAGTGCCGAATGAAAATATAAAAAGTGAATGCGGTCCGAATGATGGTGTTATGAACAAAATAATTAAAGGATCATTAAGATGGTTTGGACATGCGTTTCTGGTAGTATACTATTATACGAGTATATACAATACCTGTTCTCATAAGATGCCTGAAACATTAATTTTGTAATATCTATTTTTTAAATGGCCGACCATAGAGGGCTCCCTCCGCTTACCCGAAGCTGTTATAGGCGCAGCGGCGCTTTTCGTCAGCTTCACTCATGTACTCCCTAGGCACGTCTCCCTTCCATGCGGGACTTACGTTAAAAAAAATATATTGCATATTTGCAACCAAGGGGGACCCAGACCACATTTAAGCTACGGTACTCTCCCTCGATGTCCCGCCGTACACACACAGCAATACGACAGCAAAAGGAAATACACAATTGATACATAAATAACATATGTTAGAGAAAGAATAATAAAGAAATAATGCACAGCAGGAGGCACAGGCAGGACTGAGGATACAAAATGCAGGATGGGGGAAATAAGGAAATTTATTTAATATGTGGAATAGGGAAGGTAACATAGGAAGTTTATACAATATATATTTAAACTAACTAACTAACTAACTAACTAACCATCACGCCGTCTCCTTGAAAGGGTAGGCAGAAAGAATGGACTGCCACAGTTTTCTTTCCTGACATATTTCTCTCGCTTCATCAACATTTATACATTGTGTCATGCACGCGCGTCGATTTCGCTGACTCCTCACATGGCCGACATTCAATATTGAATATGAATATTGAATAATTAAAATATAATAGGTGAATGCGGTGCGAATGATGGTGTTATGAACAAAATAATGAAAGGATCACTAAGATGGTTTGGACATATGGAAAGAATTAATGAAGAAAGTATGGTAAAAAAAATATATGTTAACGATGTAAATGGAACCAGAAATAGAGGAAAACGTGGCACGATATAATAAATCAAATATTGAATGTCGGCAACGTGAGTAAGATAAATCGACTTGCGTGCATGACACGATGTATGAATGTCGAGGAGGACGAGGCCCGGCATTGCGGGTCAGTCTCCCCTCCCCCCAGCAAGATAATCGGCACCCCCTCAAAGGGGGTAACTACTAATGTAATAAACTGATCTGATTTGAAAATCCATCCGCTTTCAAAGAAATATAATCGTTATCTTATAAAAATGTAACTATGGACCAGCCAACGCGTACCTTGAAGTATTGACTTATGTACGATCGAAAAATGTATATAAAGGTAGGATTCCTTTCATGTGTCTTAATTATTTACTTTGAATGGTCTGCATTATCAATGTAAAGATCTCGTCAGATTATAGAAATGAATATTATATGTAGCCCATACGTAATCTGGTACGATCCATACTAAATATAATAATTAATTAATTCTTCTGTATCCTAAACGCGTTATTATTTTTTAATGGGAACTTCGTGTTTCACCTTGTTAGGGAGAAGTATGTCAGGAAAGAATAGTATAGCGATCCATTCCTATTGCCTACCTCTTCTTTAAAATGGTCTGAAGGTTCGTAAATTTATTTATAATATTTTGAGAATATTATGGGATTGCCATGTTTAGTCTTTTTATGATATTATCAAACCAGACATTTGATAATATCTTAGCACGGCGAAACATACTATGAAGTCATAATTATTATTATTACTGTTTTGTTGAATCGCTCTTTACATCATGACAGCATGAGCCAAATCGATGTAAAGGATATTATTGCTATCCTAATGATTCTCGTGACATGTGATAGGTAGCTAATCTATCGCCAATTTATTGTCACGTGAATTCTACACCAGACTAAAGACAGTGTGACAATCACACTGCCCTCACCGGGAATCGAACCCGGAACCTTTGGGGTGGAAGTCAATGCACTTACCACTCGGTAACGAAGGTCGTCAATATAATAAGCAGAACCCGAATGTCATCAGATAAAGAGTACGAGGATATTTTGAATACAATATAGAGAGTGAGAGAGAAATACTTGATTCTCTGTGAAAGTAATTCGAAATACACATGATCCACATTCCCGAGAACGTTTCTGGATTATTTTGAAATTTGTTCTGATTATTGTTGTATGACACTAAACAAACAAATAAACCATAAAACTTAATGTAGAATTAGGTTTACTTCCGTGAATATTTCACGGGTTGCAACTAGTTAAATACTAAAACCTCTAGAAAACAGGCGTTTTTAATTGTAAAAATAAAATAATTATTAATAAATATTTATTTTTATTAGTAACAATGAAATTCTACTGAAAATATCAATTAATAATATTATTATAACTTTAGAATGTATGACTAATTGCAACATAAGTGAGAACGGTGAGAAACTGGTGGAAGTTATCGAATTTATTTATCTGGGAAGCATGTTTACAAGAGATGGAAAAATGAAGAAATGCATCAAAAGAAGTGTTAGTGATGGAAACAAAATAAATGGCGCTATAAAAATCATTACTGAAAATATAAATATATACCAACCTTTATGTATGGAAGTGAGAGTATGATAAATTTCGTAGAACTGAGATCACTAAGAAGAATGTACGAAAAATGATAGATGATATGATAGAATACCGAACAACGAAAGAAGAACGGCAGATGATTTCATCATAAGTAAAATTAAAAAAAGGATCCCTAAGATGGTTTGGACATATGGAACGAATGGACGAGAGAAGATTGATAAAAATGTTGTATACAAGTAGTGTGAGTGGAAAGAGAAGTCGTGGAAGACCAAGGAAAGCATGGCATGAACAAATTAATCAAATACTGAAAGACGGCCACATTCGAAGTCGAAAAAATCAACGAGCAAGCAAGTTACGATGTATTAATTTAGAGCAAGCTAGAGAGAGATGCCAGGAATAACCATTATGCTGTCTCTCCGAGGGCGTAGGCAGAAAGAATGGACTGCAACACATTTCATTCATGACATACGTCTCTTCTTCTTCTAAATTCATACATCGTGTCATGCACGCCCGTCGATATCTCCTTACGTGGATGACATTGAAAATAATGAAAATAATATTAAGATGGTTTGGACACGTGTAAAGAAGGAATGAATAAAGAATGGTAATAATAGTTTATGTTAACGATGTAAATGGAACTAGAAATAGAGAAATACCGAAAAAAACGTGGCACGATCAAATAAATCAAATATTGAATGTCTGCCACGTGAGTAAGATAAATCGACGTGCGTGCATGACACGATGTATGAATGTCGAGGAAGCAAGAAAGGTATGTCAGGAAAGAAAAGTGCGGCAACCCATTATTTCTCCCTACCCCTTTGGAGAGACGGCGCACACTGGATCCATTTGGCAAAAACATGGACTTAGGGGTCGAACTCCGAATTTTGCCCTAAATTTTTTAAAATAGGTCCTTTATGTGATTCCAAACCACTTTTACATTTGAACTTTTCTTGATATAACTGCTAATTTCCAAAAAAAAAATGTTATTATTTTTTTTTGTATGAAGCTAAACTGATTTTTGCAATTATTTCGGAATCAGTTGGATACGTCAAAACCAAACTTAGTAGGGATTATAGTGGACATAATCTTCTACATTACTTGTTCCGACATCTACTTCATATCTCTGCCCTTTAAAAGCAGCAGACATTATAAATTTTAATTAATTCTTACGAGTACTTAAAAAAATCAGGGCAAAATTCGGAGTTCGACCCCTAAGTCCATGTTTTCGTCAAATGGATCCAGTGTGCGGCGTGATGGTTAGTATTTTTTTGATTTTACAAAATATATTGAAATATTATTCCAAAACGAATACTTCATATTCATTCTTCTTTGGCATATAGAATGGAATAATACTCCTAGCGGCTTCTAACAATATGACGGTCAACAGCCTTCACATTGTGTTAATAAGGTAGTTTGCTAAATGGCGAAAATCATTCTCCATAGATGGCGTTAGTGGGTCGGTTGTATAGGTTAATTCTTGAAAAAATTCACTAGTGCAACCAAATCTACATAGATGGCTGACTGAAACTGCCACGTGAAGATAAATATGGATTTTGAAGTATATATACATCTTCCAAAAAATTGTCATGCATGATCACAAATAACAAAGGTGGAATGGGGAATGTTGTAATTACATAAAGCGTGCGCTTAACCCAACCAATGACAGGTCATAAGTCCTGTAAACACCTTGATCATCCATGTTCAGTTTCCAGTTTACGTCTTCGTCTCTATTGAGATACAATTAAAATTTAAAAAAAAAAACGAATACTTCACATAAAATGAAGGTTTATAGAGCAGTAAAAATGTTACGATTGATACATATTTACCCACGACACAACTATGAAATGAGATTTTATTCAAATTTCGTTGGACATAATTCGGATAAGAATTTGGGTGGTTTAAAAGGTGTTAAAGCCACCAAATACCATTGATTGCCCTTACGTGATATTGGGAATATCGGAAATGCGACTTTGAGGGGGAAATACATCAAAATTATATAATTTCAGGACAATGCTTTTGCAAAAAGTTTAACGTTGGCGCATGCTTAAGAGAGATGAATGTACGAAAATAAAATATAATGTAGGATTTATTTTTTACCCGTAGTTTTTCAAATTGCGAAGATAATGTTATTTAATATATATTCATAACCCATTTCTTTAGATTACTCAGGGGATATTTCGAGAACTCGGCCGTGCTGGAGGGTGTTCGGCTTTTTGGCCCTGATAGATTTTCCGACAGCGACAACTTACGAGGCATAGCCAGAAAGTAAATGTACTGAGGCTCTCACGACCGGATGGATTTTATTTTTGACATATTGGGTACACTTTCGTGTAGCCTGACCCTTTCCCTCTGCAACGAGACCAGTTCGAGGTCAGTACGTTGAGAAGTGCCGACGCGACAACACGTTTTACAACAACCTACCGGCCGCTAGAACTAACCTGCCTCTGGTGACACCGGTTAGAAGAGCAATTAATCTGATAATGCGATCTCCTCGGATATCGACGTCTTTAATGCTAGTGAAAGAACGTTCAGAAGACAAATACTCTTGATTTTGGAGAGTATCTTGTCTTCCTGATTTCGAACCATCTCTCATGCGTTTCTGGTAGTATACTATATACAATATATTATTTAACCTGTTCTCAATAGATGCCTTAAACCTTTATTTTGTAATATCTATTAATGAAATATACTGATTTTGGAAGACCAAGGAAAACGTGGCACGATCAAATAAATCAAATATTGAATGTCGGCCATGTGAGGAGTCAGAGAAATCGACGCGCGTGCATGACACGATGTATGAATGTTGAGGAATCGAGAGAAATATGTCAGGAAAGAAAGGTGTGGCAGTCCATTCTTTCTGCCTACCCCTTCGGGGAGACGGCGTGATGGTTAGTTAGTTAGTTAGTTACTGATTTGATTTGAATATGTCCGAGGAAAACGTGGCACGATCAAATAAATCAAATATAAAATGTCGGTCACGTGAGGAGTCGGAGAAATCGACGTGCGGGCATGACAAGATGTATGAATTTAGATGAAGCGAGAGAAGTATGTCAGGCAAAACAGTGTGACGGTCAATTCTTTCTGCCTACCCCTCAGGCGAGACGACATGATGGTTAGTTAGTTAGTTAGCTGCTTCTTCTTCCTTTCTATAGACCTATGTGGTCTGTTCTCCAGAGGAGTGCTCCTGCTGTGAGATGGTAGCTGTCCTTCCATCTTTTAGGAGGTAGAAAGAGTATTCGCCGCAATGATCCCCAAAATCGGAGGGACTAACCCTACGATATTTATCCTAGTTTCATTTTTTTCTGTCCACTCCAAGCTTCACTTCCATACATATGGTATGTTAAAATATGAAATATGTTTACGGATATGGTGACTTTTAAATTAAAAGTTTTTTGTAACGGTAATGAAAAGCGCTACTTAAAAACAAGGATATTCCCATGAATTTAAAAAGAAAAGTGTTTGAAACATGTATCCTCCCTGTGCTTACATATGGTCTGGAAACTATCACCTTAACTGCGAGGACCATATATAAATTAAAATGTACACAGCGATCTATGGAGAGACAAATGTTAGGCATAAGTCTGAGAGATAGAATCAGAAATGAAGAAATCAGACGCCGGACAAAGGTTGTCGACGTGGTGGATCGTATTGCCAGGCTAAAGTGGCAATGGGCAGGTCATGTTGCCAGACAGGGAACAGACAGATGGGCACCCAGAGTCCTAGGATGGAGACCATGGGACATGAAAAGAGGAATAGGCCGGCCTCAGAAACGTTGGGCCGATGATATTGTCTCTGTCGCGGGTAGCAGGTGGATAAGAGAAGCCCAAAGAAGAGAAAAATGGAAGAAATTAGAAGAGGCCTACATCCAGCAGTGGAGAGACGGCTGAAGAAGAAGAAGAAGAATGAAAAGCGGAAAAGCAATGCTCTGATAATTAAGACGTTTACGTCCGCTCGGAAAATTAAGTTTTCAAGATACACCCCTTAAGCAAAATTTCTTTTTCAAATAACTCAACATTTTGCGGACAAGTTTCACATATCCTATGTAAAACTACCCCCGGCGGGTAGGTAATAGGGGTATCAAAGTTCAAAAATAGAACCTAATGACTCTTATGTACGTATCCTGGAAATGACACAATTTGACAAATCACATTCGCCGAAACGTAGTTAGACAAATCTTGTATATTTTATATTTTTCTTCTACTTTTGCCTAGCATTTTACCATTATTTGGGATCGGCTCTCTTAATATAGTTCTGCCAAGTTTAGCGATCTTGGATCATCTGACTGTCCAGTCCCAACGCACTCAGATCGTTCTAAACTGTGGATCTCCACGTTGCAGAAGATCGATGCAATCCCCTCCTTCCAACCTTCATTTGCAGTGCCTTGTGGACAATGTATTCATCGTCCCTCTCACATTGACATCACTATATACAATGATCTCTAGTATTTTTCCCTATGGAGGCGACTTTTAGGCTTCCTTTGATATGCTCGTTTCTAGCTCTATCCAGCATCGTAATCCCAGCAGCCCAAATCAGCATCTTTATTTCTGCTACGTATAGCATTTATTCTTCTTGACGTCGTACGGAACAGCATTCCAATCCGTATATTTAATGTAAGTTATAATAAACTTTGACCGTTGGAAGCTAGAAATTATTCTGCTTGTAGACTGATTATATTGTGAGGATTGCTGGACGTAGATGGATAAAAGTTACAATATATAAAGGGATACAATATATATACATGCTATAAGAAAGGTTTATGCTCAGCTTGTGAGAAGTATTCGAAAAAAATGGCTATGTACACTAGAGTTGTGTATAAAAATATTTATGAGATATAACAAACGAAAAACATTTAAGCTACTCATTTGGACACAAAACGGTAAAAAAATATATATCGATATGAAACTAAGAGGTAATATAGAAGTATCTCAGAAGAATCCACATAACACAGTATCTTAAGGAGCTCCACTGGCTGAAATGTCCAAAAAGGATACAATACAAGCTCTGCTGGACGGTCTATAAGGCGTTGCATGGTATGGCACCAGCTTACATATCTAAACTCTGCATCAACGAAAACCTGAATGCCAGACAGTCTACATTGCGATCAGCTAAGACTTCTGCGATCGGTAGATTGACTGTGCCAAAACGCTGTCCTAGCACAAACTTTGGCGACCGAGCCTTCACGGTAGCCGGCCCTTCAGCCTGGAACAATCTTCCAGCAGACCTTAAATGCATTGAGAATCAGTCAGAGTTTCGATCGAGACTCAAAACGAATCTTTTCAAATTATCCTTTCCTGATAAGAAGGGTTGATCGACTGCGTTGGGTGCAGCACTTATACTAAATATGTTGATTTTTTAACTAGTTCATAAAACAGAGCATTTTCTACAACGCCCTTGAGATGAAAAAGCCGCTCTATAAATTATCCAATTTATTATTAAACTCACCAACCCGTTTGGCAAGCGTGGTGTTTAAATGCCAAAAACCTTCAAAACCAAAATGGAAAGATTAAGAGTCACGCAGCGTTCCATGGAAAGACATATGCTCAGCGTCAGTCTCCGAGATAAAATCAGAAATGAGGAGATTAGACGCCGAACAAAAATAACGGACATCATGGAACGACTAGCGAGACTGAAGTGGAAATGGGCGGGTCATGTGGCGAGACAGAGTGAGGATAGATGGACCCAGAAAATAATAAGGTGGAGACCATGGGAGAATAGGAGAAACGTCGGCAGGCCGCAGAAAAGGTGGGCCGACGACTCTATCTCCTGCCAGCCGTAGCCACATTTTCCCCCCCGACGACATTGCTGCCGTGGGGGGGGAAATGTGGCTACGGCTGGCAGGAGATAGAGACGAGTGGAAGGGATGTCCAGCAGTGGACTGATAAAGGCTGACGAAGAAGAAGAAGAAGAAGATTATTATATTATTATTATTATTAACATACATTACAATACTCAAGTCGTTTTCTTAATTAAATTGTACTTACCCAGTAAAAGAAGCGTCAGATCACTCACGGCCAAACTGAAGAGGTAGTAATTGGTTGCAGTGCGCATGGATGGATGCCTCACTATCACAATACACACTGAAACATTCCCCACCACTCCGGTCACGAAGATTAGTACATAAACCACGGTTATGGGCACTGCAACAGACAGAGCCAACTGCTGAGGTCCCAAGTAATACAGCAAGTAATCTTGCAGCGTGCAATTGAAGAGCGGATTGAACTCGTCGCAAGGATCCATATCATTCAAACTTTCGTTCAATTGATCCGAAAACATAGAAGTATAGTTTGCATACACGTTGTCCTCCATGGCAACCGCACTCGGAATCACGTGGGGCGCCTCCATTTTGTTTTACGCACACAAAATGGCCGCTATAACAATGCAATTATCCGAATTTCATTTCTTATTATCAAACAGTTTTTTAATGACTTGCAATCATTATTGTAATTTTAAACTTAGCTTTTTATCATTATTCTTACTTTGTCAAAGTGAGAATCGCGCCACTATTAAGATCGTTCGTTCATTTGAAGCTCGTTAATAAATCACAAATTATTTTTAATGAGACTGATTCGTTTGATGGCGCCATCTGCTTTCGCATCTTCGTTATCTGAAAATAAACAAAAGTTTTTATTAGTTTGATTAAAATCATTTAGATTTCTCTAGTCAAATGAAAGGTCGCTTCATTCTCCTTGAATCGAAGTTTGTTTTAAAAATAAAAATATGTTTTGCAAAAATAATTTTCAATGAATATATTTTAGTCACTTCATATCTGCACTACACTACATCACTAATGATCTATTTCAATGAGATGATTTGCTAATTCGGAAAAGGTATTATTAGAGAGACATCTTATGTGCTATTTTATTTATAATTTAATTTGTTGGTAATACAAAAGATATTCTTTAATGAAGGTTTTTAGGATTCGGGCGTATTTTTTTGTCCTAATCGTGACAGGCAATAAGGTAACGTCAAAGTATCCAAAGCTTAATTCGGAAATGTTATTTTTTTAGGAGAGACATATTTTGTGCTATTTTATTTTTAATTTAATTTGATGGTGAATACAAAAGAAATTATAAAATGAAGGTTTTTAGGATTCTGGCGTAGTATTTTTTGTCCTTATCGCGACAGACAAAAAAGTAACGTCAAAGTATTTCGGAAATGTTATTATTATAAAGACCTCTTATGTGCTATTTTATTTTTAATTTAATTTGATGGTGAATACATAAGAAATTATAAAATTAAGTTATTTAGGATTCAGGCGTATTATTTGTTGTCCTTGTCGCAGCAGGCAATAAAGTAACGTCAAAGTGTCCAAAGCTTGAGAATTCGGAAATTGGAGAGACATTTAATGTGCTATTTTATTTTTTATTTAATTTGTTGGTGAATACAAAAGAAATTCTAAACTTTTCTACAAGTTTCTAAAATTCTAAAAGTTAATAATTCGGAAATGTTATTATTGGAGAGACATGTGTGCTATTTTATTTTTAATTTAATTTGTTGGTAATACAAAAGATATTATTTAATGAAGATTTTTAGGAAACTGGCGTATTATTTTTTGTTCTTATCGCGACAGACAAAAAAGTAACGTCAAAGTATCCAAAGCTTAAGAATTCGAAAATGTTATTATATTGGAATGACATCTTACCATATATGCTATTTTATTCTATTTTTTAATTTAATTTGATGGTGAATACAGTAGAAATTCAAAAATTAAGTTATTTAGGATTCTGACGTATTACTTTTTGTCCTTGTCGCGACTGACAAAATAAAAACGTCAAAGTATCCAAAGCTTAAGATTAATTCGGAAATTGGAGTGACATTTTTTGTGCTATTTTATTATATTTTTAATTGTTGATGAACGCAGAAGAAATTCTAAAATGAAGTTATTTAGGATTCCGGCGTATTATTTTTTGTCGTTATCGCGACAGACAAAATAGCAATGTCAAAGTATCCAAAGCTTTCCGTGATTTGTAAGGCCATCAGAAGTTGGTAAGCAAGAAGGGGGGCGTGACTTTAAAAGTGTTGTAATATTCGCTAAACCCGAAATAAATTTTCCGGCCGCTTGAGAGCTAAAGTAGGTACCTTATCATCTGCGAATATTATTACGGGTCGGATGCTGGGACGGTCCCTTAAGTGCGAAGAAACTACTTTACTGCGGAGATAAAAATCGGTCTCATTTTTTAAACACAAACATTTCAATTGTACTGCGATTTCGGCTGGGCACCAATGAGACGGACGCCTTACCGCGTATAACTTTCTTGATGACGTAATAGACAACATGGGCATTTACAAAAATATCATTTTTTTTTTTTTTACGTATGCAATAGGTTGCTTGAACCCAATTACAGTATACAATTTGTTTTTTTTAAGCTGATATATTGATTCTCTTTATAACTATTATAATTATAAACAACTATTATAGCTATTATAAACAAGTCCAAGGTAATGATTTTTGAAAAAGAAGAAATCGGAATTTAAATCTAAGGGATTTTAAATCTAAGAGCTATCTCTTTCTGTGTGCGCAGTTAAGTGATACATACTCAAATAGAGACCTTCGTGGTAGAGTGGTAAGAGCTCTGACTGTCACTTGTATGCGGATGACGCTGTCCTACTTGCAGACAACTGACGCTGTCCTACTTGCAGAACTTCAAGTCCTGGTGAATTGTATGTATGCATGCGAAATGATCTGATGATGAATGTTAATAAGTCGAAGGTAATGATTTTTGAAAAAGAAAAAATCATGACAGTCTGCAACATTAGCGTGAATGGTGAAAATTTGGAGCAAGTAGTTGAGTTCGTGTATTTAGGTAGTATGTTTACAAGAGATGGGCGAGTGGAGACGGATATTGAAAGAAGGGTTGGGGCAGGCAACAAAGTGAATGGTGCACTTAAAGTTGTCATCGCAAACAAAAACCTATCCAAAAAAGCTAGAATGGCAGTGCTCAATGGTGTTCTTCTACCGACCCTTATGTATGGAAGCGAAGCATGGAACTGGCAAAAGAAGGATGAAAGTAGAATAAATGCAGTAGAAATGAGATCTCTTAGACGAATGTGTGGATACTCTGTGTATGATAGAGTGTCGAATGAAAATATAAGAAGTGAATGCGGTGCGAATGATGGTGTTATGAACAAAATAATGAAAAGATCATTAAGATGGTTTGGACATATGGAAAGAATGAATGAAGAAAGAATGGTAAAAAAATTATATGTTAAAGATGTAAATGGAACCAGAAATAGAGGAAGACCGAGAAAAACGTGGCACGATCAAATAAATCAAATATTGAATGTCGGCCATGTGAGGAGTCAGAGAAATCGACGCGCGTGCATAACACGATGTATGAATGTTGAGGAATCGAGAGAAATATGTCAGGAAAGAAAAGTGTGGCAGTCCATTCTTTCTGCCTACCCCTTCGGAGAGACGGCGTGATGGTTAGTTAGTTTTTATATTTCTTTGATTTTGCCCAAGTGATTAGCTAATTTTACTTAGCAAACACTCTCACAAAACATAATATGTTTTATATTATGTTATATATTATATAACTTCTAGATAACATTAGTCTCACCAATATTGTATATTCTTGATATAACCACCAGCAAGGATTATATTATTATAAATAATAATAGTGAAAATCTCAATATTTTATACCACAACATTATTTAAATATTAAATGTCGCTCACGCGAGAAGTCGGAGAAATCAAACTGCGTGCATGACTTGATGTACGAATGTTCATTAAATGAGAAGTTTGTCAGAAAAGAATTTCAGGCGGTCCATTCTTTCTTACTACCCCTTCGTACAGACAGCGTAATGATTAGTTACTTATATTATTATGAACCTTATTGGAAATTATAGTTATATTATTATGAATTAGTTAGTTGTAGTACAGTGCCTCAATGCCTCAAAACTAAAGTCTACAACCAGTGGGTCTTGCCAGTCATGACGTACGGAACCGAGACGTGGACACTGACAAAAGGTCTAGTCTACAGATTCAAGGTCGCCCAACGCGCCATGGAAAGAGTCATGCTTAGTATAACCTTGAGGGACAGATTTAGAAACGGATTTACTCGAAAACAAACCAAGGTGACTGAGGTGACTCTGACGATGGGTGGGCTGAAATGGCGATGGGCTGGCCATATCTGTCAGAGGACCGGCGGCAGATGGGGAATACGGGTTCTGGAGTGGAGACCGCATAAGATAGAGAGACCGCGTCCCCCTGCATGCTGGACCGACGATCTGAAGAGGATTGCTGGACATGGATGGATGGAAGCGGCAATGGATAGGGGGCGGTGGCGTGGTTTGCGAGAGGCCTACGTTCAGCAGTGCATGACAGACGGCTAATGCTGATGATGATGATGAAAGCTATTTTTAGATTTACATTTAATATCGAAAGCGTCAACGATTGAAAAAACCACCTGAAATTGATCAAATCTAACCATACAAAAATAATTACATAATTTAACAAACAATGTAATTAGTCATTTTGACGCATAATTACGACAGTAATCATAATATGTGTGTATGACACTTTTGCGTAATACAAATATTTTTTGGATGGAAATCTTTAAAGAAAATCTCGCATTAGCCTCATAAAGCTACAGATTATTATCGCTATAAAGATAAGTTTTAGATGTGTAAAAAACACAAAAAAATGTTTAAGCGGTGTTGTTAAAATTGACAGTCTCAGCATTGATAAGTTTTTTTTAATTACCTCCTTTTTCTCATAAATGCTAAAAATTTCTTTTTAAACTCTTAAATTAAAAAAAACTATGTTTTAGGTATCACAATTGTATTTTTGTTTTTCGCGACAGATGTTTCGTCAACCTATGTTGACGTCATCAGGTGCTACAATAATGTCAACGTAGGTTGACGAAACAGCTGTCGCGAAAAACAAAAATAAAAATGTGCTAGAACGATGTACGACAGAATCTCAAATGCTGATACGAGTATAAGAAAGAAATGAATAGCGGAAGAAGGTATTATGAACATAATTATGAAAGGATCGCTGCGTTGGTTCGGACATATGGAGCGCATGTTTGAAGAAAGAATAGTTAAGAAAGTATACGTTAACGATGTACATGGAGTACGGAGTCGAGGTGGACCGAAGAAAACATAGCATGACCAAATTAATTAAATTCTAAAAGTTGGTCATGTTAGAAGTCGGTTGAATCGACATGCGTGCATGACTCGTATAAATGTGGAGGAAGCTAGAGAGGTGTGTCAGGAAAGAGTAATGTGGCGGTCCATTCTCCCTGTCTTACCCTGCGGCGAAATGTCGTGATGGTTTGTTTGTTTTGTGACGTCATCAAATTGGTTTTAGTGAGATTCATTTTTAGGCCAACGTTATTAAATACTTCGTTCAACTTCTTTAACATCTCCGACAGTTATCAAGTTTAGTTTGAGAATGCCCTCGAAAGGTGAAACAAATTTGTAAACAATGTTGACATTTTGATATAAATGAAATTTGTGTAAAACCAATTAAACAATGCGTTTGATATAATAAATTATAATGTTTACGTTTTTTTTTTGCGAGTACGTATTTAATTTGTTTCATGAGTTTGTATAAATTTTAATTTGTGCATCGAAACATATCTGCTAAAAATGATATAAAGTGTTGTGAACATACAAAGTTTAATTTTATAAACTCAAATAAACACCTTAAGTTTATCAAACCAATAATTTCCCCGCAGGGGTAGGCAGAAAGAGTGGACCGCCACACTACTCTATCCTGGCACACCTCTCTAGATTCCTCCACATTCATACACGCACGTCGATTCTTCCGACTTCCAACATGACCAACCTTTGAAATTAGATTTATTTGGTCATGCCAAGTTTTCCTCGGTCTACCTCGACTCCGTACTACATTAACATCATTAACGTATACATTCTTAACCATTCTTACTCCATTCATGCGCTCCATATTTATGTCCGAACCAACGCAGCGATCCTTTCATTATTTTGTTCAATATACCTTCTTCCATTCTACATTTCTTTCTTATATCAGCATTTGAGATTCTGTCGTATAACGTTTTAGGGACCTCATCTCTACCGCATTTATTCTCTCATCCTTCTTCTGCCAGTTCCATGCTTCATTTCCATAAATTAGGGTTGGAATGTGAACGGCCGTTTTCGCTTTCATTGATAAATTCTTGTTTAAATAAATTTAAGTTTATCAATATTTTTTTTCTTTTTTAATTAACTATTTTGAAACACCATATATAAGAAATCATATTTACATGGCTTAGTAAAACCATAAACGTGAATTAGGTAGCTAAGCTGAGCAACAATTTGTTGGGAAAGGCTTAGAGATAAAAACGCGCATATCGTAAAACAGCTGAAAAGTTGGAAAATAATTCCGTTTACACACGGTACCTGCATAATCTCTCAGTAGAATGGATTTAATAAAAAATGTTTACGTTATATCTTAGACACTTGGGAGACAAAAAAACAAAACTATTTCGAAAAATTCTACATTTGAATTTAAAAAAGAATATCAACATTACATTCTAATTGATAAAAAGCTTGTCTTGTCTTATCTTTAATCATGGATTTTAGGGAGAATCAGAACGAAGAAATAACAAAATAATGTAGGAAGATAAATGCGTTCTATGTTTTGTCCCATTTTCAAACCAAATCAAATCAGTTTATTAACTCAAAAGACATTACAACTAGGAGAATGTTTATGGCATCTAAGTACGGGTAAAATATTATAAAAATACAACAAAGTACCAGGAACGCATTAAAGATGGTTCGACATTATGAAGACAACATACTTTCTAAAGTCAAGAGTATTCGTCCCCTGAACGTACCTTTACTAATATAAAAAACGTCGATCTCCGAGGAGACCGCGTTCAGCAGACTAATTGCTCTTCCCACCGGTGTCACCAGAGGCAGATTAGTTCTGGTGGTCGGTTGGTAAAACAATCTGTGCTGTTGCTGTTGGAGAAATCTATCAGGGACAAAAAGACCAACACCCTCTAGCACGGCCGAGTTCTCGAAATATCCCCTGATTAATTTAAATAAATGGGTTATGAGATGCCCATCTCTTCGAAGCTGTAAAGAATTGCTTCCGAGCGTTCCTAAAAGAAATGCCGAATTATGTAATTAGAGACGAAGATGCAAATTGGAAACAGAATATTTCGAGGCGTTTACAGGACATATGACCTGTCATTGGTTGGGTTTAGCGCACGCTTTATGTAATACAACATTCCTCTAATTATTCCTAAATGAAATTTTGGTATTTTTATTATTATCCTAACTATTGTTTAAGCTCAAGGATATTAATAATTAACTAACTTACTTACCTACCATCACGCCGTCTCTCTGAATGGGTAAGCATAAAGAATAAACTGCCACACTTTTCTTTCCTGACAAAGTTTACTCGCTTCCTCAACAATCATGCATCGTGTCGTGGCCGACATTCTTTATTTGATTAATTTTGATCTTCCTATTAAAATTCTACCATTGACTTTCCAATGACACTCAAAATACTAATAGTTCTGTGGTCTCCACATTCCTTACGAAACCCTTTTCCTTTATACAGAGGCATAATTACTGCTTTCTTAAAGTCGAGCGGCGTATATCCCTCCTCCAAGCACTCGTTAAATATTTTACATAGCCATTTGAAAAGTAATATTTTAGCATAATCAATTCGATTGAAAACGTCTGTTATCAAGAAGATAATTTTTTTTTAAAACTGGTCCAAGTTAAAATAGCATAAAAATTGGAAAGACATCTCCAGGCGTTATCTAGCAATGTATGTCAATGGCGGTAGCCTTTCACATTGCGTTAATAAAGATCTTCTGCTTAATGCTTAATCCAATCTTAAGAGATAGCGCTAGTGTAGATTGAACTAAAAAAAAATGTGAAGTGTAGTCCCATATTGTAGCATATATACATCTTCCAAAAATTTGTCAGACATGGTGGTCGTAAGAAGGGCGGAATGAGGAATGTTGTATTATATAAAGTGTGCGCTCAACCTAACCAAAGACTGGTCATATATCCTGTAAACGCCAAGAACACCATATTCTGTTTCCATTTTGCATCTTCGTCTCTATTAAGATACAATTAATCCTTCAAAATTTATTTTTTTGTTGAGGAAACAAGAGATGTATGTCAGAAAAGAAAAGTGTGATATTCCTTTTATTTTTGCCTACCCCTTCGAAGAGATGGCGTGGTAGTTAGTTAGTAAGGCAGTTAAATATAAATAGTTTTAGTTTATTTCTCAATATTTAGTATAATTCTATAAGTTTTAGTCCATTGTTCATTATCCTTGATTGTTCTGTCTTTGTTCGTGCATTAGTTATAATATCATGCTTCGAAACAAACCTATGAAACAATTATAAAAAGTGAAGATTTATCATGGAAAAGGTGTGAAAATACACTAAATCCATTAGGTCATATTGCCAACTGCCTTGTCGTTTTTCACACCATAAAACTCCCATGAACACGTGTTTCACCAGCAGGATTCTATATCGACATGCGCGGGGAACAAAACTTTTATCGCCTTGTTTACACAAAACTAAGGGGCAAAGTATTTTCAAATTTCCTTCCCTCTACCCCATGCGGGAACATTCAATGCTTCAGTACAACCATAACTCCATAATGTATCTGTGACTGAAAGCCATAATATATTAAATGAATTTTTGGTGGAAATAAGTTATGATAATCATGTCCCATTTTTATTTATATTTTAAGTGCAATCGTCTTAATGGTTACTTCTTACTATACTCTAGTATATCCTGTGTGCTGGATATACTTGATTTAAAAAAATGATCGGAGCAACCCAATGGCTAAGATGAAACCATAAAGTTATAATTTTTTTAATCCATTATAATTATTATGTTTAACTCTTTAAAATATTTTGTTTGAATTAGTTTAACTTAAGTTTTATTTCATTAGTTTTTACTGTTAATTCTTCTAATAATGTATTTTAATTGACCTTTTTTATTAGTTCTAACTAACTAACTAACTAACCATCACACCGTCTCCCCGAAAGGGTAGGCAGAAAGAATGGACTGTCACACTTTTACTGATGCGGCACTCCATCCTTCTCTTTTCGCCCCGCGGGAGACGCGGTGTGATTAGTTCTATGGGTTATTATAACTAATTAACTAACTAACAAACCATCACGCCGTTTGCTCCGACGTTTTCATAGGTCTTTCTCTATTTTTAGTTCCATTAACATTATAAGCATATACTTTTTTTTACCCTGAGATGCTTATTAGTGGCGATGAGGTTAGCAACCCCTCACACCGCGTCTCTGGGCGTGGGCGAAAAGAAAAATGATGGAATGCCGCATCGGTTAAAGTGTTGCAGTCCATTCTTTCTGCCTTACCCTTCGGATAGACGGCGTGATGGTAAGTTAGTAAGTTAGCGTTTTTTAAACCATTTTTTTTTATTCATTCTTTCCAAACCATCTTAATGATCCTCTCATTATTTTGTTCATAACACGACCGTTTATAAGACCAAAGTCAGTGTGACAATTACACTGCCATCGCCGGGAATCGAAGCCGGGACCTACCTTGGTATGAAAGTCAGAACTCTTACCACCCTGCCACGGAGGTGTACAATAAGTTAGTTCGGTAGTTTATTTATATATAAAAAAATGGTACTGTAAAATGTCACGAATGGAATATCGTTAAAAAAATGTGAGCTTAAAAATAACACGTGGTAGTGAAATTTCATCCCCCGATGAAGTTTTCGATCTGTACACGTAGTGTGAAATTGGTTCAACTTTATTGCATTCGAATAAACAAATATTTACACACTCCGCAGAGAGCCTTTATATTTCTGCGTCGGAGCTCGTTTTCTCGTTGCAATCCGTGCAAACCTCCGGCGCGACAAAACCCGCCCCAGTGGTTGGGAACCTGTGGCCTCGAAAATTCGTCATACTTTATATTGAAAATAATTTAATTTGTATTTTTATATATACTTTGTATACAACACTCACTTTATTAAAAAAATTAAATACCAAACAAGTTTCGGACACACAAGCCCTTCATCAGTGATTTTTTTTATTATTTTAATATCTGTCTATAATCATCTACGAGACAAAGTTATGGCGAATATAGAAGAAAATAATTTTAATATAATTGTACACCTTATGTATGGAAGAGAAGCATGTAACTGGCAAAAGAAGGATGAAAGTAGAATAAATGCAGTAGAAATTAGATCTCTTAGAAGAATGTGTGGATACTCTGTGTATGATAGAGTGTCGAATGAAAATATAATAAGTGAATGCGGTGCGAATGATGGTGCTATTTATTGTTTTGTGAAGACGACCTTCATGACGACCTTCATGGCCGGGTAAGTGGATTGACTGCCACCCCGAAGGTTCCGGGTTCGATTCCCGGCGAGGGCAGTGTTATTGTCACAATGTCTTTGGTCTGGTGTAGAATTCACCTGACAATAAAATGGCGATAGATTAGCTACCTATCACATGTCACGAGAATCACCATGATACCCTTTACATCGATTTGGCTCATGCTGTCCTGATGTAAAGAGCGATTCAACAAAATAATAATAATAATAATAATTATCTAGAAACAGACGTTTTCATTCGTATTAATTATTTAATTTAGAGTTTTACGTCATTATTGGGCCCCTAGCACACCTCCGCTGCGAAACCATGACAGCGGAGCCGCAGTAATTTCGCCATGTCTTGTCCGTATGTAGGAGAAACGGAACACTAGCGGAACTGCCTGTTCTAACGCATACATTTGACTATAATTCTATCTCTTTCCCCGCGCGGTTTCGTCGATCTGCTCCGACGCCGTTCACACCTCCGCGCTCCGGCCGCCATTTAGTTGCGGTGCCGCGTTGTGTCCGCGCGTGTTTGTGGAAGTCGACAAAAATAAAAAGCGAAACTACATTTTTTTTCATAAAATGGTCGTTGATTTTACAGAAAAATTCATTCAAGAGGTCAGAAATAGACCTATTCTCTATTTATTAAATCATCCAGATTATAAATGGCTTCAAAAGATTATGTAATTCTTCAAAACTCTCTGGGCTCATTCTAAAATATGTATAGAAACGATCTTCATGTGACTCTAGTTCTTTACCATACATAGTCGGTTTTCTCCTAATTTCTTCATTAATCTCGTGCACCCAAATTCTACGAGTTTTATGCTTTACTCTTCAAAGTTAAAGTCCACAACAATATGTTTCCTCCTCTGACTCTGATAACGACGATATTTCGCTCCGATTGCCTCAACTCAACTGACTCGCGTGACGTTCCACCGCCCAGTTCCGCTACTCAATCTACACTTGATCGCAGCGGAATTCATCCAGCGTTTCCGCTACTCATATTTCGCAGCGAAGGTGTGCTACAGGCATTAAAGAAACGATAAACTACATTTTTCCTTTCAATCACAAACTTAAGAATATATGTTGTATTACGAGTATAAAGTTATTCTCAAGTAGTCTAACAATTATACCGGGTTCTTTACCTCTGCGACAGCATCCTAGATATCTCAGGACATAAATCTTTCACGCTCCTCGACTTTTTACAATACTCTATATTTATTTATTGTGTGAGTGGACTCTCAATCGTAGTTTTGAATGTAATATCTGCCCTGTGACGCACACCAGAACCGTAAAAAAAACGCTCGGATAGCGGAAATGGTCGTGAAAAGCGAAATATTCATATTTTTATGCACGAGTATCTACATAATTACAAATTCGTGAAAATTCTCCCTAATGAATCATCATATAAATCACGAATAAAGAGACACTATTTTGCTCCTTTTTATAGATACTTTTTATATAAGTTGTATATATGTTAAAGTCCTATGCCAGATTTCACATGTCAGTTTCAATGTGCCATTTATGAAGATTTTGATTACATATGTTAATATTATTAAGATTACTCTATATGTAATCTACATACTAACGCCATCTATGGAGATTAATGTTTATTAAGCATTAAGCAGAACATCTTTTTTTTTCAACTCAATGTGAATGGCTGCCCCGCCATTAGCGCATTGTTAGAAGCCGCCTGGAGATGTCACACTCCTATCTTTATGCCAAATAATAGACCAGATATGATTACAATATTTTTTGTGAATGTATACTTATACTTGTATACGAATACTGGATTTCACCCACCGTGGGTTATCAATTCATGATTTAATTGTATCTAAATAGAGACGAAGATGCAAATTGGAAACTGAATATGGTTGATCAAGGTGTTTACAGGACTACAAATTACAATTACGTATACAAGTATGAGTATACATTCACAAAAAAAAATATTACTTTTTTTACACCACTTTATTTTGTTTTATCGAACCTACCGGTTTCGCTCCCACCGGAGATTAGTCATAGCTACAAACACAAACAGAGTTAACAAATATAAACAGTGGCGATGAGGTTCGCAACCCATCACACCGCGTCTCCCGCGGAGCGAAAAGAGAAGGATGGAGTGCCGCATCAGTAAAAAGTGTGACAGTCCATTCTTTCTGCCTACCCTTTCGGGGAGACGGCGTGATGGTTAGTTAGTTAGTTAGTTAATTATTATTTATTGTTTCTTAAACTATGAGTGATATTACAAAGCCGTAGAAATGAGGTCACTTAGAAGAATGTGGGAAAAAAATGTATAACAGAATATCTAATGTAGAAATAAGAAAGGAATATAAGGCGGATAAATGCAACAACAACAACAAAACCATCACGCCGTTTCCCCGCAGGGGTAGGCAGAGAGAATGGACCGCCACACTACTCTATCCTGGCACACCTCTCTAGCTTCCTCCACATTCATACATCGAGTCATTCTTCCGGCTTCTGACATGACCAACTTTTAATATTTGATTAATTTGGTCATGCCATGTTTTCCTCGGTCTACCTCGATTCCTTACTCCATTTACATTGTTAACGTATACTTTTTTAACCATTCTTTCTTCACCCATGCGCTCCATATGTCCGGACCAACGAAGCGAACCTTTCATAATTTTGTTCATAATACCTTCTTTCGCTCTACACTCCTTCCTAATATCAGCATTTGAGATTCTGTCGTACATCGTTCTACCACACATACGTCTTAGGGACCTCATCTCTACCGCATTTATTCTGCTCTCATCTTTCTTCTGCCAGTTCCATGCTTCGCTTCCATACATAAGGGTTGGAACCAGAACTCCATTGTGAACGGCCATTTTCGCTTTCATTGATAAATTCTTGTTTCCAATAACTACTTTTAAAGCTCCATTCACTTTGTTACCCGCACCAACCCTTCTTTCAATATCACTGTCCGTTCG
The DNA here is from genome assembly GCA_022606425.2 of Lepidostoma basale. Taxonomy (NCBI): domain Eukaryota; kingdom Metazoa; phylum Arthropoda; class Insecta; order Trichoptera; family Lepidostomatidae; genus Lepidostoma; species Lepidostoma basale. The sequence continues at coordinate 110,834 of JAHDVF020001314.1, forward strand.
GCCATCCGCTGTGAACATGCTACCTAAATACACAAATTCGCTCACCTGTTTCAAGTTCTCTTCATTTACACTTATATAACAAACTGTCATTTGCTCTTCCCTTTCAAAAACTAACACCTTTGACTTTCCGACATTCATCATTAAATCGTTTAACTTGCATACCTTATACATTCTCGACACCAAGACTTGTAATTCTTCCGCACTATCCGCAACGAGAACGGCATCGTCCGCGTAAAGCAGACAGTTTACAGACAGATCACTCATCTTAGCACCAGCATTTATACCTTTAAGTTCTTTCATACACTTGTCCATATACAGATTGAACAACCAAGGGGACATCACGCAGCCCTGCTTAACACCCTTCGTGATATCAAACCAGGGCGTGATGTCCCCATTTACCCTAACACTGGCAGTGCTCCCTTCGTAGAGAGAAGCAACCGCCCGTATCAGTTTTGTGCTCACTCCGTATTCGGACAAGATTGACCATAGTTTTTCTCTGTTCACTCGATCATAGGCTTTTTGCAAATCGACAAACGCACAGAAAAGCTTATGGTTTTTGGCCATAAACTTGCAGTGCAAAAATGCATGTGCAACAAGTGCAAAAATCTGATCCATACAACCTCTTCCAGTCATAAAAGCGCCTTGAACATCCCATACTCTTTCAGTCGTCGTCTTTTTTACTCTTTCTATTAAAATTCGACCGTAGAGTTTACCAACGGCGCTTAATAGACTTATTGCCCGGTGATTTCCACAGTCCATACGAGACCCCTTTCCCTTATAAAGAGGCATGATAACAGCCCTCCTCCAGTCGAGCGGCGTATATCGCTCCTCTAAACACTGGTTAAAGAGTCCATATAACCATGCTGAAACCACCGGCCCACCGTTTTTGTTAAACTCTAAGGCTACACAGTCATATCCGACAGCTTTTCCACCTTTCATACATCTTACAGCACTTACTATCTCGTTCAAATTTATTTCAGTAATTTCACTTCCGCTGTTTGTGTAACTCTCATTTGTAAAGCTCATTCTTATTGAATCTTCAGTCATTTCACTGCCATACATATCTTTAAAGTACTCCATCCATCTTCCTTGTATACTTTTGAAATCAGTAATCATTCTTCCCTCACTACTTAAAATTGCTTTCGCACAACCACTTTCGGGAGGATTTCGGGCTTTTTTGACTTCCTTCCAGAACATTTTTATGTTGCTCTGGAAGTGATTCGTCATCTTAAGTCCGTCATCCTCCTTCAGTTTATCCTTTTTCGCTCTCACTTTCAACTTGACGTTCATCTTGCAAACTTTGTACGCTTCTTTCGCTCTTTGATATTTCACGCAATCACTTTTATCCACAGACAACATATTTAACCATGCATCCTTCTTTTCTTTAACAAGATTTTTTATACAGTCATCCCACCAAGCATTTCCATTTCTCCTCCCTTGCACACATGTACCACATACCTCTTTCGCTGCTTCACATAGACTTTCTTTCAGTTTCTTCCAGGTCTCATCTATGCTTATACATTCCGATTCTCGATCACTAAGCCTATCATTCACTTTCATCATAAAACTCTCTTTTACGCCATCGTTTTGTAGTTTTTCAACTTTTACTCTAGACGGGGCGGTCACTGTCTTGTTCCTCTTGGTGCGCCAGCCTCGGAACAAATTTACCTTTGTTACCACCAAAAAGTGGTCTGTTCCGAGTTCGGCCCCTCTGAACACCCTGGTATCTACAGTGTCCGCCCGTAATCTAGATAAATGCGTGATAAATAAAAATAAAAAAGGGTCACTAAGATGGTTTGTACATATAGAACGAATGGATGAGAGAAGAATGGTTAAAAATACAAGTAGTGTGAATGGACAAAGAAATCAAGGAAGGCCAAGAAAGACATAGTATGATCAAATTAATCAATTACTGAAAGGCGGCCATGTTCGAAGCAGGAATAATCGACGAGCATGCTTGTTACGATGTGTGAATGTAGAAGGTAAGCAAGAGTTATATCAGAATATAGCAATGTGGCGATCCATTCTCTCTTTACTCTACGATATTACAATTACGATTTTCTTATTTATTGTTTTTTGAACAATGATGTAAAACTCCATATTAAATAATTAATATGAATGAAAACGTCTGTTTTCTAGAAGTTTTATTATATTGAATGACATGTTCCGTCTGACATTTGATAATGCTATAGACAGGCTAAATATGTCATTCACATAAAATATAATAAAAGTTTTAGAAAACAATATTAAAACAGTATTAATTATTCACTTTTCTTTGTCTTATAGAGAATACAGGATAAAGGCAGGCTAACACGTCTTTCACATAAAATATAATAAACGTTTTCGAAAACAGACGTTTTCATTCGTAATAATTATTCAATTTTCTTTGTCTTATTAAGTAAGAGAACACAGGCTAAAGGCAGGCTAAACATGTCATTCACATATAATATAATATAAGTTTTAGAAAACAGACGTTTTAATGCGTATTAATTATTAAATTTTCTTTGTCGTTTACACTGCTTGCGTCTTCCGGTGATTTTAATCTTCTTAAAGTAACGACAAAAGTTTATGCTTTAATATAGGAAAATGCAAATCCCAGTGAATCAGCAAACACTGGTTTTAATTGGTTTCCATAAATTATGATCGCTTACAAAGTGTTATATCTTACTCACATTATGTCAGTCTATGATTCGCCAGTTTAATTAAATGCAAATTTCTTTCGTCTTGATATAGACTCAATTTCGCCTTATAAGCAGCAGTGGCGGAACTACCACTATCGAATATCTTATGCGAAATACCTTTATTAAAAATCGAGAGGTTTTCAAAATACTACAGGTACTACTACATTCAGTAAGGCGAAAAAGATGTGGATATTATGAAAACTCGTCGGTATTAAAAAATAATCTGTGGTTGAAACAAAATATACTAATTTCTTCTAGGTCCGCCTTCACTTTGTGTTGTGGATTCATTTTTGAATAAATATAATTATACTTCGTAATACAACACTTTTTTTTTTTCACTTTCATACAACAACACTTTCATATTTTCACTGAACTCAGACATGTTTCGGTTACAATTCACCTTTATCAATGTATACAATTATAACAATCAAATAAAACAGAGCGGTCACTTATATAATAAATGGAGATCGAGTTATGTAAAAAAGTGGAAGGAGTATAATTAGGATTGAGGTGAGGGGAGATATAAAGGGAACACATCGAGCATTGGAAACACATTATTTTTAAGACGCTTTTTATAAAAATATATATTTAATGACACAATTCTGTATTTGATCGAAAGTTTTTGTATATTTGGCGTTCGTGACAAACTTGCACTAAGAATTTCTTCTATATTCGCTCATTTCGTGTTGTGGATTCATATATGAATAAATATAATTAGAAGGAGTGTCATTAAGTATATATTTTTATAAAAAATGTCTTAAAAAAATTAATTTTCAATATATTCCCGTTACATCTCCCCTTTTCTCAATCCTAATTATACCCTCAATCCTATATTTAATGGCGCCCCTTCCACTCGATATGTTCCTTAAAGTTAATTAAACCTATGAATGTTATATTTTCAAATTCTAAAACTTTCTTACTTTACTTATAGACCAGACCAGTTGCAAAGTTGCAATATTGTCAGCTCCTGCTAAGGCATTCGAATCATTAATCCATTCACTTATTAATCCAAAAATTGAACCCTTCGTGATTAATGAGCAACATGGTTTTAGACCGGCACGCTCAACCAATACAAATCTTATGGTGTTCACAAACTACGTCCCAAAATCCCTGGATAAAGGTTTTCAAGTTGACTCTGCATACAGTGATTTTTCAAAAGCTTGTGACAAAGTTGACCATTCAATTATTTTAGTAAAACTTTGTAAAATTGTTCTAAGTGACACCTTAGTCCAATTTTTTAAAAGCTATCTTTCCAAAAGACAACAGTTCGTAACTTATGGACTCTTCCAATCCAGTAAGTTCTTCACACCATCTGGAGTTCCTCAGGGTTCCATCCTAGGGCCGTTATTATTTACAATTTTTATAAATGATATTACTAAAAATATCAAATATTCCAATAGTCTCTTGTTTGCCGACGATTTGAAAATTTTTCGAGAAATTAAATCTGTCGCCGATTGTTTAAAACTCCAAGATGACATACACAGTGTCTTGGAATGGAATAAAATAAATAAATTGCATTTTAATATATCGAAGTGTTTCATCATGTCCTTTACTAGGGCTCGCACAACGATCTATCACAGTTATACAATGGATGATATACTACTGGATAGGACTGTTTCTACGAAAGATTTGGGAGTTACATTCGATCCCAAATTATCTTTCAGTCTTCATATTACATCAGTATGTAATAGCTCCCAAAAGATTTTGGGATTTGTTCTTAGGAATGGAAAGGATTTTAAAAATTCGAAAGTCCTGAAGTTATTGTATAATTCCTTGGTAAGAAGTCGGTTGGAATTTAGTACACTGGTGTGGGCACCGCATGAAACAAAATATTGTCTGTTAATCGAGAAGGTACAGAAAAAATTCTTACGATTTCTGTACCTTAAAGAGAACGGTTACTATCCCTGGCTGTACCCAACTGATTTCTTGCTGGGTATGCTGGACTACCAATCATTGGAAATTAGACGAACCATCCACCTGGGTGTTCACTTTTTTCAACTGATTCGTGGTCGAATACATAACTCTGATATTTTGAATGACTTGACTTTGTTTGTCCCCGACAATTATCTGCGACAAAGGCAACATAGATTATTTCACCTGCCACTGTGTAGAACCAATCTACCTAAGGTAATGCCCGAGGGCAGGGCAATAATGCTATTAAACCGCATCTCTTCGGATGTGGACATTTTTCACGATAGTGAGGCTACCCTCTGAACGCATCTATCTCTTATATATTAAATTACTATTTGCTTCTCTACTTATTGTACAAAAATGTTAATCTTTACCAAACTGTTCTCGAATATATATTTTTTAAATTGTCTTCTGTTTTTCTTTTTTCTGACTTACTCTCGTTTGTTTTCTTGTTATATTATTTGTAAATATGTTTTTTTAAATTGTTAATTATATTTTTGTGATTATAAACGATTTGGATGTGTTATTCTGTAATGTTTATAATTTTTTGAATAAATTGAAATTATGCAATCGATGCGCGATGTCTTCCACTGCTGGACAAAGGTTTCCCCCATATTTCTTTATACACTCTTATCTTGTGCCTTCTGCATTCCGAATTACTTATTTAGAATGTGAAATGAATACACAGTACCGTAATGCCAGAATTTTGTTAAGAAACTGTATGTTAATGGATAAATCAAATGACGAGGTTAATAAATAATAGAAAAAATGCATTAATACGTGCCATATTTCCCAATTAATCCAACAGCGCATTTTTGAAAAAAAAATGCGTTGGTTTCTTTTGTTTTGTACTGAGAAAATTAATTTGTAGCATTACGCCCTAGTTTCCTTCGACGGGTGGAATTAATATTAATTTAATTCATAGTCAGGGTTGACGTCGGCGATAGACAGTTTCTAGATTACAAATTCTTCTGTGTAGACGCCGAGGCTCTTAAAGTGATGTGTTTTAATTTCATAGAAATATAATAATATCTTCCTGGAATTAATATTAAAATCTTTACGGTGCCCTCACGTAAGACTCTTCTTATTCGCAGATTCAATTCCTAGGAATTAGTTTTCTAATCAAATCAAATCAGTTTATGTCTCAACTTATAAACAAAAAGTTTATGGCATCTATTTAAACTGTTTTGCTGTTAAATTTATATTAGTTTTATCGTTTTTATAAAGAATTTTGACAGGTGTAAAAATAATTTTTTCATTTGTTCCAATGACAAATTGAATAATTTCTTCAATATTATTTTTAAGTTCTTGCTGGTTAAGTGCCTAATTACAGCTAATTTAAAAAATGGTTGATACGTGTAACAAAAATTAAATAAACACCAAAGTCCGGATCGTCCATGTCGACATGTGCAACATCGAAAAAAACATTATGTGTTATTATGTGCTAAATTAAAAAACGGTGGATTCGTGGAACATAAATTAAATAGACAATATGTGCACCATCTAAAAAGAACATTTTGTGTTAAATTATTTTTATTTTGTTATTTTATTTTATTTCATTGTATTTTATATTATTTGTTTTAGATTTATTTTGTGGGTGTTGGCGATCGAAGTGTGCGCGGGAGATGCCTATTGGTGGCGATGAGGTTCGCAGCCCATCACACCGCGTCTCCCGCGGAGCGAAAAGAGAAGGATGGAGTGCCGCATCAGTAAAAGTGTGACATTCCATTCTTTCTGCCTACCCTTTCGGGGAGACGGCGTGATGGTTAGTTAGTCAGTTAGTTTAAACAGGTGAAATACAATATACAATACTAGGAACGCATGAGGGATGGTTCGACTTTACGAATTATTATTATTGTTATTTTTGTTTTTATGTTTTGTTTTGTAGAAATGAGATCTCTTAGACGAATGTGTGGATACTCTGTGTATGATAGAGTGTCGAATAAAAATATAAGAAGTGAATGCGGTGCGAATGATGGTGTCATGAACAAAATAATGAAAGGATCATTAAGATGGTTTGGACATATGGAAAGAATTAATAAAGATACAATGGTAAAAAAATTATATGTTAATGATGTAAATGGAACCAGAAATAGAGGAAGACCGAGGAAAACGTGGCACGATAAAAAAATCAAATATTGAATGTCGGCCATGTGAGGAGTCAGAGAAATCGACGCGCGTGCATGACACGATGTATGAATGTTGGGGAATCGAGAGAAATTTGTCAGGAAAGAAAAGTGTGGCAGTCCATTCTTTCTGCCTACCGCTTCGGGGAGACGGCGTGATGGTTAGTTAGTTAGTTAGTTAGTTTTTTGTTGAATCGCTCTTTACATCATGACAGCATGAGCCAAATCGATTTAAAGGGTATTATAGCTCCTATCACATGTCAAGAGAATCACTCTCGCCATAGGTAGCTAACTATCGCCATTTTATTTTCACGTGATTTCTACACCTGACCAAAGACAGTGTGACAGTCACAGAATTGAACGTGAATTTGGGGTGGCAGTCAATGCACTTACCACTCGGCCACGAAGATCGTCAATACAAGATACTCTCCAATGACGTGCTTGTATGACTAACTTTATGAATGTGGAGTAAGCTAGGAAGGTGTGTCAGGAGTCGAGTAGTGTGGCGGTCAATTTTTTTTTAACAAAACAATGAAAGGAACACTAAGATGGTTTGGTCACATGAAAATAATGAATGAAGAAAAAACAGTAAAAAAGTATATGTTAACGATGTAAACGAAACTAGATATAAAGGATCAAATAAATCAAAAATTGACGTCTATCTAACGAATCTGAGAAATTGATATGCATGCTTGACACAATATTAAGGAATCCAAAACAATATTTCAGGAAGGAAAAGAACCTGCAGAACTAACCTACCAATAGTTATGCCTGTGGGTAGGGCAATCTTATTGCTTAATCGGATCGCCTCGGAGTTCGACATATTTCGTGACAGTGTGAGTTGCCTAAGGGATGCAATATCAATGTTATGATTTTTTCTTATTCTTGAGCTTAATTTTTTTTAATGCTTCTATTTTTATAACGTAATTGCAAACGATTTGGGATTGTACGTCTGTAATGTTTGTGATTTTTATCAAAATAAATTAAATGAAAATGAAAAATTAAATGAAAAGTGTGGCAGTCCATTTTGTCTGCCACCCCTTCGAAGAAACTACGTGATGTTTTGTTTGTGTGCTAGAAGAGAAGAAGTATATTTAAAAACGAAATATCTATTATTAAAAGATTTTAAATCCTAAACAAATGTTCCTATCAGCTAACTACGTGATAAGATGTTTCTATTTGTTTGGTTATTTTTAACCTCTGTAATGTATGTATGATGATAAATTGTTGTTAGCGTAGTTGCAATCTCGTTTGGCATAATCGGGAAATGCATCACGTCACAATACAAACAAGGCTTCTAAGAGTCTGACTTAATTTTATGTCACAGATAAACTTTGATTAACAATCTGTCTTCATACATGATGGTCGTCTTCTTAATCGTCAATAAACGAATACATTATTGTTATTATTATTTTGTTAAAGCCTATCCAAAAAAGCCAAGATGGCAGTGCACAATGGTGTTCTTGTGCCGACCCTTATGTATGGAAGTGAAGCAACGAACTGGCAAAAAAAGGATGAAAGTAGAATAAATGCAGTGGAAATGAGATCTCTTAGAATGTGTGGCAAATCTATATATGAAAGAGTGACAAATGCAGAGAGACGATCTCCGGGGAGACGGCGTGATGGTTAGTTAGTTTTAGTTAGTTAGTTAGTTTAATGTCTTTGTTCAATAGAAGAGGAATGAGAAAAATAAAAATAAATTTTTTTATTAATATAAAAATACATAACAAGTCATGTATTTCCCATGAGTTATAAAAACTCATTTTTGGACCTTAATATAATTACAATTATTATAATATAACATATTCATGACAGTCACACAATAATAACAAACACAAAAAGATTATAACAAGCAGAATAAAAATCAAGATACACTAATATACCTACTAATAAATACCACTTTCCACAAACTGCCTGAGGTAATACAGCTTTAGGCTGTTAGCTACATTATTAGACCCTCGAATACTCTCAGGATGCCTGTTATATTCTCTACAAGCCAGGTACAGCAGAGACCTAAGACCAAACTTTGTGGTACGAGTAGATTTGACTTTGTCTTGTGTTGTAACTGTGAACATCACGGTTATAAGTGACATGAGTATTTGTTTAAGCTACGTTATTTATGATTTGAATCTGAGTATATGCAATTTCGTAATAAGGTATAATACTAAATTTATGTACGTTAATAGAAGACCATTGACGTAAACAATTTCAAACTTGTTAAGTATCTTGTTTTCCTCCTAATTCTAATTTCTCTCATTCATTTACGAAACAATTACAGAGTAAATACAGGATATACGGGTCACCAACAATATCCAAAGCATTTTCCACTGTGCCTTGTGTTATATTATATAATAAAATATGCATTTTCATGAAATTTACACTGATTAAACATCACATCGTATTCTTAAAGGAGTGTGCAAGAGAAAATAAACATTCAGATGCTCGTATATAGGCAAAAAATCATATACTTTCATTCATCGTGTGACGTACACTCGTCGATTGACTCTAAACATGACCTTTTATAGGGTGTTTTTTATTATTGAGGTATACAATACGTATTCAAAATGAAAAAAAACACCATAAAATAATGTAAATGTCTATGATATTGGCTTTATTTAATAATTAATTTTTTGCTATTATTGTTTAAATATGATTTCGGGCATATGAGCGCCACAGCTAGCTCGAATTCGAATGAAGCGCAATCGTGAAGTCCAATTTTCGACAATTGTCGCCTTTGTGGATGCGTATTATGCACTAGAGTATACGTGGTGCCAAAACGATCCATGGTCTTCCGAATAACTTGCGCGGATGGACGATTATGTCGACTGTAAAATGAACGTAGTGCACGGTAAGTTTTTACGAACGAAACCATGATTTTCCAAATAAATTTGTACAATTTCCAAGCGCTGTTCTGACGTCAGTCTATTATTCTCTATTTCTTGATCCGTTTACATCGTTTATATAGACATAATTTCATCATGCATTATTTCATCATCAGCCGTCTGTCATCCACTGCTGAACGTATGCCTCTCCCAAAGCACGCCACCGTCCCCTATCCATTGCCGCTCCTATCCATCCATGTCCTGCAATCCTCTTCAGATCGCCGGTCCAGCAGGCATGGGGACGTCCAACTCTGCGGAATCCTGTACGCGGTCTCGACTCCAGAACCCGTCTCCCCCATCGGCCGTCGGTTCTCCGACAGAAATGGCCAGCCCATCGCCACTTCAGCCTACCCATCCTCAGAGCCACCTTAGTCACCTTGAGCGTTGTCGAATAAATTCATTTCTAAATCTTTCCCTGTCGGTTTTTCCAAACATGGTTCTTTTCATGGCGCATTAGGCGACCTTGAATCTGTAGACTAGACCTTTTGTCAATGTCCACGTCTCGGCTCCGTACGTCATGACTGGCAAGACGCATTGGTCCTCATTTTCATGTGTCCAAATCATCTTAATGACTCTTTAATTATTTTAATCAAAACATTTTCATTCGCACTGCATTCACTTCATATATTTGCGTTTGACACTCTATCATATACAGATTTACCACAAATTCTTCTAAGAGATTATTATTATTATTATTATTATTATTTGTTGAATAGCTATTTTCACGTCATTACAGCGCGAGACAAATCGATGTAAAGAGTATAGCCATATTTTTTTAATTACCAAGCATGTGATAGATAGCTAATGCTTCGCATTTTATTAGGATATGAATTCTTTACCAGAGCAAAGACAGTGTGAAAATCACAATGTCATCGGCCGGAATCGAACCCGGTACCTTCGGAGTGGCAGTCAAAGTTATTGGCACTCTGTTACGGTCGTCAAAATATTTAATTTTAACTGCGTTTAATTAACTTTTTATCATTATTTTGCCAGTTACACATTTCCATACAAACGAGTTGGTACAAGAACACCATTGTGCACTGATGTCTTACCTATAGCGAAAAACAATGCATGATAGAATTATTTTTTATTTTCCCTTTGTATACAACAGGTTGTTTGAACCCATTTACTGTATACAATTTATTTTAGCTATTATATTGATTCTCATGACATGTGGTAGGTAGCCAATATATCGCCATTTTATTGTCACGTGAATTTTACACCTGCCTAAAGTCAGTGTGACAATCACACTGCCATCGCCGGGAATCGAACCCGAAACCTTCGGGGTGTCAGTCAAAGCACTTACCACTCGGCCACGAAGGTCGTCGAATTATATAACTTTCAGAAAGGCAGTTTTAAACAATAACATTTTTTGATAGTGTGAAGATAATAAACATTTAATTCGCATAAAATGAAATAAAACTTATAGAAAACTGAAGTTTTTATTTTTATAAATTATTTAACGTGGAGTTTTACATTATTGTTGAAGAAACAGTACCTAATTATGAAATTATGTAACTTTCGAAAAGGCAGTGAGGATTATTCAATTTACATTATTGTTCATAATAGAGCTGAACCTCTGTAAGCCAGAAGATCCAAGTCCAAGTCCAAGTCCATTATTGTTCATTTTGCATTATGATGACAAATTAAGCTTTATGGAAGTCAGAGCTCTTACCACTCTGCCACGAAGGTCAACATATTTAATGATGAAGTAAGAAAGGAATGTAAAGCGGATGAATGCGTTATAAATACAATAAATAAAATGTCACTAAGATTGTTGGATATGTAATGAATGAATGAGGGAAGTATGATTAAAAAAATATATACAAATAGTGTGAATAGAAAAAGAAGTCGAGGAATGCCAAGGATGCCATGTCATGACGAAATTAATCATCCGAAGTTGGAACAATCGACGGGCGAACAAGATAACGACGTTGTCAAAATTGAACGGTGTGGCGATTCATCCTCTCTGCATACCCCGGCGGAGAAACGATGTGATTATTAGTAAGTTAGTTAGTTATCTTAGCTGTAGTTGTATTTAACCCAGCAAAACATTTCATCTTCTTGATTTAAATATTGACCTGCAGATTGTTAAGCCATCAAAGATGCCAAAACTTTCTACTCTGATCTCCGAATTATTGTAATGCCCTTGGCTATAAGGGAGTATTCCGAACATTCCCTTATCCTTATCCCGAAATTAATTTCGATGCTAATGACGACCGCTCAATCCGATTTCCCGAAATTCAATGAATAAACTCAGGAATAATATTATATTATTTCATAGTTCACCGCTTCAAAAGTGAAAAGCTTCTTAACTAACTAACCATCATCACCAACAAGAGTAAAGGTGGACCGTCACACTCTATCCTGACATAATTCTCGCGACTCTTCTATATTCACACATCGTGACACGCACGCCCATCGAGTGTACCTACTTCGAACATGGCTACCTTTCAGTAATTGATTAATTTGAAATAATGAAAACAAAAATATTTATTCAAAATTTCTTTATAATTATATTATATATTAAGTGTTCTTCCACATGTGTTCAACGTTGACTGGTTTCGGCAGCTTGCTGCTATCTTCTGGTGTGGAGCAAGCTGCCGAAACCAGTCGACGTTAAACACAAGTGGAAGCTTACTAAATATATATAACAAAAAATATTGTGTAATTTTTTTTGTTTTCGTTATTGAAAATGAACTTCTACCAAGAAATTTTGATTAAAAATATGAATTAATTGATTAATTTCAAATAAAATCAAATCAGTTTATTAACTTAAAAGACATTACAAACAGCAAAATGTTTAAGGCATCTATTGAGTACAGGTAAAATATTATAAAAATACAACATCATACCAGGAACGCATTAGAGATGGTTCGACATTAGGAAGACAAGATACTTTCTAGAGTCGAGAGTATTTGTCCCCTGAACGCACCTTCACTAATATGAAAGACGTCGATCTCCGAGGAGACCGCGTTCAGCAGATTAATTGCTCTTCCCACCGGTTTCATCAGAGGCAGATTGGTTCTGGTGGCCGGTAGGTAAAACAATATGTGCTGTCGCTGTCGGAGAAATCTATCAGGGACAAAAAGCCGAACACCCTCCAGCACGGGCGAGTTCTCCAAATATCCCCTGAGTAATCTAAAGAAATGGGCTATGAGATGCCCATCTCTTCGAAGCTGCAGACAGTTGGCCCCAAGCATTCCCAAAAAAAATGCTGTGGGATAGAGCCACGGATCGCCTCGTGAGGACTCCATATCACAGAACCACTTTCGAGTCTGCTCCGAACCAATGTGTTGTCAAGGACTCTGAGCACATGAGGATCCCTGAAAACTCTGCCGGTCCGGACGATGAAGCCCAACATCCTCAGTGCAGTGCCACAAATCCTCTCAATATGTGCACGAAAAGTCAGGCAGTTTCCGCAGCTTGCTGCCATCTTCTGGGGCGCAGCAAACTGCCGAAACCGGCCCACGCGACGTTAAACACAAGTTAAGGAAGCTAACTAAATATACTCGTATAACAATAAAGAAATTTCGTGTATTTTTTTTTGTTTTCGTTATTTAAAATGAACTTCTACCAAGAAATTTCATTTAAAAATATTCATTAATTGATTAACTTCAAATCAATCAAATCAAATCAAATCAGATTATTTACTGAAAAGACATTACAAACATCGAAATGTTTAAGGCATCTATTGAGTACAGTTAAAATATTATAGAAATACAACATAAAACCAGGAACGCATTAGAGATTTTTCGACATTAGGAAGACAAGATACTTTCTAGAGTCAAGAGTGTTTGTCCCCTGAACGTACATTCACTAATATGAAAGACGTCGATCTCCGAGGAGACCGCGTTCAGCAGACTGATTGTTCTTCCCACCGGTGTCACCAGAGGCAGATTGGTTCTGGTGGCCGGTAGGTAAAACAATCTGTACTGTCGCTGACGGAGAAATCTATCAGGAACAAAAAGCCCAACACCCTCTAGCACGGCCGAGTTCTCGAAATATCCCCTAATTAATTTAAAGAAATGGGTATTTTGGCCATGTCATGTCTTACTTGGCCTTCCTCGACTTCTTTTTCCATTCACTACTTTTTTTTTATTATTTTTTTTTTAAAACCCAATTGGGTTATATGGATACATTTTTAGATCTTTCTATTATATTAATTATGTATTGTTTCAGATATTTTTTATATTGAGTTGTAGTGAGATTCCTTGTGTCTTTTGGTAGTTCATTGTAAAGTTTCAGTCCATTGTTCAATATCCTTGATTGTCCTGTCTTAGTTCGTGCAATCGGTGAGTGATATCTGTCACAGTTCCTGGTCCAGTGTCTGTGTATGTCTGAATTTTTAGTTAATTTGTAGCTGATGTCTGTTGTCTTTTCCATGGTCACTCTGTGTACAATTTTTAAGGTCTCATATTTGGTCAGGTCTGATATGTCCATTTGTTTTATTTGTCTGTAAACTTGTATGGTTGGGGTAAGATAGTCAATGTTATAAGCTAATTTTATTATTTTATTTTGTTGTCTTTGGAGTCTGGAGATGTCATTTTGGCTTCCTGTCCCCCAGAAGGGAATCATATATGTCAGTCGGCTTTTTACATACGCTTCGTACAACTTAGATATATTAAATATTTTCTCAGGCTGGAATCTGTTCAAACCTCCCTCGAATATACAGCAATATAAATATAAATTCAGCCCCTGTTTTTACGATAAACAAATTTAGGGTCAATGCCTGAAGCTCTGTATAACCGACCACCCTTGTTATCTACGAATTACGTATTTTACATTACGGTACGTAAATCTACGTTGTAAGGAGGTAGGCTTTATAGTATTTTCCCTCCGATGTAACAGGGCATAATCGTACCATCCTTGTATTGTTATCCTTTTACCGTAGTTCCGGGGATTATAATATACTATACAACTACTAGAGAGGACGATGAAACATGAAATATCATTCCTACACATTATATATTCTGTGATCCTTTAATACCGATGTATATCTATACATACATAAATGAATTGTGCTCTTCTTCTTCTTTTCTTAGAACTCAATGGACTCGGCAACCAATTGACATATCTTAGTGACATTTTCACTGATCATTAATTACTTCGGTGAAGGTTTAAGAATTTTAAACTAACTAACTAACCAACACGCCATGAGAGCCGGTCGCCTAGCATGGATTGGGCACGTATGCCGAGCCGATGAGACCAGAGCAATCAAGGCCCTGTACGCGTCTAGACCGACTGGAGTAAAACCTCTAGGAAAGTCTAGACAGCGCCTAATGGACAATTTTCTGACTGACCTGGCTAGGTTCGGCTTCGGACTGCTGGGAGCAAAAGGCGCAGGATCGAGGAGCTTGGCGAAAAATCATCAAGGCTAAAACTCTTCAAGAGTTGTATGGCCATAGGAAGGAAGTAAATAAGTAAGTATCTCAAAAATGTTCTTAACAGACCCGTGGTTCGTATAGTGTCGACTCGCATTTCTAATGCATACTTCATGTTAGGTCGCACGCAAGCCTTTTTAATTCTGACCTTGTATCTTTCTTTTAGGCGCTAACAGTAAAATTTTAAATTTAGAATCTATCATGAAATATGATACCTTGTGTACTTGAAGCTAAGCTCAAATTATCAAAATTATCATGGCTTAAAATAGAGCGCAGTCCTTAAGACAGTGTTCTCCAACCTTTTTTCTACTTGCGGACCGGAATTTTTTTTTTAAATCGTGGACCATTAATAAAAAAGGATTTTATGCATTTTTTGTAAATCACATATTGTATCAGATGCACATAACTATAACTAATAAATAAACATACGTATAACAGTCTTTTCAACATTAAATCTTCATAGACAAGACAAAGAGCATGGTTACATCAAGGCAACCAGTACGATGCAAGCTTGCATTAGATAATCAAATAATAGAACAAGTGATGCATTTCAAGTACTTAAGTATTGATGTATCAAGCAGCAGGGACCTCTATGGAGAAGTAAGTGAACTAACAAGCAGGGCCGCCGTTGTGGCTGGTTGCTTGACGGATGTTGTTTGAAAAAAAAAATGCTAAAGAGTGCAAAATTTGAATCTACAAGACATGCGTACGTCCTATAATGACATATGAATTTCTAGAAATTTGGAATACTGTTTGCGGCCTTGCAAAAAGTCTGGGCGTCCCAGCACCGGGCCGCGGACCACCGGTTGGGGAACACTGCTCTAAGGTATCGGAAAATCGCAAATTTTCGTATTTGTCTGTGAAAACTTTACATTATGTCTGTAGTAAAACCGTATCCGCACGAGATTTCGAAATTTAAATAATTGATTTCATATACAAATGTATAATATATTTAGATATTTGTGGTTATGGGAGATATTGGAAATTTCCTTTATATGAGAAGAAAATAAATTACCATCATCTTCTTCATCTTCTCGCTTAGCTGTCTCCGTTGAAAAAAATGGTAATTCAATAGATGCGTATTAGTCACATATTATTATATATGTTTTTACAACAAATTGTAAGTAAATCGCAAACAAAAGCCTATTTAAAAAATGGCAATGCACAATGGTTTTCTTGTACCGACAATTATGTATGAAAGTGAAGAGTGGACCTGGTAAAAGAAGGATGAAAGTAGAATAAAAAAGATCTCTTAGACGTATGTGTGGATAATCTGAGTTTGACAGAGTGTCGAATGAAAATAAAATTAGTGAATGCGGTGCAAATGATAGTGTTATGAACAAAATAATGAAAGGATCATTAAGATGGTTTGGACACATGGAAATAATGAATGAAGAAAGAATGGTAAAAAATATATATGTTAACGATGTTAATGGGACTGGAAATAGAGGAAAACCGGGGAAAACGTGGCACGATCTAATAAATCAAATATTGAATGTCGGCCACGTAGGGAGTCAGAGAAATTGACGCGCGTGCATGACACGATGTATGAATGTTGAGGAAACGAGAGAAATATGTCAGGAAAGAAAATTGTGGCACTTCATTCTTTCTGCCTACCCCTTCGGGAAAACGGGGTGATGGTTAGTTAGTTTAGAAATTACAAATTTTACTGCAAAACAAGTATAAGTATATACTACATATACTTGTTTTGCAGTAAAATTTGTAATTTCTAAACTCTCATTTATATTTTACTTATCTACTCATCTACATAAAATGGCTTACAAAAACCTTCTTTGACTTTATTTAACCGTATGTTTGTTCATTTGTATGTGTATTAAAAATTACTGTTTGTTACTCAACAATAAATACAGTACTGAAAAAATAATAAGAAATGAGGTCTCTAAGACGAATGTGTGGCAAATCTGTTTATGATAGAGTGACAAATGCAAGTATAAGAAGTGTCATTAAGATGGTTTGGACACATGGAAAGAATGAGTGAAGACAGAATGGTAAAGAAGGTATATGTAAACGGCGTGAACGGAGCTAGAAATAGAGGAAGGCCGAGGAAAACGTGGCACGATCAAATCAATCAAATATTGAATGTCGGTCACGTGAGGAGTCGGAAAAATCGACGTGCGTGCATGACAAGATGTATGAATGTAGAGGAAGCGAGAGGCGTATGTCAGGACAGAACAGTGTGGCGTTCCATTCTTTCTGCCTACCCCTCCGGGGAGACGGCGTGATGGTAAGTTAGTTAGTTAGTTTAGAAAAAATAATTAGAGATACTTTTTTACATAAGATTTTTTCGTATTTTTTGCAGCTAAATCGCGGATTTGTTTTAATAAAAGTAATTGAGTTGAGCTGCTTTTTCTTCAAACAATGATAGTGCAACATTTTTTGAATGTAAACAAATACGTGAACATCGATTTCACCCATTGCGGGTTATCAATTCAAGAATTAATTGTATCTCAATAGAGACGAAGATGCAAATTCGAAACAGAATTTGGTTGATCAAGGCGTTTACAGGACTTATGACCTGTCATTGGTTGGGTTAAGCGCACTCTTTATATAATACAACATTCCCCATTCCACCTTTCTTCTTCATAGATGGCGTTAGTGTGTAGATTGAATAAACTACCATGCAAAGGGTGGTGTTGCCGATTAACATATATACAACTTCCAAAAAATTGTCAGACATGGTGGTCATAAGAAAAGGTGGAATGGGGAATGTTGTATTACAAAAAGCGTGCGCTTAACCCAATCAATGACAGGTCAAAAGTCCTGTAAACGCCTTGATCAACCATATTCGGTTTCCAATTTGCATCTTCTTCTCTATTGAGATACAATTGATTCTTGAATGATTGTGCAGTTTCTCGATTACTGATACGTTCTCCTTCATCATCCTTATTTGAGCTTTTATCATCATCTACATCCTAACTCTCTTTTTTACCAGAGAGACAATTACATCATGTTTAATATTTGAAATCCTGGGTAATCCTCACTTTCCAACCATGCTGCTGAATCTTCCTTGTCACAATCATTATAGTCACATTTTGTATAAAATTAAAATAAAACTATTATATTTTTTATTAAATTGAATATTTCGACATTCAATATTTGATTTATTAGATCGACATTCAATATTTGATTTATTAGTACGACATTCAATATTAGATTTATTAGATCGTGCCACGTTTTCCCCGGTTTTCCTCTATTTCCATTTTCATTTACATCGTTAACATATATATTTTTCACCATTCTTTCTTCATTCATTATTTCCACGTGTCCAAACCAACTTAATGATCCTTTCATAACACTAACATTTCTAATACTAACACTTTCATAACACTTCATAACACTAACCTTCATAACACTATCATTTGAACCGCATTTACTTATTTTATTTTCATTCGACACTCTGTCAAACTCAGACACACATTCGTCTAAGAGATCGCTTTTTATTCTACTTTCATCCTTCTTTTATCAGGTCCACTCTTAACTTCCATACATAATTGTCGGTACAAGAACACCATTGTGCACCGCCATTTTTTAGTTTTTTGATTAGACTTTTTTTGTGATGGTATGTTTACAAAAAATATATATAAGATGTGACTAATACGCATCTAATGATTCACCAATTTTTACTACAGCTAAACGAGAAGATGAAGAAGATGATGCTAATTTATTTTTTTATTAATGACAATCGCAAATCATTTTAGTTTAGTTTGAGTAAAACAATTGCGGAGCTTTAGACATTATTCTCGTCTGGTTGTACTCTGCAAAGAAAACTCGTTTAACTCGAAATGTTCACGCGAAAATTCTGGCAAGAAACTTAAGGATATCGTGTGATAATAATTCTCAGAGAAATTTATTATTTTACTAGAAGGACGTGTATAATATACTCGGGGCTATCTGGAATCTAGCTTTAGATAGTCGACGATTTGTGTAAGATGTAAATTTCAACTTATACTTGGGATTATTATTCAAGAGACATAAGTTTATATTTCGAAGCGGCTTCTTATACATAAAATTACGTATTCTACTACATATAGTATACATATATTGTAATCAACGAAGTGTATGACATTCGCAAGAAATCAACTGAGATGCGAAGTCTCGAACAGGTGGACCTATTCAGATATCTCGGAAGCAAAGTAACCAGCTCTAATGACCTCCCAAGAGAAGTAAGGTCACAGGTGGATAGGGCTGCAGCAGTTGCAGGCTGCCTGAAAGATGTCATATGGAGAAACAGGGACATGAGGACTGACAGCAAGGTACGCATCTACAAGACCTATGTGCGACCAATCCTCACATATGGCATTGAATCGAGGGCAGACACTGTCAAGACAAAGAGCATGCTCAGGAAAACCGAGATAAAAACGCTCCGCGCTATAGCTGGCAAGACCCTACATGATCGAGTTAGGAACACAGCAATCCGAGAAATCTGCGAGGTCGAAGATGTGGTCAGATGGGGACGTCAAAGACGGCGATACTGGCATGAACACGTAGAAAGGATGAGCTCAAATAGAATACCACACATAGCTCTCCATGGAACGCCAAACGGACAACGCCGACCAGGAAGACCCCCGAAACAGTGGCGAGAAAGCTGGAGTTCAGCATCCCAAGAGGACCCGCCTGAAATAACAGACTCCTGAGTCTACAAAAAGGGAAGAAGAAGAAGAAGAATATTGTAATCAAATTAAATCCAATTAAATCAAATCAAATCAAATCAGTTTATTTCATCAACAGACATTACAAAAGTTATTTTTAACACATCTATTTAGAACAGATAAAATAATATATTATGTATAGTATACTACCAGGAAGGCGTGAGAGATGGTTCAATATTAGGAAGACAGGATACTCTCCAGAATTAAGAGTATTTGCCTTCTGAACGTACTTTCACTAACATGAAAGACGTCGATCTCCGAGGAGACCGCGTTCAGCAGACTTATTGCTCTTCCCAACGGTGTCACCAGAGGCAGATTGGTTCTGGCGGCCGGTAGGTAAAACAATCTGTGCTGTCGCTGGGGGAGATATCTATCGGGGACAAAAAGCCGAACACCCTCCAGTACGGCCGAGTTCTCGAAGTATCCTCTAATTAATCTAAAGAAATGGGTAATAGATGTCCATCTCTTCGAAGCTGTAGAAAATTGGTTACGAGCATTCCCAAAAGTAATGCGGTGGGATAGAGCCACGGATAGCTACCATACTCCCTCATGTAGAGATACCTCAGAATTTTTTCTGAACCCTCTCCAGCATAACGGAATATCTCGCTTCGTGAGGACTCCATATCACAGAACCACTTTCGAGTCTGTAATGTCCAGGGGGAGAGTAAGGGGGATCCTATTGACTCTTCGAGCGGTGCATGTCCATCACCGTGGTGATGGCCATGCTACGCTGGAGGATTGATCTGATCCCAAGTACCTATCCACACCTCCTCGACTTTGATCTCCCCTGGAAACTATGCGAAATATTAGAGATCGAGTGTGAATAACCTCGGTGGATAATATTGATGCATAGGCTAACGTGGAAGAACACCTCGCCAACCCGACTGGCAAGCGTGGCGTTGTAATGCCAACCACCCCCGTATGACATGTCATACATGGAGAAGTATGGGGGAGGTCTATGTCCAGCAGTGAAAAATTTAAATACAGTAAACCCTCGATATAACGGACTTATTAGGGGGGTGTCTGTTAAAGGCGAAAGTCCGTTATAAAAAAATTGGTTTAAAATAAATCAAAAAACATTTTTTAAATATGTACGTTGTAAGTATGTTAGATATACCATAAAAAACAATACAAAGCACAATCAAAAATTCTAATTATGGTCTTCGGACACTCGTCGTAGAGTGACGTTGCTGTTTGAAATCGACGCGCATGCTTTCGCTAATCCTGATTTGAAAAAGGAATCAAGTGAGTTCCAAAAAACAATCTCCAGTATTTTTGGGCCTACCCAAATAATAAATTGTTCTTATTCTTGAAGTGCCCTGTCGGGTCCCCCCAACGTTGGCGATCAACTCGGCAAACCCGCCCCTGCCCTGCGCCGATCGGAACAGCTCCTCCACACTTCGGATGCCGGTCCACTCCCTCACGTTTCGCAGCCAGGACATTTGTCTCCTTCCGGGCCCTCGGCGTCTCTAAATTTTCCCGTCCAATATCAGTTGGAGAAGGTGGTACTTTTCCCTACGCAGTATATGACCCAGATGTGAGATCTTTCGAACCTTGATAGTTGATAACAGTTCCCTGTCAACTCTAGCTCGCCTCAGGACTTCGGTATTGGTAACCATGTCTGTCCAGGGAACTCGGCGATGGAGCCACATTTCAAATGCTTCCAGTCTGTTTTTATTTGTTAAAAATGTATAAAGCCACTTACTAGCGTATATAAACAGCAACGAGCTGAAATTTCGCCACATTTGATTATGCCATAGAAGGGCGAAACATGACATTCCCATAAAATATAATAAAACTACTAGATTATTGACGTTTTTATTCGTATTAATTAATTTAGTAAGTATATATATATTTATAAAACAATTCACTAACTATCATACAACAATTGCTAACACAAACTTTCTGGGACAAGGCTCGTCTATCGGGGCTTCTCTTAAATTCCGCGGTTAACCTTAACCAACTTGGTAAGCGTAAGGGTTCTGGGTACCTGATTTCTTAAGCCTCCGGGCACTTGATGATTAAGTTATTAAGCGTGCTTAAACATATATAAACAAGACAATATGCTAAATATTCTATCGATCACTGTAACAGAAATTCTATCGTTAATCTATGCATAAATACCGCGAATTTACCCATTTAAGTGTTGGTGTACAATATTACTATTATATTACCTCAGACCTTCTCAACCAGTGGCTCCCAATGGGATCGGTACCGCCCATCGATGTGCACTGGAGAGATCTAAATGGTCGTTTTTGGTCAAATCCAAATTGAGAGAGCGGTAAGAGCAACTGTCACCCATGTAAAATACTCCTAAGAACGCGCCAGAATTGATTAACGATAAAAAATTGTCTTCTTCTTACTGTTATTCTTCAGTGTGCTGTTACCGTCTACTCCTGGACGTAGATCTAGTCTCGTATTTTCCACTTCCTTCTATCCTGTGTGATCTAGTAAAATATGGTGTTCTTGCACCGACCCTGTGTATGAAAGTGAAGCGGGAAACTGGCAAAAGAAGGATAAAAGTAGAATAAATGCATTAGATATGAGATCCCTTAAACAAATGCATGGAAAACTGTATATGATAGAATGTCGAGTGAAAATATAAGAAGTGAATGCGGTGCGAATGAAAGAGTTATGAACAAAATAATGAAATGATCATTTAACATAGATGATTTGAACATATGGAAAGAATGAATGAAGAGAAAATAGTAAAAAAAAGTATATTTTAACGATGTTAATGGATCTAGCCCGCCGATAAACTACGAGTGACCCCAAAGAGCCATGGAAAGAGCCATGTTAGGAATAAGCCTAAGAGACAGAGTCAGAAACGATACGGTGAGCGAAAAAACGTCACTGACGTCATCCACTGGGTGGCGACTCTAAAATGGCAATGGGCGGGTCACGTAGCCAGAAGCTCAGATGAAAAATGGACAAGATGACGGCTTACTTGGAGACCGTAGACGGCAAAGAGAAGTGAAGGGCGACCGCAACTACGATGATCTGAACAGACACGTCGGAATAACCTGGATGCAGTCTGCACAATACAGAGTGACATGGATGTGAATGGAGGAGGCCTTTGTCCAGGAGTGGGCGGGAAAATGCTGAGGAAGAAGAAGAGAAAGATTTGATCTAGAAATAAAGGAACACCTAGGAAAACGTGGCACGATCAAAAAAATCAAATATTTAATGCCGGTCACGTGAGGAATCGGAGAAATTGTCGTGCGTGCATCACACGATGTATAAATGTTGAGAAAGCGAGAGAAGTATGTCAGGAAAGAAAAGTGTGGCAGTCCATTAGTTCTGCCTACCTGGTTAGTTAGGTATATTTTACGTGAAGGTACAAATAGAATTGTTTTTAATCGCGTTTGCTATACGAGTGCAGAAACAATTTCTGCGCTTTACTTCAGGAAACGCGGTTATTACCCGTGGCTCTTTCCGACTGAATTCTTGCTAGGTATGCTAAGCTACCAATCATTGAAGAGAAGGAGGAATATTCACTTGGGAGTTCACTTCTTTCAGCTGATTGGCGGCCGTATACAAAACTCGGATATCCCGAGGGATGTAGGTCTATTTGTCCCTGATAAGACAGCACAGATTGTTTTATTTACCGCACCGCAGAACCAACCTGTCAATGCTGCCTGCCTGTGGATAAGGCAAACTTATTGCTTAATCGGGTCGCCTCGGAGGTCGACATATTTTGTGATAGTGTGAGTTGCCTCAGGGATGCAATATCATTGCTATGATTCTTTCTAATTCTTAAGCTTTTTTTTCTTTATGCTTCTCATTTAAATTCTCATAATGTAATTGCAAACGGTCTGGAATTTTATACCTGTATGTCTGTAATGTTTGTAATTTTTATTAAAATAAATTAAATTAAATAAAGCCAATTTTCCCCTTCTTAAATTTTTATCAAAACCCGAGGCACCGCTTAAGAAAACACAAAATTTGGACTTGTAACGAAAACAGTTCTCTTGTCATTATAGCAGCTTCCCCCTTGGGTATCCTTAGATCCGAATGAAATATTTAGAGCCATCTCATCAAAACGATCTCCCTTCTCGTACCATTCTTCTCAGAATTTATTCGACACGAATAAGCTTTCATAACGCTTAAATATTTAATAACTGATCATGCAACCCTGTAAGTTAAAAACGTCCCTTGAGAATCAGAATTTTATACAATACGCGCTAGTTAAATGTATCCATGATTTCAACTATTTATTTTAAGTGTTAACGAAAATCAAATGATTTTACTAAAATCTCCTGATGGAAGTTCATTTTAAACAATAAATAAATATAATTTGACTATTTGCGTAGATTTTCACGGTTGGCAGCAATATGTTTGGCTGAAGATGGAGACTGCAACGATCTCCGAAACGTCGGTCGAGAAGGAGATATCACAAGGTGTTACCCAAAATCACACAAAACATACTATTTGACTGCTTCCACTTTTGTCTTTATTTCGAAAGCGACCGGTTTCGCCAGACTTGCTGGCATTGACAGACTGGTCTGAGCAATTATTAGTTAACGAAAATGCTTTTAGAGTTATTATGATTTAGAGAAATTTTAACCACTTAAATTATATACTTAAACATACTACAACAACAACAACCAACCATTACGCTGTTTCTCTGAAGGGATAGGTAGAGAGAAAGGACCGTCACAATTCTCGATCTTGACACACCTCTCTAGATTCCTCCACATTCATACAGCGAGTCATACACGCACGTCGATTCTTCCGAATTCTAACATAGCCGACGCCAAATTATGCCAAGTTTTTCTTGGTCTCTCACGAATCATTATTGCATTTGTATTCATTTGTACCTTATGCACCTAATTACATTAATTTACATTTCCTAGAAATTTGCCATTTGCCCCCACCACCTGACTTCTCTTTGTTTGTATTTATTTGTACCTATTTACATTAATTTGCATTTCTTAGAAAATTGCTATGCTGCTTCAAAGGTAAACATTTTTTCGATTATCCCATTCTCTCTCGCACCCCCTCCTCTGATTTCACCACCGTTTGTTATAAGTACATGTAAAGTTTGTATTCTTGTTTAGTTGTTATACTGCCCTGATGAAGCTTGGGTCCAAGCGAAACTAGTTGGCATCGAATATAATATCCATTCCGTGGTTTATATTTATTTTCTATTTTTAAAATGATCAATCCTTAAAATATGATCTCCGAAACCTTGATCGAGGACGATAAGTTGCATGGATTTTCCAAGATCCCAAAAAACATATTGCTACCAACCAGTGGCAGTACTCCCATAAAAGCCCAGAAGCCCGGCTTGCGTAAAAAAAATTGAATCTAAACCCACAAATCTAAGATATCGTGCCCCTGCATAAACCAACAACCCATCACATCACCTTCCAACAATGTTCCCATCAGATGTAATAGGAATAGCCTTAAGAGCTGAACCTCTGTAAGCCAGAAGAGGTTTTGATTCAAAATTTCTTACGCAAGCCGGGCTTCTGGGTTTCCATGGGAGTACCGCCACTGCTACCAACCTATTGGTTAAAAAAGAACAGGTTAAAATGAATTGTTAAAAAAGGAATGGTTATGAAATGGTAAATGGTTAAGGAATGGTTATGAAAATGAAAAGGAATGGTTAAAAAAGGAGCTACCAACCGAATGGTTAAAAAAGTATACGTTAACGATGTAAATGGAGTAAGGAGTCGAGGTAGACCGGGGAAAACATGGCATCACCAAATTAATCAAATATTAAAGGTTGGTCATGTCAGAAGCCGGAAGAATCTGCGTGCGTGTATGACTCGATTTATGAATGTGGAGGAAGCTAGAGAGGTATGTCAGGATAGAGTAGTGTGGCGGTCAATTCTCTCTGCCTACCCCTGCGGGGAAACGGCGTGATGGTTTGTTGTTGTTGATACCAACCTCCAAAATCTACGCAAATAATAAAATCTTTCTTCTTCTTCAGTCTGTTGTGACCGTCCATTGCTAGGCTTGTTTTTTTCCGCTCCCTTCTGTCCCAAGCAATCGACATCCAGGGACTTCCCGTTATTTTTTATTTTTTGTTTTGTTTTTTCGTTATTATTTTTCCACCATAAACATGTTTACATTTTCAATTTCAAAACATTCTATTGATAAGAGAGTTATGAAACCTTTGAAATATTGTTTTTACCACTTTTAATTTACGAAAGTAATTAAATTCACGATGTTTTAATTCATATAAAATATATTTGTTGTTATTCGAAAAATATTATTGAATGGGTTCGTTGTAATATCATCATCATCATCAGCCTTTGTTGTCATCGCAAACAAAATCCTATCCAAAAAAGCTAGAATGGCAGTGCACAATGGTGTTCTTCTACCGACCCTTATGTATGGAAGCGAAGCATGGAACGAATGTGTGAATACTCTGAGTATGATAGAGTGTCGAATTAAAATATTAGAAATGCATGCGGTGCGAATGATGGTGTTATGAACAAAATAATTAAAGGATCATTAAGATGGTTTGGACATATGGAAAAAATGAATGAAGAAAGAATGGTAAAAAAAATTGTATGTTAACGATGTAAATGGAACCAGAAATAGAGGAAAACGTGCATAATCCAATAAATCAAATATTGAATGTCGGCCATGTGAGGAGTTAGAGAAATCGACGCACGTGCATGACACGATGTATGAATGTTGAGGAAGCGAGAGAAATATGTCAAGAAAGAAAAGTTTGGCAGTCCATTATTTCTGCCTACCCCTTCGAGGAGACGGCGTGATTGTTAGTTATTTAGTTTATCATCAGCTTTAAGTCGTCCAGTGCTGAACATAGGCCTCCCTTCCCGACTTCCACAACTCTCTATCTCTCGCCGCTCTGTGACATTGACCTCCTGCCACTCTCTTAATGTCACCAGACCATCTGGCTTGTAGTCTGCCAGAATTTCTATGGCCGGTTCTCGGTCGCCACTCCAGGGTGCGTCTTGTCCACCGATCATCCGTTGTCCTCGCTATATGGCCGGCCCAATTCCACTTCAACGAGACTATTTTGCACGCTACGTCCGCAACTTTGGTCCTTTCTCTGATCCATTTATTTCGCTTCCTGTCTTGCAGACTGATGTTTAACATCCTCCTCTCCATTGCCCGCTGGGTCACTTGGAGTTTCTGTATTGTTCTTCTTGTGAACGTATCTGTTTCCAGCCCGTGTGTCAGTACTAGGACTGCATATGTCACATATGTTTTTCGTCAGGTGGTTCGCGAATCTTATGAACTTAAGGATATAGTACTGTTTATCGAAACTAGCCCATGTAAGACACCGCCTATGTTTAATCTTGGCTTCTTGGTTATATCCGTCAAATAATTAATATTTTTAATAGAAATTTCTTGTTAGAAGTTCAATTTAAATAATGAAAACAAAAAAAAATTATACGAAATTTCTTTATTATTATATATATATATATATATATATATATATACATATAGAGCAGTTATTGGTTATTGTTGTTATATATATATATATATATATATATATATATATATATATATATATATATATGTTATATATATATATATATATATATATATATATATATATATATATATATATATATATATATATAAAAGTATATATATATATATATATATATGGCAGAGAGTATATATATATATATATATATATATATATATATATATATATATATATATATATATATATATATATATAGCATAGTATATATATATATATATATATATATATATATATATATATATATTTTACCGTTCAAACGAAGCGGCTAATTTGCTGTCTGACCATGCCAAGCGAATATGAACTCTAAAGATTAGACTCAGAGCTCGATTATTAAGGTCTATATTCGCCTGTATTGCGAAATTTTTCAATTAATTTATAAAGTTAATTAGAGCTCGATTAGTAACAAAAATATGCCTATAACCACCGCCGTATTCCATTAAATCAATTCTGTACGTTTCCTGCGGATCCGTTCAGGAATAACCGAGTAAAAGGTTTTCACAATAACACACATTGAGTTTTATTTATATGTAGATTAAGTGTGCTTCCACTTGTGTTTATCGTGAACCGGTTTCGGCAACTTGCATTTATTTGGTTTATAATATAATAAATGAGGGTGGTGGGGGGTAAACATTTTTTTTCTGATTCTAAATAATGTATTACTGTTATTAAGTTGTAAGTGTTATTGTTTTCAATATAATTAAAAAGCACTTACATAGGCGACTTATTTTTGAAATGATTCTTTATAATGTAAATTTATTGCATTTTGGGTTAGATTGATTACTACAAAATTAAAAAGCAATTACTAGGGTGGCTAATTCTCGGAATGATTCTCTTCTTCTTCTTCTTTTTGTCCTGTCACACTTCCGTGGTGCATAGGGCCTCAAGGAACCTGCTCCACCCGACTCTATCGTATGCCTGATGCCTAACATCATCCCAAGTGAGTCCTGCTGCCTTAACCTCGTCCTGCAGGGCTCTTCTCCAGGCGGCTTTAGGTCTGCCTCGCTTTCTCTTTCCCCCCATAAGGGACCAGTCTAGTGCGATGCTTCCCTTCACCGTCACTGATTGTGGATGCTCTGAAGTACACATAATTTTTGTTTTGAAGTTGATCATTTTCATACCCACAGAGCTCGAGAGATCATTGACATCGTTGAGCATCGATTGCAATTCTTGTATGTCATTGTAATATATAAGAAAAAAGAAATCTAAGAAATGATCACATTTTATGAGCATCTACTGTGAAAAGATATTTTTACACTTCAGAGAACGTAAATGATATTTTAGGAATGCCTTAATTTATTGTAATTATTCGTAATTAGTCAAAATACCTGAAATGAATATTGTACGGAGATTCCTTTTGATATTTTGAGAATTTATATAAATTTGAAAATTATGCATACCAAGTGAATTAATACTGGTGATTTAAATTATTAATTACAACAATTTTTGGCATGGTTGGTTATGTTATATGAATTTCAAAATGAAATCGAGAAGCCTTCTAAAGCGATTATTCCGCAAAGGAGGTGTGAATACTTTTAATAAATCTACGATATGGAAACATGTACCTTGACAAAGGCTATGATTGGAAAACTGAGTGCCTTTGAAATATAGATATATCATAGAAAATTCCAGGAAAAGAAAAAAAATCCTAATGGAAGTTCATTTTAAATAACAACAACAACAAATCATCAGGCCGTTTCCCCGCAGGGGTAGGCAGAGAGAATGGACCGCTACATTACTCTATCCTGACATACCTCTCTAGCTTCCTCCACATTCATACATCGAGTCATACACGCACGTCGATTCTTCCGGGTTCTGACATGACCAACCTTTAATATTTGATTAATTTGATCATGCCATGTTTTCCTTGGTCTACCTCGACTCTTTACTCCATTTACATCGTTAACGTAATACTTTTTTAACCATTCTTTCTTCACCCTAATTAAATAATAATTAAATAAAACGATATTTTTTTACTACTTCCACTTTTGTATTTATTTCGAAAGTGACCGGTTTCGCCAGGCTCGCTAGCATCGACAGACTGGTCAGACTACTCTGATCAAAAAACATCGTTTTATTTAATTAATAGTTAACGAATTTTAAATAACTGAAAGGTGAAATAGGAACAATCGACGAGCGTGCATGTCACGGTGTGTGAATCTAGAAGAGGCGCGATAATTTTGTCAGGATAGAACAATGTGGCTATCTATCTTCATTGCCTACCCTTCCGGGGAAAAGGCATGATGGTTAGTTAGTTAGTAAGTTAACGAAAATCTTTTTAGAGTTATTACGATTTTTGAGAAATTTTAACCACTTCAAATATATTTTTAAACATACAACAACAAACCATCTTGTTTTCTCCGTATAGGTAGGCAGAGAGAATTGACCGCCACACTACTCGCTCCTGATAGACATCTCTAGATTCCTCTACATTCATATAGCGAGTCATACACGCACGTCGATTCTTCCAACTTTCAACGTGAGGACCTTTAAAATTGATTAATCTGGTCATGCCAAGTTTTCCTCAGTCTCCCACGACTCCGTATTTCATTCACACCGTTAACATATACTTTCTTAACCATTCTTTCTTTATCCAAAGCAGTGATCCTTTCATAATTTTGTTCGTAATACTTTCTTCCGCTCTACATTCCTTCCATATATCAGCATTTGAAATTCTGTCGTATATCGATTCAGCTCACATACGTCTAAGGGATCTCATCTCTACCGCATTTATTCTGCTCTCATATTTCTTCTTCCAATTCCACACTTTAGAAAAAAAGCACACTTCCATACATAAGAAAAAGGTTTCCTTTCTTCCGCTCTACATTTCTTCCTCATTTGCCTATAAAATTTCTATCCTACATCGTTTTCCACACATACCTCTTAGGGATCTCATATTGACCACGTTTTGCCAGTTCCATGCAAAATCCACAAACGTAGAAATACACTCCCAATTTTCCGGAATAGATTGTGAAAAATATCCTGTATAATCCATTTCCCGGTTAATCCAAAAACACGAAAAAATGTAAACAAAGCAAAATTTCAAACTGCGCTATATGCACTTTTATAACATATACCTTCTTGCAATGTTTTATGAGTATGAACTAAGCTGCAGGTGCTTTATTGCAAACTAGAACATTTTGCGCTAAATTATTTTTATTTTGTTATTTTATTTTATATTATTGTATTTCATATTATTTTTTTGAGGATGTTGGACGATCGAAGTGTGCGCGGGAGACGCCTATTGGTGGCGATGAGGTTCGCAACCCATCACACCGCGTCTCCCGCGGGGCGAAAAGAGAAGGATGGAGTGCCGCATCGGTTAAAATGTGGCAGTCCATTTTTTCTGCCTACCCTTTCGAGAGACGGCGTGATGGTTAGTTAGTTAGTTAGTTAGTTAGAAATACTTCAACGGACAAAGAAAGAAAGAAAAAATATTATTACGGAGCGTGAGAAACTCGTTATCTTCGAGCATGCTATGAAAACCAAGAAATACACAATGCTGTAGTTCATACTATTATAACTAACTAAATTTATTCTACTTTCATCCTTCTTTTTCCAGTTCCATTATTCGCTTCCATACATAAGGGTCGGTATAAGAACACCATTGTGCATTCCCATTTTAGCTTTTTTGGATAGGTTTTTGTTTGCGATGACAACTTTAAGTGCACCATTCACTTTGTTGCTTGCCTCAACCCTTCCTTTAATATCCTTCTCCTATCTCTGCTACTGTACTGAGTAGAGAAAATTAAACAGTCGACCAAAGAATTGGTTTGGGTTGAGCTGCCTTCCGTAAACTAGATCTTATTTTGAAAAATCCACGAACCCCCATCAAACTTAAACGGGAGGTGTTCGACTGCTATGTACTATCGGTGGTATCTTATGGATTTGAAATCATAAATTTTTCTCAGAGAAGCGCAAATATATCAAGAATTGTCCAAAGAGCTATGGAAAGAGCGATGTGGGGAATCAGTATTGCGGACAAGGTGAGAAACATCACTATTAGAACCAGAACAGGAGTGTCGGACATCATCGGAAGAGTGGCAGTGCTACAATGGCGCTGAGCAGGTCATGTCGCTCGCAGTTCTGGCGATAGATGGACAAAACACCTCCTTTGCTGGTGTCCTAGAACTGCAACCCGAAACCCAGGACGTCCTCAACTTCGATGAAGGGACGACTTTAAAGAAACCGCTGGTACGACGTTGATGCGTGTTACCCAGGATCGACAGACATGGAAGAAGATGGAGGAGGCCTACGTCCAGGAGGGGTGGACGGATGTGGGCAATTATGAAGATGAAGTTGGCATATTTAGGTCATGTGATTAGGGAAAAAATATGAATTACTGCCCCTGATCGTTGATGGAAAAATCTCCTGGCTCCACAATATAAGGGACTGGAGTAGCTTAAGGAGTGTTGAGGAACATTCTCGAGATGCCGCATACTATCAAGTGATAGTCAACGTCAGGGGGACCTGACATGACATCAAAAGAAGAAGAAAGGACAGTGTTTACGTCATCGCTAGTTATCAATAAAAAATTACCACTTCTGTATAATTTGTAAACATATTTTAGTAAAAGATCACAGAATCCGGGTTATTTAAATAATATTACACGTGGAAGCAACTACTTATTGACAATAGGATGACAAATACTGCGAATACTCAGGCCTCGTTTGAAAATTCTCGAGGCACCTTTATGAAAATTCTTACGTTTTACGTGATCAAAGTTCAGCCTACGTAACGTATCACGAATAATGAATACGTAAATTATGTACATAAGCACACAGCCTAGCAATATAGAACGTATTTAACTAATGAGTAATGCGGATATTAATACATCCTTTGTAAATAACTAACTAACTAACTAACTAACCATCACGCCGTCTCGCCGAAGGGGTACGCAGAAAGAATGGACTGCCACACTTTTCTTTCCTGACATATTTCTCTCGCTTCCTCAACATTCATACAATCAATCACGCGCGTCGATTTCTCTGACTCCTCATATGGCCGACATTCAATATTTGATTTATTTGATCATGCCACGTTTTCCTCGGTCTTCCTCTATTTCTGGTTCCATTTACATCGTTAACCTATACTTTTTTACCATTATTTTTTCATTCAATCTTTCCACGTGTCTAAAACATCTTAATGATCCTTTCATTATTTTGTTTATAACACCATCATTCGCACCGCATTAACTTCTTATATTTTCATTCGACATTCTATCATACAAAGAGTATCCTCATATTCGTTGAAAAGATCTCATTTCTACTGCATTTATTCTACTTTCATCCTTCTTTTGCCAGTTCCATGATTCACTTCCATACATAACGTTGGTAGAAGAACACCATTGTGCATTGCCATTTTAGCTTTTTTGGATAGGTTTTTGTTTGCGATGACAACTTTAAGTGCACCATTCACTTTGTTGCCTGCCCCAACCCTTTCTCCCTCTCCGCTCGCCCATTTTTTGTAAACATACTACTCAAATACACGAACTCATCTACTTGCTCCAAATTTTTGCCATTCGTGCTAATGTTGCGGACTGTTTTGATTTCGGGCGGTCTACATAAAATAAAAAAAAGTTGCAAGGGGTCTACGGGACAAAAAAATTGAGAACCTATGGAATAAACCCTATCTTAGAACCATGCAGGGGAGCGTAGTAAAAATACACAGAGTATATACACATTCGTCTAAGAGATCTCATTTCTACTACAATTCTACATTTTTATTCGTAATCATTATTAAATAAGGAGTATCAGTAAAAATTAGAACTAGAAAGAATTATGAACATTGATATTTTTCCCTGAGGCAACTCCCACTTTCATGATATATGTTAACCTCCGAGGCCATCCGATTAGGCAATAAGATTGTTCTACCCACAGACATTTCTATTGGCAGCTTATTTCTGCAGCGTTGTTAACAAAATAATCTGTATTTTCTAATATTTATGATATGATGAGATGCATATAAGTGAAGCTTTCACAAAACAAGCTTTACTATTGATTTCGGACCGCTCTTAAAATATTTAATTATCGGTCGTTTGAGTTCGAAGCCTTTACTCCAAGTTGTAAAGTTATAATCTGGCGTTTAACTGAATTTCAGAAAACATGTACCAGGCCACAGAACAAGTTATGAACAAATTTCAAAGTTTATTCCCACCTCAGCGGCGAATTACACCTTCAACCTACGAGCCCTTACTTTGGTAATATTTCTGACGGCGCAAAAAAAATACTTAAAACTCTCAAAAATCCAATAAAATTAGATGGTGTGTAAAGTTCTAAATTGATTGGTGATTTAAACACCTTTCATATTAACACATAGTCTATGGGTAGAATTGCACGCTTTTCAACAAGCGTAGCTTGGTATTAAAAAAAAACCCTTATAACATTTAATTGTATATACTTATGTTATTGCGACCAGTAGAGCGCCTAGGGTACACTGGAAAACCAAAATCACCCTGTATAAAACAATCATCTGAACAATAGTGACCTATGGGTGTGAGGCGTGGACAATGACAGCGAAATCTGCAGAGCGACTGGATACTTTTGAGAGAAGGGTGCTGCGCAGAATTCTGGGACCTGTGAATGACGGTGAAGGCTGGAGAGTGCGGCATAATGACGAGCTGTACAATATTTACAAAGCTCCCAGTCTCTCCACACAGGTCAGACTGAATAGACTGAGATGGGCCGGTCACGTGCAGAGGATGCCGTCATCGCGAACCCCAAAAAGATTGCTGGAGTGGCACCCAGGTGGTAGAAGACCAATTGGACGACCAAGGCTGCGATGGGAGGATGAAGTTGGGAGAGATGGAACAAGATTGTTAAGAGTGTCAGATTGGAGGGTCGAAGCGGAGGACAGGAGGAGTTGGAGGCGAAGAATACTGGAGGCTAAGGCTCGATATGGGCTGTAGGGCCATCGAAGAAGAAGAAGAAGAGCGCCTAGGGTCAACCAGTAAGGCAAGCCCGTCCGACTTCTTTGTGTTATAATATTAGTAGAGGGTCACGATAATGTATTTTTTCGGATTAAAAAAGTTTTATCTTTCTAAATTAATTTCGTGAATTAATTTCACTGTAGGCGCATTTTAAATCTATACAAAAAATAATTACTCCAGGACTGGTGAACGAAAGACCGCGTCTTTGCTCCCAGCAAGCGGTTGAGGAACCAACAAATCATCATCAGCCGTCTGTCATCCACTGCTGAATGTAGGCCTCTCCCAAAGTACGCCACCGCCCCCTATCCATTGCCGCTCCCATCCATCCATGTCCAGCAATCCTCTTCAGATTGTCCAGCGGGCAGGGGGATGTCCAACTATACGGAATCCTGTACGCGGTCTCCACTCCAGAACCCGTCTTCCCCATCGGCTGTCGGTTCTCCGACAGATATGGCCAGCTCACTGCCACTTCAGCCCGCCTATCCGTAGAGCTATCTCAGTCACCTTGGTTTGTTGTCGAATAAATTCGTTTCTAAATCTGTCCCTCAAGGTTATTCCAAGCATGGCTCTTTCCATGGCGCGCTGGGCGACCTTGAATCTGTAGACAAGACCTTTTGTCAATGTCCACGTCCCGACTCCGTACGTCATGACTGGCAAGACGCACTGGTTGAAGACTTTAGTCTTGAGGCATTGTGGTATTTAGGAAGTGAGAACATGACGTAATTTCCCAAAGGCCGTCCAACCCGACTGAATTTTTCGGTCGACTTCTTTCTCGAAATTGTTTCGTCCTAATTGTATGATTTGGCCAACCAACAAATGTTGTTAATTAAAATTTCTTAGTGGATGTTCATTGTTACTATAGAAAATAAAATTTCATCAGTTTTCAGTCATTTTTTTTATTATTAAAGATAAATTAAACATTTAGGCGACTCATTTGACACAAAACGATAAACAAAAATACAATATTTATATGAAACGAAGATGAATATGAAACGTTTATATTATTATTGATGGGAGCTGGAGAATACAAGATTGCGTTAGTAAATTTATTTTTGATTTTTCTATTTAAAATATTATCAATTAAATTATTATTGTAACCATTATTATTAGGTATATTTTTAATTGCATTTAGTTCGTTATTATATTTTTCTAAAGAAAGTTGTATGTTAATTAAGCGGTTCGACATGTAATGGAAAGCTGAATTTCTATGTGAGATCGGATGGTTGGAAGTTTTGTGGATAATATTGTCTGTATACGTAGGTTTTCTATCAATCTTCTTCTTAAAGTGCCCTGTCAGGTCCCCCGACGTTGGCGATCACTCTGGTAAACTCTAATAAACTCCATATCCTGCGCTATCCGGAACAGCTCCTCCACAGTTCCAATTCCCGTCCATTCCCTCACATTGCGCAGCCAAGAAATCTGCCTTCTCCCTGCCCCCCTGCGGCCCTCTATTTTCCCCTTCAAAATTAGATGCAGCAGGCAATATTTTTCTCCTCGTAGAACGTGACCCAGATATGAAATCTCGCGGGCTTCGATCAATGTTAGCAGCTCTCTATTTACACCTGCACGATTCAGGACTTCTGTGTTCGTCACTCTGTCTGTCCATGGGATCCTGAACATTCTTCGGTGAAGCCACATTTCAAATGCCTCTAACCGGTTCATTGTATTTACTTTTAATGTCCATGTCTCACACCCATATAACAGAACAGACCACACATAACACTTTAACATCCTCTGTCTTAGTTTTAAGTTGACATTGTCATTGCAAAAGAGTGACTTCATTTTGTTAAATGCTGTTCTTGCTGCTTCAATCCGACATTTCAACTCTACATCTGGGTCAAGGGTGTCTGTAATATCAATACTGAAATTGATTTTGGTATTAATTACATTTAAAATCAAATCTTGGAAGTTCAGTTTTTTATCAAGTTCAATTTCTAAAGTGAATTGGATTTGTTTATGGAAATAATTTATGAAAGTAAGATATGAAAAAAAAATATTAAACATCTACAACACAAAGTATGGCGAACATAGAAGAAATTAGAGGTTTCTGTTTAATATTTATATTCACAGCTACTTTCTTTATAACCAGATTCAATTTGCTTTCATTTTGTATTTACAGAATAATATTGTAATACAAACTTTGCTTCAAGAACTGCTAAAGAGCTACTTTACCTCCATGAATATTAAAAGGCAAACATAAACAGGAAGGCACCCATTTAGTTTTTCCCTAGTTCATGACCGGTTCACAACTAAACAGTTTGCAAATATATCCTATATTTAAAAGGATATTAATATAATAGAGGTAGAAAATAGAATAAGGTTAATTATAGTAACCTTATGGTATTTTTCTTATATTCTTCTTCTTACAGGGTAAGGGCACGACGTAGGAACATGATATCGGTGTGGGATTTTGCAGGATTTAATACCCCCTAAGAGTCGTTCCGTGATCAAAGTAAGAAAGCGCAATAGCCAGCCAATTTTTAGAAGAAGAAGAAAAGCCTACCATGGCTTATTTTCTTACTTACTTAGACAGCCGTTGTCTTCCTCTGCTGGACATAGGCCTCCCCCATATTTCTCCACGTATCCCTGTCTTGTGCCTTTTGCATCCAATCGCCAGCAATTATTCTATTGGCATTGAACCATCGTGTGGGGGGTCTTCCTCTGTTTCGTTTGTCTTCGCGGGGTCTCCACTCTACCACCCTTCTGGTCCATCTATCGTCTGCCAATCTGGCAAAATGTCCCGCAAATGACCATTTAAGCTTCGTTACCCTTGCGACGAATTCTGTTACTCCCAACCTTGTACGTATTTCAGTGGTTCTTATCCGATCTGAAAGTCTTACGGGTAGCATGGCTCTTTCGTATTTCCTCTGTGCTACACGGAGTCTCCTTATGGTCGACTTGGTGAGGGTTAGCGTTTCTGATCCATATGTCAGTACCGGAAGTACGCATTGATCATACATTTTGCGTTTCAAGCACTGGAGAATCTTACTATTAAAGAATTTCTTCAGAATGCCATATGCTGCCCACCCAAGACCGATTCTTCTCTGAATTATATAGGTTGTCCCAAAATTAAAGCAAGATTTAAAATTAAATAGAAAAAACCGTTTTTAGATTGTTTTTTTTTATTGAATCATAAAGTATATAGTATAGGGTTATTTATGAAAGGTACTCCTGGCGAGATCGTCCTCTGCCTATCGATCCCTCGACCATTCCCTCTAACAAATCATGCAGGAAACATTCGTGTCGCAACACATGACCAATCCATCTTACGCGCCTCTCCGCTATGGTGTCCAACATGTGCCTACTATCTTCAACTCTGCTGAAAACCTCTTCATTTGTTATGTGGTCTCTACATAAAACATGGGCAACTCGTTGGTAGGTCCACATCTCAAATACCTCCAGCCTTTTGCGCTCTCTTTCGCCCAGGCACTAAGTCTCGCAACCGTACAGTAAAACACCAATGATTTTATTAGTTGTTTTATAAGTTCAGGTCTATGTTGTTGGACTCGAATATTTTAGATTTTTTGTTGAAGGCAAGTTTAGCCTGGTGGGTGCGACCATCGACGTCTTTCTTGAATCGACCATCCCATGTAATACACTTTTTCGATCATATTTTGTATGAAACATTCGAACTGCGGCCGCCAAAATTTCATTATTTTTGAGATATTGTTCAATTATGAAAACACGTTGTTGTATCGTGTAACGCTCCATTTTTACTAACCTTAAACTGTCAGCTACCAAATTGCTTTTTTTCGTTGTTGCCAACAATTTACTGCACAAAAGGCGGCAAATCTCTTTTGTGGTTTGCCCGAGGGTCGTCTATCTTGCAGTTGCCCATGCAACAAAATGAGAAAGAGTCTGGATGGACCCATTGTTATCACGTGTGCATACCAATATCTTCTAGTTTGCCTCTCCTCTTGACATTTTTGACCAGGCACATATCCCTTATCCTTGATTTCCTAATTCAATCGCGTATTGTACATTCGATAAAATAAAAACTAAGATATAATCTAATCTTATTTTTCTTATTGTGTCATATCTAGACCATATTGATAGGGTGGCAAGTGTTACGACTGCCACAACGAAAGTCCCGGGTTCCATTACCGGCGATGGCAGTATAATTGTAACACTGTCTTTGGTCTGATGTAGAATTTACATGACAATAAAATGACGATGGATTAGCTACCTATCACTTGCCATAAGAATCAATATGATATCTCTACCCTTTACATCGATTTGGCACGCGCTGTAATGCTGTAAAGAGCAATTCAACAGTACAATAATAATAATAATAACTAAGCAGCTTAGCAGCTATATGGATGAGGAAACCTTAGCAGCTATATGGATGGGGAAAACCGAATAAGGCGATGCCAACCTTACGGGCCAAGAACTACAACATATAATATTCAAATTCAGTAATAATAAAAAGAAGGATGAAGTAGAATAAATGCAGTAAAAATGAGATCTCTAAGACGAATGTGTGGATACTCTGTGTATGATAGAGTTTCGAACGAAAATATAAGAAGTGAATGCGGTGCGAATGATGATGTTATGAACAAAATAATGAAAGGATCATTATGATGGTTTGGACATATGGAAAAAATGAATGAAGAAAGAATGGTAAAAAAAGTATATGTTAACGATCTCAATGGAGCCAGAAATAGAGGAAGACCGAGGAAAACGTGGCACGATCAAATAAATCAATATTAAATGTCGGCAATGTGAGGAGTCAGGAGAAAGGGAGAAATCGACGCGCGTGCATGACACGATGTATGAATGTTGAGGAAGCGAGGGAAATATGTCAGGAAAGAGAAGTGTGGTAGTCCATTCTTTCTGCCTACCCCTTCGGGAAGACGGCGTGATGGTTAGTTAGTTAGTTTAATATTAAAACAAAAGTACAATTTTTTAAAACATTATATATGAATATGTAAGCTATAATAAAATTTAAAATTCATTGTATTGAATATGAATCTTCTGGAATACCTGTTATACCAATATTAAAATTCTGTAAATTTTACATAAATATTTGAAGATTATTTTTGTATAGAATCATGTTTACCACCCCTGATCTGTATGTATATAAAGGACTCGGTTTGTAAAAGTGTCACCAGTCTGTTGAAGCCAGCGAGCCTGGCGAAAGTCGCTGTCGAGATAAAGACAAAAGTGGGAGAAGTTAAAAAACATCGTTTTATTTAATTATTATAATAATAACTGGTTTCTCCTTTGACATCACTTATGCAAAGAATAGTCTTACGCGGCCTAGAATAACTCATCCGCGTTCCTTATTCATGGTTTAATGTGTCATCTATCCCATTGCGAGATAGGAACATATACACGTAAAGATTCGAAAAATCACGAAAATTTGACATTTGATATATTATTGTAACACCTGATGCGGTATAGGTTGACGAAACAGCTGTCGCGTAAAATAAAAATGAAATCGTGATACATAAAAAAATGTTTATTAATTAACTAACTAACTAACTAATTAACCATCACGCCGTCCCCCCGAAAGGGTAGGCAGAAAGAATGGACTGTCACACTTTTACTGATGCGGCACTCCATCCTCCTCTTTTCGCCCCGCGGGAGACGCGGTGTGATGGGTTGCGAACCTCATCGCCACCAATGGGCATCTCCCGCGCACACTTCGATCGTCCAACACCCACAAAATAAATCTAAAACAAATAATATAAAATACAATGATATAAAATAAAATAACAAAATAAATATAATTTAACACAAAATGTTCTTTTTAGATGGTGCACATATTGTCTATTAAATTTATGTTCCACGAATCCACCGTTTTTTTAATTTAGCACATAATGTATTATATTATAATAACACATAATGTTTTTTTCGATGTAGCACATGTTGACATGGACGATCCGGACTTTTGTGTTTATTTAATTTATGTTACACGTATCCACCGTTTTTTAAATTAGCTGTAATTAGGCACTTAACCAGCAAGAACTTAAAAATAATATTGAAGAAATTATTCAAATTGTCATTGGAACAAATGAAAAATTTATTTTCACACCTGTCAAAATTCTTTATAAAAATGATACATTTATTAATTAAACAATTTATAAATAAAATATGGTATTGAATATCGACGACGTGAAAAGTCGTCGATATTTAATACCATATTTTATCGACGACGTGAAAAGTCGGAGAAATCGAGGTGTATGCATGACACGAAGTATGCATATTGAGGAAGCGAGAAAAGTATGTCAGGAAAAAACAGTGTGTCCGTCTATTATTTATGCCTAC
Source organism: Lepidostoma basale (assembly GCA_022606425.2). Taxonomy (NCBI): domain Eukaryota; kingdom Metazoa; phylum Arthropoda; class Insecta; order Trichoptera; family Lepidostomatidae; genus Lepidostoma; species Lepidostoma basale. The sequence continues at coordinate 151,163 of JAHDVF020001314.1, forward strand.
CCCTTCGGAAAAGCGGTGTTTTATTAACCATTCTATAAATATACAAATTTATCAACTTGTTCCTGTATTCTCAAAGGATGGGGCGTTTGGAGAAGGATATTGAAAGAAGAGTTGGGGCAGGCAACAATGAGAAGGGTCCACTTAAAGTTGTCATCGCAAACAAAGTCAACCCAAAAAAGGTATGACGGAAATGCACAATGGTGTTCTTGTACCGACCCTTATCTATGGATGTGAACATAGAATTAACAAAAAAAAGATTTAAGTAAAATATTTAACATTCGGTATAAATGAGATTTCTAAGACGTATGTGTGGTATACTGTATATCATCGAGTGCCAAATTAAATTTAACAATTATGAACAAAAGAATGAATACACTTAGAAAATTGAAATAAAAAATATTTTCCACAAAATATTAAAAATACACGACAAGTTTTGGAGAATACTTGCATCTTCAGTTGTAGGTATATAATAAAAAACAAAACAATGAAAGATTAATATAAAAAACGCATTTAAAATTCGATGCAATAATTTAAATTTAAAAATTAACCTGGGCTAATTGTAATAATATTTAATAATTATTTTTATCAATATGAACTAATGAATAATATAAAACAATAATAATCAATAATGATAATATAAACATATTTAAAAAAATATTTTTAAGAATGTATGCAAATACTTGATTTGACTTGACAAATACTGGATTTTTACCCATTGCGGATTAACCGTCGCGTTGCCATGTGGTCAATTGAGTTTCCACTGCCAATTTAAAGTTGATTTTCTTAAAACCTATGGACCCTAATATTATAAAAAAAAATTGTAATCCTCCATTAAAGTGTTCTTAATATTTCGTAATAAAAGAAAGCAAAAAATTACTTCCTTCATCCCAAAAAAAAAAAAATTTTTAAACTGCCCTCACCTTCATTCGTGTTAAGGTAGAATTTGTTTTGCTAATATTTATAACTTTATCAAAAGTGACAAATACTTACTCGCTGTTTTGATCGTATTATAAATTATATGTTTGGCCTTTTCTTATACGTAATAATACCGATTGTGGACGGAAACGCAGCACGCAACTTAATAATATCAGAACTGTGAAAATATTAACACTTTACCAAAAGGGACAAATATTAATACGTACTCGTTGTCTTGAACGTAGTATACATTTTGCCTAGGTGTCTTTATCATACGTAAAATTAAAGCGCCACGGCGAGGCGGGGCGAGACAAGTTCATACTTGGTGTCAGTTGTTCATATGCTGTCTCGTCATCTATATCAGAAATCGCATGGTTCCAGAAAAAAATTAATAATGAAATGTTTTTCAAATAATCCATGTATGTGATAGATATCGATCTATTCCTAATAAAATGTCCTACAAGATGACATAAATTAAATTTTGATTCATCGAGTCATATGCTTGATATTTAGATAAAGTTAGCGGTAAACTGAATTGACCACATGGGAGCGAGCGTTTTGTTTTGAACACGGTACGTTAAGGGTTAATCATTTTTAAGGATTTATTGTATCTCAATAGAGACGAAGATGTAATTTTTTTTCAGGTCATAGGTCCTGTAAACGCCTCGACTACCATATTCTGTTTCCACAAAAAAATTTACTTCTTCGTCTCTATTGAGATACAATTAGTCCTTAAAAATTAATTAAGAAAACACAAACATTTTTAAAAGACATAATTTAATAAGAAATTAATAAATGATGATGATTATGCGTGTTTTATATGTACAATAATTGTTACACCATTTTCGCACACATGTACACACACAGAATCTTTAATGAAATGGTATGAAATGAGACCAATAACCTCGCCATTCGTCTTGTCGTGGTAAAAAGATTTATGCGAGGGTAAATACGGTTTACAACAAATTATAAATCTTCATTCTAAGTGGAATGTAGGTTAGTATAAACCAGTGATTCCCTAAGTCTTCTATATCGTCCCCTAGGGGTCGATTTCGACTTGCAAGGGTTCCACGTAAATGTTAAAAAAAATGGGTTCATGAGATGTAAATGAGGTCCCCGAGAATGGATCCCATTTAGGCAAGCCGTCACCAAAATTTTCCCTTTCACAAGTGCAATAATCCACCTCACAGATAGTACCTATGTATTAGATATTTACGTAAATTTTTCATATTATAGACATAAATTCCCTAATTATATGTAACTAACTAACTAACTAACTAACTAACCATCACGCCGTCTCCCAAAGGGGTAGGCAGAAATAATGGACTACCACACTTTTCTTTCCTGACATATTTCTCCCACTTCCTCAACATTCATACATCGTGTCATACACGCCCGCCGATTTTTCTGACTCTTCATGTGGTCGACATTCAACATTTGATTTATTTGATCGAGCCACGTTTTCCCTCGATCCCGTTTTTTTCTCGTATAATTTTATTACCATTCTTTCTTCATTCATTCTTTCCTTGTATCCAAGCCATCTTTATGATCCTTTCATTATTTTGTTCATAACATCATCATTCGCACCGCATTCTCTTCTTATATTTTCATTCGACACTCTTTCATAGAGTATCTACACATTCATCTAAGAGATCTCATTTCTACTGTATTTATTCTACTTTCATCCTTCTTTTGCCAGTTCCATGCTTCGCTTCCATACATTAGGGTCGGTACAAGAAAACCATTGTGCACTGCTATTTAAGCTTTTTTGTATAGGATTTTGTTTGCGATGATAGCTTTAAGAGCACTCGTCACCTTATTGCCTGCCCCAACCCTTATTTCTATATCCCTCTCCACTAGCCCATATTTTGTAAACATACTACCGAAATACACGAACTCATCTACTTGCTCCAAATTTTTACCATTCACCCTAACGTTGCAGACTGTCATGATTTCTTCTTTTTCAAAAATCATTACCTTATTCACATTCATCATCAGATCATTACGCATGCATACCTCATACATACTATTCACCAGGACTTGTAGTTCATGCTCGTTGTCTGCAAGTAGGACAAAGTCATCCGCATACAAGAGACAGCTTACTGATACTCCGCTCATTTTAGCTTTTTGCATCCAACCTTTTCATTAAAGTTTTTTTACATTAAACCCTATCAAAGTGAGTAGTTCTGTGTCAGCTTAAAAAACAAACGTATACTATGTCAATAGATGAATTTGTAAGAAAATCAATATAAGGATAGCAGGGCGTCTACATAAAATATAAAAAAATCGGCAAGAAGTCTACGGGACAAAAAGTTTGGGAACCTATGGTATAAACCCTATCTTAGAACCATGCAGGGGAGCGTAGCAAAAATTAATACGTTTGTTTGATACCCCATGTAATATAGAAATTCTATTACAGTTCAATTTTCAAATATAATTCTCAACTAACAAACTAACCATCACGCCGTATCTCCAAAGGGGTAGGCAGAAATAACGGACCGCCACACTGTTATCTCTTGCTTTCTCTACATTCATATATTGTGAAAGCCAGGCACGTCGATTTCTCCAACTCCTCACGTGGCCGACATTCAATTCTTTTTTATTTGATCATGCCACGTTTTTCTCCATCTGGCTTTTTTGTGACTTTTGATTTGTTAATTTAATTTATTTTTTATTAATTACCACTAATTTACGCATGTTATTGTGTTAAACCAGTAATGAGAGATATATTATTATTTCTCTTTTTATTTTTTATATACTTTGTATATACAACACTTATATTTAAAAAACTCAATTACATGGACATGTTTCGGACAAACCGTCGTTCTTCAGTAAAGATACATTTTTAAAAATATTATTCTATATTTTTTTACATGATCTGACAGACGTTATAAAGATTTATTTTGGAACGTTTATACTACCTTCTTACGCTCTGCATTCCTTTCTTATATCAGCATTTGAGATTCTGTCGTACATCGTTCTACCACACATACGTCTCAGGGACCTCATCTCAACCGCATTTATTCTGCTCTCATTCTTCTTCTGCCAGTTCCATGCTTCGCTTCCATACATAAAGATTAGGACCAGAACTCCATTGTGAACGGCCATTTTTGCTTTCATTGATAAATTTATATTATGATAACATTATCAAAGCGAGCTTGAGAAAATGGCAAAATACTAGTCCAAGTTAAAAAAACGTGAAGTGTAGTCCAACATTGTAGCATATATATATTATATATATATTATACATCTTCCAAAAATTTGTCAGACGTGGTGGTCGTAAGAAGGGCGGAATGGGAAATGTTGTATTACATTAAGCGTGCGTTTAACCCAATCAATGACAGGTCATAAGTCCTGTAAAAGCCTCGACCACCATATTTTGTTTCCAATTTGCATCTTCGTCTCTATTGAGATACGTGCTCCTTAAAAATGATAACCCGCAATGGGTAAAATCCAGTATTCATCTACAAGTATTTGTTCACATTCAAAATGTTGTTATTATTATATTATTCAAGCTACCCGTTATATTTATAAACCGTGGATATTTTAAAAGCAAAATATTTTATTTATATGAGAATCAGAGAGGTTCCCTTTATTGTTTGGTACTCTAGTGATGATACCCATATCAAATTCTACCAATTTATGTAGTTTTATTAACTCCTTGTTCACGAGGCGAACAACCATCTCCAGAGAACGGACATTTTGACAACGTGACAGCCCCTGACACTGTCATTGGCACAATAAGACCATATCTATTATATTTCTCCCAACTAAAGTTTATCTGTTGAAATGTAGAGTGAAAAAATGTTTAAATCGATTGACACCCCTGTGCGATGCATGTGATATCCGTTGGATAATATTCGACACATTTTTTTCAATTATTTAATATAACATATCATAAATAGTAAAAATATTGATAAATAAAAAATCTATGAAAATGTGAAATATTTTCGTATAATTCATAATATTGAAATATTTTTGAATAAATATATCTGCACCTAGAATGTTATGGGCGATTTTGGGTAACAACGTGTGATTTTTCCTTCTTGACCGACGTTTCGGAGACTGCAATGATCTCCGAAACGTCGGTCGAGAAGGAGAAATCACATGGTATTACTCAAAATCACACAAAACATATTTCTGCCAACCGTGAAAATCTACGCAATTATTTGCATTAAGAATATTTACATAACTTTATTATATTTTTCACAGACATGTTTTGGTACCTAACCTTACCTTTTTCAATGTTAAAAAAATTAACAATAAAATAATACAGAATGATCACTTATCACTAAAAAGGGTGGAGTTATTTGGAGTTATGTATAAAGGTAAAGGGGGTATAATTAGGATTAAGGAGAGGAGAGAGAAAATCAACTCAATCCTAATTATACCCCCTCTACATTTATACATAACTCCACTAATTTTAGTATATAAGTGATTACTCTGTTTTATTTTATTGGTAAAATTTTGTGCATTGAAAAAGGTTTTGTCATGACCGAAACGTGTCATTGAAAAGTGTGATAATTTTTATGTAAATATTATCGCAGTTAAATTTATTTAAGTTCTACTTTCGCCTTCTGTGTTAAAAGTTTAACACAGAAGGCGAAAGTAGAAGAAATTGAAATATTTTTTTCATTAAAAAACGTTTAATTTATCGATAAAATGCAATAATGAGACCAATCATCGTACACATTTACACCATTATTAATTCATTTATATGTGTAACCATATTATTATTATTATTATTATTTTGTTGAATCGCTCTTTATATCATGACAGCATGAGCCAAATCGATGTAAAGGGTATTATAGCTATCATAGTGATTCTCGTGACATGTGATAGGTAGCTAATCTCTCGCCATTTTATTGTCACGTGAATAATACACCAGCCCAAAGATAGTGTGACAATCACACTGCTCTCACCAGGAATTTAACCCGGAAACTTTGGGGTGGCATTCAATGCCCTTACCACTCGGTCACGAAAGTCGTAACATATGTCCACACCATCTTGGTAATCCTTTTAATCAACAGTTAATTTTTTTTTCTATTCAATTTTTACATTGCCGCTTTAGTTTTTAGATAAAATATTTAATACATGTTCTTTCAAAAAATCTATTTGGTATCCGACATTTTCCTACCACTACATCCAAACTTTTATCTTCTGAAAAGTCTCCTTTCCAACTAACCTTTCATAACCTCTTCCACTACCCCAATTATTCACTTACTTTATGTATTAAGTTTTCCCTTTTCCCCGGACTTAATTAATATTTCTTGGTCAAGAAATTAAGCCTTAGCAAACTTAATTGGGTCTATGTATTTCAGTTTGATATAAAATAATTTAATCATGTGCTCCATTAACAACAAAAACCACATTTTCGGAAAATATAGATGAATTTGGTAAAGTATTTAATTATTATGAAACAATCTGAAAATTTGACCAAGAAATCATTAAATGAAATTTAATCTTATTCGAATGTGTGGAAAACCTATGTACGATAGAGCCTTTTTCTTATTCTTCTTCTTCTCCTTATAGACCTTTGGTCTGTTCCTGAAATCGGGCTGGCCTCTCTTGTGAGGTTGACTCCCAGCTATCTCTCCATCTCTTCGGCGGTCTTCCGGGGGGACGGCAGCCGGCAGGAATCTGATGCGCCACAGTGTGTGGAATTCTGGTGGAATCTATCCTCTGCACTGCGCATTCCAGTATCTTCTGCGTTGTCTGCCCCATCTCACGACATCCTCCACCTTGCAGATCTCGCGGATGGCCGTGTTCCTCACCCTATCGCGAATAGTCTTTCCTGCTATCATCTTCAGCGTCCTCATCTCAGCCACCCGTACTTTTGCCTTCGTTCTTGTGGTATCCGCTCTGGTCTCAATGCTATATGTCAGTAAAGGCCTAACGCAGGTTTTATATATTCTGACTTTACTGTCAGTTCTCATATACTTGTTTTTCCATATTATATCCTTCAGACAACCTGATACCGCCAAAGCTTTATTGACTTGTCCTATTGTTTCACTGACAAGATCATTTTAAGCAGATCCACTCCCAGATATCTAAACTTTGCAACCTGTTCCAGCATTCTGTGATTTGAGGATAACCTGCATCCTAAGGGTTCTTTTGAGAATGTCATGGTTTTTGTTTTTTCAACTGAGATCATCAGATTGAAGTTGGCGGCGATGTCTGAAATCTATTTAAAAGTCTTTGCAGTTCGTCTTCCGACTCTGCTATCAGTCCAGCATCGTCCGCGTAGCATATGACGCTCACTACGTCCTTCCTTATGCAGTATTCCAAACCAAGTGATGTGATATCTCCTATTATTTAATCCATAATAAGGTTGAAAAGAAATGGGCTCAAACTGTCTCCCTGTTGAAGTTTTTATGGGTTTGGACAGTTCTCCGTCTACTCTTATTTTAGTGTTGGTATTTGTATTGAGTTCTCGTATGGTATTTATGACGTTGTGAGCTGTTACGATAGAGTGTCGAATGAAAATATAAGAAGTGAATGCGGAGTGAATGATGGTGTTATAAACAAAATAATGAAAGGATCATTAAGATGGTTTGGACTTATGGATAGAATGAATGCAGAAAGAATGGTAAAAAAATGACATGTTACAATGTAAATGCAAATAGAGGAAAACGTGGTACATTCAAATAAATCAAATATTAAATGATGGCCACGTGAGGAGTCAGAGAAATCGACACGCGTGCATGACACGATGTATGAATGTTGAGGAATCGAGAGAAATATGTCGGTAAAGAAACAGTCCATGTTTGTGCCTACCTGGGTTCAAACAACCTGTTGTATACATAAAAAAAAAGTGTGGTAGTCCATTATTTCTGCCTACCTTTTCGGGAGACGGCGTGATGGTTAGTTAGTTAGTTAAGTCGAATTTGTTAAAAAATATATTTTTATAAATTTTTATTTAAAATGAACTTCCATTAAGAGATTTAAGTAAAATCATTAGATTATCAGTTAAATGTGATTCCAAAAAACATATTGTTTTTAAGTTCTCGTATTAAAACGATTATGTATCATTTAACGTTCTCTCGATGATGGAGACTACTGCATCAGAATCCAACATCCCCATAAATCTCCGCACGGTTAGCTTTCTAGCGCCTACCCACCCTCTTCCACATTCACCTCTCTCAAATCTTAGGAGGTAATGTCCATTCATCTTTGTCTCGGTCTGCTTAAAGGTTAACTCGCTTACCCCTGAGTACTTGGAAAAATTACTTCTACTCCATAACCTAGATGATAACTAACTAACTAACCATCACGCCGTCTCCCGAAGAGGTAGGCAGAAATAATGGACTGCCACACTTTTCTTACCTGACATACTTCTATTGATTCCTCAACATTCATACATCGTGTGACGCACTTAGATTTCTCCAGCTCATCACGCGGCTGACATACTACGAGTATATATTATTAGTTGATCGTGCCACGTTTTCTAGTTTCATTTTATTATTTCTTCTTTATTCTGCCCATGTGTTCAAATGATCCATTTCACCCAACAATTTATCATATACAGTTTTTACACATATTCGTCTAAGATATCTGTATAATATAGATTGTCAAATGTAAATTCAAAAGTTAATGCAGTGCGAATAAAAGTGTTATTTACAAATTAATTAAAGAAACGTTAAGATGGTTAGCACACGTGGAAAGAATGAATAAAGAAGATATGTAAAAAAAAATTATACGTTAGCGAAGTTAATAAAACTAGAAAAAGAGGAAGAGCGAGAAAAATGGGACATGATCAAATAAATCAAATATTGAATGTAAGTTACTTGAGGAGTCTGAGAAATCAACGTACGTGCATGACACGATGTGTGAATGTTGAGGAAGCAGGAGAAGTATATAAGCAGGAGAAGTATATAAGTACATAAGAAATCGACCTTCGTGGCAGAGTGGTTAATGCTTAATGGTTAACTTCCATACCGAAGGTCCCGGGTTTGATTCCTGGCGATGGTAATGTCATTGTCACACTGTCTTTGGTCAGGTGTAGAATTCACGTGACAATAAAATGGCTACCTATCAATATAATAGCTGAAATATAATAAATTATATGCAGTAATTGGTTTCAAAGAACTTATTTATAACAATAAGACAAAAAATTATGTTACAAGGAGAACAAAAAAAAAGTATGTCGTAAAAGAAAAGTGTGACAGTCCATTATTTTTGCCTACCCCTTCGGGGAGACGATGGTTAGTTATTTATAATAGTATATACAGATAGTTTTAATTAGACTAACCGAGATTCGCCCTCTCTCCCCCAGTCAAATACTCGCTCTCGATAAGTTCTCACTTTTACAATAGTGAATAGTGCCTAATGACAGAAAGACAACAAATCAGGTGCAGCATCTGGCAATCGGTATAACATCAAAATGAAAATATTTTTTACTAACCATCACGCCGTTTCCCCGAAGAGGTAGGCAGAGAGGATGGATCGCCACATTGTTCTATCCTGACATAACTCTCGGGCCTCTTCTACATTCACACATTGTGACATGCACGCTCGTCGATTGTTCCTACTTCGAACAGGGCTGCCTTTCAGTAATTGATTAATTTGGTCATGCCATGTCTTCCTTGGCCTTCCTCGACTTCTTTTTCCATACACACTACTTGTATATATCTTTTTAACCATTCTTCCCTCATCCATTCGTTCCATATGTCCAAACCATCTTAGTGACCCTTTCTTGATTTTATTTATCACGCATTCATCCGGTCTACATTCCTTTCTTACTTCATCATTAGATATTCTATCATACATTGTTTTCCACACATCCTTCTTAGTGACCTCATTTTCATCCTTCTTCTGCCAACTCCAAGCTTCACTTTCATACATAAGGGTCGGCACTAGAATTCCATTGTGCACTGCCATCTTTGCTTCAGTCGATATATTTCTATTTGCGGTAATGACTTTGAATGCACCATTTATTTTGTTTCCAGCTCCAACCCTTCTTCCGATATCTTTCTCCATTTTTTCGTCTCCTGTAAACATGGTTCCCATGTAGAAAAATTCGGTAACTTGCTCTAATTTCCCACCGTTTGCACTTATGTCACAATCTAGCATACATTCTTCCTTTTCGAATACCATAACTTTAGACTCTGAGACGTTCATCACAAGGTTATACTTATTGCACACTTCGTACATTCTTGGCACTGGGACTTGTAGATCGTCCATTCTGTCAGCGATTAAAACAGCGACGTCTGCATATAGCAAACAGCTGATGGACGTGTCGTTCATTTTTGCACCAGCGTTTATGCCATATAATTCTAACTAACTAACTAACCATCACGCCGTCTCCCCGAAAGGGTAGGCAGAAAGAATGGACTGTCACACTTTTACTGATGCGGCACTTTATCCTTCTCTTTTCGCCCCACGGGAGACGCGGTGTGATGGGTTGCGAACCTCATCGCCACCAATAGGCATCTCCCGCGCACACTTCGATCATCCAACACCCACAAAATAAATCTTAAACAAATAATATTAAATACAATGATATAAAATAAAATAACAAAATAATCACGAATCCACCGTTTTTTTTTAATTTAGCACATAATGTTTTTTTCGATGTTGCACATGTTGACATGGACGATCCGGACTTTCATGTTTATTTAATTTATGTTACACGTATCCACCGTTTTTTAAATTAGCTGTAATTCGGCACTTAACCAGCAAGAACTTTAAAATAATATTGAAGAAATTATTCAAATTGTCATTGGAACAAATGAAAAATTAATTTCTACACCTGTCAAAATTCTTTATAAAAACGATAAAACTAATATATTTTTAACAGCAAAACAGTACAAACGTATTACGTGTCACAATTAACTATTATAAAGTGCGTCAACAGTTAAATTGACCAAAACAATTCACTTACACGCGAAATATCTCCAAATTTTTCAGGAGCACCGCACCACATGAACCAAACCAAATTTTCAAAATCAGAATTTCATATAATTCTATAAACTATAATATAATAACCAAATCAAATCAGTATATTAACTCAACAGATATTACAAACAACATAAATGTTTAAGGCATCTTTTGAGTACTATTAAGGAACGCGTGAGAGATTGTTCGATCGGTCAGCAACCCATTGTCATGAAAGGGCCAAATATTTGACGTGGGGATTAGTGCGGGCCGCACTTGGGTCACATGTCATTACAGTATTTGCAATATTTAACCTAACTAACTAACCATCACGCCGTCTCCCCGGAGGGGTAGGCAGAAAGAATGGACCGCCACACTGTTCTGTCGTGACATACTTTTCTTGTTCCTTTACATTCATACATCTTGTCATGCACGCACGTCGATTTCTCCGACTCCTCACGTGACCGACATTTAATATTTGATTGATTTGATCGTGCCACGTTTTCCTCGGCCTTTCTCTATTTCTTGTTCCGTTCACGTCGTTTACATATCGCACGCCTAATAGAACACTGGCTTAACTCAACAAAGCAAGTTTTGCTCATTCGACATGAGTCGGTGTTTTAACAAAAACAGTCGAAAAACACGTACTAATAGATAGCGTTAACATTGTGAAAAATAGATGGATAGCGTTAACACAAGCCTCTGTCTAATGTTAACTCAATTATGACCTAAACAATAATCGGTCAGTTTACTATTTACCATATAACCCAAGTTTTGCTCATTCGACATGAGTCGGTGTTTTAACAAAAACAGTCGAAAAACACGTACGAATAGATAGCGTTAACATTGTGAAAAATAGATAGATAGCGTTAACACAAGCCTCTGTCTAATGTTAACTCAATTATGACCTAAACCATAATCGGTCAGTTTACTATTTACCATATAACCCAATTGGGTTTTTAAAAAGATAAATTAAATAAAAAATAAATAAATAAAATAAATAAAAAAAAGCTTGTGATATACCTTCTTCACTCATTTTTTCCATGCGTCCAAACCATCTTAACGACCCTTTCATTGTTTTGTTCATAACACTTTCATTCGCACCGTATTCACTTCTTATACTTGCATTTGACACTCTATCATATACAGATTTACTACACATTCCTCTTAGAGATCTCATTTCTACTGCATTTATTCTACTTTCATCCTTATTTTGCCAGTTTCATGCTTCGTTTCCATACATAAAGGTCGGTAAAAGAACACCATTGTGCACTGCTATTTTAGCTTTTTTTGATAGGCTATGGTTATAAAATTATTTTTTTGTTCTAAAATCATTATTAAATATTATATATGAAATTTTTCTTGCTTTGATACTATAACAGAATAAAAAAAAATTCAAATACTAAAGGTTCATTCATTCATAAACTCTTTTCACGGAATTCTTGGCACAAGGGTTTTATTAGGGTCAACGTCTGTCATTCACAAAGGTTCTAGTTTGCGAACAACAAAAGAAGACAAGAGGTCCATTGATTCTATACAGTAACTTTGAAATACTTCATTTCTAATATAAATGCCAGACCATTTAAATGTCTCTACAAACAATTCATATTTAAAAGCATTTGGTTGAATTAACAAAATGTACGAGATCTGTCCATTAAATACGCGAACTGCGTTGCTCGGTTGGTCCTCAGCAAGAGCACTGGCTACTTTGTTGCTGGGTGAGCCACTTAATGAATCTGTAATCACCAAACAGTCGAGGTAAACTTACTGCTCGATCGGGGAATTTTTTTGTGGGGTGTAAGGTTAGTTAGTTAATTAGTTTAAACCTAGTATTTGAATTTTTTTATTTTTGTATCAAAACATGAAAGATTTGAGAACACAAACATAATTTTAAATAAGCATTATTTGGATATATTCGCTTGTTACTTAGTTAGAAAGTTTCAATCCTGGGATTGGTTTGCAGCAATTTCTTCTATTCTCCTTTTCCATTCTTCCCTGTCTTGTGCGGCTCTTTTGAAATCTGCATATGATGAGCAGCGCACGTCTACCAATAGGTCCTCCAGGTACTCTCGGCGTGGGCGTCCCCATGAGTTTGTCCCCTCGGTCATACCCTCCATTATGGCATGCAAAAGACCTTCTTGACGTATTACATGGCCGATCCATCTTGCACGCCTTTCGGACAAGATCCTGAGCAGGTGCCTTCTTCCTTCGATTCCTTGAAGAACTTCCTCATTCGTGATATGGTCTCTCCAGGAAATTCCTAGTAGTCTTCTATAGGACCACATCTCAAAAGCCTCTAGTCTCCGCTTATCTCTTTCGGATAGGCGTTTGTTAGATATTTGATATTACGAGTACATGAGACAGGCGAAACATGTCCATTCATTTTTAAACATTTTCCATATTCCATTTTCATCCTTCTTTTGCCAGTTTCATGCTTCGCTTCCATACATAAAAAGAAGTAAGTAAGAAATCAATGTGAAGATTCAGCACGCACCCAATTGGACCTGACATTCGTTTAGAGATCAAGATGAAAAGAAATTGGAGCACAAAAGAATAACAGATTGGCCCACTTGCGGCATATATCGTGACGTCACGCGGCACCAATCTGTAGTGACCTTGATCGCCAGTTGAGTCGGCGCGGGGATCCTATCTGGCGGGGTTCTGGGGGAGCGGTGGCGTCTGAGCGACGTGTGTCCACGTGTTGTCTGAGGGATTACTGCTGCCTACGGGTACACTGCGGGTATGCCGAGATAACGGCACACCATATGCCCCTTATCTCAATGCCGAGTTTCGTAATAAATTAACATACGTGTTTTTGGATAGCACGCCTTAAAAATCCAGTATCAAACTAAAAGCAATCATTTCAAATGAACGGAATAGCTCCTCCACAGTTTCGATTCCCGTCCATTCTCTCACATTGCGCAGCCAAAAGATCCGTCATCTCCCTGCCCCCCTGCGGCCCTCCACTTTTCCCTTCAAAATCAGATGCAGCAGGCGATATTTCTCTCCTCGTAGAACGTGACCCAGATATAAAATCTTACGGACTTTGACCAATGTCAGCAGCTCTCTTTTTACTTCTGCACGATTCAGGACATCTGTGTCTGTCCATGGGATCCTGAATATTCTTCGGTGAAGCCACATTTCAAATGCCTCTAACCGGTTCATTGTATTTACTTTTAATGTCCATGAAGTTCTTCTATGTTAGCCATAACTTTGTGTTGTAGATGTTTAATATTATAAAATCATTATAACATCTGACAAAACTGACCATATTTGTAAACAATTTTATAATATTTAAAATACGAGTATTTATATATAATAGAATCACTGATACCAGGCTGGTTATGTTTGATTTTTTATTTTTCTAATAAATGTGAGTATTGTGTTCAAAGTATATAAAAAAAGATTAATAATATTTTAAGGGAATGACATGTTTTTCCTATCTAAGGCATTATCAAATGAACATTTGTTAATGACTTCGTATTAAATATTCCCTTAATTATTTAATTTAAATGCCGTAGAAATCAGGCCACTTAGAAGAATGTGCGGTAAAACAATGTATGAAAGAATATCTAATGATGAAGTAAGAAAAGAATGTAAAGCAGATGAATGAATGTGTGATAAATTATAAGAATATAAGAAAAGAGAGAAGTGATTAGAATGTGATGGATAATGAAAAAATCGTAAGTGGGAATGACATAAATGAGGTTAACAGCATATAACCTATTAATGTGAATGAAATAAAGAATGCAATGAAAATCATGAAAGGTGGTAAAGCTGTTGGGTATGATTGCATTGCCATAGAGTTCATCAAGAGTGGTAGTCAAGTGGTTGTCGCATGGCTGTACAAGCTTCTCAACCAATGTATTCAGGAGGGATATACACCTGGACTGGAGAAGAGCGGTTATCATGGTTAATGTTCAAAGTAGGAATTATCGACAAGCATATATAGAACAGTGTGGTTATCCACCCCCACTGCCTACCCCTTCAAATAAACGGGGTGATGGTTAGTTAGTTAGTTAGGAGACCTTTGTGGCGCATAATATACCCAATTCACAACATTACAAGATCTAGATAATATGTACACTGTTTTCACGGAAACACTTTGATATTTCAACATTATTAACTGTTTACAAAAAAAAACTTTATTATAAATATCACAAGGGATTATATTTTGTCGCGAGAGCTGTTTCGCTTACCGATGAGCATCGTCAGGTCTCACAATCAGATTATTACAGCTACAAGATCTAATTAAACGCTTTTCTGAGGTGTTGTTTACAGCCCAAACTGCTCGATTTATTGGTAAATTGACTGAATATGGATTTCAGTTATCAAAGTAAGCTTGGTAAATATTTCACGATACCAAATTCTGGATTCTTGTAAACAGAGATAATTTTATTAGTTTGTCCAGCCACTTTAGATTGTCCTTGAATCTAGAGGAGCATAGTGTGAGTTGGGATTAATACTCTCTTATTAAATATAGGGTGCTCCATTCTGCATAATAGATACATTTTTATTTTTATTTTAATACCTACAGGCGAGTGGAGAGGGATATTGAAAGAAGGGTTGGGGCACGCAACAAGTAGGCACACAGTTATCATCGCAAACAAAAGCCTATCTAAAAAAATAATTGCCGGTGCACAAAGGTACTTCTACCAACTCTTATGCATGGAAGCGAAGCTTGGAACTGGCAAAAGAAGTATTAAATATTTTTTTAATTCTAAGGGAAAGATGGCATGTTTATTTTTGAAAGCAGTATTAAAGTATTAATTTCTTTAACAGTTACATCACGGCCGACCCTCTTGGCTGCCTTAACGCCCCCTATTTTCCTCTAGACCCACTGCAGCCCCCATTGAAGGGTCCAGCGCCAAGAGGGCTGTATCACTGTGCTCAGGACTTGACTACGTCTCATTCTAGTCAATATGTAAGTAACGATTTTGTTTCATTTGTTTTATTTAAATTTTACGCAGAGGAATGATAAGAATATTCCGAAATATTTATTTGTTTAATAAGGATAAAAAATATCAATTATAATACATATATAAAAACACAAAGATACAATGAAATAAACTCAAGTATATGCTACATATAATTTTTTAAATTATTAGTATATGCTACATTTAAATTATTAAAAATATAAAGAGTAGAGATTTCTTTATATTATTATATATTATATATTTATATACATAAATACATTATTATATTATGCACATAGATTTAAAATGCGCCTAAAATGGGATTTAAAATTAATTAATTCACGAAATAAATTTAAAAAGAAAAAAAATATTTTTTACCGGAAAAATACATTATCGTGACCCTCTACTAATATTATAACACAAAAGAGTTCGGGCTTGCCTTATTGGTTGAACCTAGGCACGCCACTGAGTGTACACTATATGTGGTTGAAAAGAGTGAAAAAATGTGTAAAGTTATTTTAATTTAAAACCTCGGTACAAATGAATGGCTAATTTGGAAGAAATTAAACTAAAAAACATTATTTTGTGATATTCTTACAATTATTATGGATATAGAAACACGAAAAATGTCACAATCGTATGCTTTTGAAGAGGAATAATATATGGAATATTTCCTTCAAATCAGCCTGTACGTGTTACCCACCTCCAAAGACAAAATGGAATTTGTTAATCTAATCCTAGAGTAGACCCTTCCCCCCACCCTTATCGCTTCCAAAACATTAACCCAAAGTGTGCACCCATTTACCAAAAATTGAGTCGACACCCTCAATTCTTTTTCAAACCTTTTTCTTTCGTATTCTTTATACATTATATATAATTCTTCCTACGTGCGTATGCAGTTGAGCTCCTCCTAAACGGCAGGACCGATTTTGGTGATTTTTTTGTGGATGTTTGAGTGGATCCCTCGATAGGTATGATATAAAATTGGACCCCATAAGCAGTAGTGGTACTTTCATAGAAGCCAAAAAGCCTGGCTTGCGTTAGAAATTTTGAATCAAAAACCCCAAACCTAAGTAAGTGATCATGCCCCCGCATAAACCAACAACCCACCAAATCATCTTCCAACAACGTTCCCATCAGACGTAAGAGGAATACCCACAAGAGCTGAACCTCTGTAAGCCAGAAGAGGTTTTGATTAAAAAAAAATTTACCCAAGCTGGGCTTCTGGGCTTCTATGGGAGTACCGCCACTGCCCGTAAGTGATTGTTAAAAACTTCTGGGAAGTTTATAAATAATTTGTCTTCTGAGAATTATTCATATTTATGTTTGTTTGTCATAGATGACGCTAATGTCGTATTCTGTGTTTAAGCATGCGTAAATCACTTCCGTTGTAGCGTGGCGTAGATTTGAAATCCTGTTCGCTGTAATTCGATATTTCATGTATGGCATGATCACAATTGCGTCCTTATTTACTATATTAATAATCGATAAAACATATTTAAATAATATTTTAAATTATAAATGGAGTACACTTAAATACATACACAGTGCAAATGTGTAAGGTATAGTGTTGAATTTAATATCATACATGATCTTTCATGAATTTCAATTATATACATGTTCACCAATTCAATGTCAAATATCATTTAGTAAATATTTTATCGAAAATACGAATATCGTTTCCTGAGCTAGCAAATAGCAGGCAAGCCAACGTTTGGACAGAAAGTCTGCAGTTTCGCTAGTATTATATTTATTTTTATGCATTACACATATAAATATTTAGAGTTTTAAAAAATAACTCAAATCTTTTATAGAATTTATTATAATAATTAATATAATATAATAATTAACGGAGCGTGAACGGAGCTAGAAATAGAGGAAGGCCGAGGAAAACGTGGCACGATCAAATCAATCAAATATTAAATGTCGGTCACGTGAGGGGTCGGAGAAATCGACGTGCGTGCATGACAAGATGTATGAATGTAAAGGAACAAGAAAAGTATGTCACGACAGAACAGTGTGGCGGTCCATTCTTTCTGCCTACCCCTCCGGGGAGACGGCGTGATGGTTAGTTAGTTAGGTTAAATATTGCAAATACTGTAATGACATGTGACCCAAGTGCGGCCCGCACTAATCCCCACGTCAAATATTTGGCCCTTTCATGACAATGGGTTGCTGACCGATCGAACAATCTCTCATGCGTTCCTTAATAGTACTCAATAGATGCCTTAAACATTTATGTTGTTTGTAATGTCTGTTGAGTTAATATACTGATTTGATTTGGTTATTATATTATAGTTTATAGAATTATATGAAATTCTGATTTTGAAAATTTGGTTTGGTTCATGTGGTGCGGTGCTCCTGAAATCGCAATGAAAATACTGTATTATTTTACTGCGCATGCCCACGTCTTCATCTACTAGTACTAGATTCTATCGCCAGGATTCTTATTTTCGCGCTTTTATATATTTTTTTTAAATTCTACTGCCAGTTTTTTTCTTTTATTAAACGGGACATTTTGGCATCCCGATACAGTTTTCGGGGACACCGGGACACGCTGCCGTAAAACGGGACAGTCGCGGTGAAATGGGACGTCTTTTCACATTTATATACAGATCAGTTTTTTTCCATAAATCTATATTGATTAATTAAGTCGTCCAAAATTTTGTAAGAAGTCAATATTTTTCCAGGTTAATAGTTCAAGACAAGTCGTTTAAGAGATTTATCAGGTGACTTGATAATAAATATTGAGTGCCAAACTTTAAAAAAAATCCTAACTAACTATATCTATAAAAATCTGAGATGTAAATTGAACAGTAGACACTAGCAATAGACAAAGTTTTATGACAATTTCTAGAGAAATATCTATTCAATTTATTAATTTTTATTTTGTTCTATAATTTCGATGTTATGAAACCCTAATGTTTGTTATTAAATTTTTATCGCTTCAAATTTTATGACATATTACCTATATATTGTTATTCACTGTTAAATTAACAACACCGTTTAATATCATATTTTTTTTATTATACACTTTTTTGAAATATGATATATAATCTGCTTTTGAAATGTTTTCAAAATTATTATAAATATATCAAAATTTAATATCTTTTACGGAACCATGTCGCATTTTCATTATTTTCAATAAATTATTTTAACGTACCTATATAAACATTTGCCATTTAAAAACGCAAATAAAAATTATTGAATCATATAAATACTAATGCCATAGAAATGAGTTCACTGAGAAGAATGTGCAGGAAAACGCTATATGATAGAATACCAAACGACGAAATAATTAAGAAATGTAAGGCAGACGATTGCACATCAAGTAAAATTAAAAAAAAGGATCACTGAGATGGTTTGGACATATGAACGAATTGATGAGAGAATAATGGTTAAAATGCTAAATACCAGCAGTGTGAGTGGAAAAAGAAGTCGTGGAAGAACAAGGAAAACATGGCATGACCAAACTAATCAAATACTGAAAGACGGCCACATTCGAAGTTGGAAAATCGTCGAGCATACATGTTACAACGTATGAATTTGGAGGAAGCTAGAGAGGTATATCAGGACTGAACGGTTTGGCGGTCCATCCTCTCTGCCTAATCCTCCGGGGAAACGGGGTGATGGTTAGTTAGTTAATTAGCTATATAAATGATTTTTTTACTAATCATATGTATCAATCAATAGTGTTTAGACTTGGATAATTATGTTGACCGTCTTAGTGACATACTAATTAGACTGTCAGGATGTCAGTATGTCAGCTTAGCAGCTTCGTGTTACGTCACACACCACTGATTAGTTTACCACAAACTATGTATATTCTGTCATTGTACAAATGGCGCCTCGTGATACTTGTTTAACCACAAAAAACTTCAATTCTCATAAACAACGAAAATAAGTTAGGTTTTAAAAAATGCGGAAAAACAAATGAAATAAATTTTCTAGAAAACAAAATTAAATGAACAACAACAACAACAAAAAACCATCACCCCACACTACTATATCCTGACACACCTCTCTAGCTTCCTCCACATTAATACAGCGAGTCATACACGCACGTCGATTCTTCCGACTTCTGACACGACCAACCTTTAACATTTGAGTAATTTGTTCATGCCATGTTTTTCTCGGTCTACCTCGACTCCATTAACATCGTTAACGTAACTAGTTTAACCATTCTTTCTTCATCCATGGGTTCCATATGTCCGAACCAACGCAGCGATCCTTTCATAATTTTGTTCAAATGCCTTTTTTCGCTCTACATTCCTTTCTAATATCAGCATTTGAGATTCTGTCGTACATCGTTCTAGCACACATACGTCGTAGGGACCTCATCTCTACCGCATTTATTCTGCTTTCATCTTTCTTCTGCCAGTTCCATGCTTCGCTTCCATACATGAGGGTTGGGACCAGAACTCCATCGTGAACGTTGGTCATGTGAGAAGCCGGATGAATCGACGTGCGTGTATGACTCGCTGTATGAATGTGGAGGAATCTAGAGAGGTATGTCAGGATAGAGTAGTGTGGCGGTCCATTCTCTCTGCCTACCCCTTCGGGGAAACGGCTTGATGGTTTGTTGTTGGGAAAAGTAGTGGCTAAGAATGGAAAATATTTTGATTGATGTGTTTTTTTTTATTTGACCTTTCAAATAAATGCGAATTAATCTATTTTGTATAAAGTTTCTAACAAATTTTACGTTTCGGCAAAGCCCTATGGATTCTACGAATTCGTAAAATGTGGTCTAACGTACCAGAAAATTTCTGTACTAATACGTTTGCTGCAGGGTGAAAATCTACCGAAGTTTTAACATTACATCTGGACTTCAATTGAAAAAGTTTTGAAGTTTTATGAAGCAGAACAATTGAATCGAATGCTTATTGTTTCCAAAATGTCACGTGATTTGATCAGTACTTAATATAATTATTTAACCTTCATTGTGCTTCTGACTTGATTTGGTGTAAAAACATTGATCTTGAACGGTTGGATACATCGTCGAATGATCTTTCTAGGAAAGAATTTTTTTAAACTAATACCGGGTAATTACAATCCAAAATGAAACAAGAGCAAATAAAATTGAATGATGATAAATCATTTGTTTTAGTATACCGACATAAGTATGAAAATATATTTAATTCGTGATTCTAAAGAATAAATTGTTCAATGCTTACCTTTCTTAAATAATCCATGTAGTCATATCCACACTGAGAAAAAAGCTTTCTATCAGGAACGAACTCATGACCCTGTGCTTTTGATGATTTTTCTGAAAAAAAGACAATTAATATATTTAGAATTGTTTGTATACAGGACTAACGTGTGAAATTATTATTATTATTATTATTACTATTTTGTTAAAGCGCTCTTTAAAGGGTATATCTAAAGCTATCATATTGATTCTTCAGAATCATTAAGATGGTTTGAACACATGGAAAGAATGAATGAAGAAAGAATGGTAAAATAATTATACGTTGATGCAAATGGAACAAGAAATAGAGGAAGACCGAGGAAAACGTGGCACGATCAAATAAATCAAATATTGAATGTCGCCACGTCGTGAGAAATCGACGCGCGTGCATGACACAATGTATTTCTGCCTACCCCCTTCGGGTAGACGGCGTGATGGTTAGTTAGTTTAGTTAGTTTTGATTCTTGTGACATGTGAGATAATCTGTCGCTATGTTATTGTATCGTGAATTCTGCACCAGACCAAAGGCAGTGTGACAATCACACTGCTATTGCCGGGAATCGAACCCGGAACCTTCGGGGTAGCAATCAAAGCACTTAACACTCAGCTACTAAGGTCGTTGAATTATTCATCGAATTATGTAACTTAAGGAAAGGCAGTTTTAAAACTGCTGAACATGATCGCTTCGGAGATCGACGTTTTTCATATTCGTGAAAGTACGTTCAGAAGATAAATACTCTTGACTTTGGAGAGTATCTTGTATTCCTAATGTCGAACTGTTCATGTGTTTCTGGTATTATATGTTTTTTTATGTTTTACCTGTTCTCAATAGATCCCTTAAACTTCTCGTATAGTTGTTGTTTGTAATATATTTTGAGAAAATAAACTGATTTGATTTGATTTTTTTGATTCGAAAAAAAGAACACTTGATAATGCCTCAGCAAGGTTAAACATTTAATTCGCTTAAAATGAAATGAAACTTTTAGAAAAAGACGTTTTTATTCTTATTAACTATTTAACTTGGAGTTTTAAATCAGTTCAAGAAAAAGTAATTATGAAATTATGTAACTTTCGAAAAGGCAGTATTGTTAAAGGATTATTTAATTAACATTATTGTTCATTTTTCATTATGAAGACAAATTAAGCTCCGAGTCCTGAACGACTCTTGAATAGGTCCAGTTACATTAAATTATTTTTCCATTTTTTATCGCCATTGAATATTTTAGAGAATTTCATTTAGGACTTTGGGTTACTTTGATAAAGACATTCGTATCTATCCCAAATACTCAGAAAAATGTTACAATTCCAATCGCTTTTGGATAGAGAATGTAATGTAAACAATTATTATTCCAAATTTGAAACTTTCCGCTATGTTCAAACCCTTCTATATTTTTCCAGCACCTAACCTCACAATGAACAAAAAACATGAGATATTTTTGAGAAGGTTTACTAATAACATGTCTAAGATGAATTGTACTTAAAATGTGATGTATTTTTAATATTATAAGAGAAGAAAGATTTCCCTATACTAATATATTTGATCAAAGGTATCTAAAAGTAAATTTAATACTAGGAATGGGTACTCTATTAAGGGGTAAGCGGCAGTCAGGGGTACGAATAAACAAGTATTTTAAATTTTTTGTCAGTAACTTATTTTATTTCATAAAACCAACATTATTAAATTATTAAATTCTGTTTTAACTTCGTTTGACCAAAACTTAAAAAAATATATATAATATGTGAAGTTATCGCCATATTTGTTGGACCCTATTCCATAATTGGTTCTAAAATCATTCAAATAATTTAAAATAAAATATTAATACTTAATCTAGTGCCTGATTGAATTTTTTTTTAATAAACAAAATGCCGGCCTCTAATAATTTACTTACGGATTTTCAAGGAAAAATGCAATAGTTAATTGTTTATAAAAAAATAGAGTTTTTAAAGAGAAAAAAATTCTACGATCAGGCACTAGATTTACTATTAAAGGAATATTTTTTTTATTTGAATGATTTTAGATGAACCTGTAAGAAGTTATAATGGTCACCGCATTATGTTACAGGGTCCAACAGATATGGCGATGCGAGACTTGGTACCTGGGCGAAGGTGAGCGCAAAAAGGCTGGAGGCGTTGGAAATGTGGACCTACCGACGAATTGTCCATGTTTCATGGAGGTACCACGTTACAAATGAGGAGGTTCTCAGCAGAGTTGAAGAGAACAGGCACATATTGAACACCATAGCGGAGAGGCACGCAAGATGGATTGGTCATGTGTTACGACACGAATGTTTCCTGCATGATCGAGGGATTGATTGGCAGAGGACGACCTAGCCAGGAGTACCTGGACAAGATTTGCCGAACTGCACGTCTTATGCGGAGTTGAAAAGAGTTGTCGAGGACCGAGCGGAGTGGAAGAGGAGATGCATTGCCTCGCTGCAGACCAATCTTTAGATTGAGACCGGAGAAGAAGAATGAAGGTAAACATGAAGCATTTTTACAGCGCCCTTGAGATGATTAATTCTTAAAAACGGCGCTTTACAAATCATCCAATTTCTTGCTATTGCAACCAAGTTCTACCCCCCATACTGTCTACAACTTATCGTACGTATATCGCACAAGCCTGAATATTCGGTAACATTATGCTCAAATAAACAGCTCGTAGTAAAACCAGTGAAATAGAGTTGTTTACTGAATTCACTGATATTGCCTATTATTCATAATATCAACATAATCGGATTACCATTTCGTCTATGTATAATAGAAACCATCAAAACAAGATCTTTGAAACATTAAATCATGTTGAATTACCATCCCTTATTCAATTCTCAATGCATTATGTTTACTGTAATTGATGTATCGTTGTTTGTACAATTATATAATACCTTCAAAATCTGTAAATTATTTAATGTGTCTTTTTATATATACTTTGTATACAACACTTATATTTATTTAAAAACATTAAATATTGGACTAACTAGCCCTTCATCGGTGATATTAATAAATAAATAAAATTGGTGTTTTTCTTTTTTATATAATTCATATAAAAAACTAACTTTAAAAAAAATTAAATATCAGACATGTTTCGGAAAACTCGGTCCTTCCTCAGTGATATAATAAAGATATTTGAAATATTATAAAATTGTTTACAAATATGATCGGTTTTTACAGATCGCACGCTTAATAGTAAACTGACCGATTATGGTTTAGGTCATAATTGAGTTAATATTAGGCAGGGGCTTGTGTTAACTCTATCCATCGTTTCGCGTTAAAATTAAGTCAAAATTCCGCAAATTGACTTCCATTACACTATATCGGTATTTTCATTCGTACGTGTTTTTCGACTGTTTTTGTTAAAACACCGACTCATGTCAGATTGAGCAAAACTTGATTTTTTTAGTTAAACCAGTGTTCTATTAAGCGTGCGAGATGTTACAAAGATTTATTTTGGAACGTTTATGCTTTTGTTATAACAAATATTATGAATCAATTTAAAATTTAAATTTTGAAATAATAATTTAAAGTTCTTATAAACCTTTTTACATCTGTCAAAACTGGTGGATGTCTGTCAGAACTGTGGGTGCATGACACGATGTAAGAATGTAAAGAGTGCGGGAAAAAAATATGCATGACATATTCTAAGAATGTTTTAGGTGCGAGAGAAATATATCAGGAAAAAATAGTATGGGGGTCCATAGAACTCGACGTGGGTGCATGACACAATGTAAGAATGTTAAGGGTGCGAGAAAAGAAAGGAAAGAACAATGTGGGGATCCATTTTCACTGCTTACCCCTTCGAAAAGACAAGGTGATAGTTAGTTATCTAGTTATTTTTTGTATGTTTTAAATGTCTGATCAAATAAATAGATGTCGTCTTGTCGCGACATGCTGCTATAACTTATTATGTAATCCAGTGTACTATAGGGTTGGCGCTTTGATAAGAATATAAAAGGAAATATTGTGTTTAAAAATTACCTATGATTTATTGTAGCATAGTTTTTCTGTAAATATTAAATATACACGAGACATGAAAACACGTATTTGCCTCTTAGAAATACTCCACTTGACATCAATTACCTTATCTCTTCATGCTGCAGACGATATTTCCTACTCGAATATTCTGTGTACACATTTGATTGTCTCTCTGAATTACAGAGCTCCGTCGCTTTACGTGATTCGGTTTACGCTATTTTCGTTTTGAACGAAACAATTCCACACTGCGGTATTTGGTATTTGCCCCAAAAATTTCGATTCGATTAATAACAACTATTTGATAATTAATACGAATGAAAACGTCAGTTTTCTAGAAGCTTTATTTTATTTTATGGCAATGACATGTTTTGCCCTTCTAAGGCATTATCAAATATGACGAAATTTCAGCTCGTTGCTGTTTATATACACTAGTAAATGGAGCAGAATATGGTAATTAACGAAAATTGACGTGACTTTATACATTTAAAACAAATAATTATTTGGATAGGCCCAGAAATACTGGAAAGTGTTTCTTGGAACTCGTTAACCCTCCCTTCCCTGTGATGGGTATCTTCGACACGTTGCTTCTAATAACCATCAATATCTCTATAAATATAATAAATACAAGGTTAAGATTTTAGGTATTCCTCCATAATATATTTACGCATTGATTAAAAAAATTATATTAAAAATAATCCAAAATTTATCGAGTACATCGGATGTATTTTGTGAACATCGGAAACAAAATTCGTAGCGCCGAGTGCGCAACACTATATTCGGATCTCACTCTTGCATACTTCACTGTGGAAGCGCGAGAAGCTCAATGTTCTCACTGCCCGGCAGTAGCTCTCGGGCTTGCAACCAGAGTAGAACTATGCCCGTCCCGTGAGCATTGCCAGATGTTTTTTTTTATGTTTTTAGCAAATAAATCTCAATTATTATAATTTTTGACTTCAATTATACTTAATTAAGGGGATTAGCTATGAATGTTCTTATTTTTCCGAATTAAAATCGCTAATTTTTGATTGGGTACTGACTATCCAACACAGGAACGCGCGTTTTTATTTTAGTAAAAACGTAAACACCGTAAGGGAAAGGTTAAGAAATTTTATGACAATAATTACATATTTCTCTTTTTCTTTTTTATATACTTTGTATATACAACACTTACATTTAAAAAAAATTTAATTACATAGACATGTTTCGGACAACCAGTCTTTCTTCGGTGATACAAATTATAACAACAACAAACCATCACGCTGTTTCCCCGCAGGGGTAGGCAGAGAGAATGCACCGCCACACTACTCTATCCTGGCACACCTCTCTAGCTTCCTCCACATTCATACATCGAGTCATACACGCACGTCGATTCTTCCGGCTTCTGACATGACCAACTTTTAATATTTGATTAATCTGGTCATGCCATGTTTCCCTCGGTCTACCTCGACTCTTTACTTCATTTACATTGTTAACGTATACTTTTTTAACCATTCTTTCTTCACCCATGCGCTCCATATGTCCGAACCAACGAAGCGAACCTTTCATAATTTTGTTCATAATACCTTCTTTCGCTCTACACTCCTTCCTAATATCAGCATTTGAGATTCTGTCGTACATCGTTCTACCACACATACGTCTAGGGACCTCATCTCTACCGCATTTATTCTGCTCTCATCCTTCTTCTGCCAGTTCCATGCTTCGCTTCCATACATAATATTATAAAGATACATATTTAAAATATTACAAAATTGTTTACATGATCTGACAGATGTTACTAAGCGAAGGCAATTATTTATAAACACCTGGAGTTTGCAACACGCATGCTTTATAAATTATCATTTTAGTTTCTTCACTCTCGTGTTCATTACGCGATCTCACAGTCTCTTGCTTGCTAACATCCATAGTCTCTTAATGTAATGCTTCAAATAATAATCTTGCCTGTGATGAAACTAAGTTTTCGTGTTTAATTTTTGACGACACGTTCCCCAGGTAACTCGTACGTGAGAGATTTCCGAACCGACTCGTTATCTCCGCTTATCTATTGTTTCCGCAGCCTCCGACCGAGATTGGACATGTTTGATAACGAATTACTGCAGATGCCAGGGAAAACACTGCCGGCGCAGATGACTGCTGTAGAAAACATGTCGACTAGTAAACAAACCGCATAGCCGTTTCGCGCTTCTCTGAATTTACATACAAAAATAGATAACTTGCGCCATCCTAATCAATTCAAAACAGTTCGGAATCACGAGAAACGTTATGTAAACATTGTAGGCAACCACACGCCCAAATATTTTCAAGTGTCGGCGGCACGGTATCTCTTCCCATCACCTTATAAATTGATAAGTTGATTCGAAAACTTCACATGTTTCTCGAAAACTAGTTCAAAGATCTAGAACTAGTTCAAGTATCCAAGTACACTTAATATTTTTTTATCATTTTTTTTTTGTTTATTATTTCTTGAACAATGATGTAAAACTCCATATTAAATAATTAATATGAATTAAAACGTCTTCTAGGAGTTTTATTATATTTTAGATTAAATAAATTACTTATTTAAATCAAGAATTTATCAATGAAAGCGAAAACGGCCGTACGCAATGGAGTTCTGGTCCTAACCCTAATGTATGGAAGCGAAGTATGGAACTGGCAGAAGGAAGATGAGAGCAGAATAAATGCGGCAGAGATGAAGTCCCTAAGACGTATGTGTGGTAGAACGATATACGACAGAATCTCAAATGCTGATATAAGAAAGAAATGTAGAGCGGAAGAAGGTATTATGAACAAAATTATGAAAGAATCGCTGCGTTGCTTCAGACATATGGAGCGCATGGATGGAGAAGGATGGTTAAGAAAGTATACGTTAATGATGTAAATGGAGAACGTAGTCGAGGCAGACCAAGGAAAATATAGCATGACCAAGTTAATCAAATTTTAACGGTTGGTCATGTTAGAAGTCGGAAGAATCAACATGCGTTTTTGACCCACTATATGTGGAGGAATCTAGAGATGTGTGCCAGTGTGGTGGTCCATTCTCTCTCCTTACCCCTACGGGGAAACGGCGTGATGGTTTATTAATAATAAATAATAATAGATGAAATGACATGTTTTGCATTCTTCTAAGGCATTATCAAATGTTTAATGTAATCAAACATTTGATTATGCTTTAGAAGAGCGAAACATGTCATTCCATCTAAAATATAAAAATACAAAACTCCTAGAAGACGTTTTGATTCATATTAATTTTAAAATTTAGTATTAATTGTATCTCAATAGAGACGAAGATGCAAATTGGGAACAGAATATGTAAGTCGAGGAGTTTACAGGACTTATGACCTGTCATTGGTTGGGTTAAGCGCACGCTTTATGTAATACAACATTCCTCATTCCACCCTTCTTACAACCACCATGTCTGACAAATTTTTGGAAGTTGTATATATGCTACTATGTAACACCAAACTTCACATGTTATATTTCAATCTACAAACTAGCGCCATCTGTTAAGATTGGATTAAGCATTAAGCAGAAGAACGCAATGTGAATTCGTCTCTATTGAGATACAATTAATCCTTGAATTGATAACCCGCAATGGGTAAAATCCAGTATTTGTCTACAAGTATTTGTATACATTCAAAATGTTGTAAAAACTTTAGTATTCATATATTTGCACTATACTAACTAACTAACTAACTATCTCGCCGTCTCTTCGAAGGGGTAGGCAGAAATAATCACGTATAGGTACTTTAATATATTAATTATACAGGATGTCCCAGAAGTCGACGTCGAGCCGGAAACGGATGATAGGCAAGTACCTTTTGTATTTTTTAAATTACAGGCATTTAAAAAAAATCGAGAATATCAACACATTGTTTTTTTTTTTTACATTTCTCTCATAACAAGCATGACTTGCATGACTTGCTATCATCCGTTTCCGGATTGACGTCGACTTCTGGGACACCCTGTATAAACTAACTAACCATCACACCGTTTCCCCGCAGGGGTAGGCAAAGAGTATGGATCGCCACATTGTTCTATCCTGACATAACTCTCGCGCCTCTTCTACATTCACACGCTCGTTGATAGTTCCTACTTCTAACATGGCCACCTTTCAGTAATTGATAAATTTGGTCAGGCCATGTCTTCCTTGGCCTTCCTCGACTTCTTTTTCCATTCACACTACTTTATATATATTTTTAAGCATTCTTCTCTCATCCATTCGTTCCATATATCCAAACCAGAAGTGACCCTTTCTTGATTTTATTTATCACGCATTCATCCGCTTTACATTCCTTTCTTACTTCATCAATAGATATTCTATCATACATTGTTTTTCCGCCCATCTTTCTTAGTGACCGCATTTCTACGGCATTCATCCTACTTTCATCCTTCAGCTGCCAACTCCAAGCTTCACTTCCATAGATAAGCCTAACTTTCCAGCAGAACGGCGTGATGATAACTTTTTGTGTTCTTATCAATCATTTGTTTAAGCTAATGACGTAATTTTATGACAGTGCAATTTGCTATTATGCCATGTTCTCGTTCCGTAAGATGATTGCTTTGTTTGATGTAATGTCTAATTAAACATTACCAGCCTTACAACAGTAAGTTTATAAATAATAAAACGCAAAATAAACTAATTATGTTCCCATATTGTCATTTCTAATAAAGAGTACACGAGCTTCAACCTCGTGGGAGTGAAAGAAAATCTTTTTCTTTTACCAAGTTTCACATAACCTTTTCTATTCAACAGGGTCGGTATCACCGTAGAATATTACAAAATCTCCAAAACAAACATTTCATTACATATTCAAATTCATTAAAAAATATATTCGTTAAATCTTAAAGTCATACTGCAAATAGAAATATATCCACAGAAGCAAAGATGGCAGTACACAATGGTGTTATAGTGCCAACCCTCATGTATGGAAGTGAAGCTTGAAGCTGGCAAAAGAAGGATGAAAGCGGGATAAACGCCGTAGAAATGAGATCACTAAGAAGAATGTGCGGGAAAACATTGTACGATAGAATACCGAACGATGAATTAAGAAAGAAATGTAAGGCAGATGACTGCATCAAACTGCATCGTGACGTAGTCGAGTGGCTTTGTAGGTCGGCGGGAGGGAGTCCGAGATCCCTCGTAACGTAGACTCGTGTCGGTTAGAAGTCGGAATAATGACTGACGTGTAGGGTGGTTGGCTTTACGGCTTTTATATGTTTTGCATCCTTCGCAATGGACAAGTGTAGAACTTAAAGGTATAAATGCTGGTGCTAAGATAAGTGATCTGTCTGTAAACTGTCTGCTTTACGCGGACGATGCCGTTCTCGTTGCGGATAGTGCGGACGAATTACAAGTCTTGGTGTCGAGAATGTATGAGGTATGCAAGTCAAATGATTTAATGATGAATGTCGGAAAGTCAAAGGTGATGGTTTTCGAAAGGGAAGGGCAAATGACAGTTTGTAATATAAGTGTGAACAAAGAGAACTTGGAACAGGTGAGGGAATTTGTGTATTTAGGTAGCATGTTCACAGCAGATGCCCGAACGGATAGTGACGTCGAAAGAAGGGTTGGTGCGGGTAACAAAGTGAATGGAGCTTTAAAAATAATTATTGGAAACAAGAATTTATCAATGAAAGCGAAAACGGCCGTTCACAATGGAGTTCTGGTCCCAACCCTAATGTATGGAAGCGAAGCATGGAACTGGCAGAAGAAGGATGAGAGTAGAATAAATGTGGTAGAGATGAGGTCCCTAAGACGTATGTGTGGTAGAACGATATACGACAGAATCTCAAATGCTGATATAAGAAAGGAATGTAGAGCGGAAGAAGGTATTATGAACAAAATTATGAAAGGATCGCTGCGTTGGTTCGGACATATGGAACGCATGGATGGAGAAAGAATGGTTAAGAAAGTATACGTTAATGATAAATGGGGTACGAAGTCGAGGCAGACCGAGGAAAACATGGCATGACCAAATTAATCAAATTTTAAAGGTTAGTCATGTTAGAAGTCGGAGGAATCGACGTGCGTGTATGACTCGTTGTATGAATGTGGAGGAAGCTAGAGAGGTTTGCCAGGATAGAGTAGTGTGGCGGTCCATTCTCTCTGCCTACCCCTGCGGGGAAACGGCCTGATGGTTTGTTGTTGTTGTTGTTGTTGCATCCTTTGCACACGATATTCTGCCGGACAATCTCTAGTAACCTTTGTGTATGAACCCGGGCCCTGATTCATCAATTTTTGCACACGGTCCCCTTCGGTCATTGGCTTCGTTAGGCTGAGAATCCGTTGTGTCAGGTGTTTTGCTTGTTCATGCAATGTATTTCACCATTGCTAAATGCTGGTACAGCAGTCCATTGCCTCCACTCGTGTGGTCTCTTGTTTTTTTTTACTTTGTCCTGCATGGTTGTTAACCCCCCAAAGTGTCATTGTCTTAGTGTCTTGCCTGCTACTATCCTCTCTTCTAGAATTTGATACGTCCTGACTAGTGTATTTAAATAATTTTAATCATAAATATCACAGACAACAAACTGGGCGTCACATGTTGTCGAACCGGCTCTGATGTCGCCTAGCATTTTTTTTCTTGTTCTTCGCTAGGAATATTCAATTTCTCGATTCAGGCTCCAGTGGAACTCCTGTCACAGAGAACTGCCTGCCATCTATCACTGTCATATATAAGTGATTAGTTTGGGTGAAATAAACTCCGTTTGCATTAAATAGGTAGTCAGATATTTAAAACGGGTCGACGGACATTTTTAAAATAAGAACAAGTGGATAAGTTAAACGACTGTCATTTAAAAGGCAATTTCGTTTGGGTTTACCGCTAAAGACAACATTATTTTCGTGGTGTGTCAGGTACCGTATATTTTCGTGAGCACGCGTAATTATTTAGGGGGAATACTTGTTTTTAAAATAAAATTATGATAAAGTATCATCATCTTCCGTCTGTCATCCACTGCTTAACGTAGGCCTCTCCCAAAGCACGTCACCGCCCCCTATCCATTGCCGCTCCCTTCCATCCATGTCCGCCAATCCTCTTCAGATCGTCGGTCCAGCGGGCATGGGGACGTCCAACTCTGCGGAATCCTGTACGCGGTCTCCACTCCAGAACCCGTCTTCCCCATCGGACGTCGGTTTTTCGAAAAATATGGCCAGCCCATCGCCACTTCAGCCCGCCCATCCTCAGAGCCCTCAGCCACTTTGGTTTGTTGTCGAATAATTTCGTTTCTAAATCTGTCCCTGAAGGTTATTCCAAGCATGGCCCTTTCCGTGGCGCGTTGGGCGAGCTTGAAGCTGTAGACTAGACCTTTTGTCAATGTCCACGTTTTGGCTCCGTACGTCATGACTGGCAAGACTGACTGGTCGAAGACTTGTGTCATGGACATTATGATATTTTAGAGGTGAGAACATGACGTAATTTTTCAAAGGCCGCACAACCCAACTGAATTCTTTGGTTGGCTTCTTTCTCGGAATTGTTTCTACCTAGTTGAATGATTTGGCCCAAGATATGTGTATTCTTGTACAACTTCGAGAGCCGACCCATCGACGGTTGCTGACTCACAAAAAAAACCCTCAAAAGCTGGGGTTTTTGAAAGGAGAGGAAGAAATGGCGGTTTTAACATAAGCGTGTATGAGGAGAACCTAAATCAGGTATCTGAGTTTGTGTTTTTTGGTAGCATGTTTACAGCAGATGGCCCAACGAATAGTGACGTCATAAGAATGGTTTGTGCGGGTAAAAAAGTAAATAGAGATGGCGGGTAAAAATTTAAAAACGGTCATTAGAAACAATAATTTAATAATCAGCGCCCTTGAGATGATTAATTCATAAAAATGGCGCTCTATAAATCATCCAATTTATTATTATTATTATTATTATTATTAATGAAAGCAAACATGGCACCTCACAGTGAAGTTTTAGTTTCAACCCTTATTATTATTATTGTTATTATGTCGAATTGCTCTTTACATCATTACAGCGCGAGCCCAATCGATGTAAAGGGTATAGCTATCATATTGATTGGTTTTACAATACACTTTACCACGAAATTTGATTTCTCACTATCTAGACTTTCCTTTCTTTTAAAAATCGTTCTTACCTGAAACTGTCTTTCAGAAACTAGTGTGTTTATAAATTCAAATTGAACCATTTGAATCGTTAAAAAAATGTGTTATAACTTTAGGTTTTAAACTTAAACGACTATCTTTACTATGAAATAAAGCGAATTGTTTTATAAATGTATTTTTATATGTTTCGACTTTATATTAAATCGATCCGGTTACAATGGTTTACAATATATATATATATTCAAAAGGTTTACGACAGCTGCATTTACGCTTTTCTATAAAAATAGAAAGTTTTTATAGCTTTCGTTTTATGACTTAATATCCTCTTATATACGCACTAATGAGATTACGTATGATTCAAGGTTAGTTGTAAATATTTATATGAAAGATGCTTAGAAAAAAAGTTAAATACAAGATAAACAAAAAATACGAGTAGTTCTATTAAATTGAGCTTGTTGACTTATGAAATACATTTACGTCTGGCTCACGCTTTAACGTTGTAAAGAGCGATTCAACAAAATTATAATAATAATAATAATATTTATCCCACTTTTTATTTTATTTTAAAAAGACTAATTTCAAGGATTTAAATCAATGATATTAGAATTTATTATTACAATCTTCAAGGTGAGCAGAAAATATCTCATTATTATGAAGAAGGAATCTGGTCGTGTCCAGGCTTGAACCCAAGTCCCCTGGATCAGGAGCCAAGCGTTCTATCCCCTAGACCACCACCATAATTTCAGATAAGCAAGGCGTTAACACTGTGGAATTCCATAATGACGATTTTTTTATGAAGGCTTACACCTTCATCATCGGGAAAACAATATAAAGGCGGTCCATTCTCTCTGCCTACCCCTTAAAAAATATATAATTTCTACCCCATTTATTCTTAACTAAGTCATTAACTAACCATCACGCCGTCTTTTCGGAGGGGTGGGGAGAGAGGATTGACCGCCATACCGTTCTGTCCTGACATACCTCTCTTGGTTCCTCCACATTCAAGCATCGTAACATGCACGTTTGTCGATTTTTCCGATTTTGAATGTGGTTGCCTTTCAGTATTTCCACGACTTCTCTTTCCGCTCACACTGCTTGTATACAACATTTTTACCATTCTTCTCTCGTCCATTTGTTATATATGTCCAAACCATCTGAAGGATCCTTTTTTAATTTTACTTTTGATGCAATCGTCCGCCTTACATTTTTTCCTTATTTCGTGATTCGAAAATCTATCATATATCGTTTTCTAAACGCACATTCTTCTCAGTGATCTCATTTCTACGGCATTTGTTCTACTTTCATCCTCTTTGCCAGCTCCAAGCTTCACTTCCATACATAAGGGTTGGCACTAGAACTCTATTGTGTACTGCCATCTTTACTTTAGTTGAAATATTTATATTTGCAGTGATGACTTTTCATTACTATAATATAATTCTTATTTTGCTAGTTCCATGATTCAATGATATAAAAAAAAAATATGCAACAAGTGCTTTTAACACAATTAATAGGTAGCAAATTTATCGTCATTGTTTTAACACATGAATATCAATCGTATCAATAACGCTGCCATCGCCGGGAATCAAACCAGGGATCTTCGGTGTGGCAGTCATAGCTGTTGCCACTCTGTCACGAAATTCGTCGTGATAATACAATAGTGATATGATTTTAGACTTCTACTAGTTTCAATGTTACACGTCTCTCATTATAATATTACAGTGTAACCTTACGTTCTAACGATTTCAAATAGTCATATTCCACAAACGCTCAAATTCACCTGTTTTTTTTTTATTATATATGAAATCTGATATTTTTACACTTTCACCTTTCTATGTAACACATCCCGCAAAATCACCCGCTCATGCGGCGTGTGCCAGGACATTAAAATAAAGGATTCGAGAAAAACCGCGAGGATTCACGTGATTTCATCCCCATAAAAACAGGACGATTTCTCCAAACCCTTTAAGCGATTCTATTAGCATAACTTAAATACCGTCCGTTAAAGCTTGGGCCCAGAGGATATCTATCCGGAGTAAGATGAAAGCCCCAAGGGTCAGTGGCTCAGTACATAAAGCGTAATCTCTACCTTGTCTCCGATGATTTAAATTAAATATGAAATAAAAATTTCATATTACGATTAGTTATGTTAAGATTCAAAATAGCGAATGGCGCACTGGTCGCTCCGAAATTCAATTTAAGAAATTAAAATTAAAAAAAAAAACTAACTAACTAACCATGACGCCGTCTCCCCGAAGGGATAGGCAGGAAAAATGGACTGCCACACTTTTCTTTCCTGACATATTTCTCTCGCTTCCTCAACATTCATACATCGTGTCATTCACGCGCGTCGATTTCTCTGACTCCTGCCACGTTTTCCTTGGTCTTCCTCTGTTTCTAATTTCATTTACGAGTACATCGTAAACATATACTTTTTTGTTATATGGAGCAAATGGATGGAGAAAGAATGGTTAAGAAAGTATACGTTAATTATATAAATGGAGTACGGAGCCAAGGCAGACCGAGGAAAACATGGCATGAACAAATTAATCAAATTTTAGAGGTTGATCATGTTAGAAGTCGGAAGAATCGACGTGCGTGTATGACTCGTTGTATAAATGTATAGGAATCTAGAGAGGTGTACCAGTGTAGTGTGGCGGTCCATTCTCTCTGCCTACCCCTGTGCGGAAACGGGGTGATGGTTTGTTTGTATGTTAAAGCCTTAAATTTATCAAAAGCTTTGTCTTTTGATTTAACATTGATATTTGCCAACGAAGGTGGAACCTGACACGGCTCCCGAAGAAGATAAGAAGAAGCATTGCAAGCATTGCATTGCATTAAAGATTTTCTGCTTAATGCTTACACCTATTCATAATAGATGGCGCTAGCGTAGATTGAACTAGTAACATGTGAAGTGTGGTACAACTTAGTTGCATAAATACAACTTCCAAAAATTGCACGTGGTGTGTTTGTAAGAAGGGCGGAATAGGGAATGTTGTTAACATAAAGCGATCGCTTAACCCAACCAATGACAGGTCATAAGTCTTGTAAACGCCTCGACCACCATATTCTGTTTCCAAAAACAATTTACATCTTCGTCTCTATTGAGATACAATTAATCCTTAAAGTTGAGAAGAAGTATTTATTTACTAGATTTTAGAATTTTCATCTTTTTTTAGATCCCTAACAACGTATCTATGGTATACTCGTATGCCTAGAAGAAATTATTATTCAGCCAATGGAAGCGAAGCTACCTGACGCTTTCAAGATTACGGGTACGGTGACATTTATATACTCGTTTACGATTTTGCCTTATTACTGAAAGCCTTCTCGCGAGCAGAAATACGTTTTATATACCTATTTTGACACTTTGCTCAATAAGTTTATGACACTTCAATATGCTGATGGTGAAGTTAAAAGTTCACTAGAAAAAGGAGAGCTTTTATTCCATGAATAGACAGTTATTTGTGTCCTCCAAAGTTACGGGAAATCACAGAGAATATAAATGACAGTTAACTTTATGTTTTCTGGAGATAACTATCTTTAACTGTGAATGAAACAATTGCAATCTTAAAAAAAAAAACATTTTTATTTTATTGTATGACATTTCATTTTAGCAATACATAGTATTTTTAAGACATCATATCGTTTAAAAATTATAATTAAACACTTTTAAAACATCGTATAAAACCATTTTGAGTCAGGAGCGCCAACCGGTTTCACTATGTAACGAGCTTCGTCAGGGCTATACAGAAACTGGTTTTATATAATACAATGTTTTAAAAGTGTTTAGTTCTAATTTTTAAATATGTCAAACCACCAAGTAATAGCTTCTTTCCAAAGTTTTCATATCGTTTACATTAAAATATATAAATTTTATAAAATAATCGCACTGGAAAACATAGATACATTTAATCTATTTCAATTTATTTAAAAAAAAAAACAGGCACTAATTATAATAAAAACATACAGCCTACAAATAATAATTGAGAATAATTAGAAAATCCATTGTTTTGGCGGAAACACTTTGATATTTCAACATTATTAACTGCTTAAATAAAACTCTGTTATAAATATCCCAATCAATTAAATTTTGTCGCGACAGCTGTTTCGCTAAACGATCTAAGCATCGTCAGGTCTTACAATCAACTAATAAAATACAACAGAAAGTCTTTGTGAACAATTATAATAATTATGGAAAAAAATAGTAATTAGGTTCAGTTACTGTTTTTCCCCATAATTGACTAGTCAAACAAAATTAGGGGAAATAAACAGGGAAGAAAATAACATTAAAGGGTTCAGCAAAGTGAAAGACAATTACAACAACAAACCATCACGCCGTTTCTCCGAAGGGGTAGGCAGAGAAAATGGACCGCGATACTACTCTATTCTGACATACCTCTCTAGATTCCTTTACATTTATACAGCGAGTCATACACGCACGTCGATTCTTCCGGCTTCTGACATGCCCAACCTTTAAATTTTGATTAATTCGGTCATGCCATGTTTTCCTCGGTCTACCTCGACTCCGTACTCCATTTACATCGCTAACGTAAACTTTTTTAACCATTCTTTCTTCACCCATGCGCTCCATATGTCCGAACCAACGCAGCGATCCTTTCATAATTTTGTTCATAATACCTTATTTTGCTCTACATTCCTTTCTAATAACAGCATTTGAGATTCTGTCGTACATAGTTCTACCACACATACGTCTTAGGGATCTCATCTCTACCGCATTTATTCTGCTCTCATCTTTCTTCTGCCACTTCCATGTTTCGCTTCCATACATAAGAGTTGGGACCAGAACTCCATTGTGAACGGAATGTGACAATTACAACAAAGGTGGAAAAAACTTTTTTAGTCGATTGTAAAACCTGACGATGCGAACATCGTTTAGCGAAACAGCTGTCGCGACAAAATATAATCAATTGTGATATTTATAACAGAGTTTTATTTAAAGAGTTAATAATAATAAGAAAATAACATTCAATAAAAAAACATGAGAAGAAAACATAAAGAAAATTAATACGTAAGAGGAAGATGTTTTCTAAGGGTAACATCATTATTGTGAAACATTAATTTAATATGCAGAGAAACGCTTAAAACA
The DNA here is from genome assembly GCA_022606425.2 of Lepidostoma basale. NCBI lineage: Eukaryota > Metazoa > Arthropoda > Insecta > Trichoptera > Lepidostomatidae > Lepidostoma > Lepidostoma basale. Next base: position 189,193 of record JAHDVF020001314.1, read on the forward strand.
TGACATTTCAGAAGGTAGCGCTTTGAGAAGACTTACTGCCCTTGGAATCGGCATCTCCTGGGAATGACGGGTAAAGGCGCTTGGGACAGAAAACATGAAACGACCCTGGGCCCACAGGAAGCAATCCGGAAAATACAAATTCAATATACAAATAAAATATGCGTTTTGGATAAACCTAAGTTGTTTCAGAAGCGAATGTTTTCCACGATATAGAAGAGGAACAAACGATAATATCACTTAAAAGGTCCATTTACACTGGACAGTCATCAGCCGATACCGACACGTCACGATAAAAATAGCATTTAATCTCACCTACTCGTAATCTCGTATAATAAAATCTCCGTCGGGGGTTGTCTACCTGTCGACTATCATTTTTTGTCGGAGTTTCAAGTTAAGATTATCTTTGCAAAAGTTAAATATATTTTAAAGAGTCAAGGCTGATGGATCGGCCATATTATGCGGTCTAGGGTCTGAATCAGGTGTGCGAGAACATGAAGTGAGTTAATGTTGAATTGATGAGGGCTGCAGAAGAAGACCAAACGCAATTGAAGGCGAGACTGAAGACTTTTCTGCCAACGAATCTTTAGGATTGAACTATTAAGTAGAAAACAATAGCCCTCTAAAAGAGAAGAGATTGGACATCTAATCTTAATAGATGGCGATAGTGTAGATTGAACTAAAATATGTGAAATGTTCCTCAACATAGTAGTATATATACATCTTTATGCATATACTCTGTGTACGATAGAGTGTCGAATGAAAATATAAGAAGTGAATGCGGTGCGAATGATGGTGTCATAAACAAAATAATGAAAGGATCATAAGAAAGTTTGTTAAGGAAAGAATGAATGAAGAAAGAATGGTAAAAAAATATATACTCGTATATCTTAATGATGTAAATGGAATCAGAAATAGAGGAAGACCGAGGAAAACGTGGCACAATCAAATAAATCAAATATAAAATGTCGGCCATGTGAGGAGTCAGAGAAATCGACGCGCGTGCATGACACGATGTATGAATGTTGAGGAATCGAGAGAAATATGTCAGGAAAGAAAAGTGTGGCAGTCCATTCTTTCTGCCTACCCCTTCGGGGATGACTAACTAACCGGCGTGATGGTTAGTTAGTTAGTTAGTTTCAAAAATAATTGTCAGACGTGTTGGTCGTAAGAACGGCGGAATGGAGAATGTTGTATTACATAAAGCGATTGCTTAACCCAACCAATGACAGGTCATAAGTCGTGTAAATGCCTCGACCACCATATTCTGTTTCCAAAACAACAATTTACATATTCGTCTCTATTGATATACAATTAATCCTAAGAAGAGAATGGTTTATAAGAAAACGCAGGTTCCTTGCCCAGTTCTGAAAAAAACATAAGAATGATAATTTATTGAAATTTTGAATCTATGTTCCAAAGTCAAACTTGGAAGATTTAAATAAAGAATGATTCAAATAAATTCAAGTATCATATCCCCACGCTGGACACAAGTCGTTACAGCCCTGGCATAAGTATTGGAAAACGCAAAGATTTCCAAATAATTGCTTCCTTTCACGCTTCATCCGCTAATAGTTGGATCTGAATGTTCCCAATTCCCAGAAGTATTTATCAATAAGAACCCTTTTCCCGGCGCCGTGCACGCCACTCGGCCACATCCACCCACCAGCACACGTGAAATGAAACTCTCGTTTTTACACAATCGAACGCCGCCGCGAAGTCTGGTCGAGTCTATTATACCGTTCGCCCAAAACGCCTAAATTTGAAATGGGATCCTTAGATTATTTTGCTGATATGTAGGACCATTCATGATGTAGGTAGGTGCCCACATCATTCAGATTTCTTTTGAAGATTACCGAATTCCGTCTAAATCGTTACCTATATTTATACCAAAAGAGAATTTAAAAAAAGAACACGTATTAACCGTTCCAATTTAATACCTAGTTAGTTTCATTAGTAATATGCTAATTGATTTTTTAATGTAATTAGTGGACTATTACAGCAAATAGATAATTACTTTTTCTTCAGTTCCCCCCAACATTGGCGATCGCAACAGCCAAGGCATCAAGGTGCGTCTATGACTCGCTGTATGAATGTGGAGGAAGCTAGAGAGGTGTGCCAGGATAGAGTTGTGTGGCGGTCCATTCTCTCTGCCTACCCCTACGGGGAAACGGCGTGATGGTTTGTTGTTGTTGTTGTTGAGGATTTCAATAATTTTCAAGATTGTTTAATTTATTGCTATTTAATTATTTTTTAAATTTAAATTATTGTATCGAATTTTAAATGCGTTTTTATATAACAAGCCTTTCTTTGTTTAGTTTATATTACATTTTTACACCTGAAGATAGAGGTATCCTCCGACACATGTCCTGTTTTTTAATTATTTTTTTTATATTTTGTAGATTAAACGAAGTTATTTTCAATTTCCTAAGTATACAGGTATTACTATGGAATTCCACAGTGTTAATGCCTTAGCGTTCAATAAGTTGTTTTCAAAAAGTTTTTCAATTATGAATCCACAACACAAAGTGATGGCGAATTGAGTAGAAAGTATAATATTTATTAGCAATAAAAAATAATCCATATTAATGAAACTGTGTTCTTCTCGGTCTTCTTAGTGTAGTAGGCCTTGAGGCCTGTAAATCAAGAGGGTTTGGCCTCTTGCGAAGTCGATTCCCAGCTGCCGATCCATCCTTTTTGTGGTTTTTCCGGGGGCCATAACATGTTATTGAATAATAAACAACAACAACAACAAACCATCACGCCGTTTCCCCGTAGGAGTAGGCAGAGAGAATAAACTGCCACTGTTCTCTATCCTGGCACACCTCTCTAGCTTCCTCCACATTCATACAGCGAGTCATACACCTACGTTGATTCTTCCGACTTTTAAAATTTGATTAATTGGGTCATGCCATGTTTTCCTCGGTCTGCCTCGACTACGTACTCCATTTACATCATTAACGTATACTGTATTAACCATCCTTTCTCCATCCATACGCTCCATTTGTCCGAACCAACGCAGCGATCCTTTCATAATTTTGGTCATAATACCTTCTTCCGCTCTACATTTCTTTATTTTATCAGCAATTGAGATTCTGTCGTATATCGTTCTACCACAAATACGTCTTAGGGACCTCATCTCTACCGCATTTATTCTGCTCGCATCCTTCTTCTGCCAGTTCCATGCTTCGCTTCCATACATTAGGGTTGGGACCAGAACTCCATTGTGAATTACCGTTTTCGCTTTCATTAATAAATTCTTGTTTCCGATAACTATTTTTAAAGCTCCATTCACCTTGTTACCTGCACCGACCCTTCTTTCGACGTCACTATCCGTTCAGCCATCCGCTGTGAACATGCTACCTAAATACACAAATTCACTCACCTGCTCCAAATTCTCTTCGTTCACACTTATGTTACAGTGCCATTTGCTCTTCCCTTTCAAAAACCATCACCTTTCACTTTCCGGTATTCATCATTAAATCATTTGACTTGCATACCTCATACATTCTCGACACTATGACTTGTAATTCGTCCGCACTATCCGCAAAAAGAACGGCATCATTCGCGTAAAGCAGACAATTTACAGACAAATCACTCATCTTAGCACCAGCATTTATTCCTTTCAGTTCTTTCATACATTTGTCCAGATACAGATTGAACAACCATGAAGACATCATTTGAATAATAATTAAATAAAACAATTGGTTTTCTCCAGGTTCATATTATTACCCACAGATGTTTAGTTAGTTGGTTAAAAAGAATTTTAAAAGATAAAAAAGGTGTAAATACTATAATATTTTTTAAATTATATGACCTTCGATAACGTCTCTTACCGACAGGTTTTCTGTAATGGAAATAGAAAAAAATAACGAGAGTGGATGGGAAAATACATTACTACGTCGCGCAGAAAATCAGAAGGTGGAATCGAGATTAATATCTGTGGCTACATAGACCTTTCGTGTCGAGAAAATTGGAGGTTGTGTTATTGGTACGGGAAAATAATGAAGATTTTACGTTTTTTTGTATTACCCCATCAAACTTGCGTGGGTTTCTAGGTGAGAAAAAACTGACAGAGACGTGTCCTCAATTCTAAACTTATATTTTTAAGATTACCCAAAATACTTCAATTGAAGACTACAGGGGAAAAACAAGGAATGTCAGTAGAAGGTTAATTTGAATAAATTGAGAATAAAGCTAATCAAAGTCTGTATATTTCTTAGCAATTAGCAATCGATTATCTGGCCATAGTGGATGACACACATGATATTTGAATATGAAAATTTTACTGTTGATAGATACGAACAAACGCCGCTAGATGGCATTATTACATTTATTTTGAATTTTAACTGACATTCCTTGTTTTTCCCCTGTAGTCTTCAATTACGACCTGACGACCTTCGTGGCAAAGTTGTAAGAGTTCTGACTGCAATACCAATGGTCCGGGGTTGGATTCCGGACCCGATTCGACTTGAAATGTTACAGTACGACTCGAAATTTAAAATTGAATTTATTTGATTGTGCCACATTTTCCTGAGTGTCCATCAAAGAAATGTTCCTTTTGCGTGGTTTTCATATATATTCTATCTTTACCATTCTTTATTCATTCATTGTTTCCATGTGTCCAAGCTTTCTTAAAGATCCTTTCATCCTTTTTACTCATTTTTGCTCATAACACATTTATTCTAACTGTATTCACTTCTGATATTTAGATTTTAAACTATCATATGTTATACATATTGACCACATATTCATCTAAAATATCTCATTCCTACTGAATTTATTCTACTTTCATCCTTCTTTTACCAGTTTGATTCTTCGCTTCCATACATAAGGGTCGGTACAAGAACACCATTGTGCACTGCGATTTTAGCTTTTTCGGATAGGTTTTTGTTTGCGATGACAATTTTAAGTGCACCATTCACTTTGTTGCCTGCCCCAACCCTTCTTTTAATATCTCTCTCCACTCGCCCATCTCTTGTAAACATACTACCTAAATATACAAACTCATCTACTTGCTCCAAATTTTCACCATTCACGCTAACGTTGCAGACTGTCATGATTTCTTCTTTTTCAAAAATCATTACCTTAGACTTATTCACATTCATCATCAGATCATTTCGCATGCATACCTCATACATACTATTCACCAGGACTTGGCTGCAAGTAAGAAAGCGTCATCCGCATAAAATAGACAGCTTACTGACACTCCGCTCATTTTGGCACTTGTATCCAACCCTTTCAGCTTTCATTTAAGATTTATTTTCTACAACTACCCTATCCAAGTGAGTAGCTCTGTGTCAGCTCCAAAAACAAATGTATACAAATAGATGAATTTGTAAGAAAATTAATATTATAGGAAGGCAGGGGGTGTGCAAAAAACATATATAAAAATCGGCAAGGGGTCTTTGGGACAAAAAGTTTGGGAACCTATGGTATATACCCTGTGCAAAAATAAATACGTTTGCTTATTTTGGCACCTACATCCAACCCTTCCAGCTCTATATTTACTTGTTCATGTATAGATTTTATATCGTTTTATTTAATAATTGTTTTATATTCTGCATTATTAAATACAAAATGATATACTATAAATTACATAATGTAAAACAATTGGTACTTGATTGACGGTTTGACCCAAATTCACAAGACTAAGATGAGATGTTAATTCATCAATCCTCCCCTTCTTCATAAGGGCTAACAGCGTCACTCGGGGATTATTTATAACCCTTGTTGCGAATAAGTGATTAGCCCTCGCTGCAAACATCTGGCAAGAAACCCGCAGAATATCCCAGGGCATTATTCCGAGGGGTAGTTACCCTTCGTCTTCACGTTGAAACAAATCAAAACAATTCGTCAGATTGGAGATGTTTCAAGAATTGTTCTGAAGTCATTCTATAATGTATCTGAATGTTATAGTGAGATATTAATGTTGTAAATTGAAATTACTTGAAACAGGTTCTTTGTAAATAATGATAATATCAATAAAAAATATTTATTATATGTAATTATGATTTTTTTTTTATTCATATATAAAAATAATAGTGACAAATTTATTTCGCCTTGTCGGGGCTTTCTCAAACTGCTAGACGCGAAACAAATTTGTCACTATTATTTGTATATATTTTGCAGCCTCTACTTCAGCCTATTCCCGTCCATTCCTGGACAAAGGCTTCCTCCATTCACTTCTATGTCACTCTGTCATGTGCAGACTGCATCCAGGTTATTCCGAAGATCCACGATCCACCATCCACGGTCTCCAAGTCAGCTGTCTTCTTGTCCATTTTTCATGTGAGCTTCTGGCTACGTGGCCTGCCTCTTTGCCATTTTAGAGTCGCCTCCCGATGGATGATGTCAGCGACCTTTGTTTTTTTCTCTCACCGTATCGTTTCTGAATCTGTCTCTTAGGCTTATTCCTAACATGGCTCTTTCCGCAATTCCCTCCAAACAAAGACAAATGTCATTCCTATAAAATACAATAAAACTTCTAGAAAACTGACGTTTTCATTCATATTAATTGTTTAAAATGGAGTTTTACATCATTGTTCAAGAAAAAATAAAGAGTGTTTTAATTCATGGAAAATTCCTCATTATTATTCCTATATGGAATTTCACATCACTCATTATTATACTCACAATTCACTCATTATTCTATGGAATTTCACAGTATTTACGCCTTAAACTGATCTAAAATAATTGAATTGGCTTTATTGTAATCTTTGGTGTAGTGTATATTTGGCTCATTATTAAATTATAGATGAAATCGGAAAATCTGATGATTTGTGCTCGATGTTCAGCTTTGTATCGTTCCCTAAAATTGTTTCCATAACTGTTGCAGAACCCAGCTCCGCGGGAAATGACCTAAATTGTGTTATTATAACCTGCTCTCTGACGTCCGAAGGGCACTTACTTCATTTCAATCAAATATACTTCAAAGCACAAAACGCACTTCCAAAGCCGATAGCCGAAAGCTAAGACCTAATCGAAAAGGTGAGTATATGAATTGACTTGAAAAAAATATATATTAGATCCTTACATATGAAATTGGCGTTTTGTATGGGAGGAACATAAAGTTGATTTTTTTTAAATATAATATATTTATTTAATCAAAGTATGTACCATTGCTATCTATGCACTTTTGCCATCTCATAGGTAGTTCATCGATCCCTTTACTAAAAAAACCATTCGGACGGGAATCAATAAAATCTTTGAAGTCGGTTTGGACTGCCCCATCGGAGTTGAATTTTTTCCCTTGCAAGAAGTTATCCATATTTCGAAAAAAATAGTAATCTGTTGGGGCAAGGTCCGGAAAGTACGGTGGATGTCTTAGACATTCCAATTGAAGCTCTTCTAATTTGGTAGCCGTCTGTTGTGCAGTGTGTGGTCTAGCGTTATCATGAAGCAGCAGTGGCCTAGAGCGATTAACCAGCCTCGGTTGTTTAGCAGCTAGCTTTTCCATCATGGTTTGCAGTTGCTGACAATAGACATCTGCCGTAATCGTCTGGCCAGATTTAAGAAAGCTGTAGTGAACGACACCAGCACTAGTCCACCAAACGCTCACAAGTAACTTTTTTGGAGTCAATTTTCGCTTGGGGCATGGTTTGGCTGGTTCGGCAGGGTTCAGCCATTGCGATGAGCGCTTCCGATTATCATACAGGATACACTTTTCATCACATGATTCGATTCAAAATCCAACGCGCGTTTGTTGATTTGCTTCACTCAATTCGTGAGGTACCCACCTTTCAAGCTTTTTCACCTTCCCAATTTGCTTCAAGTGGATTAAAACAGTTTTATCACTAACACCGCAGCCTGCAGCTAACTCGGACGTGGTTTGCGATGGATCCGCTTCCACAATAGCCTTCAATTCTTCATTATCAACTTTGATCTCCGGCCGTCCACGGGGCTTGTTCTGCAGGTCGAAATTTCCAGAACGAAAACGTTGGAACCAAAAACGCACTGTGTTTTCATTTGCGGCACCGTCGCCATACACATCATTAATCCTTCGAGCCGTTTCTGCAGCACTGGTGCCACGGTGGAACTCGTACTCGTAAATAACGCGATATTTCAAGTTTTCCATTTTGTAAACTGAGTGACGCAAAGAAAAAAAAATAATTGAGGAGAAAACAAATGAATTATAATTTTCGAAACACAAATACTTGAGTAAATAGCTGTATAAATTTGAATTAGGAATTCCTAACCAAAGAGAAGATATTTGAGATCAAAGTTGTCAGTACGGCAAAACGCCAATTTCATATGTAAGGACCTAATATTATTATTTATAATTTCTTGGCAGAGTTCATTGTAAATAATGAAAATTAAAAAGTTTTTTTTTCTAATAATAATAGAATAAAACGATGTTTTTTTAAGTACTTCCACTTTTGTCTTTATTTCGACAGCGACCGATTTCGCCAGGCTCGCTAGCATCGACAGACTGGGTCTGTCCCACCGGTCTGTCGATGCCAGCGAGCCTGGCGAAACCGGTTGCTGTCGAAATAAAGACAAAAATGTTAGTTGTTAAAAACATCTTTTTATTTAAGAGATTTCAGTAAAATCATTTGATGATCTGAAAAATGATTTTTTTTTAAATATGCGTTTTTTAATACAACAGGTCGTTTTAACTCAATAAGCTAACTAACTATCCATCTCGCCTTTGCCCCGGTAGGCAGAGAGAATGGATTTCCACATTGTTCTATCTCACATAACTCTAACGCCTCTTCTACATTCACACATCGTGACATTCACACTCGTCGATTGTTCCTACTTCGAACCCATGTCCACGGCCATCCGTCTTTCAGTAATTGATTAATTTGATCAAGCCATGTCTTTCTTGGCCTTCCTCGACTTCTTTTTCCATTCTAACTACTTGTATATATCTTTTTAACCATTCTTCTCTCATCCATTCGTTCCATAAGTCCAAACCATCTTAGTGGCCCTTTCTTAATTTTATTTCACGCATTCATCCGTCTTACATTCCTTTCTTACTTCATTATTAGATATTCTATCATACATTGTTTCGCAAATTCTTCTTAGTGACCTTATTTCTACGGCATTTATTATACTTTTATCCTTCGTCTGCCAAATCCAAAGTTCACTTCCAAACATAAGGGTCGGCACTAGAAAACCATTGTGCACTACCATATTTTCTCTAGTCGATGTATTTCTAGAATTTGTTTTTAGCTATAATATTCATTCTCATGACGTGTGATAGGTAGCTAATATATCGCCATTTTATTATCAAGTGGATTCTACACCAGACAGTGTGACAATAACACTGCCATCATTAGGAATCGATCCCGGGACCTTCGGTGTGGCAGTCGTAGCACTTGCCACTCGGCCACGAAGGTCGTCACTGTAAATTTCAATTATTATACGACTGTTATTATTATTATTATTATTTCTATTATTATATTATTTTGTTGAATCGCTCTTTTCGTGACAACATGAGCCAAATCGATGTAAAGGGTATTATAGCTATCATAGTGATTTTCGTGACATGTGATAGGTAGCTAATATATCGGTATTTTATTGTCACGTGAATTCTACACCAGACCAAAGACAAATTGACAATCACACTAGCTTTTAATTTTTAAAAATAGTAAACACGATTGTTTAGTGGTTTTACTTGGATTTTATTAATAGAAATTATATAAATTGTGACAAATTTGTTTCGCCTTGCGAGGACATTCTCAAACTGAGAATGCCCTCGCAAAACGAAACAAATTTGTCACAATTTATATAAATTAAATCTAAGTAAAACCACTTAACAATCGTGTTTACTATTATTAAATTAATATGGAGTTTTACAAAACTAATACCTCAACCATCAATCACGCTGCCCTCGCCAGGAATTGAACCCGGAAGCTTTCGGGGTGGCAGTCAATGCACTTACCACCCGGCCACGAAGGTCGTCAATGTGAATGTTAAATAACTAACTAACCATCACGCCGCCTCCCCGAAGGGGTAGGCAGAAAGAATGGACTGCCACACTTTTCTTTCCTGATATATTTCTCTCGCTTCCTCAACTTTCATACATCGTGTCATGCACGCGCGTCGATTTCTCTGACTCCTCACATGGCCGACATTCAATATTTGATTTATTTGATCGTGCCACGTTTTCCTCGGTCTTCCTCTTTTTCTGGTTCCATTTACATCATTAACATATAATTTAAATTGTAATAATGTATACGCAAAAAAAAATACCTTCAAATTTTCGTACCTATTGTCGTAGGTACATAACAGCTTTCAATATTTGAAATGAAAGCTTCCCTTATTAGCGCGATAGTATATCTCAAGGCGTCCCAGAACACATCTATTGATCTGGAGTATATAAACCGTGTATAATCTTATTTTCATACAATTTCCTGATATCCTACTTTCGGAAGTCCTAACACTCGTTCATCTCTATTCACGGAGGTCCTTTTGTATCCTTCATGTATCCCAAGGATCTCATACCCTTTAACCCAACGATGTCCGAAAAAAACCTATTTCATTTTTTTATAAATAAATTACAGACAAAAAAAAAACACGGAACAAAATTATAATCAAATAATAAACAATTTAATAATATCGTGTATCTTTTCTACTCTGCTCTCACCCTTCTTCTGCCAGTTTTATGCTTAACCTCCGTGCATCAGTGTTATATTTAGCCACGGTTTGGTTATTGGGTCATGAAAGGGAGAAAAATACCACCTCCTTCAACTGATATTAATGGGTAAAGTGGAGGGACGTCGGGGAGTTGGTAGAAGGCAGCTGTCCAGGCTGCAGAACATCAAAGAGTGGACAGGAATAACTAGAGTTCAGAACCAGTTCCAAGTGGCGCAGAATAGAGATACCTTTGTTGTAGTGATCGCCAACGTTGGGGGGGACCTGACATGGCACCGAAAGAAGAAGATGGTTATTATAATTGATGCCAACTAGTTTCGCTAACACCCACGCTTCATCAGAGCATTATAATAACTTATTATTTTGACCTGATAAAGCTTGGATCCTTGGAAAACTATTTTGCATCAATTATGATAACCATCCTGTGGTTAGATACAAAGTATTTTTCTTCTTCTTCTCCTTATAGACCTTTGGTCTGTTCGTGAAATCAGGCTGGCCTCTCTTGGGAGGTTGACTCCCAGCTATCTCTCCATCTCTTCGGCGGTCTTCCGGGGGGACGGCAGCTGGCAGGAATCTGATGTGCCACAGCGTGTGGGATTCTGGTGGGATCCATCATCTGCACGTGCGCATTCCAGTATCTCCTGCGTTGTCTGCCCCATCTCACGACATCCTCCACCTTGCAGATCTCGCGGATGGCCGTGTTCCTCACCCTATCGCGAATAGTCCTTCCTGCTATCATCCTCAGCGTCCTCATCTCTGCCACCCGTACTTTAGCCTTCGTTCTTATGGTACAAAGATACAAAGTGCTTTATTATAATATGTTTAAAATGTATAACCACAAAACAAGAGCGAGTGTTTGTCAGATTATGCGGGATCCTATGGGAACATTTTTTTACGGCCAAATAATCACGCAATATCTTATTGATGCTTGTCTTGGTAATGCCCAAAGATGCCTCAATCTCAAGGTATATCACATGACAATCTTGTTTTATCAGTTCACGCACAGCATCAAATTTTTCAGGCATAACAGCTGATTTTGGACGAACCTGACGAAATTCGTCCTGGAGTAAACATCGACAACGATTAAATTCGTTCTACCAGTTTATTACAGTGCTATAGGATGGTACTTTATTCCCATATCAAAAATTAAGTTCATCGGTGCATCCTTGTCTTGATAATCCACTTCGAAAGTTATAAAAAATAATCGCACGAAAATATTCACGAGTTAATTATATTTTTTGTCCGAAATGAATTGTTCAAATTAATGTAAAAAGCAAATGGCGTTCAAATGATAAAATTTTATGAATGAGGTTTGTTAAAGAATGTCAATTTTACCAATGGAAACATTAGAAGGCGCCTAGCAACACTCCTTATTGCCAAGGCCAGAAATATAAGTAGCAACACTCGTATATATTATTTTACCTTCACAATAGATGCCCTAAGCCTTAAACGGGGTCGAGAAAATACCGTGATTTGATTTGATTCCATTTGACGGGTAAAAAGTTTAAATATCTGCTTTTTTCCCTTTACCATTTCCCATGAACAAATTGAGATAATTCATATAATTACAAAAATAATGAATTTATATTTTCTGAATATTATATATGGACGCTTGTGTATGCAAGAGAATCGTGGAACTGGTAAAAGAACGATGAAAGTAGAATAAATTCAGTAGAAATGAGATCTCTTAGACAAATATGTAGACAAACTGTGTATAATAGAGTGTTGAATGAAAATATAATAAATAAGTGATTGCGGTGCGAATGAAATACTATGAAAAAAATACCGAAAGGATTATTTATTGTTTCTTGAGCAATGATGTTACTCCATACTAAATTATTGATATAAATGAAAACGTCTGTCTTCAAGGAGTTTTATGTGGAATGACATGTTTCGCCTTTCTAAGGCAATATCAAATGTGATAATTGACATTTGATAATGCCTAAGAAGGACGAAACATGTCATTCTATAAAAACATTTTTTCTGTAAGATATTGCTTTATTTCGTTTAAATGTAAAATTACGAAACCATGAGAAAGCTTGGGTACAAGCAAAACTAGTCTGCAATTAAAATAACCGCATAGTGGTGAAAAACAAAGTGCATTGTTTTTATTTCTATTTTATTTTAAATATAAATAATAATAAAAATCTCTTTAAATTTTGAAGAAGGGTCTAGAATTTCAATCGTTCGTGAAGTTGGTAACTACAAGATGAATTGTAATCTTGCCTCTTTTGTACTACGCTTTTGAGGCAATTTTGCACGAAAACAACGCTATATAATTACTTTTAACAATAATAAATTTTAATATCTAAGTGTTTTTTTGGAAAAAAATAAATGGTCGCGTGAGGTATATCGTATACTACAGGCAGTGCAGGGTTAAATCACTTAAGAATCAGAATCCTTTATCAACCTGATATGCCTAAATGGAAAAGCCCTGTATGATATTTCTTTACGCTCTACTAGAAAAATCTACTGAAATATTCGCACCTTCCATCAGGTTCAATTGTCTCAAACGTGATGTTAAAATTTAAATTGTTAAAGTCTATTTAAAGCATTTTTAAGTGTAAAAAACAGAGACCTATTTTTAAGATAAAATCTACCGAGGGTATCTTAAATATAATATATATTGTACCACTATTCATAAATTTAAAAATATATATTATTATTAAACACAGTATTTTTATAATACGAGTATAATGTCGGAACTAACCTATTGTTAGTAAGTATGTATTTCTATACCAGAGAGCCGTAATATCTTAAAAATTTTATAGAAAGGAGCTATGTGTAGTATATACATAGTTTATAGTATATAATATATAGTATATAGTACATAGTATATAGTATAAAGTAAATAGTATATAGTATATAGTATATACTCCTCATCAAGACCTATGTATGGAGTGTCTCGATGTACGGCTGCGAGACATGGTGCCTATCCGAAAGGGATAAGCGGAGACTAGAGGCTTTTGAGATGTGGTCCTATAGAAGACTCTTTGGAATTTCCTGGAGAGACCACATCACGAATGAGGAAGTTCTTCAAGGAATCGAAGGAGGAAGACACCTGCTCAGGACCTTGTCCGAAAGGCGTGCAAGATGGATCGGCCATGTAATACGTCAAGAAGGTCTCTTGCATGCCATAATGGAGGGTATGATCGAAGGGACAAACTCTAGGGGACGCCCACGCCGAGAATACCTGGAGGACCTGTTGGTGGACGTACGCTGCTCATCATATGCAGATCTCAAAAGAGCCGCACAAGACAGGGAAAAATGGGAGAGAATAATGGAGGAAATTACTGCAAACCAATCCCAGGATTGAAACCAGAGAAGAGATATAGTATATAGTATATAATATATAGTATATAGTATATAGTAGGTATATAGTATATAGTGTATAGTATATAGTATATAGTAAATAGTATATAGTATATAGTATATAGTATATAGTATATGGTATATGGTATATGGTATATAGTATATAGTATATAGTATATAGTATATAGTATATAGTATATAGTATATGGTATATGGTATATGGTATATGGTATATAGTATATAGTATATAGTATATAGTATATAGTATATAGTATATAGTATATAGTATATAGTATATAGTATATAGTATATAGTATATAGTATATAGTATATAGTATATAGTATATAGTATATAGTATATAGTATATAGTATATAGTATATAGTATATATTATATAGTATATAGTATTTAGTATTTAGTATATAGTATTATATATAGTATTTAGTATATAGTATATAGTATATAGAATATAGTATATAGTTTATAGTATACAGTATACAGTATATAGTTTATAGTGTATAGTGTATAGTATAGTATATAGTATATAGTATATAGTATATAGTATATAGTATATAGTATATAGTATATAGTATATAGTATATAGTATATAGTATATAGTATATAGTATATAGTATATAGTATATAGTATATAGTATATAGTATATAGTATATAGAAACTAACTAAACTAACTAACTAACTAACTAACCATCACGCCGTTTCCCCGAAAGGGTAGACAGAAAGAATGGACTGCAACACTTTAATCGATGCTGCACTCTATCCTTCTCTTTTCGCCAACGCGAGAGACGCGGTGTGATGGGTTGCGAACCTCATCGCCACCAATAAGCATCTCCCGCGCACACTTCGATCATTTAACGTCTACATAATAAATTTAAAACAAATTATATAAAATACAATGATATAAAATAAAATAAAATAAAATAAAATAAAATAAAGTATATAGTATATATATAGTATATAGTATATAGTATATAGTATATAGTATATAGTATATAGTATATAGTATATAGTATATAGTATATAGTATATAGTATATAGTATATAGTATATAGTGCATAGTATGTAGTATATAATATATAGTTATAGTATTTAGTACATAGTAAATAGTATAATATATGGCCAGGGACAGAAGCCATTGGAAGGCTGTTATGGAGGAAGCCAAGTCCCACACCAGAATGGAGCGCCGCATTTAATAATGTTGAAGTATCATAGTGTGTCGGGGCAAAATAACTAACTAACTTACTTACTAACTAACCATCACACCGTCTCTCCGAAGGGGTAGGCAAAAAGAATGGATTGCCATACTTTTATTTCCTGACATATTTCTTTTGCTTCCTCAATATTCATAAATCGTGTCATGCACGCGCGCCCTCCTCACCTGGCCGACATTCAATATTTGATTTATTTCATCGTGCCACGTTTTCTTCGGTTTCCTCTATTTCTAGTTCCATTTACATAGTTAACATATGATTTTTTAACCATTCTTTCTTCATTCATTCTTTCCATGTGTCCAAACCATCTTAATGATCCTTTCATTATTTCGTTCATAACACCATCATTCGCACCGCATTCACTTCTTAAATTTTCATTCGACACACTATCATACACAGAGTATCCACACATTCGTCTAAGAGATCTCATTTCTACTGCATTTATTCTACTTTCATCCTTCTTTTGCCAGTTCCATGCTTCACTTCCATGCATAAGGGTCGGTACAAGAATACCATTTTGCATTGCCATTTTAGATTTTTTGGATAGGTTTTTGTTTTCGGTGACAACTTTAAGCGCACCATTCACTTTGTTGCCTGCCCCAACGCTTCTTTCAATATCCCTCTCCACTCGCCCTTTTGTTAACATACTCGTACTACCCAAATACACGAACTCATCTACTTGCTCCAAAATTTCACCATTCACGCTTATTTTGCAGACTGTCATGATTTCTTCTTTTCGCAAAATAACTATCTAAAAATATTTAAATTATTTTATTTCCTTTTGTCGATATTACATTTGCTCTTCACTTTCCACGTGTCGTGAATTCCACGTGTTAGAAATTACCTCGAATACAATATCGCAGTTCACCTATGGGTAGTCCTAGTTTCAAGTGACATGGGTATATCTAATTCAGTAGAAATCCAGAAATTCAAAGCGTCGAAACCATGCAGTTGTCGTCAACTGGTCAATGAAGAGTTTTTTTTTTACAAAAAATATTTCACACATCTTCTTCTTCAAGTGCCCTGTCGGGTCCCCCCAACGTTGGCGATCACCTCGGCGACGAACCTGTCCCTCTCCTGCGCCGCTCGGAACAGCTCCTCAATACTTGGGATGCCGGTCCACTCCCTCATTATAGAATTCCACAAACTTAAATAACTAACCATCACGCCGTTTCGCTGGAGGGGCAGTCAAAATAGGATTGACCCTGCCAATGCCACCCTGTTTTATCCTGACATAAATCTCACACCTCTTCTACATTCGAACACCACAACACGTTTTTACGTAAATTTTCGTAAAGTCTAATATTATTTACAACGGTATTTTGTTTATGGAAGCGAAGCATGGAACTGGAAAAGAATGTTGAAATTTCCAGAAAAAGGATGAAAGTATAATAAATGGAGTAGAAATAATATCTCTCCGACGAAAGTGTGAAAGAACTGCGTATGATAGAGTAACCAAAATATAATAATTGGTTGCGGTGTGAATTAAAGCGTTATGAACAAAATAATAAATGAAACATTAAGATGGCTTGGACCCACGTGAATGAAGAAAGAAGAGTAAAAAAGTATATGTTAGCGATGTAACTGGAACTAGAAATGGAGAAAGGCCGAGAAAAATGTGGGACGATCAAATAAATCAAATATTAAATGTCGGCCACATGAGGAGTCGGAAAATCGACGTGCGTGCTTGACACGATACATGAATATTGAGGAATCGAGAGAACTATGTCAGGAAAAAAAGTGCAGCCAAATGGTCGCGTTAGGTATGCAGAAAGAATGGACTGCCACATTTGATGCGGCACTCTATCCTTCTCTTTTTGCTCCGCTGAAGACGCGGTGTGATGGGTTGCGGAGCTCATCGTCACCAAAAGGTATCTCCCGTGCTCACTTAATAATAAAATCTAATTAAGAAATATTGCATATTGCCATTAGAGAGCTGTTGTCATGTTTGAAAATTTGAAAGGTCTCATATTTTGGTCATGTGCTAAGGGGAGAAAATATCACCTCCTTCGACTTATATTAATGGCTGAAGTGGAGGGACGTCGCCGTCGGGGAGTTGGTAGAAGTCAGCTGTCCTGGCTACGGAACATCAAAGAGTGGGCAGGAATAACAACAGTTCAGAACCTATTCCAAGTGGCGTAGGATAGAGATGCTTTTGCTGAAGTGACTGCCAACGTTGGGGGGGACCTGACACGGCACCGTATAGTATATTGCCACCTGTGTTTATAAATATTTACATTTTATATTTTTATAATATATAAATTTACACATTCCAACGGTTGAGCACACCTGGCTGAGTTATTGGCAGTTTATGGCTGCTATAACAAAGCAGTTTCGCTGGACCAGTACGACACTAAAATGAAATTATTCTCTTACACATAAAGCGCCGTATTACTGCGTAATCGATTTAAAATTGGAATGTTTTATACTCTGATAATAAAATATCGATTTTTAATACGGCTTCAAAAGGGCGGAATTACGAAAGGTTCTTCAAGCTGCATCTCAAATTGTTATTTGAATAAAATATTCAACATTTTTTATTTTCACAGTTCTTCATTTTACAATAGTAATGTTAAAATCTCCTGTTAATCGTAAATTATGAAAACAAGTTGCAACCCTTGAAATATTCACGGAAGTAAATATTTTTTACCCCTTATAAAGTTGGTTAATTGGGCAATCTTAATCAGTTACATATTTTAACTTTTCATTTAAATCATTTTTCATCAAACACGTTAACATTTATACTCGTACACATAATAATATTGAATTTTTCTCCTTCTTTCCCACACAGCTGTCATACAACAATAATCAGAACAAATTTCAAAATAATCGAGAAACGTTCAAGGGACATGCGCATCGTGTGCATTTTGAATTACTTTCGGAGAGAATACAAGTATTCCTCTCTCGCTCTCTTGTATTAAAAATATTCTCGTATCTTTCTTGATGACATTTGTCTTTTGCCTATATTGTGATTTAAAAAAAAGCTTTTTTTAAATTTTAAATAAACTTAAGGCGTAAACACTGTGGAATTCCATAATGTCGATTTTTTATGCATTACAGCACTGTTCATTTTTCAGACATTTTTCAAAGGCTTACACTTCTTCATCGGAAGAACGATATAGTTTCTATCGTTCTTAGACTTCTCGGACTTAGTTCTTCTAATTGACAGTTGTTCAACTCTTGTGGCTATTCCTCTTACGTCTGATGGGACATTGTTAGAAAGGTGATTTGGTGGATTTTTGGTTTATGCGGGGGCTTGTTTATGGCTTCGACCGGTTTCGGCAGCTCGCTACCAGAAGATGTTGCTAAATATGTACTGTAAATAAATTAAATATGGAAAAAAAAATAAAGCAAAATGAAGTAAATAAATTAAATTAATATTCCTTATGTATGGAAGCGAAGCACGGAACTGGCAAAAGAAGGATGATAGTAGAATAAATGCAGTAGAAATGAGATCTCTTAGACGAATGTGAGAATACTCTGTGTATGATAGAGTGTCGAATGAAAATATAATATAATAAGAGAATGCGGTGCGAATGATGGTGTTATGAACAAAATAATGAAATGATCATTAAGACGGTTTGGACACATGGAAAGAATGAATGCAGAAAAAATGGTAAAAAAATTTAAAAATTAATATATGTTAACGATGTAAATGGAACCAGAAATAGAGGAAACCGAGGAAAACGTGGCACGATCAAATAAATCAAATATTGAATGTCGGCCATGTGAGGAGTCAGAGAAATCGACGCGCGTGCATGACACGATGTATGAATGTTGAGGAAGCGAGAGAAATATGTCAGGAAAGAAAAGTGTGGCAGTCCATTAGTTCTGCCTACCCCTTCGGGGAGACGGCGTGAAGGTTAGTTAGTAAGTTGGTTAAATAAATTAAAAGATTGGGGCTAGAAATAGAGGGAGACCAAGGAAAACATGGCACGTTCATACCAATCGAATATTAAATGTCGGTCACGAAAGGAGTCGGAGAAATCGACATGCGTGCGTGACACGATGTATGAATGTAAAGCAGTGTTTCTTAACCTTTTATGTGAGCCGCACCCCTCTGCACCCCATTGAAAAATGTGTTTCGATTTTTTAGTTTAGAAAAATACATTTTTCGAAAAATCATTGCACTCTCGTATTTTTTTTACTTTATTATTAGCTTTGGGATTTTTTTTTTGCGTAAAACCCATAACAGTAATTTTTGTATGAGCTTTAATACCCAAATAACGCACTATTCTAATAACACAGTCCCGACTTTCGCGTCGTTCGTTGTTTCAAACTCACAGTTGTTTTCAAATTTTTTATTTTAAGAATTTAGTAATTTTTTTTAAGAGTCACTAATTTTAAATTAATTAACAATTTTGCATCGAAAATGTTGTTTCACAAACGGAATATGTTCATCAAAAAGTATTATATTTATTCAAATATGAATTCACAACACAAAAGATGGCTAACATAAAATAAATTAAAATCATTGTTTTTAAATTTAAATTTGCTTTGTTTTTCATACATTTAAATGTATTTAAAATAATCTACAACACTTTCGCGTGTTCATTAAGCATGCATCACGTCTATAACAACAACAACAACAAACCATCACGCCGTTTCCCCGCAGGGGTAGGCAGAGATAATGGACCGCCACACTACTCTATCCTGGCACACCTCTCTAGCTTCCTCCACATTCATACATCGAGTCATACACGCACGTCGATTCTTCCGGCTTCTGACATGACCAACTTTTAATATTTGATTAATTTGGTCATGCCATGTTTTCCTCGGTCTACCTCGACTCCTTACTCCATTTACATTGTTACGTCTATAATGACTAACGAAATCGGAATATCCTATATAAACTAAGTCTTTCTGTTGGCTTTTTAGTTGATTGTACATGATAGCACTTGACAATGCTAACATCGGGAAGCGGAACAGCTGTCGCGACAATTGCGAAAGAAATATAATCAATTACTAACTAACTAACCATCAAGCCGTCTCCCCGGAGGGGTAGGCAGAAAGAATGGAACGCCACACTGTTCTGTCCTGACATACTTCTCTCGCTTCCTCAACATTCATACATCGTGTCATGCACGCGCGTCGATTTCTCTGACTCCTCACGTAGCCGACATTTAATATTTGATTTATTTGACCGTGCCACGTTTTCCTCGGTCTTCCTCTATTTCTGGTTCCATTTAGATCGTTAACATACAATTTTTTTACCATTCTTTCTTCAAACCATCTAAATGATACTTTCATTATTTTGTTCATGACACCATCATTCGCACCACATTCACTTCTTATATTTTCATTCGACACTCTATCATACACAGAATATCCACACATTCGTCTAAGAGATCTCATTTCTACTGCATTTTTTTCTACTTTCATCCTTATTTTGCCAGTTTCATGCTTCGCTTCCATACATAAGGGTCTACAGTTCAATCGATTAGATAAACCCGTTAAAATTGTGATACTTTATATGCCAATGTTATGTTATATGGAGACCAGAAATTAACTGAAACGTAAGGAAGTTTCGAGTTCCTCGGGATGAAAATAATTGCGAATTATTAGACCGAGCAACCACTCAAAACGTCAACATGTTTTGAAGGTAATCAAATGAAATAAGACAGATTAAGGTAGAGGTCTCAGAAACTTCCAAAGAGGACTGTGACCCCTTTTTCTGGGAAATATTCTGGAGAGTAATAACCGAGATGAAATGTTACCTTTGAGAAAAATAACATAAAAATTGGAAAGCTATTTTTTTTTATAAACCTCGTAAAAAATCATAGATTATTTCGGATTTCATTGATATTCTTCTTCTTCTTCTCAGTCGTATTCCACAAGACTTAGTCGTTTTCCACTTTAAACCCTAGGTTCTCATAGTGGGCGATAACGCCCCCTTGTGAGCGTTTGAGACTTCCTTGGCCTTTCTCGACTTCTTTTCCCATTCACACTACTTGCATATATCTTTTTAACCATTTTTCCCTCATCCATTCGTTCTATATGTCCAAACCATCTTAGTGAGCCTTTCTTAATTTTATGTATCACGCATCCATCCGCTTTACATTTCTTTCTTACTTCATCATTAGATAGATGTATGCATAGTCATTTAACCATCACACCAGGGGAAGGCAGAAAAAATAAACCGCCACTCTGTTCTTTCTTTTGTTTCCTCGATATTATTCTAATTTCAACCCTTTCATTTGCATTACATTCACTTCTTATATCTGCATTTGACACCCTACAATTTCAACCCATAAAAAATAGCAACGCTCAATTATTATATTATACAAAAAAAACACTTTATTTCAGAGACATTAAAAAAAGGTCGGCTTGAATATAGTATACTTTTTAAGAATAAGTAATAAGTTTTAAATAGTGTTAAAATAGTTTTAAAATAGTGATATAATATCGTGGGTATACTGGCAAAAAACGTTAAGTCGAAAATTGGCAGTTTTGAGTTAGTGATGCAGTATTGTAAAGTTTACAATGCTCTACAAATTGGCAAAATACACGAAGTCGAATGAAACAGATTTTTTCTCTAGTTTTAAAAATAAATTTAACGTTAAATCGTACAAAAGGTATTTCATACAGGCTAAAAGCTTCAAAAAACTTAATATTTTTCGAAGAGTCTTGTTGAACATTTTTGTACTGGAAAAAACGTTAACTCTACTTATTGTCTTCGGCTGAAAAAAATTCCCTCGATTGACTTTTGACAACGACACTTATATGTTTCAAATTTAAAGAAAACTTAAATGTTCGATTTCTCAAAACAGCGATTTTAGACTTAACGTTTTTTGCCAGTATACCCACGATATATTCTATAAGACAATTATTACACTTTAAGATATATTTTGTACCCTTGTTCATGAATTGTTCCCTAAATTTGCATTTCATATATTGAGATATGGAGTGCGAAAAATGGCTCCCTAGAACGGGTGACCCCAGTTTGGAGGTATTAAATAATAATAATAAAAATAATATGCTTACTTTTAAAAAGCCGTTTTTGTGATGTAATCACCTCAAAGGCGCATTAAGACGTGTTTTAAATCTAAATGTGAACGCTGCATCTGATTAATATTCACGATCGATTAGAAAATATAATAATATTAAAACCATGTACTTGGTAAATGATCAGTAAATAATATGCAAATTTACTACATAGTTATCTAAGAGATCTCATTTCTACTGCATTTATTTAACTTTCATCCTTCTTTTTCCTGTACCATGCATCACTTCCATACATAAGTTTCGGTACGAGAACACCATTGTGTACTGCCAGCTTAGATATTTTTTTAATTATATAATATCTATGTGTGGTCAGTTTTATTGTATGGATGTGAACCGTGGACCTTGAAAGTTAAACTCATTGAACAGACTGGAAGCATTTGAAATGTGGCTCCATCACCGAATGCTCAGAATTCCCTGGACATACATGGTTACCAATACCGATTAAGTCCTGAGGCGAGCTAGAGTTGACAGGGAATTGTTATCAACTATCAAAGTTCGGAAGATGTTCGGAAGATCTGGGTGCGTGGGGAAAAGTACCACCTTCTCCAACTGATATTGGAGGGGGAAATTGAGGGACGCCGAGGGCCCGGTAGGAGACAAATGTCCTGGCTGCGAAACGTGAGGGAGTGGACCGGCATCCGAAGTGTGGAGGAGCTCTTTCGAGCGGCGCAGGAAAGGGACAGGTTCGCCGAGGTGATCGCCTACGTTGAGAGGACCCGACAGGGCACTTGAAGACGAATAAGATTATTACTATACCTAACTAACTAACTAACTAACCATCACGCCGTCTCCCCGAAGGGGTAGGCAGAAAGAATGGACTGCCACACCTTTCTTTCCTGACATATTTCTCTCGCTTCCTCAACATTCATACATCGTGTCATGCACGCGCGTCGATTTCTCTGACTCCTCACATGGCCGACATTCAATATTTGATTTATTTGATCGTGCCACGTTTTCCTCGGTCTTCCTCTATTTCTGGTTCCATTTACATCATTAACATATAATTTTTTTACCATTCTTTCTTCATTCATTCTTTCCATATGTCCAAACCATCTTAATGATCCTTTCATTATTTTGTTCATGACACCATCATTCGCACCGCATTCACTTCTTATATTTTCATTCGACACTCTATCATACACAGAATATCCACACATTCGTCTAAGAGATCTCATTTCTACTGCATTTATTCTACTTTCATCCTTCCTTTGCCAGTTCCATGCTTCGCTTCCATACATAAGGGTCGGTAGAAGAACACCATTGTGCACTGCCATTCTAGCTTTTTTGGATAGGTTTTTGTTGCGATGACAACTTTAAGTGCACCATTATTACTATACCTCTTATTTAAATTTTAAGTCTTTAACTTTGTTATTTTAATTACTTCTTCAAAACCTAATTTTAAAGTTATTGCATACTTTATTTAACTGAATCTAACCTGACTAAACATTAAACTTAAAGAAAATCTAACCTCAAAATTAAAATCAATGAAATCCTAAACTAATTTAACCTAAATTGTACGTTTAAATTAAATAGTTTGATAAAACACCGTTAAACTACCCTTAATTCTGAAACGAATGAAATAAATTGAATTATTTGTTTTGTTATAAAATCCTTGAGGCGAATCTTGGCTTGATTAGTGAAATAATTAACAAGCTAATTTCAATTTGATCCTTTTGAAAACTTTTGGCGTTATCACTTTTTGCGCCAGGAAACCCGAATTAAATATGTTTAACGCCTAATGAAGTGGTCCACTAGGATGTTAATAAAAATGTCCTTGAAATCCTTAGAACTTTTCGTCCTTTTCATTACTCCACTTCTACTCACAAAGAAGAATTAATTCTCTTGACTCTTCTTATATTTCTTTCGTAAATGGTCTCAGTTTTTCATCGTAACTTGTAATGTATTTTCATGTACTAAGCCGATTAAGGATACTCTCTATAATGATTGGTCCTTGTTTATAATAAAGTCTTATTTAATCTTGTTTAAGAAATGGCCTCGTAAAGAATCTTTAATATTTAAATTTATACAGAGACGTGAGCATTATACAACAACGAACATAAAAACAGCAAATTATGAATGATGTCAGTTGAAATTTCTTTGTTAAAGTTCATTCTAAATAATGAAAATGATAAAAATACAATATTGTCGAATAAAAGTAAATCGTGGAACTGGCAAATAAATATAAAACTAGAATTAACGCAGTAGAAATGAGATTTTCATCTAGAAAATCTGTATATGATAGAGTGTCGAATGAAAATATATTAAGTGAATGCGGTGCGAATGAAAGTGTTATAAACAAAATAATGAAAATATCGTTTCATGGTTTAAACACAAGAAAATCATTCTTAAGAAAGTATATGTAAACGATGTAAACGAAACTAAAAACAGAGGAAAACCTGTCACGATCAAATAAATTCGATCTTCATGGCAGAGTGGTAAGAGCTCTGACTATCATACCGAAAGTTCTAAGTTCGATTCCCAGCACTGGCAGTGTGATTGTCTTTGGTCTGGTGTAGAATTCTCGTGACAATAAAATGGTGATAGATTAGCTACCTAACACATGTCACGAGAATCAATATATCAGCTAAAAATAAATTGTATTCAGTAATTGGGTTCAAGCGACCTGTTGTACATAGAAAAAATAAAAAATAAAAAAATCAAATATTACATGTTGGCCACGTAAGGAGTCGGAGAAATCAAACGTGCGTACATGACACCATGTATGGATGTTGAGGAATCGAGAGAAGTATATCTGTAAAGAACAGAGTAGCGGTCCATTATTTCTGCTTACCCCTTCGAGAAGACGGCTTGACAGTTAGTTAGCTTGTATAAAAATACAATAAAAAAATCTTTATAATGAACATATTATATATTTAGTTTTATTATAATTGATTTTTGTCTTCAACCCTTTTCTGCAACTCGCTGCATTCTTCTAATTCTTACAACAAAGTTTGTAAGGCTTATATATGAAATGGGGGGAGTTAAAATTTCATCAAACGTTATATATTATCTATGCTTAACTTTGTGTCCCTTTAAGCGCCATATCTGCGATATGTAAAGCTTTCTTACCATTGATAAGAAGAAGAAGAAGAAGTTATTCTAAATGTATTTACTTTTTCTTAAACAATGAAGTTAAACTCCATATTCATTAATTAATACGAATGAAAACGGAAACACGAAAATGTTTTCTAGAAGTTTTGTTTCCTTGTAATTTATGTTTCTTCTGGCAATGTCATTGTCAAATGCCTTTCATTTGATAAAAGCGAAACATGAAATTATAATAAAACTTCTAGAAAATAGATGTTTTCATTTGTGTTGGTTAGTAACAATTGTTATTATGTGCCAACGTAGAACCTTTGTTGCGTGGGTATTTTCAAATTTTCATTTATCCACAAACCTTAAATAATACAAGGTGACTCAAAAGAAAGTTTTACCATTCATTAATATGTTATGTGGAGCTGTTAAACGAATTCTTCTTCAACGCCATTAACGTCCAATACGCCTTCGCCACGAGTAATTGATATCCAGGAGAGGTGACATAAATTGGCCTCCACGCAGTCCTGACTTAGCCCATAAGGACTTTTTTTTATGGCCGAGCCATAGAGAGCTCCCTCCGCTTACCCGAAGCTGTTATATGCGCAGCGGCGCCTTTCGTCAGCTTCACTCGTGCACTCCCTAGGCCCTTCCCCCGTCCATGCGTGACTTACGTTAATAATAATAAAAATATATGTATATTTGCAACCAAGGGGGACCCAGACCACATTTAAGCTACGCTACTCTCCATTGATGTCCCGCCGTACACACATAGCAATACAACAGCAAAATAAAATACACAATTGATACATAAATAACATATGTTAGAAAAAGATTTAATAAAAAATAATAATGCACAGCAGGAGGCACAGGATAGAGATAGGATAGTTATTGCAGGATGAGGGAAATAAGGAAATTTGTTTACCCTTATGGACTTTTATAAATGTTCAAATCTTAAATTTACACCAATAAACCGACTGCCCGGCGCATTTCAAAGAAAATATTCATCACGAAATGGCAGCCATCACGGAGTCTACCTGCCGAGCCGTCATAAGAAATATTACTGTTCGATTAAATGAGTGACGCAAATGCGAAGGTTTACATTTGGAGGATATTATTTTTATTAAATTTAACTTAAAGTTGTCATCGCTAACGAAAACCTATCCAAAAAAGCTAGAATGGCAGTGCACAATGGTGTTCTTCTACCGACCCTTATGTATGGAAGCGAAGCATGGAACTGGCAAAAGAAGGATGAAAGTAGAATAAATGTGTAGATACTCTGTGTATGATAGAGTGTCGAATGAAAATATAAGAAGTGAATGCGGTGCGAATGATGGTGTTATGAACAAAATAATGAAAGGATCATTAAGATGGTTTGGACATATGAAAAGAATGAGTAAAGAAAGAATGGTAAAAAAATTATATGTTAACGATGTAAATGGAACCAGAAATAGAGGAAGACCGAGGAAAACGTGGTACGATCAAATAAATCAAATATTGAATGTCGGCCGTGTGAGGAGTCAGAGAAATCGACGCGCGTGCATGACACGATGTATGAATGTTGAGGAAGCGAGAGAAATATGCCAGGAAAGAAAAGTGTGGCAGTCCATTCTTTCTGCCGACCCCTTCGGGGAGACGGCGTGATGGTTAGTTAGTTAGTTAATTAGTTAAATTACCGATTTGTGTATTTTAATAAATAATCAAAATATTTTCGATAAATAGTTTATTTTTTTTTATTGTTCTACCTAATATAAACTTTCTTTTAAGACACCTTGTATTATAAGCAAATTACCCTTTTGAAGATTTCAGATTGCCAGTATGTCAAAATAATTTCTTCGCGCTTCACGAGATCCAACCCACGCGTGGTTATAAATATGGCGACATTTGAGTTTAACCGATATTACGTAGCTGTATTTGGAAACCTTAACCATATGTGTTTATTCTTATGAAAAAGATTGTAATTTACCACGAATTTTATATATTTTTTTAAATACCTGTAACGTCATAGGGTTTACGATTAAATGATACCTCTAGTGATTTTATATATCTCAATTTATTTTTAAATTTGGAAGGAGAATCGATTAGAAAAGAACGGTTTAAATATGTAAACCAGCGTGTGAATGGAAATAGATGATGAGAACGGCTGAGGAAAACATAGCATTATTTAATTAATTAATTTTTAAAAGGCAGCCGAATCTGTCTACCCCTCCAGAGAAATGACGTAATAGTTACTCACACTGTTAATATTCACTTTATTTATTAAATAATTTTATAAACAGAAATAGTTCACAAAACAATGAAATAAAAACAATTTTGATATAAAATTTGACTAAAATGACTATTTACGAAAAGCGGTCATTTTCGAAGTAGAAGAGTCGCAAGAGTTGTGTCAGGATAGAACAGTGTGGCGGTTCATCCCCTCTGCCTCCCCTCCGGGGAAACGGCATGATGGTTAGTTGGTTAGTTTTATAAAATCCTAGCATAGCAAAATATACCATTATCAACAAATTGATATTGTTATTTAAAATTTCATAATTTCCTCTCAGAAATCCCACGTTTTTTTCGATTTCATATAATAACAACAATAAAAAAAACTTCGTAGTACGATACTCAAATAAATAAAGAAGCTCTGTGCAAAATTTCAATTAAATCGGTATATTAAAACATAAGTTGTCATGCCAACCGTACAGAAAAAAGTCAGTTTCGGAAAAACCAGTTTAAAGTTTAGAGTCAAGTTTCGCGTGATCTAAGTCGTTTAATGGTGTGTTATACATATATTTTCTAAATCAGCGATCCCAGCATCATAAAATTTTCGACCTTCCATGAAGCCAATTTCTAATGATTCATTGAATACAAAAGTGTTTTCATAATATGAGCTCTTCCCAGGTAGTCAGAGTTTGTCTGTCGCCTATAGTTTATCGGTCCCGTCCGGATCGATTTAATCGGTGCGTCACAAAAATAGTTGTAACTTCGAAAATATTCAGAATTTTATAAATTCATCTTAGGTAGGTCATATTTTTTAAGGTTGAAACTTTAAAAATATGCAAAAAATGATTCTTTCAATTTTTATTATATATATATATATATATATATATATATATATATATATATATATATAGTATATATATATATATATATATATATATATATGTTATATATATATATATATATATATATATATATATATATATATATATATATATATATATATATATATATATATATATATATATATATATATATATATATATATATATATATATATATATATATATATATATATATATATATATATATATATATATATATATATATATATATATATATATATATATATATATATATATAGGTATATATATATATATATATATATATATATATATATATATATATATATATATATATATATATATATATATATATATATATATATATATATATATATATATATATATATATATATATTTTTTTTTTATGTACACAACAGGTCGTTTGGACCCAATTACTGTATACAATTATTTTTTTTTAGCTATTATATTGATTCTCGTGACATGTGATAGGTAGCCAATCTATCGCCATTTTATTGTCACTTGAATTCTACACCAGACCAAAGACAGTGTGACAATCACACTGCCATCACCGGGAATCGAACCCAGGACCTTCGGCATGGAAGTCAGAGCTTGTAACCACTCTGCCACGAAGGTCGTCGGTAATTTAATTTATTAATTTAAAAATATACACAAATTTAACACTGACTGTTTTGCACTTTGTCTTAAACTTATAAGATTATTTTATAAATCATGGTTTGACCCTTCGGATTCGGCACTTCTCGATAGTGTAGCGAAAGCCGATACATCGGATTTCAGCAACCAAAGGGTTAAGTAATCCTCATAATGTTATTGGCGATAACAAACCCACTTTTTAACTATCAATTTTGTTTTTTGATACCATCGTTAAAATACCGAAATAATACTCCCATCATATTAAACTTTTCCCCAATTATTAGTGCAACGCACACAAATACATATTTGATAAACTTAACACTCGCTTTATGGTGTTAAATTCATACTTTGCACACGGTGCTGTACTTTGAGTATCGCCGGGAATCGAACCTGGGACATTCGGTGTGGCAGTCATACCTATTTGCATTGTGCCACGAAGACCATTAAAATTATAAAATTCTTTCAAGCAAGACGAAACATGTCACTCTTATATAATGCAATAAAAAATCTAGAAAACTGATGTTTTCATCGATTTTTAATTATTTTTATTTTCTTCGATTATGCTCGTATATTTACCATAACTTTGTGTTGGGTATTCATTGAATAATGATTATTTCTTTGTAAACAACATTTTATTAAAAAAAATTAGTAAAATTAACACAAACAAGTTTCGGACACAGAGGCTCATCAGTGTAGTGAATTATTTTATATACTAAATAAATATTTAATCAAAATTTTCATGGATGTGATCAGTTTTTTTTTTTAAATAATTTAAAAAAATATATATCAAATTTCTTTATTATTATATATTTAGTGTGCTTCCACTCGTGTTTATCGTCGACCGGTTTCGGCAGCTTGCTGCCATCTTCTGGTTCTTCATCTTCAACGAGAAGATGGCAGCAAGTTGCCGAAACCGGTCGACGATAAACACAAGTGGAAGCACACTAAATATATAATAATAAAGACATTTTGTTTTCATTATTTAAAATGAACTTATTCCAAGAAATTTAAATTAATTTTTTTTATATGTATATTCAAGAAACAACAAGTAACAATATAATAAAATTTCGTATGAAGCACTTAATTTGTGGTGTTACATTATTAACATAATTTTAAAAAACACTTCCTAACTAGTTTTTTTTACGATTTTATTTTTATTTTATCAAGCCAACCGGTTTCGCTCCCACAGGAGATTCGCCAGGGTTACAAAACAAAAAATGTATTTGGTTGGTTCGAAAAAACAAAAAATTAGTGGTGAAAAAACAAGTAGACAAATGTTTTAATTTTTTTTCCTTATACGAGTATACAACAGGTTGTTTGAACCCAATTACTGTATACAATTTACTTTAGCTATTATAATGATTCTTATGACATGTGATATATGTAGCCACTTTATCACCATTATGTTGTTACAATAATTCTACATCAGACCAAAGACAGTGTGACAATCACACTGCCATCGCCGGGAATCGACCCCGAGACCTTCGGTATGGAAGTAAGAGCTCTTACAACTCTGACACGAAGGTCCACGATATTTTAAAGTATGATAATTTTATATTTTCGTACATAATTCAAATCTCGCAAAACACAAATAAAAAGAGGATTTTTTATGTGTAGATGTAACAGGATTTCCTTTATTTCGGACATAATATTATATCTGCAGAACATTCTATAAAAAAAAACTCCCCCAGCATTGAAAAACCTCCCCTTATTGTCCGGATCATAAACCCATCGTCATCATATTTTTCGTAGATTTAAGCGCCGGAAAGATCAAACGATTGCGCCGCAATTTGTGTCCTTTGCAAGATGAAATATCTTTCTGGTACTTTGTACTTTATGGCATTCTAGAGAAAAGGGATGAAGGTGTATTTCAAGTTTGCTACTAGTAAAAAGATAATTTTAGTTTATCGATAATGCCAAATGCAATTCAGCTTATCTTTTAATGTTTTTAACCTTCGGGTGAATATTTTATGGGTGGAATAACTTCCAACACGATTAAATTTTAAGCAGAAAACTTTATTGGAGACGTGTTACAAGTATGGTTGCAATAGTATAAGCTTCTTTCTTTATGCCGTTTGGCTTATATACTGTGCAATCAAATAGATTTATTTCTTTGACGACATGTTTACGCTTAGGTGCAAATCAATAAATGGTCTATTTTTTTTGGATGACACTCCTTTTTTGTATTTCATTTCTATGGATGGGTTTACAGGAAAGTCTTTAAACAAATTTTCTGATTCTCAGAATGCCAATTGGGTATTTTTAATGTGGTAGTTTCCCGTTTATCTTCTTTAATCTAGTAAATAAATATATTAAGTACAGGGGGCTGCATCTGACACAGTCGATCAACAATGATTTTTTTAATCAAAGGTAACAACTTTATAATTTCTTTAGTATCAATTTACGTACAATATACGAGGTCTGTTCAAAAAGTATCGCGAATTTTGAATTTCCGCTGGCTACGTATATTTGATTTTTGATTTTTTTGTAGCGTTATGTTGGTACTCATGTCCCTTACTTATGCTGACAAGGTCGGCCATTTTGAATGTTTAGTTAATTTTTGACAGCTGTTTTGCTTGGATGTGTTTTTGCTCGTCTTCGATTTTTGCCTATTCCAAAAAATGGATCAAAGAATCTGTATCAAATTTTGTGTGAAAACAAAATAAAGTGCGCGGACGCATTTCGAATGTTGACTGTGGCATATGGTGAAGCTACCTTGGACCAAAGCAACGTTTATCGGTGGTACAAAATGTTCTCAGAGGGCCGAGAAGATATGAACGACGAAGAGCGTGCCGGACGCCTGAGCACGTCAACAACAGACGAAAACATTGATAAAGTGAAGAAAATAGTATTAGCCAATCGTCGAATCACCGTTAGAGAAGTTGCTGAGGACCTAAACCTATCGATTGGCTCGTGCCATTCGATTTTAACCAATGATTTGGGCATGAGTCGGGTCGCCGCGAAATTCGTGCCAAAATTGCTCAATTTCGACCAAAACAGCATCGCGTTAACATTGCTCAGGAGATGTTGGACTCGGTCCGTGACGACCCAAATGTGCTCCAGAGGGTCATAACTGGTGACGAATCATGGGTTTATGGTTATGACGTGGAAACCGAAGCTCAATCATCCCAATGGAAGCTG
The DNA here is from genome assembly GCA_022606425.2 of Lepidostoma basale. Classification (NCBI taxonomy): domain Eukaryota; kingdom Metazoa; phylum Arthropoda; class Insecta; order Trichoptera; family Lepidostomatidae; genus Lepidostoma; species Lepidostoma basale. The sequence goes on from JAHDVF020001314.1 coordinate 221,235, forward strand.
CCGCATGAGCCAAGACCAAAAAAAGCGCGCCAAGTTCGGTCGAACGTGAAGGTTTTGCTCACAGTTTTCTTCGATTGCAGGGGTGTGGTGCATCATGAGTTCTTGCCACAGGGTAGTACGTTCAATAAGGAATATTACCCGCAAGTTATGCGCAATTTGCGCGAAGCAATCCGCCAGAAACGCCCGGATTTGTGGAAGAACAAAAACTGGCTTTTGCACCATGATAACGCCCCTGCTCACACATCGTTGCTTGTGCGCGAATATTTGGCCAAAAACAACACAGTAATGGTGCCGCAGCCACCGTATTCCCCAGACCTGGCCCCCTGTGACTTTTTCCTGTTTCCAAACTGAAGAGGCCCATGAAAGGACGACGCTACGCCACGATTGAGGAGATAAAGACGGCATCGAAGGAGGAGCTGAACAAGATCACAAAAAATGATTTTTTTAAGTGCTTCGAGGATTGGAAAAAACGTTGGCATAAATGTATTATATCCGAGGTGGATTACTTTGAAGGGGACAAAATAGATATTCATGAATAAATAAATACTTTTTGAAAAAATATAATATTCGCGATACGTTTTGAACAGACTATGTATGTCAGCATACAGATGTATAAATATAAGCCGTAATTCGATTTTTAGTATTGTATTATACTTCACAACCGCCTACTAGAATTAAGCAATAAGCTCGGTAGGATAGTGGGTGCGTCAGCTTGTCAGCTACGTCAGCTTGTTGGACAAAAGCCTCTCCACCCCCACGCTATCTCTCTCGGTCTCTCGTCAGTGTTCTCCAGGTCCTTCCCGCCGTCCGCACAATATCATCGCTCCACCTGGTTGGCTGTCTCCCGACACTTCTCCGGCCCAACCTTGGCCTCCATTCAGTAACTCTCTGGCTCCATCTTTCATCACCCGTCGACACACATGACCAGCCCACTGCCATTCATCCTAGCAAATCATATCCCTACATCGGTGACCCTGGTGCGTTTTCTAATCTCCACGTTGAGCATATGGTCTCTAAGCGTGATACCCAACATGGATCATTCCATGGCCGTCGTGCAACTTTGATTTTGTGCATTGCTTCTTTAGAAAACGTCTATGTCTGGCATCCATAGGTCATCACAGGTAACACTCACTAGTCCAGCACTTTTTTTTACTTATTTAAGGTGTGCTTTATATAATATTTACTTCTGATTTTATTTCATAATAAAGAGATGTGAGGCCGCGCGGGAGATATATAAGGTTAAAAGAATAGATTAAATGTGGTCTGTCACCCTTTTGATTGATGACAAAAAAAGGCTAAATTAAATTAACGTAAGTCCCGGATGGACAAGGAACAGGCCTAGATAGTGCAGCAAGACTGGCGAAAGGGCGTCGCTGCGTCCTATAACAGTCTCGAGTGGTGGTTGGAACCTTATATATATATGGTCCAGCACTTGTGTGTACGGCGGGACATCGAGGGAGAGTAGCGTAGCTTAAATGTGGTCTGGGTCCCCCATGGTTGCATATATACATATATTATTATTATTATTATTTAACGTAAGTCCCACATGGACGGGGGACGGGCCTAGGGAGTGCACGATTGAAGCTGACGAAAGGCACCGCTGCGCCTATAACAGCTTCGGGTAAGAGGAGGGAGCCCTTTATGGCTCGGCCATATATGGTCCAGCACTTTTGTTTTTAAATTTTGTGGCATGTCTGACTTGAAAATGTTGCCCAGCCTTCCAAATGCAGACCAACCGAGCTGTATTCTACTATCAATCTTCTTGACTTGACCCCCTCTTCCAAAAGCCAACAGATGACCAAGGTACACATATTCATCTACCACTAATATATTTTTATTATGGATTTTAATGTCTTCAATTTGTGTGTTAGTCAATATTTTTGTCTTTGTCATATTCATGAACATGAATAAGATAGTGGGTTTTATTGTTTTATAATAATAGAGAATTACTGATTATATTGTAAATCACTTTCCCCTCTTTCCCTATGTCCTTTTCAATCCATTATACTTTGTACTTTGCCCCTTTCAGATGTTAATTGATAGGTTAACCATATTAATTAAGTCGTTCACAATGCCCTACGTGAACCACCACCACACAAACCTTTGCGATTTCATTAGCTTGAACCCACGGTAATCACCCCTATAAGAAAAGAATCTTGAATAAATATTTTGTCCCAAATATCCCAAGAGCTATGAATTTTGCAGATCGGCGGGAAAGAATAGACTGCCTTGTCACGTTTAAAAAAATAAAAAGATCGTAGAAGATTTCATTAGTCAGAACCCAACTAACTCTGGTGGGAAGAGCAATTAGTCTGCTGAACGCTGTCTCCTCGGAGATCGAGGTGTTTCATCAGCATCAAAGTGAGAATTTATATTACTTATGTGCGACCTATCATGACATATGGGATCGAGTGCAGGGCGGACACCACAATCACAAAAATCGCTCTCAGAGTGTCAGAAATGTAAACGTTCAGAAATATATCTGGCAAGACACTGCAAGAGAGGATAAGGAATACACGGATAAGGGAGATATGCGAGGTCGAGGATGTCGTTAGGTGGGGATGGCAGAAGAGAAGATACTGGTATGCACTCGTGAGGACAATGGATCCATCCAGACTCCCCTTCATTGTGTTGCACAGCCAGCCCCAACGAAGACGACCCCCGGGCAGACCACCAAAGAGATAGATCGACAGCTGGGAGTCGACTTCGCAGGAGGCCAATTCCTCTTTAGAAACATGCCACTAGGCCTGGCCATGCCAATAGGTCATTCTTGACACTTAGACTTGTAGATCGCTCATGCTGTCAGCGATTAAAACAGCATCATCTGCATATAACAGCTGATGGACATATCGCTCATTTTCGCACCAGCGTTTATTTCAATAATATTTTACCTGTACAAAATAGATGCCTTAAACATTTATGCTGTTTGTAATGTCTGTTGACTTTATAAACTGATTTGATTCGGTTGGATATGATTAGCTTTTACAAAACTTTTTCAGGTGAAACAATTTCTAAGTTTAAAAAACCACTTACAGTTATTTAAAAATATATATTTTAGAACTCTTTTAATTTAAAACTTATAATTATAAAATAATAAAACGTATTTGATTTAACCACGATATGGTTATTATAATTATTGCCAACTAGTTTCGCTTGTACCCATGCTTCGTCAGGTGAAGCTTTTATGTTTTTAACGTACGAATATTGAGCTGATTTTTTTTTAATTATGTAAAATTTCTACACTGAAGAAGGGTGTCCGCATCTCGAAACATGAATGTGAAAAGCGCAAAAAAAAATTGTAAAATTTCAATATTTTTAAATCGAATAAAAGCAATCTCCGTTTACCAAAACTTTTGACATACAAAACAAAACAAATTTCCCAAATACGCCAACAAAACCCAGGAAAAACATAAATTATGAAGCATTTGATCAATAAGGATTTTATTATCTTTTGATCTGCCATGGTTTAGGTTGTTGGATTTTCCTTAATTCACATTCAATCGAGTTTTCAAAAGGGCCCGGTATCAATTTACATTGAAATACTTTTCTCAATAAGCCCGACCCGCAAGACTCGCTCGATAGCAGGTGGTTAACAGTATAGAATCCATTTTTGTATTAAACTGTCTGGGAGTGAGTAAACCCAGCAAAAGAGCATAGAATACAAAATTACAATACATTTTTACTTGGGAACTTATCCAAAAAAAATCACAAATAAGCGATTTAGAGTGAAAAAATAAATGCCTTTTCATAAACAGTCAAACATCGATGTATCAGAAGAGATCATGATTTTTTTAACACAATTAAGTAATCCAGTATTTGTATACATTAAAAAAATGTGTATAAAAACTGATCAAAGTTATAAGCATATAAAAATTGAAGAGTTTTCTCTAGACGTTGTCTAGTAATGAGTGATAATTGGGTTGAGAGCCTTTCACATTATATTAATAAAGTTTTTTTTTCTTAATGCTTATTTGTTCGGCCATCACAGTGGCTATCCCCCTTAAACATAAGGGTTGAAACGCAAGATGCTTTAATTGATCAATTCCCACAAGAACACGTGTCATCAAACAAACAGATGCAACTGAAATTTTTTACTTGTAACACGTCCTCAATAAAGTTTTATTTTTAAAATTTAATCGTGTTGTAAGTTATTCCATCCATCCACTCATTGATCTGGAGCCGGCTTGGAGTGTGGTTCGGTGATATGGAGTCCCGCAAGGCGAGATAGTTCAGAAAACATTTCTGAAATATCTCTACATTAGAGAGCTTAGTAGCAATCCGTGGCTTTATCCCACTGCATTCCTCTTGGGCATGCTGGGGACCAATAGTTTGCAAATAAGAAGAGATGGGTGCACACTTACCCATTTCTTCAGACTTATCAGGGAATTCTTAGAGAACTCCGTTATCTTGGAGGCTATCCATCTTTATGTTCCAGATGGTTATCTTCGACAGCGTCAGCACAGACTGTTTTATCTCCCAGCATGCAGAACCAACCTGCCTCTGGTGATGCCGGTGGGGAGAGCAATCAAACTGCTGAACACGATCGCTTCGGAGATCGACGTCTTTCATATTCGTGAAAATACGTTCAGAAGACAAATACTCTTGACTTTGGAGAGTATCTTGTATTCCTAATGTCGAACCATCTCTCATGCGTTCCTGGTATTATATATTTTTTATGTTTTACCTGTTCTCAAAAGACGCCTTAAACTATAATTGTTGTTTGTAATATCTTTTGAGATAATAAACTGATTTGATTGATTGATTGAAATCCTCACCCAAAGGATAAAACATAAAATTACAAAAAATCACAGTGTACTGCTTTGCTTGTAATTTAAAAGCCAAATTTGATTAAATAATGTTAAGTTTTGTTCGCGAAGATTCAAATGCTTCGAATTGTAATATTCGTTTACTTTTGACATAGAAAAATACGTATCACGCGATTTGGTAGAATACAGTATCAGACAACTCGCCTGGTAGAATACAATAGCCAGACTCTGAACGCGGGTACTGTTGATTCTTCGAAGCCCAAACCCAAACAATACACTTCGCTTGATCTCAGCAATCTTTGTATACTAGACCGAACACTAATTTGATTAATTGCCTTGGAACTGGGATGTTTTGATAGGTAGGCGTCCGTGGAGGTAGTATTCACACGTGGCGGGAGCATAAGACAACTTTATTTAAAATATTTTGATAGCAGTACATAACGGAGTTCTAGTGCCAACCCTTATTTATGGAAGTGAAGCTTGGAGCTGACAAAAAATGATGAAAGTAGAATAAATGCTGTAGAAATGAAATCACTGAGAATAATGTACAGGAAAACGATAAATGATGATTACATCACAAGTAAAATTATTGAAGGATCCCTGAGATGTTTTGGACATATAGAACGAATGGACGAGTGAATAATGATTAAAATGTTATATAAATGTAGTGTGAGTGAAAATAGAGGTCGTGTAAGACCAAGGAATGCTAAACAACGCATTGGTTCGGAGCAGACTCGGGGTTCTGTGATATGGAGAAAAAATTTCTGAGGTATCTCTACATGAGGGAGTATGGTAGTTATCCGTGGCTCTATCCCACGGCATTTACTGGAGGATGTTGGTCTTTTTGTTCCCGATAGATATCTCCGACAGCGACAGCACAGATTGTTTAACCTACCGGCCGCCAGAACCAATCTGCCTCTGGTGACACCGGTGGGAAGAGCAATTAGTCTGCTGAACGCGGTCTCCTCGGAGATCGACGTCTTTCATGTTAGTGAAAGTACGTTCAGGGGGCAAATACTATTGACTTTAGAAAGTATTATATCTTGTCTTACTAATGTTGAACCATCTCTAATGCGTTCCTGGTACTTTGTTGTATTTTTATGATATTTTACCTGTACTTAATAGATGCCTTAAACATTTTCCTGTTTGTAATGTCTATTGAGTTAATAAACTGATTTGATTTGATTTCATTTGATTTGATTTGACAGAACGGTATAGCGGTCTATTCTCTCTGCCTACCCCTACGGGGAAACGGCGTGATGGTTAAGAGTCCTCTCTTGCCGCATTTCGAATTCCTCTATTTATGAACACTTTTATTTTTGGATTTAATGATTTTGATTTTCATGTATTTTCATAACACTTTTCATTTCAAAGCCTTCAAGTAGTTTCTTTTGGTTCCTCCCCTCACTGTTCATCCTCTTCTCGCCCGTATTTAATATATTCCGAGCACATGGCCGTCGCGTCTGACGTCAAGTGTCTTCAAATGTGATTTAAATTAATTCTGATATTTTGGATCAACAATTCGTTCAAACATTATCTCCCGGTGCTGCCTTTAGAGTTTTGTTACGCATAAACTTACCAATAGAAATAAGATACGATGTAAATAGATTATCACAACTGAAAGGGTCTATTCGGGGATCGTACATTGACTCTTGGATTATACCATATCACTAGATTCCTTCTGTAACTTCGTTTTTGTATATATTTGGTGGCGGTCTATTCGTTCTGCCTACCCCTTTGAAGAGACGGTGTGATATATATATATGGTTCCCACCACCACCCTAGACTGTTATAGGACGCAGCGACGCCCTTTCGTCAGTCTCGCTGCACTATCTAGGCCTGTTCCTTGTCCATCCGGGACTTACGTTAATTTAATTTAGCCTTTTCTTGTCATCAATCAAAAGGGTGACAGACCACATTTAATCTATTCTTTTAACCTTATATATCTCCCGCGCGACCTCACATCTCTTTATTATGAAATAAAATCAGAAGTAAATATTATATAAAGCACACTTTAAATTAGTAAAAAAAAACACATTAAAATTATTTAAAACACACATTAATTCACAATACACAATAGGACAAATATATAACAAACTAAATTTTAAAACAGGAAGAAGATAGTGTATGAGGGAGGCGGGAAGATGTGTGATAGTTAGTTAATTAGTAACTATAACGTCACCTGAGAGAAAGAAGGTTCCAACTTTTTTTTTTTTTAAGTAACATAGAAGTTCCCGCCACATACCCAGGGCGTTATAGGGCGTTGCGGCGCCCCTTTATCAGCCTCGCTCGTACACTCCCTGGGCCCGGACTTACATTTAAAGACGGCAACAACGAGGGGGTGCCAGACCACATTTAATCTACTCCATCCTACTTCTATGCTCCGCTGTACTTTATTGAATAAATAAACATAATATATAATACATGAACATTTTTGGAACATTATATAAAAGATAAAAAGAATGATACACCACAGGTATATACAGCGGGAAGAACAGGAGAGGCAGAGGAGATAAATGCGGGATGGGAAAAAGAGAAAAAAAAAATGTGGAGTACAGTTTTTGGCATGTAGGACAAAGAAGGTTCGAACTGTCAGAAGTAAAAAGCTGAGAAAAATTAAGTCAAAGTTTTGTTGGTTTCGGGTGTGTATCTTGGAATAAAAGGTTTCCATCTGAAGCAGGTGAAATTCTTTTACCGAGATTCGTGTAAATTTTCTCTGGTGACAGTTGGAATAATAAAGTTGTAAGTGTAAATGAATCCTTCTTTAGGGAATCGTGTGTTTTGAATGATCAGATGGAACTTGATTCTTTTCGTAACATCAAAATGACGATACTATTGCATGTTTTGTTTAATTGTACGCATAGATAAGGGTAGTAGAAACCATTTTCACAAAAAAAGTGAAATTTTGATAGTTGGAACCCTCTTACTCTCAAACTAACTAACTAACTAACCATCACGCCGTCTCCCCGAAGGGGTGGGCAGAAAGAATGGACTGCCACACCTTTCTTTCCTGACATATTTCTCTCGCTTCCTCAACATTCATACATCGTGTCATGCACGCGCGTCGATTTCTCTGACTCCTCCATGGCCGACATTCAATATTTGATTTATTTGATCGTGCCACGTTTTCCTCGGTCTTCCTCTATTTCTGGTACCATTTACATCATTAACATATAATTTTTTTACCATTCTTTCTTCATTCATTCTTTCCATATGTCAAACCATCTTAATGATCCTTTCATTATTTTGTTCATGACACCATCATTCGCACCGCATTCACTTCTTATATTTTCATTCGACACTCTATCATACACAGAATATCCACATATTCGTCTAAGAGATCTCATTTCTACTGCATTTATTCTACATTCATCCTTCCTTTGCCAGTTCCATGCTTCGCTTCCATACATAAGGGTCGGTAGAAGAACACCATTGTGCACTTCTAGCTTTTTTGGATAGGTTTTTGTTTGCGATGACAACTTTAAGTGCACCATTCACTTTGTTGCCTGCCCCAACCCTTCTTTCAATATCCCTCTCCACTCTCCCATCTCTTGTAAACATACTACCTAAATACACAAACTCAACTACATGCCCCAAGTTTTCACCATTCACGCTAATGTTACTCTCAGGTGACGATAATCAAATGATTTAACTGAAATCTCTTGATGGAAGTTCATTTTAAATAATAATTAAATAAATAATTAAATAGTTTGTTGTGTTTTTGGGTAACACCGTGTGATAACTCCTTCTCGACCGACGTTTCGGAGATCGTTGCAGTCTCCATCTTCAGGACACAACACATATCACATTCATTACCCTGAAGATGGAGACTGCAACGATCTCCGAAACGTCGGTCGAGAAGGAGTTATCACACGGTGTTACCCAAAAACACAACAAACATATTGCTGCCAACCGTGAAAATCTACGCAATTAAATAATTAAATAACTACTTCCACATTTGTCTTTATTTCGACAGCGAGCCTGGCGAAACCGGTCACTGTCGAAATAAAGACAAATATGGAAGTAGTTATAAAGAACATATCTTCTTGGATTTGAGTAAACACTGTTTTTATTCCATTTTTATTTATAACTATATCGTTCGATATGGACCTCTTCCATTTTTTCCCACTCGTCCCTGTCTTGATCCAGGTCATCCCAGTTTTTCTGACAATTTCATTACTTCATCTTTAAGGTGGCCTCCTGACACCCATTTCTTTGTCCAAGACCCCAATTGAATATTCTGGGTGTCAATCTGGTACTGCACTGTCTGGCTATATGTCCAATCGATTGCTACTTCAATTATTAATCAAATAAGATTCATTCCCACAGAACGTTTTTTTTTAAATAAATTTTTCACTATGCAGAATTTGGTGAGTCGCTTGAATTAACTAGAATATGTTTTATTAACTATCTTGTGGATTGGTTCCTTTCTGCTATATTGCTTTCAATTAAATGAGGTAATCAAGACAACAGCTTGGCGAAACAGATTCATACATTTATTCATAGAGAAACTAGTCAACTCTAAATGTACTCGTATATATATATCTAATACACACCGGGATTTGTTTTGTACATATTATATATCACCCTATCAATTCTCCTGTCAATTTAAAGGATATACATTAAGGCTTAGTGTAAGTAGAATACAATGTTAATATTTCTTACTAAGGAAGTGAATACAAAGTAATGCTTGAGCAATTATTATAGACCCCAAGATTAGCGCAAAACAATTAATTATAAGAAAGTTCCCATTACATGACGTAAATGTAAAATTATTATTATTATTATTATTATTTTGTGAAATCGCTCTTTAAATCATTATAGTGCAAGTCAATTCGATGCTAATATTATAGGCATCGAATTTTTATGAATTAAATTAAATACTGTTTTTTCCACTTTTGAGTTTATTTTTCTCGACATGTTTCGAAGGTTTACACCTTCATCATCGAGTATATACGATATAAACTAACCATAAGTACTGTAAACGCCTCGACTACCACATTCTGTTTCCAAAAAACAATTTACATCTTCGTCTCTATTGAGATACAATTAATCCTTAAAAATGATTCACCCGCAATGGGTAAAATCCAGTATTTGTCCACAAGTATTTGTAAACATTCAAAAAAACAAATTATTAATAAAGTTTTTAATAATAATATGGAGTTTAACATCATTATTCAAGTAACAATAAATAATAAGAAATACCCAACCTACAAAATAAATAAAGTTTCATAAAAATTTCCGAGTTAGAGAAGTGTTTTTTTTTTATATAGAAAGTTTGAATAGCCTCTGCCTTAAATAATCGTAAAATATTTAATGTTTTTATTTTTTATTCCTTTAACTAAACTGAAAGAATTCTCTTTGTTGTGAAAGTTAACTTAGGACCCAATCGACGTTATCCCTTATTTGGGGTTCAAAAGATCCATCCCAAAAAAAAACTACTGGAATACTCGTATACAACATATATAAGTACTTGTTTATTTTTTCATTATAACGTTAATAAAGAACTTTCGTGAATTTAGGCTTCAAACATGTAAAATACCTTTCTTTTAAATTAAACTTCTTTACAGAAAAAAAATAATTCCTTATTCAACATAACCCAATAGACCCTTGTAAATTGTCTAAAACGTTTTAACTATTTTTAGAATCCGAAAAAGGTTTCATACAACCTACACACTAAGCCCTACCTTGAAAGGGTGCTTATTGACCAATTGTACTTAAGTTGAAATTTCAAATATATGTATTTTTAGAGGAAAATAAACTCTCTAACATAAAAAATATAAATGACGACTTTTGAAGCAGAGTAGCAAGAGCTATGACTGCCACACCGAAGGTCCCGGATACGATTCCCGGCGATGACAATTTGATTCTTACACTGTTTAGCGTTTTAAAATTCAAACTAAGTAACTAACCATCATGCTGTCTCCCCGAATGGGTAGACAAAAATAATAGACTGCCACACTTTTCTTTCCCGATATATTTCTCTCTCTTCCTCAACATACATTCATCGTGTCATGCACGTGCGTCGATGTGAACGGAGTACGGAGTCGAAGTAGATCGAGGAAAACATGGCATGATCAAATTAATCAAATGTTCAAGGTTGGTCATTCTTATTATTATTTCTATTCTTATTATTTTGTTAAATCGCTCTTTACATCATTACAGCGCGAGCCAAATGGATGTAAAGGGTAATAGCTATCATATTGATTCTTGTGACATGTGATAGGTAAGCTAATCTTTCGCCATTTTATTGTCACGTGAATTCTACACCTGACCAAAGAGTGTGTGACTATCACACTGCAATCGCCGGGAATCGAACCGGGAACCTTCGGGGTGGCAGTTTAAGCATTTACCACTCTGCCACGATGATCGACGTGCGTGCATGACTCGCTGTATGAATGGGGATGAATCTAGAGAGGTATCTCAGGCTAGAGAAGTGTGGCGGCATTCTCTCTGAATACCCCTGCGGGGAAACGGCGTGATGGTTTGTTGTTGTTCTTGTTGCATATTTGCTTCAGTCGATATATTTATATTTATGTTTGGATACTCTGTGTATGATAGAGTATCGAATGGAAATATAAGAAGTGAATGCGGTGCGAATGATGGTGTCATGAACAAAATAATGAAAGAATCATTAAGATGGTTTGGACATATGGAAAGAATGAGTGAAGAAAGAATGGTAAAAAAATTATATGTTAATGATGTAAATGGAACCAGAAATAGAGGAAGACCGAGGAAAACGTGGCACGATCAAATAAATCAAATATTGAATGTCGGCCATGTGAGGAGTCAGAGGAATCGACGCGCGTGCAAGACACGATGTATGAATGTTGAAGAAGCGAGAGAAATATGTCAGGAAAGAAAAGTGTGGCAGTCCATTCTATCTGCCTACCCCTTCGGGGAGACGGCGTGATGGTTAGTTAGTTAGTTAGCAGTAAAGGCTTTGGGTGGACCATTTTTTTCCCAGAACCAATTATTGATTTGATATCTTTCACCATTTTTACGTGTCTTGTTAACATGTTTTCCAAATAGAAAAATTCGTCAGCTTGTCCCGATTTCTCGTCGTCAGATTTTATGTGACACTTCATCATACACCCTTCTTCTCGAATACCATGATTTTAGATAGAGATGCGAAATATATAGGTTGCGGATTTCCGTCTACCAGAAAATTAACGGTCCAAGACTGACATAAGTGCTCTCTAGTAATTCTCCCCAATAAACTTATACTATGAAGCTTTGGGTTCCAATCTCACACACACACAAAAGACAAAACACGCCAAACTGTAATAAAAAATATATAATAGATACTTTCATATGAAACACTTACGAGTAATTCGTGGTGTGGCATTATTAATCTTTCCCTTACGGTGCTAAAATAAAAACGTGCGTTCCGGTGAAGGGGAGTCAGTACGCGTTAAAAAATTAGCGATTTTAAATCGGAAAATTCATAGCTAATCCCCTTATTTAATTATAATTGAAGTCAAAAATTAAAATAATTGAGGTTTGATTGCTAAAAACATTTAAAAAAAACATCTGGCAACGCTCACGGAACGGGCATAGACCCGCTCTGGTTGCAAGCCCGAAAGCGACTGCCGCCGGCGCGGAGTGAGAACATTGAGCTAGAACATATGCAATATAGTGTCGCGTACTCAGCGCTACGAATTTTGTTTCCGATATTTACAAAATACCTCCGATGTACCCGATGAATTCTGATTATTATTAATATTATTTTTTTAATCAATGCGTAAATATATTATGGAGGAATACCTAAAATCTTAACCTTGTATTTATTAAATGTATAGAGATATTGATGGTTATTAGAAGCAACGTGTAGAAGATACCCATCACAGGGAAGGGAGGGTTAAAAATAATTTATAACACTTGAACAAATCTGTCATCCCAAACAAAAGTTCTCAAAAAAAGCTTAAATGGCAGTGCCCAATGGTGTTCTTGTACTGACCCTTGTGTAGACCTTATGTACAACTCAGAAATCCTGAGTGATGTAGGTCTGTTCGTTCGTAATAATTAATTTTCTTCGACAAATGGGCCATAGATTCAGGTCAGACTGAACAGACTGAGATGGGCCGGTCACGTGCAGAGGATGCCGTCATCGCGAACCCCAAAAAGATTGCAGGAGTGGCACCCAGGTGGTAAAAGACCAATTGGACGACCAAGGCTGCGATGGGAGGATGATGTTGGGAAAGATGAGGACAGGGGGAGCTAGAGGCGAAGAATACTGGAAGCTAAGGCTCGATATGGGCTGTAGGGCCATCGAAGAAAGAAAAAAAGGCCCCTATATTGTCTTATCTCCCACGATGCAGAACCAACCTGCCAATGGTTATGCCGGTAGGTAGAGCAATATCGTGTCACCTTGGAGGTCGACGTATTTAGTGATAGTGTAGTTGACCTGAGGGAGGCGCTGTCTCTGTCATTGTTATAATTGTGAGTTCATCATATTATTTCATTATGTGTTATTTACTGTTGTATCTATGCGCCCTTGAGGTGATTACATCACAAAAACGGCGCTTTAAAAGTTAGCATATTATTATTATTATTATCTCAAACTTTTGGTTAACAATATTATGTATCATTGGTGTATTGGAATGTAGTTATATAATGCTTTTGATATGTTTAAATAAATAAATGAAATATATGGAAGCAAAGTCGAAAGAGTTATGAACAAAACAATAAAAAAAGGTCGTTAAGATCATAGGTTTCCAGGATTTTCTGGGCCACCGTCCCTTTTACAAGAAAAATAAGCGTTCAACGCCCCCCTCCCATAAAAGTTATTCGAAATATGGGAAAATGATTACAATACATACAACTTCAAAATAAACCAATATTTAAGTTTAATTTGCTTTATTAGTACCTACGTGATTATCGTGTTTTCTTTTTTGGACTTTATAGACTATATTTTTTTTATCTGCCCACGCTTTCTATTTTTTTTGGGTCTTCTACTGCCCCCCTGAAAGTCTCAAACGCCCACAAAGGGGCGTTATCGCCCACTTTGAGAACCTAGGGTTTAGACGGTTGGGATACGTGGAAAGAATGAATGAAGAAAGAATGATAAAAAAAGTATATGTTTACGATGTAAAAGGAACTAGAAATAGAGGAAGACCAAAAAAAACATGGCACGATCAAGTAAATCAAATATTGAATGTCGGCCACATGAGATGTCGGAGAAATCGACGTCCCTGCGTTACCCGTGAGAGAAATTTGCCAGGAAAGAAAAGTGTGGCAGTCCATTGTTTCTGCCTCTCCTTTCCGGAAGACAGCGTGATAGTTAGTCAGTTAGTAAGACAGTGTAAGAATCGCATTGTCATCGCCGAGAATCGAACCTGGGACCTTCGTTATGGCAGTCATAGCTCATGCCACTCTGCCACAAAATTCGTAATTTGTTTTATTTTTATTAGAGAGTTTATTTTCCGCCAGTGTGTTCCGAAAATATTTGAAATTTCAACATAAGAACAATTGACCCTTGAGTACCATTTCATGGTTGAGAACCTTCTTTCCAATTTAGCCAGGAACAATTCCTGCAGTCCCAGAGTGCAATTTAAGCCATTCTAACAGGAATTAATTCTTGCTACTTTGAACTCTTTGAGTGTTTTCAAAATATTTAAATACAGGTTCATAACATTTCTATTTTAATGCAAGAAATGCGCCAATCGACCCATTAAGAGTAGCCATACCGTGAAGACGTCTTTCGAAACTAATTTGAAACTTGCAAATGGGAAAATGTCTCGGTAACAGGATACGTTTTATTCTATTTATTTCGAATGAAAGGTTCTTAGTTTTCGCGGAGGGTGCAAATTCAACCCCTACCCGTATTCAGGGTGAAAAAGATACAGATTCAAAAACTTCAAATACAACTTTTTTAAGAACTTCAAATATTAAATGTCTTCTTCTTCTTCTTCCTTGTTGTAAACCTATGTGGTATGTTCTCCGGAGTGTTGCTCCTCCTGTGAGGTAGACTCCCAGCTGTCATTCCATCTTTTAGGAGGTCTTCCACGAGGACGAGTCCCATGAGGCTGATTATGCAACACAATATAGGTTAGTCTGGTGGTGTCCATTCTTTGGACATGCCCGTACCAGTCACTTTTTCGCTGTCTGCTCCATCTTATAATATCCTCAACCTCACATATCTTTCTCATTTTGATGTTCCTCATGCGATTTCTCTACTCATGCGTGTCTTGCCTGCTGTCTTCATTTCGGAAGTCCTCAAAACTTGTTTGGTCCTTACTGTGTGTGCCCTTGCTTCGACGCCATATGTTATTATTGGTCTATATAGATTCTCATCTTAGTCTTAAGAGCCATGTCTTTGTTTTTCAAGCAATCTGAGGGAGTCTCTATTTCAGAGAAAAAATTTAAGTCATCAGAAAATAATAGGAAATTTGAAAATTTTATTTCATTAGATATAGCATTAATCAATATCGTGAAAAGTAATGGTCATAAATTGGATGATAAAGTCCAACTGTTTCTCTATCGCTTTATTAACTTGTTCTCAATATATAAATACAAACACATAGAGACAACAAAACAAGGCCAATTACATGCTACCACAAATATTATATAACAACGTACATAAGGTTAAATATATAAGAAGAATAAAGGAATATTTTAATGAATCAAAGAGAAAAATTGTAATACTAGTAATAATTAATAATTAAAGATTAAATATAATATAAAAATGTACAAAGGAGGTTGCTCCAACCATTTTTTTTAAATTACACTCATTACGATGGAACACATCGATGTTATTAAAACACTTATTGTACATGTCGCATATCGGGTACACTGCTGCACTTTGAGCGTAATTGGTCCAATAAGCAAGCTAGGTTTGCACTTAATAAGAGGTCGAAAATAATATAATCGAATAATAAAGACCTAAAACTGAGAATACTCCTCATCAAGACCTATGTATGGAGTATCTTAAGGTACGGCTGCGAGACATGGTGCCTATCCGAAAGAGATAAACGGAGACTACAAGCTTTTGGAAGGGTGGTCCTATAGAATACTATTATGAATTTCCTGGAGAGACCACATTACAAATGAGGAGGTTCTCCAAATAATCGAAGGAGGAAGGCACCTGCTCAGGACCTTGTCCGAAAGGCGTGCAAGATGGATCGGCTATCTAGCACGACAAGAAGGTCTCTTGCATGCTATAATGGAGGGTATGACCGAGGGGACAAACTCTAGGGGACGCCCACGCCGAGAGTACCTGGAGTACCTGTTGGTGGACGTGCGCTGCTCATCATATGCAGATTTCAAAAGAGCCGCACAAGACGGGGATGAATGGAAGAGAAGAATAGAGGAAATTTCTGCAAAACTATCCCAGGATTGAAACCAGAGAGAGAGAGTGTGTGTGTGTGTGTCTTGTGCGAAGCATACTAGTAATTTGCTAAGAAGCTCGGGGTGGTTTATTTTGAAGTGAATGATTTTGTGAAGCAACATCTTATCGTTAATTGTAATCAAGGAATAAAAAGCAACGGCAGAATTGTAATTTGTAAAGGTTTGATACCAGAATTATACCTGTGTAAAAGTAACAGAAAATTGTAGACATTTGTTGTTATATGTTTGCCGGTTTGTCATTTATATGATTACTCACATAAGGCAAATCGCTTTGTCCATTAATATTGAACCCTATTACTCATTCTGTATACAGTTGTACATTATAAAGAAAACAAAGCAGAATCGATTGTCTATGCTTTCATAAAATATTCATATTCCATTTTATTTTTTTGAAAAACGTTTTATCACCATGCAAATTGAATCTCTTGTGATTAAAAGTTTTGTTGAAATATCACTGGAGAAAGGGTAGAAATAGTTTATACATAATTACACAATATGACGACCTTCGTGGCAGAGTGGTAAGAGCTCTGACTTCCATTCCGAAGGTCCCGGGTTCGATTCCCGGCGATGGCAGTGTGATTGTCACTCTGTCATTGGTCTGGTGTAGAATTCACGTGACAATAAAATGGCCATAGATTGGCTACCTATCACATGTCACGAGAATCAATATAATAGCTAAAATAAATTGTATACAGTAATTGGGTTCAAACGACCTGTTGTATACATAATAATAATAATAATAATAATAATAATGATTATACTAGTTGTAACCCGTGAAATATTCAGCTGTTTCGTCATTGTAACACCTGATGATGTCAATAGAAAACCTGTCAGTAAGAGAGGTAATCAAAAGTCAATTTATTTTTAAAATAATATAATATTTCATAACTGTTAATGAAAAAACTTTGTTTTTGTATTACAAATGTTTTTTTTTTTTTTCGATAGCTGTTTCATCATCCAATGTTGACATCATAAGGTGTTACAAACCAACAAAATTGTAACACCTGATGATGTCAACATTGGTTTGATGAAACAGCTGTCGTAAAATAAAATACAATTGTGATACAAAAACAAAGTTTTTTCATTAACAGTTATAAAATGTTCAAGTATCATAGTGTTTCGGCCAAAACAATAGACTATATAACATAATATAATACATTATTAACACTTATGATGTCACTAACTAACTATCTAACTAACCATCATCCCGTCTCCCCGAAATTGTAGGCAGAATGAATGGACTGTCACACTTCAACCGATGCGGCACTCCATCATTCTCTTTTCGCACCGCGGGAGACGCGGTGTGATGGGTAGCGAACCTCATCGCCACCAATAGGCATCTCCCGCGCACACTTTGATCTTAAAACATCTACAAAATAAATCTCTAACAAATTATATAAAATAAAATAACAAAATAAAAATAATTTATTTTAATTTAATTTAAGTAGGTTATTTTGCATTTAAGTAAATATGTATATATTTTTTTACAAAATATAGCGAGATTTAACTTGTTTACAACGTATTTAAATCACTGGAACCCAATAATTTCCTTTTTTTTTTTAATTTTTAGATTTTCAATTTCTCTACTTCTTCTTAATACAGAAAAACACATGATGTCCCAATTTTTTTATTCACTTTTTTAATGTCGCGACAGCTGTTTCGCCAATATCGGTTGACGAGACAGCTGTCGCAAAAATAAAAATAGATTGTGATACTAAAACAGCGTTCAAATTTTAACAGTTAACAAAAAATTTATATTATTATATAAAAACTAACTAACTAACTAACCATCACGCCGTCTCTCCGAAAGGGTAGGCAGAAAGAATGGACTGTCACACTTTTACTGATGCGGCACTCCATCCTTCTCTTTCCGCCCCGCGGGAGACGCGGTGTGATGGGTTGCGAACTTCATCGCCACCAATAGGCATCTCCCGCGCACACTTCGATCGTCCAACACCCACAAAATAAATATAAAACAAATAATATAAAATACAATGATATAAAATAAAATAACAAAATAAAAATAATTTAACACAAAATGTTCTTTTTAGATGGTGCACATACTAACTATTTATTTTATGTTCCACGAATCCACCGTTTTTTTTAATTTAGCGTATAATGTAATAACACATAATGTTTTTTTCGATGTTGCAAATGATATATTATAAATAATATAATATACATAATGTATTTTACAGTATACAAAACTATAGGTACTTCGCGTCATTTGAATATTTTAAAGTCTTTCCAACAGCCCCTATTTTCTCATCCCTTATCTAGGAAATAAATAATATTAGTTTATCAATTTATAAGATTATGCAAATTTGTTTGAAACGGTTAGTAGAGTTGGTTATTTTGCATTTCCATCCCTTAGAATAATATCATACAAAATTGCAGGGTGACCCAGATTAATTTATGCACAAGAAAATAATGGAATTTTCCATAATTACGTATTCATAAAGTAAATATATATATTTTTTACAAAAAAGGCGTTTGTTTACAACGTATTTAAATTCGAATTTTTCTACTTCTTCTTAATACAGAAAACATTAATAATAAGAATTTAAGTTAACCGAATGATTTAACTGAATTATCTTGATGGAGGTTCATTTGAAATATTAATTAAATAAAACGATGTTTTTAACCTGTCTTTATTTCTGTTCTAGTCTGTCGATGCCAGCGAGCCTGGCGAAACCAGTTGCTGTCGAAATGAAGACAAAAGTGTAAGTAATTAAAAACAGTTATTGTCCATTGTTTTGCCGAAACACTATGAAACTTCAACATTATTTATTAACTGTAAAATTAAAAAACTCTTTTTATGGTATGACATTTTTTTTCGCGACAGCTGTTTCGTCAACCTATGTTAACATCATGAAGTGTTACAATATTTTTTCAACTGTTAAAATTAATTTTCGTGATTTTTCGAACCTTTATGTGTATTTTCTCCTATGTCAATTTAAATATAAAAAAATAATGAAAGTAGAATAATTGCAGTGAAAAACATGTGTATAATACAGTGTCTAAAATAAAATAGAATAAGTGAATGCAGTGCGAATGAAAGTGTTATGAACAAAATATTGAAAGTAGTTAAGATGGTTTGGACAAATGAAAAGAACGAATGAAGAAAAAATGGTAAAAAAGTATATACTAACGATGTAAATGGAACTAGAAATAGAATAAGACCGAGGAAAACGTGGCACGGACAAATAAATCAAATAGGAATGTCGAGCATGTGAGGAGTCGGAGAAATTGACGTGCGTGAATGACACGATGTACGAGTGTTGAGGAATCGAGGGAAATATGAGACGGCGTGATGATTATGTGTTTTATTATTATTATTATTATTCAGGCATACGGACACAACCGAAACTTCCGTCATCTGTTTTTTTCTACTCTTATAAAAAGATTTTTTAAATATCAAATTGCGAAAACCTTTTTCCGGTGCACACTGTAAAAAATAAGTATATTATATAATAATAAATCGACTATGCCACAGCGGACCGCGGATACAGGGTGGAACGTGACCGGGGTAACACATTGTTACTAAGAAAACGCAATACGCAATAAATATAATGTAATCCCAATGAAAATATTTATCAAACCCCAATCAGCGGCCTCCATCATAATTATTGGGGGTTACCGCACGATTTATGGCGGAAGCAAACGACCGCACGTGCTTTTGTTACGCTGTTTACAATAACAAAGACTTTTCAAAACTTTATACTGGGTGTAATCAAACGAAAACAAACATCGTTCAATAATTTGAAGCTGGATTTTTTTATACAACAGGTCACTTGAACCCAATTACTGTATACAATTTAAGGATTAATTGTATCTCAATAGAGACAAAGGTGTAAATTGTTTTTGGAAACAAAATATGGTGGTCGAGGCGTTTACAGGACTTATGACCTGTCATTGGTTGGGTTAAGCGTTCGCTTTATGTAATACGACATTCTCCATTCCGCCCTTCTTTCGACCACCAGGTCTGACAATTATTTTTGAAAGATGTATATATGCTACTATGTTGAGGAACATTTCACATATTTTAGTTCAATCTACACTAGCGCCATCTATTAATCTTAATCTTAATAGATGGCGCTAGAGTAAATTGAACTAAAATATGTGAAATGTAGCATATATACATCTTTCAAAAATAATTGTCAGACCTTGTGGTCGTAAGAAGGTCGGAATGGGGAATGTTGTATTACATAAAGCGATCGCTTAACCCAACCAATGACAGGTCATAAGTCCTGTAAACGCCTCGACCACCATATTCTGTTTCCAAAAATAATTTACATCGTCTCTATTGAGATACATTCAATCCTTAAATAATTAACCCGCAATGGGTAAAATCCAGTATTTGTCTACAAGTATTTGTCTACATTCAAAAACAAAAAAAAATGTTGTATTCAACTTGTTTTTAGTTATTATATTGATTATCATGACATCTGATAGGTAGCTAATCTATCACAATTTTATTGTCACATGCCTATATCGAGCCTTGGCCTCCGTCAACTTTCGCCTCCAGCAGTCCCTGTCCTCAGCAGTCTTCCTCCAGTTCAGCACCCAAAGAAGTTGTGCTGCATCCCTCTTTACTTCGTCCTCCCACCCAAGCCATGGTCTTCCCACCCTTCTCCTTCAACCGGGTGTCCAGTCATAATGCATTTGGGGACCCGTGAGATCGGTATCCTCTGTACATGTTCAGCCCATCTCAATCTTTGTAGCTTTATGTGTGTGGAGATGTTGGTTTGTTTCATATTTAACAATTTTTGCAATTCTTGTATTCTCCATGCGGTCCACGCGGTCTCTCCAAAAGCACCTTCTGCTTTTCCCCCATCTTTATGTTCTTTTGGGGGTATGTGGTGAGAGATAAAAGCAGTGGAGGTTTCAGCGCTTATTGCAGGTCACAAGTAATGATACGTTAACAGTATTATGTACTCGTGATGGAACATGCGCCTGGACGTCGATAGCAGCTGGGGCTGATGGCTCACTGGGCAGTAGCGTCGGTTGGCGGGAGCGAAGACTCGTCGGAAGTTACGCGGCGTAGTAGTGTAGACAGTTGCGTAGCTCGGTAGGAGAGTCGGAGGTTTCTCGTACATAGACTTGACAGCGTAGACTCGTGTCGGTTAAAAGTCGCAAGAAGTAATGACGTAGTAGCGTGGCTTCGTAGGTCGGCTGGAGGGAGTCCGAGATCCCTCGTGGCGTAGACTTATTAACGTAGACTCGTGTCTGTTAAAAGTCGTAATACTGACTGACGTATTGGGTGGTCGGAAGTACCGCTTTTATATGCTTTGCTTCCCTTTGTACACGATGCCTTGCTCTAGTGACCTAGTGCAATGTTTGTCATAATTGCGATAAGTAGGTCCTAAGTCAGGCGTTTTCGGTTATTCGTGTCATATATTTCATCATGAAATATGCTGGTTTAGCAGTTGAATTCCACTTATGTGGGTCACCTACCATACATTCTCAACAGCATAGACAGACCTTATCGTTTCATTTCTGATTCAATCTCTGAGGGTTTTGCCTGCGATGGAGCGTAGGGTTCGTATTTCTACTACTCTGAGAAGGTTCTAAGTCTTATTGGTATCGGCTCTGACTCTTATTCCATACGTCACAATGGGGCCGACGC
This sequence comes from Lepidostoma basale, assembly GCA_022606425.2. Classification (NCBI taxonomy): domain Eukaryota; kingdom Metazoa; phylum Arthropoda; class Insecta; order Trichoptera; family Lepidostomatidae; genus Lepidostoma; species Lepidostoma basale. Next base: position 242,979 of record JAHDVF020001314.1, read on the forward strand.
ATGCTTTATATATCCTGACTTTACTTTCGTTTAGCATGTATTTGTTCCTCCATATGGTGTCGCGCAAGCAGCCAGCCACGGCTGTCACTTTGTTGTTTTGTGCTCGCATGGTTAAAAGCCTTCCGTAGCTCATAGTACGGAATAAATTCTAATACTGATGATTTTAAGCCTTGGTGTTAGTCCATTTTATTTCTGTGCATTCAGTAATGTTTTTTCTACTATACCAAGCAACTGATGTATATAAACAATGTAAGGAGTAACGCATTGTTACTAGACCTGTAGAACCGCTTCGGTAGTAAACACTTCTCTAACCATTAACATGACAATTTACTCAATAAGCCGCAAATGCGACAGAAAGGTGAAGTATAAATCCTTGTTCAGTGGCGGCGCGGCGTCTTCACTTAATTTTTTTTTTTTTTACAAAAACACAAATTAATGAACGATGGAGATAGACAAAGTGAAGATTAAAAAATAATATTATGACGTGTCGGGTCGTGGCGCATGTTTAATTCAACTAAAAATGTATTATAATTTGTTTGGAGGGGGAAAGAAGGGCATTTGAAACTTATGGTCTTGAAACTGGTAACATTGTCCAAACAAAGTGCCGAGAAACCACGAGTGACCCAAAGAGCCATGGAAAGAGACATGTTAGGAATAAGCCTAAGAGACATGGTCTGAAACGATACTGTGAGAGAAAAAACAAAGGTCTCTGACATCATCCACCGGGTGGCGACTCTAAAATGGCAATGGGCAAGTCATGTAGCCAGAAGCTCAGATAAAAAATGGACAAGAAGACTGCTGACTTGGAGACCGTGGACGACAGAGAGAAGTTCATGGCGACCGCAACTACGGTGTAAGGATGATCTGAACAGACACGTCGGAATAACCTGGATGCAGTCTACACAAGAGAGAGAGACATGGAAGCGAATGGGGGAGGCCTTAAGACCCAAATGGATAGTTCATCAAATTATTGGTAGTCTGGCATCTTCTTGTTTTTCTTCTTCCTCAGCCTATTCCCGTCCACTCCTGGACAAAGGCATCTTCCATTCGCTTCCATGGCACTGTGTCTTGTACACACTGTCTGTTCACATCATCTTTCATTTTTACACACTGTCTGTTCACATCGTCTTTCATTTTTACTCAATATATAATACGAACCTTAATGGTTCGTCCTATCCTTTAACCCGCCTATGTAACCTCAAGTCAAATCTCAACATATCAACGTATGTAAATTGTAGGTCTACGTACGTAGGTTCAGAATTTTACGTGAAGTATGTTTACGTAGAACGTGGTAACGTAAAGCATCACGAATTTCTACGTCTAAATTATAAATGTTCCCGAGTCAAGAGACACAATATAACCATAATCAATATTGATTCCGACGGCATTCGAAAAGGGGTGAAAACATATCACACAGAAATGATCTTTTGATTTTAAAAGCATCTCCACAAACTAAATTCGAATCTTCGCTTTTCAATTTCCGGAAAATTCGTAGAAACAGATACGAAGAAAATATGTTTCATATTATAGCATACAATAAATAATTAGTTTATGCTATTACGAGACAGTGGATTGTATGACAGTCCTATTCAACGCGTTGGTTCAGAGCTGACTCGAAAGTGGTTCTATGGGCGAGATATTCCGTTATGCTGGAGAGGGTTCAAAAAATCTCTACATAAGGGAGTATAGTAGTTATCCGTGGCTTTATCCCACGGCATTTCTGGGAATGCTCGGAACCAATTCTCTACAGCTTCGAAGATATTGGCATCTCTGGTGAAACCGGCAGGAAGAGCAATTAGTCTGCTGATCACGGTCTCCTCGGAGATCGATGTCTTTCATATTAGTGAAGGTACAATATTTGATTTATTTAATCGTGCCACGTATGGAAGCGAAACATGAAACTGGCAACAGAAGGATGAAAATAGAATAAATGCAGTTGAAATGAGATCTCTAAGACGAATGTGTGTTACTCTGTGTATGATAAAGTGTCGAATGAAAATATAAGATGTGAATGCGGTGTGAATGAAAGTGTTATGAACAAAATAATGAAAGGGTCGTTAAGATGATTTGGACACATGGAAAGAATGAGTGAAGACAGAACGGTGAAGAAGGTATATGTAACGACGTGAACGGAGCTAGAAATAGAGAAAAGTCGAGGAAAACGTGGCCCAATCAAATATTAAATGTCCGTCACGTGAGGAGTCAGAGAAATAGATGTGCGTGCATGACAAGATGTATGAATGTAGAGGAAGCGAGAGAAGTACGTCAGGAAAGAAAAGTGTGGCAGTCCATTCATTCTGCCTACCCATCCGGGAATATATGGCGTGATGGTTAGTTAGTTAGTTAGTTATATACTTTTTTTTTTTCATTATTTACAATGAACTTCTACCATGAAATTTCAAATAACAAAATTTATTTTCATTAAAGCCATCATTGTATAATGTTTTATTAAATGCATATGTATTCTACTGAATTGAGATAGTGGGAAAAACTTGTACAGTGTTTAAGTACCAAATAAACGAGTAATACTTAAAACTTTTACCATATTGGAAATGATATAAGATTGGACACATTACATTATTTATGAAAATTACTCGATTGTACTCGTATTAAAGATAGCAAAACTTTATTATAAGTTTTCTGAATATATCAAGTTTTACGACATTCGTACATAGATTGTTCGTCCTTCATTTTCACGGGGAACTTTATGAGATGGAAATTATTCTGTACGGAAACTCCTTACATTAATAATATAGCTGAAATTAGAATGAATGACGAATTGTGACATAAGTGTGAACGGTAAGAAATTAGAGAAAGTTGCCGAATTTACTTATCAAAACAAATCAAATCAGTTTATAATCAGAACAAACATTACAAACAATATTAATTTTTAAGGCATCTATTGAGTACAGGTAGAATATAATATATACAATAAAATGCCAGGAACGCATGAGAGATGGTTCGATATTACGACAAGATACTCTTTAAAGTCAAAAGTATTTGTCTTCTGAACGTACTTTCACTATTTATCTAGGAAGCATATTTACAAGAGATGGTAAAATGAAGAAAGATCGAGAGAAGAGCTGAAGCTGGAAACAAAATTAATGGTGCATTGATGGTTGGGGTATTAATTTTGTAAAATTTCATTATTAATTTAAAATAGTAAACACGATTGTTTAGTGGTTTAACTTGGATTTAATTTTTATAAATTATATAAATTGTGACAAATTTGTTTCGCCTTGCGAGGGCATTCTCAAACCTTTGGAGGATCTCCTAGGCAATCTTGTTCAGCAGACTGATTGATGTACCCACCGGCATTATTAGAGGCAGGTTGGTTCTTGCGGCCGGGAGAAGGAATAACCTATGCTGAGGCTGTCGAAGATATCTGTCGGGAACAAAAAGACCTACACCCTCCAGCACGTCTGATTTCTCAAAATATCTCCTCATTAATGTATTGATTTCTCAAAATATCTCCTCATTAATGTTGATTTCTCAAAATATCTCCTCATTAATGTGTGTAGCAATGGGTTATAAGAAACCCGTCTCTTCGAAGGTACGAAAAATTGGATCCCAATATTCCCAAAAGAAACGCTTTGGGATAGAGCCATGGATTGCTACCATACTCCTTCATGTAGAGATACCTCAGAATTTTTTCGGAACCCTCTCCAGCATAAGGGAATATCTCGCCTCGTGCGGACTCCACTTTCGAATCTTCTCCGAACCAATGAATTGTATAGTTCTCTGAGCACATTGGAATCTCTGAAAACCCTTCTGGTTCGTATGACGAAGCCCAACATCTTCAGCTCAATGTCACAAATTCTCTCAACATGATACAACTTGTTAATCTATCATCTTAAATGACCCCGAGATCTCTCATAATGGATACATGTGCCAATTGCTGATTATTCATCGTGTACTATCTGTGATACATAATTCCCAATGCTCTCGTAAAAGATAACATTACACACTTAGAGACACGCTTAATTTATTACACTGATGAAGGGTTTCTATGTCCAAAACATGATTGAGTTAATTTAATTTTAATTTTTAATAAAGTGTTATATACCGAGAAACACACTTTATTGTATAATGTTTTGTGTTTTTAAAAAAATTCTACGATTTTTAACATCAGTTTATTGGTAAGAAAAAGATATGAATCTATAAAGCATGCGTAAAATCAATAATAGCACATGGCGTCGAAGTAAGGGCAGACACAGTAAGGACCAAACAAGTTTTGAGGACTTCCGAAATGAAGACACTGAGGACGATAGCAGGCAAGACACTGAAAGATCGCGTGGGGAACCCCAGAAAAAGAAAGATATGTGAGGTTGAGGATATTATAAGATGGAGCAGACAGCGAAAAAGAGACTGGTACGGGCATGTTCAAAGAATGGACACGACCAGACTCCCCTATATCGCACTGCATAATCAGCCTCATGGGACTCGTCCTCGTGGAAGACCTTCTAAAAGATGGAAAGACAGCTGGGAATCTACCTCACAGGAAGAGCAACACTCTGGAGAACAGACCACATAGGTCTACAACAAGGAAGAAGAAGTAGATGTTTATTGGTTTTGTGTTAATTTATCTCATCGTTAACGTAGTTAATTCTATATTTAATATAACAAGGGTGGCTTCATTATCGTTTCCATTTGGGTCATTTGACCCCTTATTTTCCATTACCATCTTCAGATTTTAATATTATAATATTTTACACAAATATAGGTCCTTATTAGAATGCAGCGATGGTTAAATCTTACCGAATTTGCGTTATTTACGACCCCGCCTAATGGGCTCAGAATTATATGTAAATGACCACTTGTATTGTAATGGCGCCCAACACTTATTTGCTGACTTATATAAGTTGGCACGAGCTCTACCCTAGCTAATTCAATACAGTGGTTGCTTTTGGCGGGAAAAAATTTAAACATAATTTAATTATTTAGTTTGTGGACATAGCAGTGCACAAAAAATCTGAAATGGCAGTGCACAATGGTGTTCTTGTGCCGACCCTTACGTATAGAAGTGAAGCATGAAACTGACAAAAGCAGGATACAAATAGAATAAATGCTGTAGAAATGAGACCACTTAAATGAACGTGTGTTAAAACTGCTTATGATAAAATGTTTAATGAAAATTTAAGAAGTGAATGCATTGCGAATGAAAATGTTATGAACAAAATAATGAAAGGATCATTAAGATAGTTTGGACGCATGGAAAGAATAAATGAAGAAAGAATGGTAAAAATGTATATGTTAACAATGTAAACGGAATGAGAAATAGAGGAAGACCGAGGAAAATGTGGAACGATCAAATAAATCAAATTGTTGCTTTCTTAATTTTATTTAGGACGCATTCATCCGCCTATCATTTCTTTCTTACTTCTTAATTAGATATTCTATTGTACATTGTTTTTCCGCACATACTTCTTAGTAACTTTATTTCTACGTCATTTATATTACTTTTATCCTTCTTCTGCCAACTCCAAGCTTCATTTCCATACATCGGGGTCAGCGCTAGGATTCCATTGTGCTCTGCCATCTTTGCTTCAGTCGATATATTTGTATTTGCGGTAATGTCTTTGAATGCATCATTTATTTCGATTCCAGCTCCAACCCTTTTTCCGATATCTTTCTCCATTTTTCCATCTCTTTTAAACATTTTTCCCAGATAAATAAATTCGGTAACTTGCTTTGTATATGCTTTTGTTTGCAATGACAACTTTATGTGCACCATTCAATTTGTTGCCTTTATCTTCTTCATATTCCATAAATATGATTAAAATTTCAAATGTATTTATACCATTGTCATCAAGATAAAAATAATATTGTCTTTAATTACATTGAAATTACATAGTTTATAAACTGATTTGATTTGTAACATAAATCGATAGATACCCTAAAAAGTGGAAAAAATACTGTCTTAAGGCATAAATTATTTTCAAATCATAAATTTTCACGGACCGCCATTGGCATAAAAAAGTTTGCAAGCCAAATTGTGTTCTTTCTTTAAATAATTACAGTTATTAAGGATTTCTGACCTCCGATAAAACCCACAACGACCTTTCATATGACATTACAATCTCGCGCCCATGAAAAAAAATCAAAGTAAGTTATCATAATTTTTTTTTACGTCGAGTACCTTTAAACATGCTAACATCTTAATAACGAAACTATAACTAAATAAAAATAGCTTTTTTAAATTTATAAGTATTATATATTATAAATGCTTATCGGACTAACTAAGCTCGGCAATGTACAGGATATGCGACATAATAAGTGCTTTAAAAAAATCGATGTGTTCAATCTTAAAGAAAGTGATTTTTTTTAACGGTTGGAGCAACCCTTCGGGGCGAATGAAGCTATGTTTCTCTACTTTTTTTTTACATTTTTATATTATATTTCATCTTTAACCGTCGCGTTGCCATGTGGTCAATTGAGTTTCCACTGCCAATTTAAAGTTGATTTTCTTAAAACCTATGGACCCTAATATTATAAAAAAAATTGTAATCCTCCATTGAAGTGTTCTCAATATTTTGTAATAAAAAAAAAAGCAAAAAATTACTTCCTTCATCCCAAAAAAAATATTTTCTAAGACTGCCCTCACCTTCATTCGTGTTAAGGTAGAATTTGTTTTGCTAATATTTACAACTTTATCAAAAGTGACAAATACTTACTCGCTGTTTTGAACGTATTATAAATTATGTGTTTGGCCTTTTCTCATAGGTACGTAATAATACCGACTGTGGACGGAAACGCAGCACGCAACTTAATAATATCAGAACTGTGAAAATATTAACACTTTACCAAAAGGGACAAATATTAATACGTACTCGTTGTCTTGAACGTACTATACATTTTGCCTGGGTGCCTTTATCATACGTAAAATTATAGCGCCACGGCGCGGCGGGGCGAGACAAGTTCATACTTGGTGTCAGTTGCTCATATGCTGTGACGCATTCCATATCAGAAATCGCATGGTTCCAGAAAAAAATTAATAATGATATGTTTTTCAAATAATCCATGTATGTTATAGATATCGATCTATTCCTAATGAAATTCCCTACAAGATGACATAAATTAAATTTTGATTCATCGAGTCATATGCTTGATATTTAGATAAAGTTAGCGGTAAACTGAATTGACCACATGGGAGCGAGCGTTTTGTTTTGAACACGGTACGTTAAGGGTTAATCAATCGTTATTATTAGTATTACTATTTTCTCTTTGACTGACTTAAATATTATGTGATTTTATTCTTCTTATATTCATATACATATGTCAGTTGCTATACAATATTTGTGCTACCATGTAATTGGCCTTGTTTAATAAATGTAACCCTCTCTAAAAACACAACAAACCATCACGCCGTTTCACTGCAGGGGTTGGCAAAGAGGATGGACCGCCACACTACTCTATCCTGACATACCTCTCTAGATTCCAGCACATTCATACAGCGAGTCATACACGCACGTCCATTATTCCGGCTTCTGACATGACCATTTTCCCCGGTCTGCCTCGACTTTGTACTCCATTTACATCTTTAATGTATACTTTTTTAACCATTCTTTATTCACCCGTGCGCTCCATATGTCCGAACCAACGCAGCGATCCTTTCATAATTTTGTTCATAATACCTTCTTCCACTCTACATTCCATTCTTATATCAGCATTTCAGATTCTGTCGTATATAGTTCTGCCACACATAAGTCTTAGGAACCTCATCTCTACCGCATTTATTCTGCTCTTATCTTTCTTCTGCCAGTTCAATGCTTCGCTTCCATACATAAGGGTTTGGACCAGAACTCCATTGTGAACGGCCATTTCTATAAAAATAAAATATATATAATTATACCCGTGCTGTAGTCGAAAGGCCAGATGCTGTTATACTTTTTAGATTCATTTTTTTGTTTCTTGAACAATGATTCTACTCCAAAACTAACTAACTAACCATCACGCCGTCTCCCCGAAAGGGTAGGCAGAAAGAATGGACTGTCACACTTTTACTGATGCGGCACTCCATCCTTCTCTTTTCGCCCCGCGGGAGATTCTACTCCATATTACAATTAATACGAATGAAATCTACTGTTTTCTAGAAGTTTTATTATATGTTATGGGAATGATATTTTTCGCCCTGTTAAGGTATTATCAAATGTCAAACATTTGATAATGCCTAAACAAGAAAAAACATAACATTACCATAAAAAATGATAAAACTTTTAGAAAACGGACTTTTTCATTCGCATTAATTGTAATCTGGAGTAAAATCATTGTTCAAGAAACAATAAAAAGTCAAACAGAATCTGGCCTTTCGACCACAATACGGGTAATACTTATGTATATTATATTTTATTTTATTTTCATTGATGGTTCGAGTTTACTTTATTTTATTTTTATTGAGGGCCTACGTCGGAGCGACCCGGCATGGCACTCGAAGAAGAAGAAGAATAAGATTGTATTAGATTTTCCGACGACTTTCCGTGTACAATGATGCAATTTCCGTGATATGTTTTGTGTTTATTCCATATTCAGACAATATTTTCCACAACTTAACCCAATCTACGCGGTCGTACGCTGTTTTGAAAATTGACAAATATCATATGGTTTTAGGAATGTTTTTATAATATAAATTAGTCCTTGTGTGTTCTAAAAAGCAGACACGACTTTTATTATTTAATGAGGTATACTTTTTTAATTATCTTTCAATTTTTCGATACCCGCTCGTTCAAAACGATCGGACAACATTGTGTCCCTTAACACACGAGAAATTAATATTTATAACACTGTACGTAACACTGACCTTATGTGCTTAAAGATAAGGTCCTTCCCTACGTAGGGAACGATCAAAGTCTCGAATACCTTCCCAGACCTGATTCTTGTCGATACCAATCTTTTAAATAAAAATAATCAAAATAACAAAATTTTGATCATATTTTAAAAATGCAACCAAAATGTTATATTTGTAATTACACTGAAAAAAACACTTTAATATTCCACTATATTATATTTATAGACTACACAATATGTTTCGGAGTTACCTCCATCTTCAGGTGTAAATATACGACTAAAAAGAGTAACTCGAAAATACAGGTAACTCCAAAACATGTTGTGTAGTCTATAAATATATTATGGTGGAATATTAAACAGTGTTTTCTTTTGAAAAAATCCAGTATAATTACAATGGAATTCCAAAGTATTAGCGCCTTAACTTTCAAGAAATTAAAGTTATTGTGGTTTTTAACATTGATGTCAGTTTACGATTAATTGTATTATATGAATATTTATTGTTTCTTGAATCTCAATGATGTAAAATTATATGTTAAATAATTAATACGATTGAAATCGTATATTTTTTATAAGTTTTAATATTGGGATGACATGTTTCGCCTTTCTCAGGTATTCGATAATGCAAACAAAAAAGAAGTGACACAAAATTTCTTTATTACTATATATTTAGTGAGCTTCCACTTGTGTTTAACGTCGACTGGTTTCGGCAGTTTGCTGCCATCTTCTGGTACCTACATCAAAATTTATTCAGATTTTATAATAAATACTAGTTGTGGGGGTTAAAAATTTTTACTGATGCTAAATAATTTATTATATAAACTTAAAAAATGTTGATGTAGGTACCAAAAGATGGCAGCAAGCTGCCGAAACCGGTCGACGTAAAACACAAGTGGAAGCACACAAAATATATAATAATCAAGAATATTGTATAAATTATTTTTGGTTTTCATTATTTAAAATGAACTTCTACCAAGAAATTTCAATTAAAAATATTAATTATTCGATAATGCTTTTAAAAAGGCGGAACATGTCATTCCCATAAATTATAATAAAACTTCTCGAAAATTTATGGGGGAAATAAACTAACTAACTAACCATCACGCCGTTTGCGCGAAGGGGTAGGCAGAAAGAATGAACTGCCACACTTTTCTTTCCTGACATATTTCATATTTCAACATTCATACATCGGGTCATGCACCCGCGTCGATTTCTCTGACTCCTCACATGGCCGACATTCAATATTTGATTTATTTGATCGTGGCACGTTTTTCTCGGTCTTCCTCTATTTCTGGTTCCATTTACATCGTTAACATATAATTTTTTTACCATTATTTCTTCATTCATTCTTTCCATATGTCCAAACCATCTTAATGATCCGTTTATTATTTTGTTCATAACACCATCATTCGCACCGCATTCACTTCTTATATTTTCATTCGACACTCTATCATACACAGAGTATCGACACATTGTTCTAAGAGATCTCATTTCTACTGCATTTATTCTACTTTCATCCTTCTTTTGCCAGATCCATGCTTCGCTTCCATACATAAGGGTCGGTAGAAGAACACCATTGTGCACTGCCATTCTAGCTTTGTGCACTGCCATTCTAGCTAGCGCGCCTCGCTCACAAGCTATCGCCGAACGCAGCACGTCTGCGTATCAAATTGCTTGTACACACACGTTTAGTAATAAATAAATATTAAATAAACATTGGTTTTTTCTTTGTTGTATCTCTAAAATTTCTTGATATATAAAAATTTGATAGGTGTACATTGAACACAAAAAGTTTGCGGAACACTGGTGTAAGAGATCTCTTTTCTACTGCATTTATTCTACGTTCATCCTTCTTTTGCCGGTTCCATGCTTCGCTTCCATACATAAAGGTAAAAAATATATTCGACATTTACGAACAATATCGAATATTAAATCGTCGATACCTTTGCCTCTACGCACAACCCTACGCGTGAAAGAGCGCGATATGAAAAATGTTTAGTCTGGCAAATTTAAGACCCCAGTCGGTAGACCGTTAAATTACATATTTTCCATCAAAATAGAATCCTTACAAGGAAAGGAAGGTTCTAAGATGTATTTACTTAGAGTGGTAGGATTAGTAAATAACGCAACTGCGTATTTCTCTTCATTATCAAAATAATTATTTTCCCAGTTTAATTTTCCATCTTGGAGAAATAAGTATAACCTTTTACATTTTTTTAAATGAAATAGGAAATCTTTGACAAATTAGGTTCTATGCAGAATACATTATAATTCTATTAAACCGCATCTCTTCGGATGTGGTTATATTTCACGATAGTGAGGCTACCCTCAGAAAACATCTATCTCTTAAATAATGTGTTGTTCTTCTTAACTAACTAACTAACTTACCATCACGCCGTCTCCCCGAAGGGGTAGACAGAAAGAATGAACTGCCACACTTTTCTTTCCTGACATACTTCTCTCGATTCCTCAACATTCATACATCGTGTCATGCACGCGCGTCGATTTCTCTGACTCCTCACATGGCCGACATTCAATATTTGATTTATTTGATCGTGCCACGTTTTCCTCGGTCTTCCTCTATTTCTGGTTCCATTTACATCATTAACATATAATTTTTTTACAATTCTTTCTTCATTCATTCTTTCCATATGTCCAAACCATCATAATGATCCTTTCATTATTTTGTTCATGACACCATCATTCGCACCGCATTCACTTCTTATATTTTCATTCGACACTCTACCATACACAGAGTTGTTCTTCTTATTGTTTCTAATTACTTCATTGGTCTTAATTTTTTTAATTATCTCGTGTTTTTTTTAATATTTTTGTAAATTGCTTATATTGTAATTTTAAAATTTCACTTTTATATATTTTGTTTAAAATAGTTTTTTTGTTGTTTTTGTATTCTACCTGTATGATCATAAGCGCTTTGGTTATATACTGTAATGTTTATGATTTTAAGAAATAAATAAATTGAAATTGAAATTATGTGAGGTTTCTTTATGTCGGGTCCCCCTGACTATCACATAAGAGTACATGTCTCTGTATTGTCTCTGTAGCGTTTCGACTGTTCTAATTCCCGTCCAATCACATATGTTCCGAAGCCAGGACACCGGTATTCTCCTCACAACTCTATTTTACCCTTTATAATTAGGTGTTTTTATGTATCACAATTTTATTTTTATTTTTCGCAGCTGTTTCGTCAAACTATGTTGACATCATCAGTTGTTACAAACAAAGTTATTTGTCAAGCCGTCTCCCCTAAAGTGTAGGCAGAAATATGGACTTTAAAGACTTTAACCGATACGGCACTCCATCCTTCTATTTTCGCCCCAACGGGGACGCGGTGTGATGGGTTGCGAACCTCATCGCCACCATTAGGCATCTCCCGCGCACACTTCGATCGTCCAAAGTCCAGACAATAAATCTAAAACAAATAATATAAAATACAATGATATAAAATAATATAACAAAATAAAAATTATATTATACATAATGCTCTTTTGCTCCTTAGCATATGACCCAAATATGAGATCTCTATTGGCTCTGGCTCTCTATAGTACGTCTACATTACTGACCTTATCGGTCCACTTATTTATTGTAGGATAAATTACAGTGGTTGTTAATACAAATGCACTACAAACTAACAGTTAAATAAAGACATAGAAGGTTACCCGCCGCTTACTCGAAGCTGTCATCGTTCGTCAGCTGTTCGTCAGCTTCGCTCAAACAATCCCTAGGCCCGCCCCATCCACGCAGGACTTACATTAGCTGGAGAATTCACCATTCCAGAAAAAAAGCAAAAGGCTATCTAGGCCACATTATCCAGTTTAATTTCAATCCACATCTATGTCGCAATCTAACAAAACAAAACAAAATATCGGTCCACTGTAGGGGAGACGTAGGCAATGGGAGTCAGTTGGCAATGGGAGTCACCCCTTTAATTCGAAAACAATACGCGTGATGGCGGTTTCAGTGACGTCATACGCTAGCTGTTTGCCGGTAACATCCGCGGTAGGCAGCTTACTCAGTTCGCATCACGTGCTAGAGAGTGGTAGACGTAACAAGTTTTCGGGCCCTTCTGATCTAATTTTTCGAGTGGACAAATCCGAAGGTAAGGATCAAACTACTGAGTGTTTCTTTTTGCACTTGTGATATGTAATGACTAAAGCATTTTAGATTGCGATTTCAAACTCATTTTACCACTATCACTTTTACTTTTATGTCAAGGTAGGTTTTTTCTCTTTTTTACCGATGTAGGCAATCGGAGTCAGGTGACCCTTATTGTTAACATTTCCTGTCTTCGATAAAATAATCTTATTTTTGGTTTGTAGATACCGAACGTTCGTCCTAGAAAGACAAATAAGGCTAACTGGTCTATAGCTAACCTGAAAAAGGCCGTGGAGCTCATCGATGAACAAGGTTATTCAATATGAAAAGCCGCTAAAACATTGAACTTCCCATTTTCGAGTCTTCAGAAGAGGTACGCGAAAAAAATAGATAAAGAAAAAAATTCTGCAGGAAACGAACAATACTTCAGCGTCAGATATGAACACTGATGACTTGTACCAGGACGACAAAATCGATGATGCAGAAGATTCTGACAACCAATGTCTTGTATGCGGCGAATTCGGGCGAGATAATGAGATGTGGTTCCGATGCACTTCATGTGGGCTTTGGGCTCATTCAGATTGCACTGGGTGGGACTCAGCTTGCAATTGTGTGTAGGATTTGTGTTGACCCCCATTGCCAACATACTGACCACCATTGCCAACAGATGTGGGCAATGGTGGTCAAACCTGTTTTTTTTTTAAATGATTATTGTTCCAAAAGTAAAAAGCCAAAGTGATTAAAGGTGATCTCAATTAATAGTATAATAACTAAAGTTTATAATAAGGCTTAAGCATTAAAAAGTTAACTAATAGTTTTTTTTTTTTTTTCGATTCTCGCTTAAGTGACTCCCATTACCTACATCTCCTACAGAGTATTCTACGATATTTCTACATCTCAAACGCCTCCAACTGGTTCATTTCATTCACTTTTAGAGTCTCAGTTTCTCAGCCTTGTAATAAAATACATATATAACCTCATGTATGGAAGTGAAGCTTGGAGCTGGCAAAAGAAGGACGAAAGCAGGATAAACGCCGTAGAAATGAGATCACTAAGAAGAATGTGCGGGAAAACGTTGTATGATAGAATACCGAACGATGAAATAAGAAAGAAATGTAAGACAGATGACTGAATCATGAATAAAATTAAAAAAAGGATCCCTGAGATGATTCGGACATATGGAACGAATGGATGAGAGTAGAATGGTTAAAAAGTTGTACACAAACAGTGTGAGTGGGAAAAGAAGCCGAGGACGACCGAGGAAAACATGGCAAGACCAAATTAACCAATTACTAAAAGGCGGCCACATTCGAAGTCGTAATAATCGACGTGCGTGCATGGTGCGATGTATGAATGTGGAGGAAGCCCGAGAGGTGTGCCAGGACAGGCCAGTGTGGCGATCCATCCTCTCTGCCTACCCCTCCGGGAAAATGGCGTGATGGTTAGTTAGTTAGTTAGTTATAACTTTTTACCATTATTTGTCGGAGTTTCAGATTAATATTATCGTTTCAAAATAATGTTCTCATTTTATTTGTTACTGTAATTTTAACTTATATACTTCCTTTGAAGAATCTTTAGTATAATATTTCTCTAAACAGCATATTTTCTTGATCTTGACCTATTACATAATCTTGCTCGTAAAATTTATACGAGTTATTTATAACTTCTAGTTTAAAACTATTCTTACTTACAATGTGTCAACTGCTAATCAATATAAGTAGGTCAGTATTGCCAGGATAGTAAAAAGGATTAGTGATCGATCTGCGTCCGTCGGGAACTAATCCAGTTTACGTAAAACGTTTGAGAAACCCTGCCTCGAGGACTACTTACATATTCATTAGGAAAAGTGGTGTATTTAAGACATTTTGTAAATATTTAAATGATCTTATTTTTCTTTTTCCTTATTGTAGGCCTATGTGGTACGTTCTCCAGAGTATTGCTCCTCCTGTGAAGTAGATTCCCAGCTGTCCTTCCATCTTTTAGAAGGTCTTCCACGAGGACGAGTCCCATGATGCTGATTATGCAATGCAATATAGGGGAGTCTGGTGGTGTCCATTATTTGAACAAGACCTCTTCCAAAACACCCAAAACATGTAACCTGGTTATAGAAAATCCTCTCATAGAACAGGTCAGGACCTTCAAGTATCTAGGCATAGACCTAAAGGGGTAGCTGATCTGCGGGAAGAAAAAAAGAAATACAAGCCCAAGTAAACAAGGCAGGTGCAATCTCTGGGGCTCTAAAATCCACATTATTCATAAAGAGTAAGATGAGAATCTATAAAGCATGCGTAAGACCAATAATAACATATGGCGTCGAAGCAAGGGCAGACACAGTAAGGACCAAACAAGTTTTGAAGACTTCCGAAATGAAGACACTGAGGACGATAGCAGGCGAGACACTGAGAGATCGCGTGAGGAACACCAGAAAAAGAGAGATATGTGAGGTTGAGGATATTATAAGATGGAGCAGATAGCGAAAAAGGGACTGGTTAAATTATTACAAGAATATAAAATTCTATCTGCAGAACAAACGTCATTTTGGTAATGCCAGGCTCGAGAGCAATAATGTTACTAAATGAACACACGGCTTATTTTTCTACTCACACTGCTTGTAACTAGTTAACTAACTGACAATCACGCCATCTCCCCGAAGGGGTAGGCAGAAATAATGGACTGCCACACATTTATTTCCTGACATATTTCTCTCGTTTTCTCAACATTCATACATCGTGTCATGCACGCGCCTCGATTTCTCTGACTCCTCACATGGCCATTCAATACTTAATTTATTTGATCGTGCCACGTTTTCCTCGGTTTCCTCTATTTCTGGTTCCATTTACATTATATATAATTTTAATTTTTTCCGTATAATTTTTTAACAATTCTTACTTCATTCATTCTTTCCATATGTCCAAACCATCTTAATGATCCTTTCATTATTTTGTTCATAACACCATTATTCGCACCGCATTCACTTCTTATATTTTCATTCGACACTCTATCATACACAGAGTTTGCACACATTCGTCTAAGAGATCTCATTTATGCTGCATTTATTCTACTTTCATCCTTATTTTGCCAATTCCATGCTTCGCTTCCATACATAAGGGTCGGTAGAAGAACACCATTGTTGTGTAAGTTTGTAACACTGCTTGTATACAACATTAAACCATTTTTCTCTCGTCCATTCGTTCCATATGTTCAAACCATATCTGGTTCAGATCGGTCTGTTATAAATCATTTTAATATACGAGTATATAAAAAGGTCTGTTTTGCACAAGCACATTTACATAAATTATAATAAAACAGACGCCGATGTGTGCCGATGAGATGATGGAAGATGGAACCAGAGGGTTATCGAATAGAGACCAAGTTTGGGCCGGAGAAGGGCGGGAGACCTGGAGAAAACTGGCGAGAGACCAAGAGGGATTATCATTATTATTATTATTTTATGACTTATATTTTAAGTGCGCCGTTTTGTAAAATCAATTACTCCAAGGGCGCACTAGGAAATGACTGACCAAACAGTGCAGTGTTTAGAAGTTACTTAAATTTAACGTCACCATCATACTTAATACTTACATGGAGGCTACAAATTGTTACATAGAGGATGTTTTTTTTAGAGATATACAAATTCAAAATAAAAATAAACACATTAAAATAATGTTAATGTCTATGATATGCTTTATTAAATTGATAATTTTATGCCATTATTGTTTAAATACGATTTTGGGCATATAAGCGCCACGGTTAGCTTGAATGAAGCGCAAACGTGAAGTCCAATTTTCGACAACTTTATCGAGCAACTGGGTAAAATGGCAAAATGTAATGACTACAAATCAACTGTCAACTGTCAAATTGACAGTCTGTAAAAAAAAAATTGCTAGTTTAAAAACCTCTAAAAAAACACCCTATACTAACATGGAGGCTATTCCATGCCAACGGACCCGCAATGCTGACAGCACGATCATAGAAACTTGCTTTATTGGCTCTGATTGGAATTGTTATGTTGATTGCACTTGTTTCTACTGATCAGAGTGAACGTTGCCTTTCCGTTGGCATGGGTGTCACTCAGAGCCCGGATATATACGCTGGCGCTCTCTGGTGTCAAGCCTTGAACACTGTAAAATACAATTTGTATTTTACTCGCTCTCGGATTTTAAGCCAGTGAAGTTCCTTCAGGAGGGATGGCGTGGGGGTGGAGAGGCTTACGTCCAGCAGTGGATGGATAAAAGCTGACTGTATTTATTATTTCAAAAAACAATACATACATTATTTATTTTTTGTTTTGAATGTACACAAATACTTGCAGAGACAAATACTGGATTTTACCCATTACGGGTCAATCATTAAGAATTAATTGTACCTCAATAGAGACGTAGATGTAAATTATTTGGAAACAGAATATGGTGGTCGAGGCGTTTACAGAACTTATGACCTGTCATCCCCATTGCGCCATTTTACGACTACCACGTTTGACAATTATTTTTGAAAGATGTATATATACTACTATGTTGAGAAATATTCCACATATTTTAGTTCAATCTACACTAGCGCCATCTATTAAGATTAGATGTGAGCATTACGCAAGTAATCTTTATTAATGTAATGTGAAAGGCTATCATCAACCCAATTATCACACATTACAAGACAACGCCTTTTCTCCAGGCGTAATGTTGTATTACATAAAGCGTTAGGTCATAAGTCCTGTAAACGCCTCGACCGCCATATTCTGTTTCCAAATAATTTACATCTTTGTCTCTATTGATATACAATTAAAATTATGTTTTAATAAAAAATCCTAATCCCGCACTTACAATAAAGGGCCGGCAGCGGACTTTGGCAAAATTCTTGTTTTATTACTTGTAAAATGTCGACGCGACAACATCCAACGTAAACTATATAGGAAACCCTTTTGACAAAGCTTTAGCCAATAAAATGATACCCAAGTTGCCTTTTTGCCTATAAAATGCAAACGAAACAAAGATTCGGCCAAGAATAGACCAACCCACTTTTTTTAGATTTGCAAACTTAATTCAAACCCTTGGAAAAAAAATTATTTTTAAACTTAATTATTTTTAAGGGGTAGGCAGAAAGAATGGACCGCCACACTGTTCTGTCCTGACATGCTTCTCTCGCTTCCTCAACATGCATACATCGTTTCTTGCACGCACTTCGATTTTACCTGTTCCTATTATTTGATTTATATGATTGTGCCACGTTAACATCATAACTTTGAATACCAATCTTTCTCAATTCATTATTTCCATATGTTCAACCGTATTAATGATAAGTTAATTATTTTGTTCATAACACTTTCATTCGCACTGCATTCACTTCTTACATTTATGATATTTTCATTCGACACTCTATCATACACAGGTTTTCCACACATTCGTCTAATAGATCTCATTTATACTGCATTTATTCTACTTTCACTCTTCTTTTGCCAATTTCATGATTCACTTATATACATAAGGGTCGGCATAAAAACTTAGCTTTTTTGGATAGGCTTTTGTTTGTGATGACAATATTGAGCGCACTATTTACTTTTTTGCCTGCCCCAAGCCTTGTAAACTAAAAATGAAAATTTTTAGATAAACTTAAGGCGTTAACACTGTGAAATTTCATAATGACGAATTTTTATGAATTAAAACACTGTTTTTTAGACTTTTGAGTTTATTTTTCTCGACATGTTTCGAAGGTTTTTACACCTTCATCATCGGGTGAACGATATAAACCGTTTACATCGTTCTTCCGATGATGAAGGTGAAACAGTTTATCGCGTTCTCCTGATGATGAAGGAAACATGTCAAAAAATAACCTCATAAATAAAAAAATTATTTAATTTAAATCAAGAAATGTAACATTAAAAAATACTACATGCGTACGAATGTGACTTTTCAATATTAATACGAGAACAAAGAAATCCCAAAGTGTTAGATAAAACATATATAATATTTTAACGTTTTCGTACGAGTCTAAGGAATTTCCACCACATGTAACAGCACCATAAAACCAACACCAGATCCTCCCCCATATACCCCGTACCGGTTTAAACCCCATCCCTGTTGCATCCCCTAGAGGAATGTGTGCTCCGCTTCCGGGTATAATAACCGAGTCGAAGACTTTTACGACATATTGTACTTATTCTAAGATTGCGGATCGAATTTGTGCCAGAATTTTTTTAAACTTAAATAAAGGATACATATTTATTTAATTCGGCATTAAACTGAAACACATTATTTTCTCATCCTTTGATGGAGATAATAAAACGCGTAAATTTAATCTTTATATTATGAGGTTATAGAGGAGGTTATTTCCGATGAATTGTGTCATGTAAGGCATTATGCAAAAGTGAACCATTTTTGAGATAAAACGAAATTTATGTTTTTATTTTATTTATCGAGGTCAGGTGTTTTAAAAATTATTTAAAAAATAACTGTTCGTCATAATCAAACTTTAATTTTATTTTTTATTAGTGAACATAACAGACATTCATTATCAATACAAAAACTTAATTTTTTATGTTATTATTAAAACATCTGACTTCGATAAATTAAAAAAAAAACTTCATTTTGTCTCAAAAATGGTTAACGTTTGCATAATGCTTTACATGACATAATTCATCGAAAATAACCTCCCCTACAACCTTCTAGAAGGAATGTATTCAATAACCAATAACCCTATACGAGTATATAAAACAAAATCGTGTTAATTACACCATTCGTTAAATACACTCCAGAACGCCTTGACCGATTTTGATGGTCTTTGATTTGTTGGATTTGTCTCCGTCCGAAATAGCAGAATAACTGGAAATAGTTCCATCTCTTTCCCTTACTCCCTCTATTTTAGACACCTCCCTCTAACTCCACTTTAACTTGAAACTATGTATTTAATGTTTAGTTTATGTATAGCCCTGATGAAGCTCGTTACAGAGTGAAACCGGTTGGCGCTCCTTAATAAAAAAAAGTAGGTTTGAAGATGAACCTGGCAAAGACCAAGGTGATGGGCACGGAAAGGCTTGAAATCAACGTGGACGGCAACAGAATTAAGAATGTCTAAGAATATACAAACCCAGGACACAATATTTTATTGGGCCGAGATAACCAAACCGCAGAGCTAAAAAGAAGAATTGGACTAAGCTGGGCAGATTTCTGAAACATGAGTTACATCCTTAAAAACTGGAAAATACCGATCAACCTGAAAACAAAAGTCTGTAAAGCTTGCGTTCTGCCAGTTGGTACTTATGGTCTTGAAACTGTTACATTGTCCAAACAAAGTGCCGAGAAACTACGAGTGACCCAAAGAGCCATGGAAAGAGCCATGTTAGGAATAAGCCTAAGAGATAGAGTCAGAAACGATACGGTGAGAGAAAAAACAAAGGTCACTGACATCATCCACCGGGTGGCGACTCTAAAATGGCAATGGGCAGAAGCTCAAATGAAAAGTGGACAAGAAGACTGCTGACTTGGAGACCGTGGACGGCAAAGGAAAGTGCAGGGCGACCGCAACTACGGTGGAAGAATGATCTGAACAGACACGTCGGAATAACTTGGATGCAGTCTGCACAGGACAGAGTGACATGGAAGCGAATAGAGGAGGCCTTTGTCCAGGAGTAGACGGGAATAGGCTGAGGAAGAAGATGAGGAAGATACAAAGTGTTTAATTCAATTTTTAAATATGTTAAACTACCAAGTATTGGCTTTTTACCAAAGTTAAAAAATAAATCATCTATTTATTTCTCCTACTTATATTATCCATATACGTATGTTAACATCGGCCATTTATCTGTATTAAAACAAACATTCCACGGTTTAACCCTTATTAATTTCCCGCGCAAATTCGTAAATTACTGGAATTCAACGTTCTAACCTCAAATTAAATACAAAGAAATTCTAGCGCAAACTTACACATTCTGGCATAGAGATCTGGGGTTAGTAACTCAACTTTGAACCGGCACATTCTGTGAGTAAGTGCCTAGTCGGTACTTTTTTAAGCATAGCAAAACGCATGAAAAATGAATGAGAGAATAAAGGGGCAATGCATTTTGAAACAAAGGACCATAAATATATTTTACCATTCGCTGGAATCCGTTGGGAAAAGGAGTGATGGTTGCGTTGTTTTCCCGCGCTTTATTTTCGTTGTTTTTTTTTAAGAACACTCGTAGAATGAGTAATATAAAGATGAATTATTAACAGACGAACCCAAAAATAAAAGACTATACGAATGTGTTTTTCTGTACAAGTAAAGAAATATAAATATTTTTTACTGTTTTTGTATACTCTCGTAAGAGAAGCATTTGATTTGTGAAGAAGTTGTAAAGCTGTGGGGAGATTTTTTTATGTTTGTGTGTGTATTCGTGGTTATTCGGAAAAATATGCAAAAACGGTACACAGGTGATCCAAAAGCTAAACCAGTGCGCGGTTTATATTATATCTGAATTTTAAATTTAAATACAAAATAATTTGTTTTTAGTGATTTGTTTTTAGTTTACAAATTTTGAATCTATTGAAGTTGCACGAGCTACATTTAATAAAATGAGAACAATTTTGCAAAGATAATCTTAACTTGAAACTCCGACAAAGAATGATTAAATGTTATATATGGTCTGTTCTACTATATGGCTGCGAAACCTGGACTCTGAAAGTGAATGTAATGAACCGGTTGGAAGCGTTCAAGGTGTGGATATACCGCAGAAAATCTTTACTTTCGTGATATTTCCCGGGTCACAACGATTACTAATATAATTGCGATGAATCTAATCGGCTAATCTTATCGGGAAATGTTTTCAAGGGCACAGGTTATAGTAAATTCTGATCATATTTCTATGGCTAAAGATGAATACATGGTAACTTAGTCCTTCGATCGCATCTCAAAACACTTTACACTCCAGAGCCCTTCTCTATTACTACGCTTATTAACTTTCGCGTAGCTCTCATGCATAAATTAATGCCTCAGTGTAGGGTGAACCTCAGATCCAAGGGCGGGCGATTTTTTTTAAAACACAGAAAACAAGAAAACCCAAGAAACACAAAAATATATATATATTTTTTAAATCAGTAGGTACATTTTTTTATGTAAAGCTTTCACACCTTATAAAACAGGCTATCACGCGATTGTTTAATAAACAAAAATTAGTTTTTTTTATCAATTAAAATATAAATTAGATTAAGAAATAACGAACTAACTAACTAACTAACCATCACGTAGTCTCCCCGAAGAGGTAGACAGAAATATGTTCTGCCACAGTAGGTTCTCAATATAAAAATAAATGGAAAAATAAGAAATCCTTATGTATGGAAGCAAAGAATGGAAGTAGTAAAAAGAAGGATAAAAGTAGAATAAATGCAATAGAAATGAGATCTGTAAGACGAATGTGTGGATACTCTGTATATGATTGAGTGTCGAATGAACAAAATAATAAAAGGATCATTAAGATGGTTTAGACATATGGAAAGAATGAATAAAGAAAGAATGGTAAAAAAATTATATGTGAATGATGTAAATGGAACTAGAAATAGAGGAGGACCGAGGAAAACGTGGCATGATCAAATTTTGAGGAAGCGAGAGAAATATGTCAGGAAAGAAAAGTGTGGCAGTCCATTCTTTCTGTCCACCCCTTCGGGGAGACGGCGTGATGGCTAGTTAGTTATTTAGTTAGTTTATTGGATCTAGAAATAAAAGAAGACCGAGGAAAACGTGGTACGTTCAAATTAATCAAATATTAAATGTCGGTCACGTGAGGAGTCATTCTTTCTGTCTACCTCTTCGGAGAGACGGCGTGATGGTAAGTTAGTTAGTTAGTTCGTAATTTTATTTATTTAATTAATTTAAAATCAAAAAAATCTGGTTTATTAAACAATCACGTGATAAGCCGTTTTATTAGGGGTAAAAGCTTTACATAATTTTTTTTATTGATTTTGAAAAAAAAAATGTTTTTGGGTTTTTTGTGTTTCTTTGTTTTTTTTGTATTTTAAAAAAATTAAAACCACGTGCCAGCCTTGTATTACATTTAACATTATCGTCCCTTACTGATGAACGTGAACACGGAGCAATTACTAAGATAACTTGGCTGAGGGGCGTCCTCTCTAATAGTATTTTTATTATACTCACATACGAGTATGAACAAGGAGTATACCTGTACTCGTATAGTCCGAAAACGGAATATTTCGGGAACATATTAAATTGAAAGACTATAGCAAATCAAATTAAATCATCAACATTTTGAATGTATACAAATTCTTGTAGACAAATACTGGATTTCACCCATTGCGGATAAATCATTTTTATTTTATAAGGATTAATTGTATCTCAATAGAGACGAAGATGTAAATTCAGTTCCCAGAAAACAATTTACATCTTCGTCTATTGAGATACAATTAATCCTTATAAAATAAAAATAATTTATCCGCAATGGGTGAAATCCAGTATTTGTCTACAAGAATTTGTATACATTCAAAATGTTGTTGTATAAAATAATTGGTCCAAGTAGGCATAAATTTAGAGAGACATCTCCAGGCGAAATCTAGTACTGTATGATTTGCAGAGACTTTCACAGTACATTAATAAAGGTTTTCTGCTTAATGCTTTCTAATCTTAATAGATGACGCTAGTGTAGATGATACTTAAAAAATGTAAAGATCGGCGTGGAAACCTACCATATATACAAGTTCCAAAAATTTGTCAGACGTGGTGGTCATAAGGCGGAATGGGGAATGTTGTTAAACATAAAGCGATCGCTCAACCCAACCAATGACAGGTCATAAGTCCTGTAAGCGCCTCGGCCACCACCTTCTGTTCCCAGAAAACAATTTACATCTTCGTCTCTATAGAGATACAATTAATCCTTATAAAATAAAATCATTTTAAGGATTAATTATATCTCAATAGAGACGAAGAAGTAAATTGTTTTGGAAACAGAATATTGTGGTCGAGGCGTTTGCAGGACTTATGACCTGTCATTGGTTGGGTTAAGCGATCGCTTTATGTAATACAACATTCCCCATTCTTCCCTTCTTACGACCACCACGTCTGACAATTTTTTTTTTGAAAGATTTATATTTGCTGCTATGTTGAAAAACACTTCACATTATTTTTGTTCAATCTACAATAGCGCCATATTTTAAGATTCGATGTAAGCACTAAGCGGAAAATCTTTATTAATGTAATGTGAAAGGCTACGCAATTATCATACATTGCTAGATAACGCCTGGGGAAAACTCTCCAATTTTTATGCTTAAACTTGGACCATACAACATTTTGTTCTGAATGTATACAAATACTGGATTTTACCTATTAATTGTATCTCAATAGAGACGAAGAATAAAATATCTTCGTCTCTATTGAGATTCAATTAATCCTTAAAATGACTAACCCGCAATGGGTAAAATCCAGTATTTGTCTACAAGTATTTGTATATATTAAAAAAAAAGTCAAATAAAATCAGTTTATTTTCTCAACAGACATTACAAACGAAAATATCGTGTAAGGCATCTTTTGAGAACAGGTAAAATACTAAAACATATATATTTATTGTTTCTTGAACAATGATGTAAAACTCCATATTAAATAATTAATACGAATGAAAACGTCAGTTTTCTAGAAGTTTCATTATATTTTATGGGAATGACATGTTAAACTAAAGGTTTTTTAAATCAATATAAGGACACATTGTTTGGCGACTAGGTTCAGTTTGAAAATGCCCTCGCAAGGCGAAACAAATTTGTAACTGATATTTGTATAAGAAAATATATGAATTAAAAACAAAGTAAAACCATTAAACATTCGCGTTTATTATTATAATTATTATAATGGAGTTTTACAAAACTAAAACCTTCTAAGGCATTGTCAAATGCCTTAGAATTATTACCCATTTGTTGACCGACTTTTTATTAATTGGGTCGTGACATGTTTTTCTCTGTTTTTTTCGATTTCATACTCCATTCGCATTGTAACGTATACGAGTATTTCCTTAACCATCCTTTATTCATTCATGCGTTCTAGCGCAGTTAGTTTGTTTATATCGTTCTAATATGGTGCCGACATATTTGTCTAGATATGTAGCATATAGTTATGAAATACTTGACTATTTGACGATAGATTCCGGCTCCGGAGACCCAGACTTGAAAGTAAGGAGAAAGGTATTTTCTATAGAGGACTAAAGTTATAAAACGAATTGCCAAATGAAGTATGATATGCAGGTTCTCTTGCGATCTTTCGTCGTGAATGCTTTAAATATGTTTTAAATTCCAATATTCATATTTTTTTGTTCTCATTTGCGTTTATCTAAGGTTGTACTATAAATTGTAAAATATTTTTGTAATCTTTTATAACTGAATTATACAAAATTAAAAAAAAATTAAATAACGTTATAATATCTTTGAAACATGAAACATGGAAAGAATAAAAATTTTAGGACAAGTGAAAAACGGTGATTTAATTCGTGAAATATCATAAAACTAATTTATGTCAATGTGAATCAAAATATATTTATATATTGCATTTTAACGAATTTCCTGTAGAATTTCCTGGGTCAAAGTCGGATGTTATAACTTACGTGAATACGTTAAGATAAATCAAATATTCTACGTTAATCGTGTTAAAGTCACAGGGCACAATAGACAACCACGTAACAATGAAATTTCTACAAAGGACGAACAAAAGGTCGCCGATATTAATATGCTAGATTTCGCTATTGATAGTTACATATTGCCCATTGAACACGTAACCTAACCTAACTAATTAACTAAATAACCATCACGCCGGCTCCCCGAAGGGATAGGCAGAAAGAATGGACCGCCACACTTTTCTTTCCTGATATATTTCTCTCGCTTCCTCAACATACATTCGTGTCATGCACGCGCCTCGATTTCTCTGACTCCTTACGTTGCCGACATTCAATATTTGATGTATTTGATCGTGCCACGTTTTCCTCGGCCTTCCTCTATTTATAGCTCCATTCACTTCGTTTACATATACCTTCTTCACCCATGTGCCCATGCACCCATACGTATCAATTGTGTATTTTCTTTTGCTGTTGTATTGCTATGTGTGTACGGCGGGACATCGAGGGAGAGTAGCGTAGCTTAAATTTGGTCTGGGTCCCCCTTGGTTGCAAATATACATTTTTTTTAAACGTAATTCCCGCATGGACGGGAGACGGGCCTAGGGAGTGCACGAGTGAAGCTGACGAAAGACGCCGCTGTGCCTTTAACAGCTTCGGGTAAGCGGAGGGAGCCCTCTCTCGGCCATATAAATTACTTCTTCAGCATTCTATTCTCACTCATTCTTTCCATGTGTCCAAAGCATTTTAATGATCCTTTCATTATTTTCTTCATAACACCATAATTTCCACCGCATTCACCTCTTATATTTTCATTCGACACTATCATACACAGAGTATAACACATTCGTGTTAGAGATCTCATTTCTACTGCATTTATTCTACCTTTATCCTTCTTTTGCCAGTTCCATGATTCACTTCCATACATAAGGGTCGGCACAAGAACACCATTATGCACTGCCATCTTAGCTTTTTTGGATAGGTTTTTTTTGCGATGACAACTTTAGGTGCACCGTTTACTCTGTTACCTGCCCCAACCTTTCTTTCAATATCCTTGTGCACTTTCCTATCCTTTGTTAACATACTTCGTAAATAAACAAATTTATCCACTTGTTCCAGATTTTCACCTTTTACACCAAACATGTCGTGATATTTAATATTTGAGTGGATAATAAACAGCGTAATTTTTTATTATTATTTTTTATATATTGATTATTATATTTTTATATATTGATTATTATTATAGTTAAAGATGTATTCAATCGCATCAATTTCCTTAACAACCATATTCAACTCCGAATACATAAGCATCAACGCACTTAATTCTTGCTATATTTGATAAATACTTAGCAGGGCGTAACATGTCACCCTCATATAATATAACTTCTATAAAACAGACGTTGTGATTCGTATTTTTTAAATGAAGTTTTACATCATTGTTCCAAAAGCAAATGGCAAATTAATAGCATCACTTATACGAGTATATCAGAACTCATCAACTCCGATAACCTGAATGCGAGGCAGTCTATATTGCAATCAGTAATGGCTTCTGCGATAGGCAGATTGTCTGTCCTTGCACAAACTTTGACTACTAAGCATTAGGGGCAGCCGGCTATTCAGCCTAAAACAATCATATTGCAGACGTCAAGTGATTGAGAACCCGTCAGAGTTTAGACCAATTCTCAAAACACCCCTTTTCAATTTATTATATTCTGATTCTAATGTTGATATCAAGAATTAATTGTTAAAATACAATCTTCATAGATGGCGTTAGTGTGTGAATTGAAAAACTGCCATGTAAAGGGTGGTGTTACAGATTAACATATATACAACTTCCAAAAATTTGAAAGACATGGTGGTCATAAGAAAAAATGTGGAATGGGGAATGTTGTGTTACATAAAGCGTGCGCTTAACCCAACCAATGACAGGTCATAAGTCCTATTAACACCTAGATCAACCATATTCTGTTTCCAATTTGCATCTTCGTCTCTATTGGGATAAAATTAATTCTTGAATTGATAACCCGCAATGAGTAAAATCCAGTATTCGTTTACAAGTATTTGTATACATTCAAAATGTTGTAAAAATTATAATATGTTTAGTAGAAACGCTCAAGGCGCACTAGACTAGTCCCCTATGGGGGGCGAGGCAGACCTAGAACCACCTGGTGAAGAGCCCAGCAGGACGAGGTATAGGCAGCAGGCCTCACTTGGGATTATGTTAGGCATCAGGCATGCGATAGAGTCGGATGGAGAAGGTTCCTTGAGGCCTTATGCACCACGGAGGTGTGACAGGACAAAAAAAATATGAAGAAGAAATGAGATCTCGTTCATAGTTTTACTGTCCAGTTTATAACCCAGTCCTAAGCCAGCTACTTCTTTTATGATTCGTCCATTATAAGATTGAACAGAAAGGGACTCAAACTATATCCATGTCTTATACCATTGCTTGCAGGAACTTCCCTGGACAGTTCATTTTCAACCTTAATTTTGGTTTTGAATTTGATATACAGATCTTGGACAGTCTTTATCAATGTATTGTATATTCCTCCTTCCTGTAATTGTCTCACAATGTCCCTTAGCATAACGCTGTCGAATGCCTTAGTCAAATAGTTGGCAACTTTATTATGTTCAATTCTCTTTTATTTGCCCCAGAATGAAGATTGCATTTGCAGTAGAGCGATTTCGTCGAAAACCCTGTTGTTCTTCCCTATAAGTAATATTTTGCTCAAATTTCGTTTTCAATATACTTATAAATAGCTTAAGCATTGTACGTAATAAGGAGATATCTCTGTATCTTCCGCCCACCTGGAGAACCACCTTAGAGACAGAGGAACAGCTGGTCCTCATTATCCCTGGAGACATGATTTCTTTACCACATATCGACAGATCTATTTAAACTTGAAGAAGAAGAAGAAGATTTTTTCATATCTAAAAAAAATATCATAGTATTAAACATTTTGTTTTTTGAATGTATACAAATACTTGTAGACAAATACTGGATTTTACAAATAAGTTACATCTTCGTCTCTATTGAGATACAATTAATTATTAATGATTAATACACCCGTAATGGGTAAAATCCAATATTTGTCTACGAGTATTTGTATACATTAAAAAAACAAAATGTTGTATAAAAACTGGTCAAAATTAAAAAGCATATAAAAATTGGAGAGTTTTCTCCAGGCGTTATCTAGTAATATGTGATAATTGGGTTAATAGCCTTTCACATTACATTAATAAAGCTTTTCTGCTTAATTCTTACCTCTAGTATCAATAGATGGCGCTAGTGTAGATTGAACTAAAATATGTGAAATGTTTCTCAACGTGGTAGCATATATACAACTTTCAAATAATTGTCAGACGTGGTGTTCGTAAAAGGGCGGAATGGGGAATGTTGTATTACATAAAGCGATTGCTTAACCCAACCAATGATAGGTCATAAGTCCTGTAAACGCCTCGACCACCATATTCTGTTTCCAAAAACAATTTACATCTTCGTCTCTATTGAGATACAATTAATACTTGTAAATAGCTTAAGCATTGTACGTAATAAGGAGACATCTCTGTATCTTTCGCCCACCTGGAGAACCACCTAAGAGACAAAGGAACAGCTGGTCCTCATTATCCCAGGAGACATGATTTCTATGTCACAGATCGTCAGATCTATTAAAACTTGAAGAATATGTTTTTTTATAAATACCCTACTCATTTTTTATACCATATCTTAAAAAGTACAAGATAAATATCATAGTATTAAGTTCGCAAAAGGCCTTTCAGGTTCAAGAAATTTCTTGAACCTATTTGTGAAACTGGATACAAGCTCTATACGTTTGTAAGACATTTTTTTACGTATTGACATTTTCCTAGTTAACGTGTAAGATGTCGACATTAATAAGTAAAATAATACACTGGAAAATTGTGATACGAGTATCTATTTATTTAGCCAAGAACAAAATCAGAAGTCTTTAGTTCTCCAAGTAAGTAGGGTCAAAGCACCAATGAATGACCGTTTAAGGTTCAGCTTGTACTGAAATCCACATTAAAGGCATTAATTTCATTATTTCAGTGTACAAAATAAAATAAATCTATAAAAAAGACATTGACTTCTCTAAATTCTCTAACTTTTTTATTGAAATATGAGTATTACTATTAAAATTAATATTTCTCTAAAAAAAATAGCACAATCACCAGTAATTGACCACTTCAGGTTATATTGATACAATACATAGATTTTGTTACATTGTCACATTATGAAACACCCTAACATATAAAAATATGTAAATATTCAAAGAATTGCATAAGAAATAACATTAAAAAAACACTTACCACACTTTTCCTTATAAAAAACTAATAAAAATCTCAGAACAACAACGGGAAGATGCACTTTTACCGTTTGACAAGGCACAGTTCAAAACTGATAGTTTTGTTTCTTACCAACAGTTGTCTCGGCCTACCTCTTTTGTCATAGTTTCTTGGGATTAAAGTTTTTTGACTGGACACATAGAGCAATTCTTATTATTTTTTGTTTTATTAACCAACGGTCATTTACTGGGGGGCGGTCAAATTCTGGTGCTTCGACCCTACTACGTTTATTATTATTATTTTTTGAGGTATAAATACTTGGCTTTTGGTCCCGGCCACAGTTAATAATAATTTGACATTAATAGCCGCTTAAGTACACTGCGGTGCTCTGAATTTTCAATTTGAAACAATAAATTTCAAAGCAAATTGAATTATAAATGATAATGTTAAAATATACGAGATACTTAAAACGATTCGTAATAATTTATTGATACTTGTTTCTTTGAATGAATATTAGAAAATTTCGTATTTTTAAGACAATGTATTTCACTGTTTATAGCCATACTCAAACCATAATGCCCTTTTTCCGAAAGGATAGGCAGATCTGGGTATCACGTTTGAGTCCAACTTCACATTTAAAATACATCTAACATTATCATGCGAGCCAACAAAATGCTTGGTTTTGTTCTACGGAACGCAAGATCTTTTTCCAACACAACGGCGATCCGTCGACTGTATGAAGCGCTGGTTCGTAGTAATTTGGAGTACTTCTCTATCATTTGGGACCCCAGAAAAAGAACAGTCATCTTGGAGCTGGAAAGGATCCAGAAACGATTTTTAAGGTATTTATACCTCAGGGAGTATAACTGTTATCCTTTTATGTACCCCTCACTGTTTCTCTCAGGAGTGTTGGGTTTCAACACTCTTGAAGCTCGTCGAATGATCTTTCTGGGAAAGCATTTTTTTAAACTGTTATCCGGAGGTATTTTCAATCCAGGAATACTGAGAGAGCTAAATCTGTACGTTCCCCATAGTTATAGCAGAGCAAGGGGCATATATTATTTTATGCCCCAAATTGCCGCACAGAGGCCCTTCGAAGTTCTCCTGTATTGAAAGCGATTCGTCTCTTAAATGAGGTTGCAGAAGAGATAGACCTCTTTGGATGCAATTATGGCGAATTCGTAAATACCCTTATGATAAAGGCAGCAAGCAAATAACTATATTTTCCTATTCATAAGGTTCTATGTATATTTCCTTTGATATTCTTTTTTATTCACCCTTTACATCGATTTGGCACGCGCTGCAATGATGTAAGGAGTTTTTTCAACATAATAATAATAAAAATAATAATAATAATAATAATAATAATAATAACACACGTCAACATTTATACAGCGAGTATATGACTCGTCGATTCTTCCGATTTCTAGCACGGCCGACCTATAAAATTAAATTAATTCGGTCTCCTACGACTCTGTACTCCGTTCACACCATTAACTTATACTTTCTTAATCATTAAAACATTCTTCCGCTCTACATTCCTTCCCTATATTAGCATTTGTGATTTTGTCATACATCTTTCTATCACACATACGTCTTAGTAACCTCATCTCATTTATTCAGCTCTCATCCCTATTTCGCCAATTCCATGCTTTGCTTCCATACATAAAGAATGGGACCAGAACTCCATTGTGAACTTCCGTTTTCGCTTTCATCGATATTTTTTTGTTTTTAAATCTCCATTCACTTTGTTACCCGCACCAACCCTTCTTTCGACGTCACTATCCTTTCGGCCATCCGCTGTGAACATCCTACTTCGATAAAGAATTTTTCGGGATAAATGTAATATACATTATTTATGCCTACACTATCGGGGAGACGACGTGATGGTTAGTTTGTTATTTAGAATGCTGATGATGTTTTTATAAATATTATTATTAAAAAAGATGAAAAAAGGAAGAAAAAAATGTATTTCAAATAAAACTATTAAATTTTTCCATTACAGTAAAAAGTTTGCTCTTTTTGAGTTATCGACATCTCGCTCATAAAAAAATTCTGAAATGCTCGTATCTTCCCCTGACACGCTAATCCCTTTGGATTCCCTAATCTGCGAAAAAGGATTTATTTTAATTTAAGTCCGTTTTTGACAGATTTGGGCTTTTGAAGGGTATTACTACTATGGCAACAAAGTACCCGGAAGTTGTAACTAAAACTCAATATGTTTCATTATTCTTCAAAATTTATTTTGTTATTCGATATGAAATTCACATATATCAACGTTTTTTTCCATTCTTCAAAACGTTTCTGGTAGGCACTTTTTGACACCTTACACGAATTTTGTTTTATGGCTTCAATCGAAAAGAAACGGGTTCCACAGAGTGGCAATTTAAGTTTTGGGAACAGAAGAAAGTCACACAGACCCAAATCCAGAGAATATGGTGGTTGATCGATGGTATTTATCGCGTTTTTTGCCTTGAATTCGGTCACAGCTGTGGCTCTGTGCTATGACGCATTATCGTCGTGCAACATCCATGAATTATTTTTTCAAAATTCTGATGGAATTTTTTTTACGCAAACTCCTAAATAAGACCAAATAGTATTTATTACTAAATGTTTGTCACTTTGGAATGAATTAATGCTGAACCACTACCCAAATATCGAAATAAACGATGAACATCGCTTGATATTTGTGCGACTTTGCTATGTTTTTTTTTTTCAAAATTGTTGCTATCATTGGTTTCGGTTTGTATTTCTCATATAAATTATGTCTTTTCAGGTGCATGTTTTTTCGAAATTACGATTATTTTATATGTATTTTTTTATATTATCATCATGTTTAATATTTAATAAAACAATAATTTATTTAATATTATTAATTAGTTCTTACCGATAATATAAAAATATTAGTACTTATAACAAATAGCCCAGATTAATTTTTTAAATTGAATTATTGTATCGAATTTTAAATGCGTTTTTATATTAGTCTTTCTTTGTTTAGTTTTTATTATATTTTTACACATGAAAATAATTTACACAATCCTCCGAGACATGTCATGTTTTTTTAATATATTTTTAATAATTAGTGGATTAAACAAAGCTATTTTTAATTTCCTAAGAAAATATACATTTTAAAAAGATTTTTGACAAAAAAAATATACATTATTTACAAATATACTACAAAATATGTTAATAGGTTTCCATATTAATTAATTAATACGAATGAAAACTGTTTAATTGTTATATTTTATGGAAATGACATGTTTACATTTGATAATGCCTTAGCATGACGAACGTGTCATTCCTATTAAATATAATGCATCTTCAAGAACATATACGTTTTCGTTCGTTTTAATATTTTGGTGGTTTAACTGATATGCGTAGGCGTAGCCGAGGGGGTTATTTGCGTAAGAATCGATCAAATGGCAACGCAATGGACGTTCTCCCAACCCAATGATAATTGCAAGTGTGAAATTACATTCCGTTGGAATAACTGTCACCCACGCCCCTGGACGAAGCTGGAACTAGATACCATAACTTTGGTTCCTCCTCTTAAACGAGTATTTTATTGGCCGTTTGCGTCCTAACCAGACAATAATCTCTCCGCTGATATTTAAGATCTCTCCAATTATTACAGTCTCCCAACAATTCACTAGAATATCGCATTATTTTTATTCATAAAGCCTAAAAAGCAAATCCCAAATTTAATAATACGAACAAGAACAGTAAGATGTATGGAACAGTAAGATGTATGTATGTATGGAAGCGAAGCATGGAACTGGCAAAAGAAGGATGAAAGTAGAATAAATGCAGTTGAAATGAGATCTCTTAGAAGAATGTGTGGATACTCTGTGTATGATATAGTGCCGAATGAAAATATAAGAAGTGAATGCGGTGCGAATGATAGAGTCATGAACAAAATAATGAAAGGATCATTAAGATGGTTTGGACATATTGAAAGAATGAATGAAGAAAGAATGGTAAAAAAATCATATGTTAATGATGTAAATGGAACCAGAAATAGAGGAAGACCGAGGAAAACGTGGCACGATCAAATAAATCAAATATTGAATGTCGGCCATGTGAGGAGTCAGAGAAATCGACGCGCGTGCATGACACGATGTATGAATGTTGAGGAAGCGAGAGAAATATGTCAGGAAAGAAAAGTGTGGCAGTCCATTCTTTCTGCCTACCCCTTCGGGGAGACGGCGTGATGGTTAGTTAGTTAGTTAGTTAGTTAGTTAGAACAGTAAGAAAATAATTAATACGAATGAAAACGTCAGTTTTCTAGAAGTTTTATTATATTTTATGGGAATTACATGTTTCGCCCTTTTAAGGCATTATCAAATGTGACGAAATTTCAGCTCGTTTCTGTTTATATACACTAGTAAATGAAGCAGAATATGATAAATAATGAAAACAAAAAAAAATATATACAAAATTTATTTATTAGTATGTATTTAGTGTGCTTCCACTTGTGTTTATGTTCGACCGGTTTCGGCAGCTCGCTGCCATCTTCTGGTAGATTCCAGAAAATGGCAGAAAGCTGCCGAAACCAGTTGAACATAAAAATACAAGTGATAGAACACTAAATATATAATAATAAATAAATTTTGTAACAATTTTTGTTGTCCTCATTATTTACCATATTCTGCTTTATTTAATAGTTTATATAAACATCAACGAACATTTGATAATGCATTAGCTTAGAAGGGCGAAACTTACAATTCCCATAAAATATAATAAAACCTCTAGATAACTGACGTTTTCATTCGTATTAATTAAGAAGGTAAGAAAACAGTCAGACATAATCACATATATTTTTTGTACCCTTGTGAATTTTATATATTGTATGTAATAATCCTAACCACATACGAAGGTCCCGGATACGATTCCTGGCGATGGCATTGTGATTCTCACACGCCATTGTCCTTGTGCAGGATTCAAGTGACAGTAAAATGGCGATAGATAAGCTACCTATCACATGTCATGAGAATCAATATGATAGCTAAAAATTGTTGTTAGCATTGCTATAAAACATTTAAATAATATAAAACTAATTAACTGACATGCCGTCTCTTCGAAGAGGCAGGCAGAAAGAATGGATTGCCACACTGTTTTTTTCCTGACATACTTCTAATCAAATTAAATCAGTTTATTTCATCTATAGACATTACAAAATTAATTTTTAAGGCATCTATTGAGAATAGGCAAAATAATATGTTGTGTATAGTATACTACCAGAAACGCATGAGAGATGGTTCGACTTTAGGAAGACAAGATACTCTCCAGAATTAAGAGTATTTGCCTTCTGAACGTACTTTCACTAACATGAAAGACGTCGATCTCCGAGGAGACCGCGTTCAGCAGATTAATTGCTCTTCCCACCGGTGTCACCAGAGGCAGGTTGTCTCGATTCCTCAATAATCGCAAATCGTGTCAGACATGCACGTCGTTTCTCCCACCACTCACGTGGCCGACATTCAATATTTGATTTATTTGATCGTGTCACGTTTTCCTCGGTCTTCCTCAATTACTAGTTATGTTTACATCTTTAACATATACTTTTTACCATTAATTATTTCCATATTTCAAGGAACATGGACGCCTACTCTCGGGTGATAGTCAACGTCCGGGAGACCTGACATGACACGGGAAGAAGAAGAATAAGGTTTTTTTTTGTCTCATGAGAGCTGTTGTCGAATGTGAAAATTAGAAAGGTCTCATATTTGGGTCATGTGCTAAGGGGAAAAAATATCACCCCTTCGAATGATATTAATTGGTAAAGTGGAGGGAATTCGGGGATTCGAAAGAAGGCAGCTGTCCTGGCTGCGGAACATCAAAGAGTGGACAGTAATAATAAGAGTTCAGAACCTGTTCCAAGTGGCGCAGATGCCTTTGCTGCAGTGATCACCAACGTTGAGCGGACAAAGACAAGAGGTAGAAAATCATTTTCCTAAGTCAATTTCCTATATCGTGCCCTCGCCTTATTAGTTACGTTGTTACGTGAGGTGACGTAAAGAGACGTGACTTAAAACTGATATCGTGGATTTACCGCGGAATACGGTGTTAATCTTTGAGTCAACGTGGTTTTTGTCAAAAAAACTTTAGCACAACGTATCACACCTCCCCAGCGTATAATATATCAGAACGCCACTAGCGATACAATTAACGACTCCCTTGTTTACTTTTAACTCGGTAACAGTCAAGAAAAGCTCTTTTTTTAACCTTGAAGCTCCGAAATGCTTCTTCTCATTATTCTTAGTTTAGATCGTATGACCTGTTTATGACGGTGGGCGGTCCTGGGATGATGATGTCAGCCATCTCTCTAACTCTTCGGCGGCCTTCCTGGTAATCTTTTGCTGCTGGGATTTCTTCTTTAGCCATTTTTGCAACTCGTGTATTCTCCATGCGGTCTACGTGATCTCTCCAAAAACGTCTTGAAAAATGTTGTAACAAGTGATGATGTCAACATAGGTTGACGAAACAGCTGTCGTGAAAAATAAAAATATATTTAAAAATTTACAAACTACCTATTTAATAAACCTTATCCTATTTTAACTATTAAAAATTATTTTTTTTGTTTTTTTCATATTAAATTTTGTAAAATATAACTAAAAATATATTTTTAAATAATTTTTTTTTAAAAACATTCAATGAAGGGTTAACGATTCCCATGTATGCATTTAACTCGACGGGAACGGTAAGTAAAGCCCTTTTTTAAACCTCGAAGCGCCGAAATACTATAAAATCCGATACTGTTAAAATATCACGTATCGGGTCATATAAAGTAGGAGAAGTACTAAAACGCTTTTCTGGCAGTGAAAAATAATACACCAGAGAGGGATTGAAAAATCTTTTGCGAAAACGACGCAAGGCGTCTTTTGTGTTTGATGTGCTTCGTATTTTTTTCCCTTGTTAACGAAGTTAAAGTGTTAAAGTTAAACATCTTATTCTATTATACTCGTATATGGTATACCCTTTTATTTAACTGTTTTGTGGGTGAAATTGAGCATTTAAGTTGTCGTCTCGTGATTCTTTTTTTAAATTTGGAACCACTTTAGCCTTTACCGTTATTGGTAAACTCCAGGTGTTTATAAATAGGTGCCTTCGCTCAATATTCAATATCTATTAGCCTCGAACAGTGTCAAATTCCGTTCTCTGGACCATGGCAGGCGAAAAACCAATTAGAGAACAAGTCGCTAGACGCAAATGTCAGTGGATCGGTCACACTCTGAAACGGAACCCAGCCTGCATCGCTCAGGGTGCACTAGACTGGTCCCCTATTGGGGGAAAGAGAAAGCGAGGCAGACCTAGAGCCACCTGGAAAAGAACCCTGCAGGACGAGGTTAAGGCAGCAGGCCTCACTTGGGATAATGTTAGGCATCAGGCATGCGATAGAGTCGGGTGGAGAAGGTTCCTTGAGGCCCTATGCACCACGGAGGTGTGACAGGACAAAAAGAAGAAGTAGAAGAAGCCTCTACCATGTCAGGATGTCTGAATCTGGTCTGGAAGAACAAGCACATGCGTAGCGACAGCAAGATCAGTTATAAAACATGCGTGAGATCTATCATGACGTACACTGAAGAGACGCGGGCCGACACTGTGCGAACCAGGGGACTATTAAGAACATCGGAGATGAAAGTCCTAAGATCAATTACTGGAAAAACTCTCCGAGATCGTATCCGCAACGTAGACATAAGATAAACTTACGAAATAGAGGATATCTTTCAATGGAGTAGATCCAGAAGAAGATACTGGAGGGACCATGTAGCCCGTAATGTGGACCATGTAGCCCGTAATGTAGACCATGTGTTTGACAGTGTTTAAGGCTCGACACCAGAGAGCGCCAGCGTATGTATCGGACCTATGCGTGACACCCATGCCAACGGAAAGGCAACGTTCACTCCGATCAGTAGAAACAAGTTCAAACAACATTGCAATTCCAGTCAGAGCCAATAAAGCATGTTTCTATGATCGTGCTTTCAGCGTTACGGGTCCGTTGGCGTGGAATAGCCTCCATGTACGTATTAAGTATGAGGATAGTGACGTTAAATTTAAGAAACTTCTGAAGACTGCACTGTTTGGTCAGTCATTTCCTAGTGCGCCCTTGGAGTAATTGATTTTACAAAACGGCGAACTTAAAATACAAGTCATCAGAATAATAATAATAATGTAGCCCATGTAGCCCGAACAGACTTGCATATACAGCCGCTTATCTGTCAAAACTGATCATATTTGAAAACGATTTTATAATAGCCAATTGTTTTGGCCGAAACACTGTGATTTTCTTTTTCTTTATTTATTTTTTTGATAAACGTTCATTTTAACAATGTTAAAAAAAATTACAAATAACACATTAAATAATATTAAATCAATAATCGTAGGTCCTCACCAAAAAGAAGTACTTCTGTGTTTGGTGAGGGATATCACTACATAATATGTTACAATAATATATCAATGTACAATTGTGACACAAAAACAAAGTTATTTAATTTAACAGTTTAATTTTATAATATTTTAAATATCTTTATAATATCACCGAGGAAGGACCAGGTTTTCCAAAACATGTCTGATATTTAATTTTCATTTTTTTTTAAGTTAGTGTTGTATATACAAAGTATATAAAAGAGAAAAAGACAAATAATCAATTTCAATTAAAAGCGCTATCTATTTACTTAAATATTGATAGGTACAAATCGTGAAATTTACAGCGAAATCGGTCGAGTAGTTTTTGAGTCTATTTGCCATACACATACAAACATTCCATTTTGTTTATCAAAATTGTACACACATGTAATGGATCTTATTTGATGTATTGTATATTATATAATATATGGAAGCGACTCTTATGTATGGAAGCGAAGCATGGAACTGGCAAAAGAAAGATGAAATTAGAATAAATGCAGTAGAAATGAGATCTCTTAGACGAATGTGCGAATACTCTGTGTCTAACAGAGTGTCGAATGAAAATATAAGAAGTGAATGCGGTGCGAATGATGGTGTTATGAACAAAATGTTGAAAGGATCATTAAGATGGTTTGGACATATGTCCATATGGACATATGGAAAGAATGAATGATGAAAGAATGGTAAAAAATTATATGTTTACGATGTAAATGGAACCAGAAATAGAGGAAGACCGAGGAAAACGTGGCACCATCAAATAAATCAAATATTGAATGTCGGCCATGTCAGAGAAATCGACGCGCGTGCATGACACGATGTATGAATGTTGAGGAAGTGAGAGAAATATATCAGGAAAGAAAAGTGTGGCAGTCCATTCTTTCTGCCTACCGCTTCGGAGAGACGACGTGATAGTTAGTTATGTAGTTAGTTATAAAATTAATGCGTATTAAAAAAACAGATTTTTACTAATCACTTCAATGCAACAATTATCTACAGGAGCACTAGAAAGTAATCTAAATTTTAATTACAATTCTGCTGTAGTTTGTTTCTAAGTGTAGTGTGATTAATGGCCATTAAAACTTTTCCAAATTACTAATTGGTGGTTAGTATTATTAGTTTCTGTTCATTCTAACGAGTATGAATTTTCCTTCCAAACTGTTATATTATACAAGTTATTTATAACAACCCTTTCAAACTTGAACGATATGAGTCCGCTGTATCGATCACTACTAAAAATAGTTTAATTTTGTCTATGTTGTTTGAAAAGCATCACATATTAATTATTCCCATTATTTAGTTGAATAAATCTTTCAAAATAAGAAATCATGACAGTCTGCAACATAAGTACGACCTTCGTGGCAGAGTGGTTACGAGCTCTGACTTTCATGCCGAAGGTCCTGGGTTCGATTCCCGGCGATGGCAGTGTGATTGTCACACTGTCTTTGGTCTGGTGTAGAATTCACGTGACAATAAAATGGCTACCTATCACATGTCACGAGAATCAATATAATAGCTAAAAAATAATAATAAAAAAATTGTATACAGTAATTGGGTCCAAACAACCTGTTGTGTACATAAAAAAAAGTAGCTTGGAAACATGGCCCAATGTTCCTTTCATTATATTGTTCATAACACTTTCATTCGCATCCTATTCACTTATTTTATTTTCATTCGATCCCCTATCATTCACAGTTTTTCCATTTTCCATCTCATTTCTACTGCATTTACACTACTTTCATCCTTATTTTGCCGGTTCCATGCTTCGGTTCCATGCAGAGGTCGGTACAAGAATACCATTGTGCACTGCCATTTTAACTTTTTTAGATAGGCTTGTGTTTGTCAATTAGTTTTTATATTTATCGACATCGCAAGTTACGATTATCAATTGGTAAATATTCCGCTCCCTATAAGTACTTGAAAGCATCATCTGCACGGGTTTTCATTAATCTCTCTATGCAATCTCATCTCCGGAGAACACAGCGAAAATGCTTATAGGGGATTTCGTCACGTGCGCTGGATGTTTGATACTATTAAGCCGTATCATATTATATTGAATTATATTGTATATAGATCGCGTGTAAAACATTTGTATGGATTTATATTCATTAATATCAAAAAAATTATTAATTATGTCCGTTGTTATGTATTTCTACTGTTGTTATATGGTATTGAAGCCTGGACACTGGCTGATGCGACAGAGAGGAGAATACAATCGTTTGAATTCTGGATATAAAGAAAAATACTTAAAGTAACTTGGAGAGATCAGACTGAAGTTTTAGGTAATCGGATTTGTCAGAAATATTTAAAAAGGCCTTCGTGTCATCGACAAAAACGAGCTTTTTGGAATATAGAAAAAACTGTTGCCAATATCATGAATATAAATAATAAAGAAAAGGGGTCCCAGATGGGAGCCCTGGGGAACTTCAGATGTAATTCCCACGAAGTCTGACTTGAAGACACCAATCACCGCCTACGATTTTTGATATAGGCATTTATCCATCTAAGAAGGTCACCGTGGATTCCAAGTTTGGTATTAAGGAAAATGCGAAACTTTGGTCACGTAATGAGAGGAGAAAAGTACCAATTCCTGCAACTGACAATTCGGGGAAAAATACCAGGAAGAAGAGAACCAGGTCGGAGAAGAATCTCTTGGTTTAGACGTAGAAGGGGTACCCACCGCTTACCCGAGGCTGTTATAGAGCGCAGCGACGCCCTCTCTAGATTCCTCCACATTCACCCAGCGAGTCATACACGCACGTCGATTCTTCCGGTTTATAACATGACCAACCTTTATAATTTGATTAATTTTGTCATGCCATGTTTTCCTCGGTCCACCTTGACTCCATACTCCATTTACATCATTAACGTATATTTTCTTAACCTTTCTTTCTCCATCCATGCATTCCATATGTCCGAGCCCACGCAGCGACCCTTTCATAATTTTGTTCATAATACCTTCTTTCGCTCTACATTCCTTTCTAATGTCAGCATTTGAGATTCTATCGTACATCGTTCTACGTCCTAG
Organism: Lepidostoma basale; assembly: GCA_022606425.2. NCBI lineage: Eukaryota > Metazoa > Arthropoda > Insecta > Trichoptera > Lepidostomatidae > Lepidostoma > Lepidostoma basale. The sequence goes on from JAHDVF020001314.1 coordinate 284,177, forward strand.
GGACCTCATCTCTACCGCATTTATTCTGCTCTCATATTTCTTCTGCCAGTTCCATGCTTCGCTTCCATACATAAGGGTTGGCACCAGAACTCCATTGCGAACGGCCATTTTCGCTTTCATTGATAAATTCTTTTTTCCAATAACTATTTTTAAAGCTCCATTCACTTTATTACCCGCACTAACCCTTCTTTCAACATCACTCTCCGTTCGGCCATTCAACAATACCGATATTCTTAATTTTAATAGTTTTAAATGTACTCAATATACCTGTTATCTCATTTATAATAGTGTCCTTCTTTCATTAATAATCTACATAAAGACCTGTAAACTTAATAGTGATCACAGACTTAACTCGTCTTAGACCAATTTTTTACCGTTACTCTTAAAATATTAAAAGATTTAAGTATACCTACTGTCAGTATAAAACCACGTATTGGGATTTATTTCGTTAAAATAAATAAATAAATAACACGATGTATGCATGTTGAGGAACGAGAAAAGAAATGGCAAAAAGAACAGTGTGTTAGTCCATTATACATCTGCCTACCCCTAAGTTAGTTAATTAGATAAATATCTACGTAAGTACATAAGTATTTAACAATCCAACCTTTGAAATTAATATCAATTTGGCCCTGTAGTTTTGCATTGTTTGCAACACGTTGTGATGGTATTGAACCATCGTAGAGAGAGATGCGTGAATTCAGACGTAATACGAAAATAAATTCAAATGACTAGGAAATATAACACCTAACCATGTGGGGGTAGGTCTAGGCGGGGAGCAGGGGAGACGCGGGGAGGGGAGAGAGGGGAGCGGGGAAGGGTAGTGGGCCAGGGAGAGAGGTAGCTCGGGGCAGTTGACTTGTGACCTGACGGGAAGCGGTCGCTTTTGGTATTAAATTCAGTGGGTGTTTGTTGTTCTGATTATCAAGAACTTCATTTTATTTTGTATACAAGTATAGTGGTACGAGGGGTGCGGCATTTGCAGATTTAAAAATACTATAGAATCAGTTTTCCTGAGCTGTTACGACTGAAAAACTAAGTCTAGAATTAAGAATTTATATTTCAGGAAATTGGAACGTATGCGTTCGGCTTACTCCATGATTATACTATGCTTACGTTTATGTATTACATACATGTACCTAGATATATATATGTATATGATATATCGATACCTTTCCTATACTGCACGTAATATAGTTCACTAACACTCGGGCCAACGCATCGCGCCCGAACAGGTATTCACTAACTCATCGAATACTGAAATCTTAGTTATGGACATGTAGCGTTCTAACAAAATTTGCCATCTTCTATATAAATAAACATATAAACTTCGACCCATGCAAATTATGCTACATAAATATGGTTGACTGCTGATGAATGAAGACAGTTAGAGAGGTTGGGAAGCTCACTTCAAGAGCCCGCGCCAAATACAGACTCCTATAGATAAGTAGGTGGAAGACCCTACTATCGCGTCTGCGGGAATTCTGTCGTGGGTGGGCTAACTTCGAAAACCCCCGATAGGGTGATGGCCAGGTTCATGGGTTTGAATCCCCAGGTCCACTGATTAAGGGTTGGGAGGTAGATCGGCTGGTCCCCAGACGATTCTGCTGTGGAGCAGTGGAGAAAAATCACCAGATTGACGAAAGATCTGGGTCAACGCGATACTAACACTATCATATCCCAGTTATCCCCCACAACTCCTTATATACTTAATATATTATATTTTGACACTGAATTGCTATATAATTGTACCTTTCAGAAAGCTGTTCTTTATTGCATCGTTATTACATTACGCTCTGATTTAAATTACTGTACATTGTATTTGTTGTATATTGTTTGTGAATGTTTCTTCCAGGGCTGCCACATTTTCTAGAGATAATATTTTAAGTTTATATTTTGTAAACTTAGAGATATTTTAGGTTGTTTGGTTTAGATGTTCCTAGGAAATATTGAGTGACATATAGTTTGATTACACGTGGGTTTGTCAGGATTGCTTAGAATATTCGGAAGGGTTAGGAACGATTAGCTTTAGAATGAAATTATCAGTATTCGCCAAATAAAAGGGCTTGGATTACATCGGTCATAACTAAGGGTCATACGGTATTATTTCTAGACGATCACGAAGGCCGTGACCAGGATGGAACTACCATAGTAGTTGATGATAACTTGGAAGGGTGGGAGGCGATCCCATCACAGTTAGGTGTCCTCGTGGATAGGACGATCCACCACATTTGGTGCCGTGACCAGGAGTAGACATCACGGAGATCGTGGATAGGACGTTTCATCACAACGTATTAATTTCGAAAAAAATGTAATGACAATTCAAACACTTTAGGCGATCAGTGTCGGCTTGTTCCGGCAATTTGATTATTGGAAATTTCACCCGAATACGCTTTCAACTGTCGCAATAAAAATAATATGACAATAATTAATGGAAACCGAACATTAGAATCCCATTATTATCATTTGGTACCCCTGGCACAGAGATTAATTTTATTAAGAGAGGCTATATTTGATTTTATTACTCAGTACGAACGTACGGAATAAGGCGGAATCGTAGAAAAAAATATAACATAATAATTTACCATCTCGCCAAAGGGGTAGGCAAAAAGCATAAACTTCAGCACTGTTCTTTCTGACACAATTATCTCGCTTCCTCAAAATTCTATGGAATGAAATGATTCGCCTTGCTTGAGCATTATCAAATTTGATAATGCCTTATTCTTCTTCTTCGTCCTTAGCCTATTCCTGTCCACTCCTGGACAAAGGCTTCCTCCATTCGCTTCCATGTCACTCTATCCCGTGCAGACTTCATCCAAGTGTTTCCTACGTGTCTGTTCAGATCATCCTTCCACCGTAGTTGCGGTCGCCCTGCACTTCTCTTTACCATCCACGGTATCCAAGTCAGCAGTCATCTTGTCCATTTTTCATTTGAGCTTCTGGCTACGTGACCTGCCCATTGCCATTTTAGAGTCACCACTCGGTAAATGATGTCAGTGAACTTTGTTTTTTTCTCTCACAGTATCGTTTCTGACTCCTTCTCTTAGGCTTATTCCTAATATGGTTCTTTTCATAGCTCTTTGGGTAACTCGTAATGCCTAGCAAAGCGAAACATTTCTTTCCCAAAAAATGTAATGAAACTTCTAGAAAACAGACGTTGTCATTCATACTTATTATTAAATATGGAGTTTTACATCATTGTTCATGAAACGATATGAATAGCTACCATGAAATAATGGACCGCCACAATTTTTTCTTACTTACTTCTCTCGCTCCTTCAGTATTCATACCTCGTGTCACTAACGCACGTCGATTTCTTCGACTCCTCACGTGGCCGACTTTTAATATTTGATTTATTTGATCGTGCCACGTTTTCCTCGGTCTTTCTCTATTTCTAGTTCCATTTACATCGTTAACATATATATTTTTTGCATTCTTTCTTCATTCATTCTTTCCAGGTGTCCAAACCATTTAATGATCCTTTCATTATTTTGTTCATAACACCACAATTTGCCTCTCATATTTAAATCTATAAAGCATGCGTAAAAAATAATAGCATATGGCGTCGAAGCAAGGGCAGACACAGAAGGACCAAACAAGTTTTGAGGACTTCCGAGATTAAGACAATGAGGACGATAGCAGGCAAGACGCTGAGAGATCACGTGAGGAACACCAGAATAAGATAGCTATGTGAGGTTAAGGATATCATAAGATGGAGCAGACAACGAAAAAGGGACTGGTACGGGCATGTTCAAAGAATGGACACCACCAGACTCCCCTATATTGCGTTGGGATACTTATGGGACTCGTCCTCGTAGAAAACCCCTTAAAATATGGAAGGACAGCTGGGAATCTACCTCACAGGAGGAACAACACTCTGGAGAACAGATCACATAGGTCTACAACAAGGAAGAAGACCATCATTCGCACCGCATTCACTTCATATATTTTCATTCGACACTATATCATACATAGAGTATCCGCACATTCGTCTAAGAGATCTCATTTCTACTACTTTCATCCTTTTTTGCCAGTTTCATACTTCACTTCCATACATAAGGTTTGGCACTCCATTGTGCCCTGGCATCATACTGCCATTAAAATTACCATATTATAGAAAATTTTGTCTGATTATTTTATTTACGATTGGTTAGCAATTCATTACATTGATTGATTAATATTAATACATTTACTAAAGAAAAACATTGAAAGATAGCGTCATCAAAGATGTTATCAATAAGAATTAGTGACCGTAACTTCGAAAGAATTGGTCGTAGCTTCAGCCATTAAAAGATAAATAATCCATAGAAAAAATGTTAATACCGACAACCCGAGTAATTTCCGTGATACCATTTATTTTATTTATTTTGTTTTGTTACTATTCCACGCCTTGATTTACGTTAAAATATGTCTGCTATCTGGAAGTTTTACGGTAATATAAGTAGGTGACATATTTCATCTTGCTTGGATATAATAAAATTAAATTTTCTTTCAAAATAATATTTTATTAATGCAAGAATCAATTGTATCTCAATAGAGACGAAGATGTAAATTGGAAACAGAAGATGGTTGATCAAGGTGTTTACAGGACTTATGACCTGTCATTGGTTGGGTTAAGCGCACGCTTTATGTAATACAACATTCCCCATTCCACCTTATTTTTCTTATGACCACCATGTCTGACAAATTTTTGGAAGTTGTATATGTGTTAATCTCCAACACCACCCTTTACGTGGTAGTATATTCAATCTACACACCAACGCCATCTATGAAGATTGTATTTTAAGCATTAAGCAGAAGATCTGTTTAACGCATGTTTTATTAATGCTCTAACATGTTTCAAATCAAATTCAAATCAATTTATTAACTCAAAAGACATTACGAACAGCAAAATGTTTAAGGCATCTATTGAGTACAGGTAAAATATTATAAAAATACAACATAATACCAGGAACGCATTAGAGATGGTTCGACATCAGGAAGATAATATACTTTCTAAAGTCAAGAGTATTTGTCCCCTGAACGTACATACCTTCATTTATATGAAAGACGTCGATCTCCGAGGAGACCGCGTTCAGCAGATTAATTGCTCTTCCCACCGATGTCATCAGAGGCAGGTTGGTTTTGGCGAGTGGTAGGTAAAACCATCTATGCTGTCGCTTTCGGAGATATCTATCAGGGACAAAAAGCCGAACACCCTCCAGCACGGCCGTGTTCTCGAAATATCCCCTGAGTAATCTAAAGAAATTGGTTATATCCCATTTCTTCGAAGCTGCATTCCCAAAAGAAATGCCGTGGATAGAGCCACGAGTAGCTGGCTACCATACTCCCTCATGTAGAGATGATACCTCAGAAATGTTTCTGAATCCTCTCCAGCATAACGGAATATCTCGCCTCGTGAGGACTCCATATCAAATAACCTAGCTTTCTATAACCAATTTATAAGGACATACATACTCGTACACTATTACAAATATTCTCTCTGAAGTGAATAAAATATACTAAAGAGCCATTAGAGTAAACTTTATAAGTGTACCGAACACAATATTATTATATTTTAGAAATGCTGTATTTTGTTCCCAAATAATATTTACATCCGGAAAAAAATGCATTTTGACTTTTCGCGGTAATACAAAAGCTTTGTTATGTACAATAAGTGTCAGAAAACAAACGATTGTTTATGGTACTTGATACGCGCAATAGTATAAAACCTTTGGTAATATAGATAACTTTTAATAAACGGAGCTTCAATCTGGCGAAACGAGAACGAAGGTGGAAAAATTGTGCTGGAACTAGAATTATGATGATGTACATAAGTTCCCATGTTTTTAGACCCCATTACCCCCTTTGACATGTTGTGTTCTTCACATTATAAAAAATATGTATAATTTCTATTTTTCTTTTTAATATACTTTGTACCTATATACGAGTACAACACTTACATTAAAAAAAATTAATTACATGAAAGAAGGATAAACGTCGTAGAAATGAGATCACTAAGAAGAATGTGCAGGAAAACGTTGTATGATAGAAAACCGAACAAAGAAATAAGAGAGAAATGTAAGGCAGATGACTGCATCATGGATAAAATTAAAAAAGGATCCTTGAGATGGTTTGGACATATGGAACGAATGGACGAGAGAAGAATGGTTAAAAAGTTGTACACAAGCATCGTGAGCGGAAAAAGAAGCCGAGGACGAACGAGGAAAACATGGCATTACCAAATTAATCAATTACTAAAAGGCGGCCACATTCGAAGTCGGAATAAACGACGTGGGTGCATGGTACGATGTATGAATGTAGCGAAAACCCCGAGAGGTATGCCAGGACAGAGCATTGTGGCGATCCATCCTCTCGGCCTACCCCTCCGGGGAAATGGCGTGATGGTTAGATAGTTAGTTTTTTTAATTACATAGACATGTTTCGGACTACCAGTCCTTCTTCATTGATGCATATTATAAAGATACTTGGGCTTAACTATTAATGTCACTAAAACTAAGTGGATGGCATTAGGACGACTGGATTATACTGATTCGGTGATACAACTGAACGGTTGCAATGTTGAAAAGGTGGAAAAGTTCAGATACCTCGGCAGCATGCTTACAGACACCCTTGACCCAGATGTAGAGTTGAAATGTCGGATTGAAGCAGCAAGAACAGCAATTCACAAAATGAAGTCACTCTTTTGCAATGACAATGTCAACTTAAAACTAAGACAGAGGATGTTAAGGTGTTATGTGTGGTCTGTTCTGTTATATGGGTGTGAGACATGGACATTAAAAGTAAATACAATGAACCGGTTAGAGGCATTTGAAATGTGGCTCCACCGAAGAATGTTCAGGATCCCATGGACAGACAGAGTGACGAACACAGGAGTCCTGAATCGTGCAGGAGTAAATAGAGAGCTGCTGACATTAATCAAAGTCCGCAAGATTGCATATCTGGGTCACGTTCTGCGAGGAGAGAAGTATCGCCTGCTGCATCTAATATTAAAGGGAAAAATAGAGGGCCGCAGGGGGGCAGGGAGAAGGCAGATGTCCTGGCTGCGCAATGTGAGGGAGTGGACGGAAATCGGAACTGTGGAGGAGCTGTTCCGGACAGCGCAGGATAGGGAGGAGTTTACCAGAGTGATCGCCAACGTCGGGGGGACCTGACAGGGCACTTTAAGAAGAAGATAAAGATACTTATTAAAAAATTTCTAAAATTATTTACATGATCTGACAGATGTTATAAAGTTTTATTTTGGAAAGTTTATGCTTTTGGTATAACAAATGTTTACTCAATTTAAAATTTAAAATAATAATTTAAAGTTCTTATGGGGGTTCAAATAATTACTTACAACAAAGTAATTACCTGAACCCCTATAAGCACTATTTATCATTTTAAATTTTAGAAAGAATCATAATATTTGTTAAAACAAAAGCATAAACGTTCCAAATTAAATCTTAAAGTCAGATCACGTCAGATATAATATGTATCACTGAAGAAAGACTTGTTGTCCGACACATGTCTATGTAATTTAATTTTTTTAATGTAAGTGTTTACAAAGTAAAAAAAGAAAAAGAGAAATAAAGTAACTACAACAAAAAGTATGGCGAATATAGAAGAAATACTTATAATGTCAAATTTTAATTGTATCTCAATAGAGACGAAGGCGTAAACTGGAAACTGAACATGGATGATCAAGGTGTTTACAGGACTTATGACCTGTCATTGGTTGGGCTAAGCGCACGCTTTATGTAATTACAACATTCCCCATTCCACCTTTGTTATTTGTGATCATGCATGACAAATTTTTGGAAGATGTATATATACTTCAAAATCCATATTTATCTTCACGTGGCAGTTTCAGTCAGCCAGGTCATAAGTCCTGTAAACACCTTGATCATCCATGTTCAGTTTCCAGTTTACGTCTTCGTCTCTATTGAGATACAATTAAAATTTGAATTAACCACCCTTTGGTGTAAATCCAGGATTTGTATACAGGTATAAGTATACATTCACAAATATTTGGATTTATAATGTCTTTTATATTTAATAGTTGATTTATTTGATCGTGCCACGTTTTCTTCGGTCTTCCTCTATTCCTTGTCCCATTTACATCGTTAACTTATACTTTTTTTACCATTCTTTCTTCATTCATTCTTTCCATGTGTCCAAACCATCATAATGATCCTTTCATTATTTTGTTCATAACACCATCATTCGCACCGCATTCACTTCTTATATTTTCATTCGACACTCTATCGTACACAGAGTATCCACACATTCGTCTAAGAGTTCGTATTTCTACTGCATTTATTCTACTTTCATTCTTTTTTCGCTAGTTCCAAGCTTCTCTTCCGTACATTTTATTCGTCCTTTATTATTAACTAAATTTGAAGATTGCGTCCCGTTTCCATTTCGTTTATTTCGTTTATGCCCTTGATTCTAAAATTTATTGGATTCTTATACGATACAACGGATTTTTTTAAATCAAATGCTTATTCCAGATACAAATAAAGGTACCTAAATTGTTTAAGTGATTCAAATGTAAGTCTTTAAAGCGACTATTTTCGATTTTCAAATTTGTTTCTTCTTCACTTGTTTTTAATCGAACAAATCAAGATTCTAATTGTTTTGAAATTCCATAGTGTAATTCCAAGTTCCAATGGAAATACCTTTTGTTTTTATATTATTATTATTATTTATTAAGGGCGATAGGAAAAAATGATGGACCGCCACACTGTTCTGTCCTGACGTACTTCTCTCCCTTCCTCTACATTCATACATCTTGTCATATACGCACGTCGATTTGTCAGACTCCTCACGTGACCGACATTAAATATTTGATTGATTTGATCGTTGCACGTTTTCCTCGGCCTTCCTATATATCTAGCTGCGTTCACGTCACTTACATTTACATTCTTCACCATTCTGTCTTCATTCATTATTTCCATGTGTCCAAACCATCTTAAAGACCCTTTAATTATTTTGTTAATAACACTTTTATGCACACCACGTTCACTTCTCATATTTGAATTTTTTTCAATGTCGTATTAAATAATAAATACGAAATGAAACATCTATTTTCTAGAAGTTTTATTATATTTTATGTAAATTACATGTTTCGCCTGTCTAAGACATTATCAAATTTGTAAAATGTTATTTTTATTTAAGTATCCAAGATTACAACAACCAACAACAAATCCTCAACACCAACAAACTTATACATCTTCTGATGCACGCACGTCGATATTTCTAACTCTAACGATAACACCTCCACGTGGAAAATATTTTATATTTGATTGATTTGATCGTGTCACGTTTTCCTCGGTCTTCCTATTTTTTTCTCCATTCACATCGTTTACGTTTACTTTCTCTACCATTTATCTTCTTTCCTTTTATGTGTGTAAACCAACGTAATGAAGGTTGTCATCAATATCGTAAAAATTTCACTACATTGATAACAACGCTTTCATTCGAATTGCATTGACTTCTAATATCTACGTTTGGCGCTCTCACGATTAGATTTAACACAAATTCATCTATGAGATCTTATGTCCATCGTTAGTGCTACACTTCAATACCTAATGGTTCAATATCTACTAGTTCTCCATCAACTTCAACATCATGTGCACTGCCATCTTACTTTTTTGATAGACTTTTGTTTGTTTTGTTGGTTTGTTTTGTTTGTAGTAAAATAATATTACAATATATATTTTACTAATTTTAGTTTGTTAACTCTAAAAATTGGGCTCAAAGTTCGATTATCAAGGTCTATATTCGCTTATACTACGAATATAATCAATTAATTTATTAATTTATAAAGTTAATAAGAGTTCAATTCGTAACAAAAGTATACCTACAACCACCGCCGTGTTCCATTTAATCAATCCTGAAAAAATCAGCACAAACTGCTACCTATTTGCCGAGTAAAAAGTCTTCACAATAACACACTTTGGCTTTTATTTATATAAATGTACGATTCCATTCAGCATCTTCTTCTGCTTTTTTAGCCGTCTCTCCACTGCTCGTTGAAGCCTCTTCAAACGTTTCCCATTTTCTTCAATCCTGTGCGACTCAGCCGTCATCAGCCCATCTTTTTGGGGTCGACTGATGCTCATTTTTTCCTCCCACGGTCTCTACGTCAAGACTCTGGGTGCCCATCTCCCTGTTTCCTGTCTGGCGACATGTCCTGCCTATTTCTTCTCTAGTTTGGCAACCCCTCCATTAGAATTAACGTTTGAAGAGGCTTCAACGAGTAGTGGAGAGACGGCTAAAGAAGAAGAATAAGGTGCTGAATGGAATCGTACATCTATATAAATAAAAGCCAAAGTGTGTTATTGTGAAAACTTTTTACTTGGCAAATAGGTAGCAGATCGAGCTGATTTTTTCAGAATTGATTAAATGGAACCAGGCGGTGGCTATAGGCATACATTTGTTACGAATTGTGCTCTAATTAACTTTATAAATTAATAAATTAATTGATTATTTTCGTAGTACAGGTAAATTTGGACCTTAATAATCGAGATCTGAGACCAATTTTTAGAGTTCATAAACTATAATTAATAAAATATATTTCGTAATAATGTACATCAATGATAAGCTTTGTCCGGTGTCTGATTTCGGTATTGGGTATTTTGTCTCTCAGACTTATGCCAAGCATTTGTTTCTCCATAGTCCGTTGTGCACATTTCAGCTTGTAAATGGTATTGGTTTTGAATGCCACAGTTTCCAATCCGGGAGAATGCATGTCTCATAAACTTTTCATTTGAAATTCATGGGAATGTCTTTGGTCTTTAGTATATGTTCTAGTTTTCCAGACCCAGCCTAACCCAAGCCAATTCTTCTAGATATTTCCGTAGTCTGGTTTTTACCATATTACGAAATGAATTTATGAATAAGGGAATAGAAGTAAGTGGATGAGTTGGGGTTAAAGACCTCCACTTAATGTATTTATGTATACGTAAGGGTGGAGAGATGGGATTTTATCAAAGCAAGAAAGATGAGATTATAATTGAGTATGCAAAAGAAAATTTACAAACTTTTGATGGTACTTGTTTAATTATCATCATTAACTAACCATGACATCGGTTCTCCTGGGGGGTAAGCTAAAAGGATGGACCAGTACACTGTTATTTGCTGACATAACTTTCGCACCTCTTCTACATTCACATAGCGTGACATGCACGCTCGTCGATTGTTCTTTCTTCGAACGTGACCGCCTTTCAGTAATTGATAAATTGGTCATGCCATGTTTTCCTTGGCCTTCCTCGACTTATTTTTGCATTCACATTACTTTTATATATCTTTTAAACCATTCTTCCCTCATCCATTCGATCCACATGTCCAAACCATCTTAGTGACCCTTTCATAATTTTATTTATCATCCGCCTTACATTCCTTTCTTACTTCATTATTAGATATTATTTCATACATTGTTTTTTCGCACATTCTTCTTAGTGGCCTAATTTCTACGGCATTTATCCTATTTCACCCTTATTTTGCCAACTCCAAGCTTCACTTCCGAACATAAGGGTTGGCACTAGAACTCCATCGTGTTCTGCCATCTTTACTTCAATCACAAAATGTCCACAAATGTACAGAAGGTGTCGGTTTTAATCATTCTAACGGCAAACTATTCATTTTAGAATACAAATATTTCTTATGAATTATAACAGCGTTTTTTTCATATTCTTGATTTTATATTTCTCGACAAGTTCTGAAGAACGATACAAACTTCGAAGCTCGAAGTTTGTATATTTTTATTATTTCGGGGGGTTTGAGAGAGGATGAGGGGGGAGGGAACTGAAAGCTAGAATAGATTAAAAAAAAGTGAAAAAAATGAGAAAAAAAACGGAAAGTACGATATTTTTTAATGATTTTTTACAATTAAAGAGGTCCCAAATCTCCCTCTTTGTGTTTTCATGTTTTATAACTTTTCACCTCTCTAGCCCCTCATAAGAAATGTAAAGGCAAAAATAACTATTTTCATTCCTCCAAATTTAAAAAGTGATAGGGTGATAAAAAGTAAAGGTGGGGGTTTTCCCCAAAAACTATGGGTGATGGAGAAAAACAGAGATCATGTTTGGATTCAGAAGGTCATTATACATAAGAATCAGCAAAAATAGTGTCAGGGGCTTAAGAAAGAGAAACAATTTCACCATCGTTCAACATTTGAAAACCTGCGTCATCCTCACTTTCCAACAATGCTTGTGCATCTTCCCTGTCCGGATAATTGACGAACCTGTTAACTGACGTCCAGATAAACGACGTTATACTGTATTTATAATATTTATTTCATATCACTGATGAAGGGTTTCTGTGTCCGAAACATATCTTTTATTTATTTATTTTTTTAATAAAGTTGGTCTTGTGTTCAAAGTTACTCTAGAAACATTGTTCAAAATTTAAAAAAAATATATTCTTATTTACTAATTTTTTAATTATATTTTTGTATGTGGGGTATCTTAATTTTTCGTGTAGAATATTTGCTTTTACATATTTTATTCATAGATTATATATCATAGTCAGTGGCGGTACTCCCATAGAAGCCCAGAAGCCCGGTTTGCGTAACACATATTTTAATCAAATCATCTTCTGGCTTACAGAGGTTTAGCTCTTGTGGCTATTCCTCTTACGTGTGATGGGAACATTGTTTAAAGGTAATGATTGTTGGTTTATGCGGGGGCATGATTACTTAGATTTGGGAGCTTTGATTCAAAATTTCTTACGCAAGCCGGGTTTCTGGGCTTCTATGGGAGTACCGCCACTGATCATAGTATATATCATATTTTATTTATTATATAAAATATATCAACAGAAGAAAAGACGGCAGTACACAATGGAGTTCTAGTGCCAACCCTCATGTATGGAAGTGAAGCTTGGAGCTGACAAAAAATGAAAAGATGATGATAGAATACCGAACGATGAAATAAGACAGAAATGTAAGGCAGATGACTGCATCATGGATAGAATTAAAAAAGGATCCCTGAGATGGTTTGGACTTATGGAACGAATGGATGAGAGTAGAATGGTTAAAAAGTTGTACACAAGCAGCGTGAGTGGAAAAAGAAGCCGAGGAAAACATGGCATGACCAAATTAATCAATTACTAAAAGGCGGTCACATTCGAAGTCGGAATAATCAACGTGCGTGCATTGTACGATGTATGAATGTAGAGGAATCCCGAGAGGTATGCCAAGAGAGAGCATTGTGGAGATCCATCCTCTCTGCCTACCCCTCCGGGGAAATGGCGTGATGGTTAGTTAGTTATTTATTATATATATTTGCTTTTACATATTTTATTTGTGAAGTCGTCGTTTTCTTTTATAATAGAACTAACTAATTAACTAACCATCACGCCGTCTCCCCGGAGGGGTAGGCAGAAAGAATGGAACGCCACACTGTTCTGTCCTGACATACTTCTCTCGATTCCTCTACATTCATACATCTTGTCATGCACGCACGTCGATTTCTCCGACTCCTCGCGTGACCGACATTCAATATTTGATTGATTTGATTGTGCCACGTTTTCCTCGGCCTTCCTCTATTTCTAGCTCCATTCACGCCGTTTACATATACCTTATAATAGAAAATTTTTAAATTATTATTTCTATGAAATTATTTCTAATAAACTATATATTTTAATACTGGCCATACCAAAATGACAGTAAAAGTTTATATAAACATGATTTTCTTCGTTTTATCGAATCGTGACGCATATTTCTATTATAACGGATTAACAGACATCACGAGTACACCGTTAATGTACGTTTTGTGTGACGTAATATATATATTTCATTATCAAAATATATTTTACACAATCATAAAAACCAAACGAATTTAGCTATCAAACCATTTCCAAGACTAGAGGATAAACTGGCGTTCTAACTTGATGGAGTTCTAGTCCCGACCCTTATGTATGAAAGTGAAGCTTGGAGTTGGCAGAAGAAGGATGAAAGTAGGATAAATGCCGTAGAAATGAGGTCACTAAGAAGGATGTACAAAAAAAACAATGTATGATAGAATATCTAATGATAAAGTAAGAAAGGAATGTAAAACTTTAATATTACATTGTCATTAAAAATAATAAACAACAACAACAACAAACCATCACGCCGTTTCCCCGTAGGAGTAGGTAGAGAGAATAGACCGCCACACTACTCTATCCTGGTACACCTCTCTACCTACCTCCACATTCATACAGCGAGTCATACACGCGCGTTGATTCTTCCGACTTCTAACATGACCAACCTTTAAAATTTGATTAATTTAGTCATGCCATGTTTCCCTTGGTCTGCCTCGACTTCGTACTCCATTTACATCATTAACGTATACTTTCTTAACCTTTCTTTCTCCATCCATGCGCTCCATATGTCCGAACCAACGCAGCGATCCTTTCATAATTTTATGCATAATACCATCTTCCGCTCTACATTCCTTTCTAATATCAGCATTTGAGATTCTGTCGTATATCTTTCTACCACACATTCGTCTTAGGGACCTCATCTCTACAGCATTTATTCTCCTCTCATTCTTCTTCTGCCAAATAATAATAATAAAAAACGATGTTTGTAAACTACTACAACATTTGTCTTTATTTCAACAGCGACCGGTTCCACCAGACTCACTGGCATCGACAGCCTCTAGAAGACAGGCGTTTTCATTAATATTAATTATAAAAAAAAATACGAGATTGATTATTGAATATTTGGATTTCAATGATAACGCTTTTGATTGGTGTTATTTTTTATAACATCAACGTTTGATCTTGGAAAAAATATTTTCTTCAAGAATATCAGTATGATTCAACGTGGAGTCTTTCTAAATGAGATTTCATATGTGAAAGAATATTCAAAAGATATCCGAGATCACGTGACATCGTGATCAAATGTATTACATTTTGAAAGGATATTATATTCCAAAATATATTCATTTTAACCTATTATTCACCATACAGAACCAATACGTTGCGTTAGATAAGAAGGGCTAGACTGGAGTTGAACAAAAATGGTTTAAGAATATTACGAAACTATAGCGAAAATAAAAAACGATATTTTTATTCTATAAATAAGGAAGATAAATTTTCTCATTCAGGGATTTATAAACCGAAATGTAATGGTTGCTAACTAACTAACTAACCATCACGCCATTTCCCAGAGGGATAGACAGAGAGGATAGATCGCCACAATGACCTGTCCTGGCATACCTCTCGGGCTTCCTCTACATTCATACATCGTACCATGCACGCACGTCGATTATTCCGACTTCGAATGTGGCCGCCTTTTAGTAATTGATTAATTTGGTCATGCCATGTTTTCCTCGTTCGTCCTAGGCTTCTTTTTCCACTCACGCTGCTTGTGTACAACTTTTTAACCATTCTTCTCTCATCCATTCGTTCCATATGTCCAAACCATCTCAGGGATCCTTTTTTAATTTTATTCATGACGCAGTCATCTGCCTTACATTTCTTTCTTATTTTATCGTTCGGTATTCTATCATACATTCCCGCAATGGTTGCTCATATTTTTATATCGGTAAAACAAGGCGTTATTTTAAATTAAGAATAAAAGAGCACACAAGATGTCTCTCTAATAATATTTTTTCTGAATTTGCTAACCACCTCATAGAAAAAGATCATTCATTTAATAAAGATATTGGCGATGAAATTTCGCATATTAATAATAGAAATTTAACTTTGAGTAATCAGCAATCTCGAAATTTTATAAATTAAAAAAGCTTTTAAAGCTAAACTGAATATTATAAATAATCAAATAAATTTAACGTCAAGTTCAATCTTTGATTTATTTCCTTTGTTGTAAGTAATTACCTGAACCCCAATAAAAACTTTAAATTGTCATTTTAAATTTTAAATTGAATCATAATATGTGTTATAACAAAAGCATAAACGTTCCAAAATAAATCTTTATAACATCTGTCAGATCATGTAAACAATTTTATAATATTTTTTTAAATGTATCTTTACTGAAGAAGGACTGTTTGTCCGAAACATGTCCATATAATTTTATTTATTTAATATAAGTGTTGTATATACAAAGTGTATAAAAAAGAAAAAGAGAAATAAACAATCTTTTCTTTTTTCACTTAAAAAATATCGACCTCACCAAACCCTTAATTTTGCGAACAAGTTCCAGTTTACTAGCTAATTGTCAAAAAGTCATGTTCAAATTGCTCTTCTCAAGTACATTTGCTTATTAAAGCTTCTTCCTTTTAAAGTTCTATAACACATTCCCCTTTTTCTTATTTATAACAGTATCCAAGGTGCAAAAATGAACGGTGTGTCAATAAGCTGTTTGTTGTATGCGGACGACGCTATGCTACTTGCAGACAACGAACATGAACTATAGGATGTTTTTTTAGAGGTTTGGTTTTTAAACTAGCAACATTGTTTCTACAGAATTTCAATTTGATAGTTGACAGTTAATTTGTAGTCAGTACGTTTTGCCATTTCACCATAAATAGACTTACGTCAGAACAGCGCTTGCAAATTGTGCAAAATTATTTTGAAAATCATAGTTTGGTTCGCAAAATTTATCGTGCACTACGTCCATTTTACGGTCGAAATAATAATCCATACGAGCAAGTTATTCGGAAGACCATGAAAACATGAACTTAGAGCACGATAAGTTTGGCGAACCTAACCATGATTTTCAAAATAAATTCGCTCAATTTGCAAGCGCTGTTTTGACGTCCATCTATCCATGGTAAAATGTCAAATAGTATTGACTACAAATCATCTGTCAAATTGACAGTCTTTAGAAACAATGTTGATAGTTTAATAACCAAACCTCTAAAAAAACACTCTATATATTTATTTTTTTCAAAATTTAACATAAAAATGTGCATACAGTTTAAGTTATTTCAATCATAATTTTTATTTTCTAATTGTAAAAAAACATTTTTAATAATTTTTATTACAACACAACGATTTATTCACTCAAATAAAACGTGTTTCGTGTGGTTGTCATCCTCATCAGTGTAAAAATCTAAATAATAATACAAAATCATGTCTACTATTCTAAATGAAGGATCGCGTGTCCATCTGGAGGTAGCGGTAATTTCTTCATAATTAGGATTGTTAGAATAATGAGAATATATCAAAAATGGGGCTTTAAATGGGGATTTTGTTGGTTATTTAAAATATTTTATTTATTTTCATATCAGTAGAAATGAGATCTCTTAGACGAATGTGTGGATATTCAGTGTATGGTGTCATGAACAAAATAATGAAAGGATCATTAAGATGGTTTGGACATATGGAAAGAATGAATGAAGAAAGAAAACAAACCATCAAGCCTTTTCACTGCAGGGCTAGCCAGAGAAAATGGATCGCCACACTACTCTTTCCTGGCACACCTCTCTAGATTCCTCCACATTCATACACGCATGTCGATTTTTCCGACTTCTAACATGGCCAACCATTAAATTTCGATTAATTTGGTCATGCAATGTTTTCCTCGGTCTGCCTCGACTCCGTACTCCATTTACACCATTAAAATATACCAAAATTTCTATTAAATATATGTTTTCATTCGAATTAATTATTTAATATGAAGTTTAACATCATTAAAAGGGTTTGGACACATGGAAAGAAAGAAAGAAAAAATATTGGTAAAAAAATATATGTTAATGATGTAAATGGTACCAGAAATAGAGGAAGACCGAGGAAAACGTGGCACGATCAAATAAATCAAATATTGAATGTCGGCCATGTGAGGAGTCAGAGAAATCGACGCGCGTGCATGACACGATGTATGAATGTTGAGGAAGCGAGAGAAATATGTCAGGAAAGAAAGGTGTGACAGCCCATTCTTTCTGCCTACCCCTTCGGGGAGACGGCGTGATGGTTAGTTAGTTAGTTAGTTATGTTCAATAACTATTTCATCCACCAAATTTATCAGTTATTAAATATCATATTTCCGTAATAAACGTTTCGAATTTTAACATCGTTTTTATTTTTTAAATAAATAAACAGTAATTCTGAAGAGTTGGTATTGTAGAGATATCTCATAAAACTCTTTATGATTGCATATTGAAACTACGCGTTATTTCCAACATTAATATTATCAAACTTTAGCGTGCCTTTAACAAACTTTAAATTACAATCAATAATATTCGACATTAATACTGATTATAATTAAAAGAGTAAATGTTCTTTGGTAAAAAAAAAATTATTTTGTTTACTGTTTCTCAAACAATGAAGTAAAACTCCAAATTGAATCATTAATATGAATATGAAAGTTTGTTTTCTAGAGCTTGTATTATATTATTATTATTATTATTATTATTTTGTTGAATCGCTCTTTACATCATTACAGCGCGAGCCAAATCGATGTAAAGCGTATAGCTATCATATTGATTCTTGTAAAATGTGATAGGAAGCTAACCTATCGCCATTTTATTGTCACGTGAATTCTGCACCAGACCAAAGTGAGAGTGACAATCAAACTGCCATCGCCGGGAATCGAACCCGGAACCTTCGGGGTGGCAGTCAAAGCACTTACCTCTCAGCCACGAAAGTCGTCAATGGTCAATGCTCAAAGGTCTCATTGTCGTCTGTTATCGTTTATTGGTATGACATGTTTTGAATTTCTAAGGCATTATCAAATGTCTGACATTTGATATTGATTTAGAAAGGCGAAACATAATTATAATAAAACTTCTAGTAAACAGGCGTTTTTTATTCGTATAAATTAATGTTTTTTTTATATATGAATCCAATTATGATTTCAAAAGACAAAAGAAATAAAAATTTGTAATACGATTTAATTAATATTAAACTTTATTTTTGTATTATAATATAATTCAAATGGACTTACCAATTAGAGCTATATTGATTCACCACTGATTTTTTTACAATTTCTTGTATTTCCACACAAATAATATTATTACGTCTAAAACAGCTTATTTTAGTTATATTTTAAGGATAATGAGACTTTGAATAATACACTATGCTTAATTAAACACAGATTTTATAAAGAATTTGATTAAAAATATAATTTAATTTTAACACAATACTTCTACAACACAAGACTCACGATATTTAATTATAAATTATGAATACAATAATATTGTGTATAAAAATAGGATTATCACTAATCAATTTACACTGAAAACTTCGGTACACGTCTTTGTTTGAGTTCGGAAACTTTGAGCGTCGCGACGCCGTAACGGATGGACGCTCCGGGCGTGCAGTCCTTGCCGCCGCTAACGGTCTACTGACGGCCAAGACGCCCGCCGCGGCGGCTGTCGGGCGACAGATGCAGCCTGCTATCGCGTCGGAAATGCGTATAGGAAGCTAAACGAAGGCTTCGACCAAAATTTAATTGTTAAATTTTTGACCTAGAACTGGATATAGATTTTAAAAAGTCGTTGAATGAAGCATAAGGATTTTTTGCATATACTCGTATACTCTTACAGTAATTAAACAAAGGAATTCTTTATAACATCTGTCAAAACGAATCATATTTGTAAACGATTTGATAATATTTTTAATATCTTTATTATATCACTGAGGAAGGACCGGGTTGTCCGATACATGTCTGATATTGATTTTTAATTTTTTTGAAGTTAGTGTTGCATACAAAGTAAATAAAAAAGATACAGAAAAATATTAAACATACATAACGTTGTTTTTTAAAATTGCATAGTAAAAGATTCTTATAAATAAACTAGCTAACTAACCATCATGCTGTCTCCCCGAAGGGGTAGGCAGAAAGAATGCACTGCCACACTTTTCTTTCCTGACATATTTCTCTCGCTTCCTCAACATTCATACATTGTGTCATGCACGCGCGTCGATTTTTCTGACTCCTCACGTGGCCGACATTCAATATTTGTTTTTTTTTTATCGTGCCAGGTTTTCCTCTATTTCTAGTTTCATTTACATCGTTAACATATACTTTTTTTTACAATTTTTTCTTCATTCATTCTTTCCATGTGTCCAAACCATCTTAATGATCCTTTCATTATTTTTTTCATAACACTATCATTCGCACCGCATTCACTTATTATATTTTCATGGTAATTTAGTTTTGTTAGCTACTAATATTATTTCTAGAACAATGATGTAAAACTCCATATTAAATAATTAATTCGAATGAAAACATACATTTTTTAGAAATTTTCTTATATTTTTATGGAGTTAATGGAGTCCGCAAATCTAAGATTTGCGGACGACATCGTGGTCATTAGTGAGGACATAGACGAACTGACTCAAATGATTGAAGAGTTGCAGGAAGCATCAAATAAAATAGGCTTAGAAATGAATATAGGAAAAACAAAGATTTTAAGTCCTGAAAATAAAAACTTCACTATCCGCAACAGCACCATAGAAAGAGTCAGCAAGTACATCTACCTGGGACACAAGATTAAATTGGGAAAAGAGAAACAGACAGCGGAAATATCGAGGCGAATAGGGTTGAGCTGGGCAGCTTTCTGCAAACTAAAACACGTATTTGAAAACAAGGAAACTCCAGTATGTCTGAAGAGAAAACTTTATGATTCATGCATACTGCCGGTGATGACGTATAGGATGGAAACTGTGACCCTCACCAAGAGAAATGTTGAAAGATTGAGAGTCACGCAACGTTCCATGGAAAGACATATGCTCGGCGTCAGTCTCCGAGATAGAATCAGAAATGAGGATATTAGACGCCGAACAAAAATAACGGACATCATGGAACGACTAGCGAGACTGAAGTGGCGATGGGCGGGTCATGTGGCGAGACAAAGTGAGGATAGATGGACCCAGAAAATAATAAGGTGGAGACCATGGGAGAATAGGAGAAACGTCGGCAGGCCGCAAAAAAGGTGGGCCGACGACATTGCTGCCGTGGGGGGGGAAATGTGGCTACGGCTGGCAGGAGATAGAGACGAGTGGAAGGGAAGGGAGGAGGCCTATGTCCAGCAGTGGACCGATAAGGGCTGACGAAGAAGAAGAAGAAGAAGTTAATGGAGTACGGAGTCGAGTCAGACCAAGGAAAACATGGCATGACTAAATTAATCAAATTTTAAAGGTTGGTCATGCTAGAAGTCGGAAGAATCGATGTGCGTGTATGAGTCGTTGTATGAATGTGAAGGAATCTAGAGAGGTATGCCAGGATGGAGTAGTGTGGCGGTCCATTTTCTCTGCCTACCCCTGTGGAGAAACGGCGTGATGGTTCGTTTTTTTTTTTATTATATTTTATGTGAATGTCGGAACGCCCTCTATAATTCGTCACCTCAACCATCCCCTCTATTATGTGGCGCAGGAGACCCTCATGGCGCTCGCTCCCCGTTTGTTTGTTTATTATATTTTATGTGAATGTCGGAACGCCCTCTGTAATTCATCACCTCAACAATCCCCTCTATTATGTCGCGCAAGAGACCCTCTGGCACTCGCTCCCCGTTTGTTTGTTTATTATATTTTTTGTGAATGCCGAAACGCCCTCTGTAATTCGTCCCCTCAACCATCCCCTCTATTATGTCGCGCAGGAGACCCTCATGGCGCTCGTTCCCCTTGAATCGCCTCTCTACTATACATCTCTCGGTTTTGATTAGTGATGCAACAGATCTCTGCTTCTGCTTCCGCAACTGCGGAAGATCTACACGTTTTTGACATCTGTTTCTGTTTCACTTGGGAGGGGTATTCCAGGGGTTCTAGTCAGCCACAAGCGAGCCGGGCACGTGCTTTCGGCACTTGTTGCAACGCGTTGCAACGTATTTAGATCCGCGATATAAATCTCATTTTTTTCACCTGCATCACTACGGAGCGACTTACAGACGACCTTCGTGGCCGAGTGGTAAGTGAATTGACTGCCGCCCCGAAGGTTTCGGGTTCGATTCCCGGCAAGAGCCGTGTGATTGCCACACTCTCTTTGGTCTGGTGTAGAATTCACGTGACAATAAAATGGCGATAGATTAGCTACCTATCACATGTCACGAGAATCACTATGATAGCTATAATACCCTTTACATCGATTTGGCTCATGCTGTCATGATGTTAAGAGCGATCACCAAGATAATAATAATAACAAGTATATTTAATTAAGCCCCACCACAAATGAAGTGCTTTACCCAAAAGTATTTATTTATCCCTCCAAATCGCTTAAGGAGTCAGCCCCTATGACGGCCGAAAAAATAAGTGATTTTCGTTTGTTTTTTTTACCGGAATAATTAAGGAATATGGAGATCGCAGTTTTTTTTATTTTATAAAGTGTACATTCAGTATATTTTTTATAATTTTTTATTGAAAAATATTAAATAGTAACAAATTGAGGGACGCCGAGGGCCCGGAAGAAGACAAATGTCCTGGCTGCGAAACGTGAGGGAGTGGACCGACATCCGAAGTGTCGAGGAGCTGTTCCGAGCGGCGCAGGACAGGGATAGGTTCGCCCAGGTGATCGCCAACGTTGGGGGGACCCGACAGGACACGTGAAGAAGAAGAAGAAATAGTAACAAAATTATCAGCATTGCTGTTGAGTCTGAGAAAAATTTATCCCTCCACGGTTGCATCTTCTTCTTATTCTTTAGGTCGTATGATCTGTTTGTGACGGTGGGCTGTCCAGGGATGATGATGTCCAGCCCTCGTTCACTTTGGCGGCCTTTCTGGTAATCTCTTGCTGTTTGGATTTTCATCTTTAACAATTTTTCCAATTCTTGTATTCTCCATGCGGTCCAAGTATTCTCTCCAAAAGCACCTTCTGCTTCTTCCCCATCCTATTATGTCTTCAACACCACAGGCCGACCTTATCGTTTCATTTCTGATCCGATCTCTGAGGGTTTTGCCTGCGATGGAGCGTAGGGTTCGCATTTCTGCTACTCTAAGAAGGTTCTTAGTTCTATTAGTATCGGCACTGACCTCTATTCCGTACGTTATGATGGGGCGAACGCATGAAACAAATCTAAAATTCATTATATAATCTCAATGAATATATATTCATCGTTGCACATAGCCGATTTTTTTTTATTTTGATTTTTCACAAAATTTTATTATATTTTTGAAAATGTTCTCATTTCTAGGCCTTTTTGTATTCAAGCAGTCTTAAAAATTAGTTGAAAATCATTTTTTTTTAAATCAGCTAAACCAAAATGTATTGTAACTAACTAACTAACCATCACGCCGTCTCCCCGAAGGGGTAGGCAGAAAGAATGGAGTGCCCCACTTTTCTTTCCTGACATATTTCTCTCACTTCGTCAACATTCATACATCGTGTCATGCACGCGCGTCGATTTCTAAGACATCTCGCGTGGCCGACATTCAGTATTTTTTTATTTGATCGTGTCACGTTTTCCTCGGTCTTCCTCTATTTCTAGTTCTATTTACATCGTTAACATGTACTTTTTTACCATTCTTTCCATATGTAAAAATCATCTTAATGATCCGTTCATTATTTTGTTCATAACACCATCATTCGCACCGCATTCACTTCTTATATTTTCATTCGACACTCTATCATACACAGAGTATCCACACATTCGTCTATGAGATCAAATAAAATTTCCAGTGGTGTCTCGTGTAATTTTGCGTCTGAACGGGGGACCATGGGTCAAACAAGTTTGGGCTACACAGAGAGAGACTTTGCGCGTGTACGACTGCTAGCTTATCTGTGTTTATAAATATCTGGCATACTGACAACTATTGCACATCTTTAAGTGATAAAATTAGATATCTCGAGTCGTCGCATATCTCACTTAAATAGTACCATTCACTCGTTGTGGAATAACAATTATTTTATATTTTTCTACTTGTTGAAATATTTGGTATTCTTTGGAATCTAGGAATAACATCGGTTGGAAAGCGTACAGTAAAGTTCGTTTCTAATATTATCACATTCAAGTATTGAGGATAATGAAAGAAACACTGAGAATAATGTGCGGAAAAACGTAATATTATAGAATACCGAACGACGAAATAAGGAAACAATGTAAGGCAGATGATTGCATCTGAAGTAAAATTAAAAAATACTAATTTTATTAAATGCAGCTCGTGCAACTTCAATTCTGCATTTTATTTCAATTTCCGGGTCAAGCGCTTTAGTGATAAAGCTGCCAAGGTATTTTAATTGGTCGACCATTTCAACATTCGCACCTTTCTGTTGCAGAGTGGATGAAGAATAGTTAAATCCCCCAAATGTCATCCATCCAGGATCCCTGAGATGGTTTGGACATATAAAACGAATGAACGAGAGAAGAATGGTAATTTGTATGTTAATTTTATTTCATATCATAGTATTTTATATTATTTGTTTTAGATTTATTATTAAAACGTTGGACAATCTAAATGCGCGCGGGAGATGCCTATTGGTGGCGATGAGGTTCGCAACCCATCACACCGCATCTCCCGTGGGGGCGAAAAGAGAAAGGTGGAGTGCCCCATCGGTTAAAGTGTGGCAGTCCATTATTTCTGCCTACCCCTTCGGGGAGACGGCTTGATGGTTAGTTAGTTAGTTTGGTAGAGTTTTGCACCACGGTTCAAAAAAAAAATAACCATCATACAGGATTTCTGAAAGAGAAAAGAGATATAGGCCATAGATTGTTTTATGCATACGAGTATACGCCACAACGTGTGGGATTCTGGAAGGATCTATCCTCTGCACGTGCGCATTTCAGTATCTTCTGCGTTGTCTGCCCCATCTTACGATATATTCCACCTTGCAGATTTCCCGGATAGTCGTGTTCCTCGCCCTATCTCGAAAAGTCTTTTCTGCTATCATACTCAATGTTAGCATCAATGCCACCCGTACTTTAGCCTTCGTTCTTGTGGTATTCGCTCTGGTCTCAGTGCTATGTACTCGTATAGGCCTTACGCAGTTTTTGTATATTCTTACTTTACTACTGACTTAATTCTCAGTATGTTAGCAGTTTATTTCTGGAGAAATTTGTGTATAGATGTCTGTAAATAATATAAACATATGGGTAGGCGCTACATTATAATTATGTTGTAGGGGCTTAAAACGTATGTACTTAGGCTCGCCTCCCCAATTTGATAGATAGGACAATAAACGGCGCGTTTGGCTCTTCGGCACGTACTCCAGTTAGATGGGACTCTGGAGGTAAACTTCTGGTGGAGAGGGTAGTCTTGATTATTGACGATCTTCGTGGTCGTGTGGTTAACTATTTGACTGCTACACCAAAGGTTCCAGGTTCGATTCCCGGTGATAGCAGTGTTATTATCACACTGTCTTTGGTCTAGTGTAAAAATCACGTGACAATAAAATGGCGATAGATTAGGTACCAATTATATGTCATTTTACATCACTTTGTCTCGCGCTGTAATAATGCAAAGAGCCATCAAACAAAATATGGGCATTACTGACCTCTCATTAAGGAGGATTTTGCATCAAGACTTATCATTCCACCCCTAGAATATTATGATTGTCCAAGAGTTGTAAACTCCTGACTATGAAAACCACATGAATCGCTCCCAAGAAATGTAGAATCGAATGCATGCGAGGTCAACTTTTTTCAGTAGTGACGAAGCCCACTTTGATATACTTGTATATATAAGTAGTAAGAATGGGAAAAGAAGTCGAGGAAGGCCAAGGAGACATGGCATAATCAAATAAATCAATTACTGTAAAGGGGCCATGTTCGGGGTAGGAACAATCAATTAGCGCGTGTGTCACGGTGTATGAATGTGGAGGAGGCGCGAGAGTTATGTCAGGATAAAACAATGTGGCAGTCCATCCTCTTTGCCTACCACTCCATGACGTGATGGTTAGTTTGTTAGTTATAAAATGGAGATAGATTAACTTCCTATCACATGTCATGAGAATCAATATAAGAGCTAATAAATCGAATATAGTAATTGAGTTTAGACGACCTGTTGTACACAAAAAAAATACTAGAGAGCCTACGATTATATACGAAAAAATATTTATAAAGAAGCATTGCGTTTGGCAAATGTGTGATATCCAGGATGTTGCCAGATGGGGGAGACAAAGAAGATGGTATTGGAAAGACCATGTGGTCAAATAATGGACGTCCAAAGACTATCACACCTTGCCATACATGGGAAACCTGATGGAAGAAAGATGTCTGGAAGATCCCCCAAAAGATGGAAGGACAGCTTGGAGTCCAGATCGTTAGAGGTAGTCAGCTCTGCGCAAACAGCTCCCAGCGACCTTCGGCTAGTATCAGAAGAAATTTGGACCAGGAAACAAAGTGAAGTGATGCACTTAAAGTTCCTTCTTCTAAAAATTTGCAGGAAATCTAGCATCTTTGTTGATTCTTGGGATGCCACTTGGGGCATTTTAATGTGGTTGTTTCTAGTTTCTCTGTAAATTTATGGATATAACAAGTTATTTGAACCAAATAACTATTTCTTCTATGTTCGCCATACTTTGTTTTGTAAATGTTTCATTTGTCTTTTTCTTTTTTATATACTTTGTATATTATTTTTATTATTATGTTGAAAAAACTTCTTACATCATTACAGCGCGAGCCAAATCGATGTAAAGGGTGAAAACAAAGAATATCAAAGGAAATATACATGGAACCTTATGAATAGGAAAAGACAGTTATTCGCTTGCTGCCTTTATCGTAAGGGCATTTACGAACTCGCCATAATTGCATCCAAAGAGGTCTATCTCTTTTACAACCTCATTTAAGAGACAAATAGCTTTCAATACAGGAGAACTTCGAAGGGCCTCTGTGCGGCAATTTGGGGCTGTGCGCCAATATACAACACTAACTTTAAAAAAATTAAAATCAAATATCATACATGTTTCGGACAACCCGGTCCTTCCTCAGTGATATTTAAAGATATCTAAAATGTTATAAAATTGTTTACAAATATGATCATATTTGATATACAATATCAAAACTGATCATACTTGTAAACAATTATTTAATATTTTAAATATCTTCGGAATATCACTGAGGAAGGACCGGGTTCTCCGAAACATGTATGTTTCGGTCAAAGTATATAAAAAACAAAAAGACAAACAAATTAATATTGACTACATTTTAAGCTGTCGATTCTCAAGACATGTGATAGGTAGTTAAACTATCGCCTTTTTTTTTTGTCACGTGAATCCTACCAGACCAGAGGCAGCGCGAATTATTTTTCACAACGTCATCGTCGGAAATCGAATCCGGGACCTTCGGTGTGGACGTCTCTGTCGCCACTCTGTCACGAAAGTCGTGAATGTGAAATATTCTTGCAGTTTTTTGAGCGGCTTCAATTTTTAGACTTGTGCTCCATTTAGTATGAAAAAGCTCGTGTTGTAGCGAGCAATGAATAATCATTGTGAGTAATATATCAAGCCGCGGTGAAAACGGGTTGGTATCTTATCGCCAGTATTATTGTTGGATTTCCAGATAAAAATACATTATCTAATGTGCTTCAAAGAAAATTCTGCATAGTAATGAGAGTGCAAATGTCTAATTATAATCTTTACAGGGCAGTGAATTCTCACAGTTAATTTTTTTTTTAACTAAACTAACTTACCATCACGCCGTCTCCCCGAAGGGGTAGGCAGAAAGAATGGACTGCCACACCTTTCTTTCCTGACATATTTCTCTCGCTTCCTCAACATTCATACATCGTGTCATGCACGCGCGTAGATTTTTCTGACTCCTCACATGACCAACATTCAATATTTGATTTATTTGATCGTGCCACGTTTTCCTCGATCTTCCTCTAATTCTGGTTCCATTTACATCATTAACATATAATTTTTTTACCATTCTTTTTTCATTCATTCTTTCCATATGTCCAAACCATCTTAATGATCCTTTCATTATTTTGTTCATGACACCATCATTCGCACCGCATTCACTTCTTATATTTTCATTCGACACTGTATCATACACAGATTCTTCTTCTATTCTTCTATTCTTGTTCTTTGATGGCTCAAATCGAGCCTTGGCCTCTATCAGTCTTCACTTCCAAGTACTTCTGTGACCTACCTTCCGATCTCTCATTTGTAGAATCATAGTTGCGCAACGTCCTTCCTTACCTCATCCTCCTATCGAAATCTAGGCCTACCTACCTTTCTCTTTCCACCTGGATGTCCCTCAAGGGTTCTCTTTGGTACCCAAGACGATGGCATTCTTTCCTTATTTAGACTACTTATTTGGACACAAAATGGTGTAACAAAGATAAAACAACAACATGAAACCAAAAAATCATACATATCAGAAGGAACCGAAATATGTCGACGTCAGCGAGGCAGTACTCTTTCCAGAATTTGCAATATTTTTTTTATGAATACTGACACTGAAAATGTCCAAATCCGAGACGATTAGATTCAACGTCCGAATTGCTCTTCCTACTAGCATCACCAAAGGCAGGTTGCTTCTGCGTGACGGAGCAAAGAACAATTGTTGTCGGCGCTGTCGCAGGTAATTATCAGGAACAAAAAGATCTATTTGCTCCAGATGACAGATCCAGAAACAATGCGTTGCCAAGCTTGCCCTTTCGCCAGCTTCGCTCATGCAACCCCTAGGCCTGCCCCTCACTCTAACCTAATCTTATTTTATTCTTTATTTATTGTAGGGTGACATACAATTATTGTTAATACACGTACAAATGAACAAGTATACAGTTAAATAAAGACATAGAAGGTTACCCGCCGCTTACCCGAAGCTGTTATAGGACGCAGCGGCGCCTTTTCGTCAGCTTCGCTCATACAATCCCTAGACCCACCCCCATCCACGCGGGACTCTCATTAGCTAGAGGATGCACCATTCCAGAAAAAAAGCAATAGGAAATACTGTATCTAACTAACTAACTAACTAACCATCACGCCGTCTCCCCGAAGGGGTAGGCAGAAAGAATGGACTGCCACACTTTTCTTTCCTGACACGTTTCTCTCGTTTCCTCAAGATTCATACATCGTGTCATGCACGCGCGTCGATTTCTCTGAATCCTCACATGGCCGACATTGAATATTTGATTTATTTGATCGTGTCACGTTTTTCTCGGTCTTCCTCTATTTCTGGTTCCATTTACGTCGTTAAAATATTTTTTTCCATTCTTTCTTCATTCATTATTTCCATATGTCCAAACCATCTTAATGATTCTTTCATAATTTTGTTCATAACACCATCATTCGCACCGCATTCACTTCTTATATTTTCATTCGACACTCTATTATACACAGAGTATCCACACATTCGTCTAAGAGATCTCATTTTACTGCATTTATTCTACTTTCATCATTCTTTTGCCAGTTCCATGCTTCGCTTCCATACATAAGGGTCGGTAGAAGAGCACCATTGTGCACTGCCATTCTAGCTTTTTTGGATAGGTTTTTGTTTGCAATGACAACTTTAAGTGCACCATTAACTTTTTTGCCTGCCACAACCCTTCTTTCAATATCCCTCTCCACTCGCCCATCTCTTGTAAACATACTACCTAAATATCTAATATAATACTGTATAAATACTATATCTAATTTCATTTAATTGCTCTATTCAAGCCAACCATTTTTAAAATGTGTTTTAATTATTAATTTGTGACTTTTTAATACTTGTCACCTTTGTAATGGTCAGCCTTCAATTATTCACGCATTAGTATGCCATACACGCTGATCATATTAAATGTTCTTACAACTGTCTAACGATTATTTTAATTGAATTGCGTTATTTTGTACACGTGTATGAGGATTGAATCACAATCGTTAAGCATATTAAATAAACTTTTGACTAACTGTTGCTTGAAAAATGATGTGAATTTTAAATAAAATTAAAAATGTTCACTTTTAGTTGGATATGTCCACACACTGGGAGAACGTTTCCATGGGGTGGTTGCCACAAACCTAACCCCCTCTATATAATAAATTTCATACTTAGGTGGGTAGCCACTGTGACGGCCGAAAAAATACGTGATTTTCATGATTTTTTGACCGCGATAATGAAGAAATATGGAGATTGTGTTTTTTATATTTTATAAAGTGTATATTTAATAAAGTTTTTTTAATTTTTTTATTGAAAAATATCAAACAATAATAAAGTTATCAGCGTTTCTGTAGAGGCTTAAAAAAATTCTACCTCCATGGTCGCATCAGAAACAAAATAAATTAAAGTTCATTATAATTTGTATGAAAGTAGTTATCGTTTAGCGTAGCCTGTTTTTTTTTTTTTGATTTATCACAAAATCGCGACCGATTAAATTTTTTTCATTTTAGCACCCTTTTTGCATTCAAGCAGTCTTAAAAAAAGTGTAAATTTTCAAAATCTGCTACGTTTAACAATTACGACTATAATGACAAATAAAACAAACAAAATAAATTGCTCGAGTTATCGAGAGTAAGGGTGCCTGTCCACCGGAGCGGAGCAAGGGAGTAATGCGGAGGGGAGTTGCGGACTGTGTCTGTCCATAGACGCGGAGCTAGATAGCGGAGCGGATTTGCGGACTGTGTTATTCAATACACAGAGCTAGGCCGCGAGTCCGCTTCCCCGCTCCGCGTCCTCGCTCCGCATCCCGGTTTTGTATGAATTTTTAAACTAGTTCACAACTCCCTGTCCACTGAAGAGGAGCGGAGATTTTATGCAATTCTATTGGTGGATTTTTACCTCGCTCACCGCTCCGCCACCTAGCTCCGCTCCGGTGGACAGGCACCCTTACAGAGACGGCGTGATGGTTAGTTTAATTTGAAACACAGTTTTTGTACGTATCACAATTTATTTCAATAAGATTGTCGCGACAGCTGTTTCTCCAACCTATGTTGGTATCATAAGGTGTTACAACCTGGTGATGCCAATATATATTGGCGAAATAGCGGTCGCGAAAATCTCATTAAAATAAATTGTGATACATTTAATAAGTTGGAAACCTATGGGTTTGTATTGGAGAGATTAAAGGAAACGTGTTTATTTCTGAGAACTCGTGCTGCTGTGTTAGAGTGGCTATAACTAGATAACCTTTGTTCTTACTATTATACATTTTATTATGTACGAGGGCATGCGTAGATGGAATTTAAATTTATGTAGATATTCTGAACATTTACCTAGTTAACAATTTCAGCTAACACAAATATATATTACTCGTATATTATCCCTAGAACATGCGAGAGAATTTCCGTAAACTTCTTGCGCTCTGGTGAAATAACGAATATTTATAACGATGAATCATTGACGTCTTTGTGGCAGAGTGGCAAGAGCTCTGACTTCAATACCGATGGTTCCCGGTTCGAATCGATTGTTACACTGTCTTTGGTCTGGTGTAGAATTCACGTGACAATAAAATGGCGATAGATTTGATGAAATTTGTTATGTTTGTTTAAGTGGTTCTCTAGATGATTTAGACCAGTGGTTCCCAAACTTTTTTGTCTCGTGCAGACCCCCTATTTTGGTAATGTTGTTTTTTTCACAAATTCACATTTTACTATAAAATGAATTTGAATCAGACACAGAGCAAAATTAGGCCAATAGAAAAATAATCTGGAATTCGTTGTCGACCTTTTTTTTGCTCATTCGTGATCCGATTTTCACAAATGAGCAAAAAAAAGTTCGACAACGAATTCTAGGGTTTGTCACGGATATTTTTCATTGACGACCTTTTCTTTGCTTATTTAGAAAAAAAACTATTGTCGCGGCTGGCCCGTTTTAATAAATCAGCAAAAAAGAAGGTCGAGAACGAATTCTAGGGTTTTCACGGATATTTTTTATTTTAGACCTTTTTCTTTTGCTCATTTAGAAAAATCGAATGTCGCGGCTGGCCCGATTTAAAACAAAAAGCGTCGATAATGAATTCTAGGGTTATTTAGAAAAATCGAGTGCGGCTGGCCCGTTTTTCAAAAAAAAAGGTCGACAACGAAAAATATCCGTTATTATTTTTTATAACTTCCATAGTAATAAAAAAGTGTCACATTTTTTTCATTTTATATTAAACCTTGCACAGACCCCCTGACGTTGTTCAAGGACCCCCAAATCAATATTAATTTTTCACGGACCCCCTGAGTAATCCCAGTGATCTCTGGGGGTACGTACGGACCACTTTGGGAACCACTGGTTTAGATTCACAATTGGACCCAGAGGCCGCTAGTTAATTATAAAATCTTCAATTTGGGTAGAAATAATAACTCGGTGATTCTTCATTATCATGAAGAATCACTGAGTGGTGTCCATGATGAAACCTAATTCCCTTGGATTAAGAGCTAAGTGTTCTGACCCTTATATCATTAGGAGGATGTTTTAAATGAATGTCATTTAAGGAAAATTTTATAAAATTTAAAATGAATATTGTCGAAAAATTTAATGTGAATATCTCTTGACCCAGATGTAGAGATGAGATGCAGAATTGAGGCAGCAAGAGCTAGGTTTAATAAAATGAAATCACTCTTCTGCTATGATAACATAAACTTGAAACTCCGCCAGAGAATCATCAAATGCTATCTGTGGTCTGTTTTATTGTACGGGTGTGAAACTTGGACCCTGAAAGTTAACTAAATGAACAGACTGGAAGCATTTGAAATGTGGCTCCATCGCCGAATGCTCAGAGTTCCCTGGATAGACATGGTTACCAATACCGAAGTCCTGAGGCGAACTAGAGTTGAAAGGGGATTTTTATCAACTATCAAGTTTCGAAAGATCTCACATTTGGGTCATATACTGCGTGGGGAAAAGTACCACCTTCTCCAACTGATATTGGAGGGGAATGTTGAGGGACGCCGAGGGCCCGGAAGGAGACAAATGTCCTGGCTGCGAAACGTGAGGGAGTGGACCGGCATCCGAAGTGTGGAGGAGCTGTTCCAAGCGGCGCAGGACAGGGACAGGTTCGCCGAGGTGATCGCCAACGTTGGGGAGAACCGACAGGGCACTTGAAGAAGAAGAATGTGAATATTTTGAAGAGAAATGATGTATTATTTTAGCGCAAATCAAAGAAAACTGAATCCAAAGGATAATGTATTATTTATATGATTTAGAGTTCCTTGCGAGAAGTTGAAAGTTTGATACTAATCCCACCATTAACTAAATTGTTTCTGGCTCCAGGAGTGAAGGATAATAATAGTATAAAGCTTTCAATGAGTAAAATATTTCCAAGCTCAAGCGTAAGTTGATCCTTGTTTGAAATTGAAGTTCTTATCTTGAGGAACTAAGAATTGTCAAAATTTTGATAAAGTACTTTCTTAAAGTAAAATATATCAACCGTAATAGATAAAATATTTCGAAAATTCGAGGATAATTAAAAATACCAACTAATCATCACGCCGTCTCCCCGAAGCGGTACGCAGAAAGCAAGCACTTTTCTTTCCACTTCTCTCGCTTTCTCAACATTCTTATAAAATGTCACGCACCCACGTCGATTTCTGCGACTCCTCACGTGGTCGACATTCAATATTTGATTTATTTGATCGAGTTACGTTTTAGGCTTCGGTGGTATCAGGCTGTCTCAAGGATATAATATCATATTATTATAATTATAGTGTGACAAAAGACAAAAGACACCCGTACAAGAAAAACAAGTACGGGTGGCAGAGATGAGGACGCTGAGGATGATAGCAGGAAAGAATATTCGCGATAGGGTGAGGAACACGGCCATCCGCGAGATCTGCAAGGTGAAGGATGTCGTGAGATGGGGCAGACAACGCAAAAGATACTGGAATGCGCACGTGCAGAGGATGGATCCCACCAGAATCCCACACGCTGTGGCGCATCAGATTCCTGCCGGCTGCCGTCCCCCCGAAGAGATGGAGAGATAGCTGGAAGTCAACCTCCCAAGAGAGGCCAGCCTGATTTCAGGAACAGACCAAAGGTCTATAAGAAGAAGAAGAAGAAGAAATGTTACGTTTTCCTCGACACTTATCTATTTCTAGTTCCATTTTTTTGAAAAAATATTTTATAAAAACAAAAATATTTCACAATAGTACTCATAATGCAAACAAAAACTCAAATCTGTCACTATGACGTTGGGCTTTAGTTCACATTTGCGCCACCGCCAACATACGTTTGTGGATCTATAGTCGTGTCATAAAGTTTCGAGTTTTTAATAAAGCACCCGCAGCGTAGTTAATACTCATAAAACATTGACGTCAATTTTTATTTTACCGCGAAAAAGTGTCTATAATAATGGATAAACACAAACAAGTCGTACTTTCAATTGAACAACCCCTGCCAACATGACATGAAATGTATGACGCTATCAACACGTGCGTCTTACTAAGCAAATAGGTATATATAAGCGCATATAGCACAGTTTTAATTTTTTTACATTTTTTTTATGTTTTCGGATTAATCGGGAAATCGATTATACGGGATTTTTTTTCACCATCCATCCAGGAAAATCAGAGTGTATTGTATTATTCAAAAAAAAAATCTATTCAGGGTAAACTCACGCATTACTTTTGTCACACAATAATTATAATAAAGAACGAGGAATATCTGAAAATGTTTTCGTTTCTTAATTACATTTAAGTCTTCAGTCTGCCCTAATTAAAAACTGTTTTAGTCCGCTATCATTATCACTAGGCTACGTAAACAAACAAGTGAAATATGTCTCGACATTTTGTTTATTCATATAACAAAAAAGTTTTAAAATACAACACATAAAAGGCAGCCCATAAAAACAATTATTAAATTTATAGTTCTCAGATAATTAAAATTATAAGTCTGTGATTATAGCTGTGGCGATGAGGTTCGCAACCCATCACACCGCGTCTCCCGCGGAGCGAAAAGAGAAGGATGGAGTGCCGCATCAGTAAAAGTGTGACAGTCCATTCTTTCTGCCTACCCTTTCGGGGAGACGGCGTGATGGTTAGTTAGTTAGTTAGTTAGTTAGTGATTATAGTTCTAATATTAAAATAATAGTTCTGAGATAATTAGAATTGTAGTTTTGAGAAAATTCAAATTAAGGTTCCGAGGTATTAAGATTTTGGTATTGTTCTGAGAATCTGTAATAATTAGAATTATAGTTCTGAGTACAAAGAAATTATAGTTTTGAGATAATTAGAATTATAGTTCTGAGAATATTAAAATTATAACTCTGAGATAATTAAAATTAGAGTTCTGAGATTATTAAAATTATTATTTTGAAATAATTAGAATTGTATTTCTAGGATTATTAATATTAGAGTTCTAAAAAAATTAAAATTATAATTTTGTGAATATTAAAATAATACTAACTAACTAACAGCTAACCATCACACCGTCTTTCCAAAAGGGTGGGCAGAAAGAATGGGCAGACACACTTTTCTTTCCAGACATATTTCTCTCGCTTCCTCAACATGCATACATCGTGTCATGCAATTCAATGCAGTAGAAATGAGATCTCTTAGACGAATGTGTAGACACTCTGTGTATGATATTGTGTCAAACGGAAGTATAAGAAGTGAATGCGGTGAGAATGAAAGTGTTATGAACAAAATAATGAAAGGGTCGTTAAGATGGTTTGAAAACATGGAAAGAATGAGTAAAGACATAATGGTGAAGAAGGTATATGTAAACGACGTGAACGGAGCTAGAAATAGAGGAAGACCGAGGAAAACATGGTACGGTCAAATCAATCAAATATTAAATGTCGGTCACGTGAGGAGTCGGAGAAATCTACGTGCGTGCATGACAAGATGTATGAATTATGAGGAAGAGAGAGAAGTCATGACATACGTAGCCGAGACGTGGACACTGACCAAAGGTCTAGTCTACAGATTCAGGGTCGCCCAGCGCGCCATGGAGAGAGCCATGCTTGGAATAAGCTTGAGGGACAGATTGAAAAACGAATTCAGTCGTCAACAAACCAAGGTGACTGAGGTGGCTCTGCGGATGGGCGGGCTGAAGTGGCGATGGGCTGGACATATCTGTCGGAGAACCGACGGTCGATGGGGGAGACGGGTTCTGGATTGGAGTGGCGCGTACAGGATTCCGCAGAGTTGGACGTCCCCCTGCCCGGTGGACCGATGATCTGAAGAGGATTGCTGGACATAGATGGATGGCAGCGGCAATGGACAGGGGGCGGTGGCGGGCTTTGGGAGAGACCTACATTCAGCAGTGGATGGCAGACGGCTGATGTTGATGAGAAAAGTATGTCAGGACAGAACAGTGTGCCATTCCATTCTTTCTGCCTACCTCGGAGAGACGGCGTGATGGTTAGTTAGTTAGTTCACATATCAAACGCCTCCAACCGGTTCATTACATTCACTTTCAGGGTCTGAGTTTCACAGCCATTTAGTAAAAGAGACCACATATAGTGGAAGATTTAACCATTCTTTGTCGGAGTTTCAGGTTAAGATTATCGTTGCGAAAGGAGGTTTTCGGCGTTTAGCAAACTACCTTATTAACACAATGCGAAGGCTGTCGCCTAATTAACGTATTGTTAGAAGCCGCCAGGAGTATTATTCCATTCTATATGCCAGAGAAATGACCAGAATAATTACAAATATTTGTAAATGTATACTTATACCTGTATACGAAAATTTCGTATACAGGTATAAGTATACATTTACAAATATAAATAAACATGTATTTTTCCGCAGGTACGCCGCGTCCCGACTGAGGTTTTCCATGGTTCCCTCAGTTGTAAAACGAATGTCGGGATGCTAATTACATAGCCCATGGAACCACAACACAGGCACACTTACACTCTTAGTTAAACTCGCACACCAAATCACTAAAAATACAGATCACAACACCTTGAATATTTTTAAACCAAGGTATAATATAGAAAACACACAACTCAAGTAAAAAAAAAGCCACCTCCGGGATCCTTTTTTTAATTTTACTTATGATACCGTTTTGTATTCTATCATATAACGTTTTCCCGCACATTATTCTCAGTAATCTCATTTCTACGGCATTAATTCTATTTTATTCCTTTTTTGCCAGCTCCAAGCTTCACTTCCATACATAAGCACTAGAACTCCATTGTGTACTGCCATCTTTGCTTTAGTTAATTTTTTTCTATTTACTGTGATGACTTTGAGAGCATAATAAATTTTGTTTTTAGCACCGTAAACACATCTCTTGTAAACATGCTTCCCAGATAAATAAATTCAGTAACTTGCTCCAGTTTCTCACAATTCGCGCTTTTGTCACAAATTGTCAAACATTCTTTTTTTTTTCAAATCGTCACTCGAGAGTAAGAAGGTTCCAACTGACAAAAGTAAAAAGCTGAGAAAAATGAAGTCAAAGTTTTGTTGCTTTCGGGTGTGCATCTTGGATTAAAAGGGTTTTATTCCAATTTTCATAGATTTTTTTACCGAGAAACGTGTAAATTTTGTCTGGCAACAGTTGGAATAATAAAATTCTGTGTTTAAATGAATCCTTATTTAGTGAATCATGTGTTTTAAATGATCAGATGGAACTTGATTCTTTTCGTAACATCAAAATGACGATACTATTACATGTTTTTTTTAATTGTACGTATAGATAAGGTTAGTAAGAACATTTTTCACGAAAAAAAGCCAAATGTGAAATTTTGTTAGTTGGAACCCTCTTACTCTCAGGTGACGAAATACCATCTACTTAGACTTTATTTTATATTGAGTAAAATTTGCTAATTATTTTGCGTTAATAAATTTAAATAAATGAAATTTCACATACAACTCAATTCGAAGAGCGAAACCGGTTAGTTTTGACTAAAATATAGTGGTGCTAGTACGAAAAAATAACTGTTTTATTTATAGCGAATGATGTTTTCATAAGAAAAAAAATTTCACAAATATCATAGTAGTGCTTTCGACAAATGTTGTCCTTATGCTGGTTTCGTGATATACGTTGGTGTTTTCATGACAGGAGCCAATTTTTCACAGAAAATCAAGCTACAAATCACACATTAGCGGTGAACGATGCGGACTTTTAGACAAGATAATCTCTTTTGTGACAAGCAACATCTTTCTGGTGAAAACATGATTAAATTATGTCACGTGATGGATTGAGCTGGTATAGCTGTTCTAAATTTGATTTATTTTTATCACGTGGGGATAGTTGAGGAGGACATATCATGACGAAATTAATCAAATAAAAAAACTGTCATATTTTAAATAAAATAATAATATACTTTTAGTAATTTGTGAGCTTCGTCAGGGTGAGAGAGTAAACTAAATATAAAATTAGAGAACAACGTATGAAGAAAAAATATAAAATGGAGGGGAGAAAGAAGGGTACGAGAAAGTGGACGAATAGAATGTTAGAACGGCGAGTTATGCTCATTAGGGAAACATTATGGAGAATTTTTAATTCAGATTTTAGTGGCGGAGAGGGGAATTAATTGTTTTTTTAAGGAAATATTTAAAAATATTTTTAATGGGTCACATTGCTGAAATGGGACTATGAGAAATGTTAGTTTGATTATTAATTCTTCTTCTTCTTCTTCTTCAGCCTATTTCCATCCACTCCTGGACAAAGGCCTTCTCTATTCGCTTCCATGTCACTCTGTCTTGTGCAGACTGCTTCGAGGTTATTCCGACGTGTCTGTTCAGATCATCCTTCCACCGTAGTTGCGGTCGCCCTGCACACTTCTCTTTGCCGCCCACGGTCTCCAAGTCAGCAGTCTTCTTGTCCATTTTTCATCTGAGCTTCTGGCTACGTGACCTGCCCATTGCCATTTTAGAGTCGCCACCCGGTGGATGATGTCAGTGACCTTTGTTTTTTCTCTCACCGTATCGTTTCTAACTCTGTATCTTAGGCTTATTCCTAACATGGCTCTTTCCATGGCTATTTGGGTCCCTCGTAGTTTCTCGGCACTTTGTTTGGACAATGTTACAGTTTCAAGACCATAAATACCAACTGGCAGAACGCAAGCTTCTTAGACTTTTCGTTTTAGGTTGATCGGTATTTTCCGGTTTTTAAGGATGTAACCCATGTTTCCGAAAGCTGACCATCTTAGTCCAATTCTTCTTTTTAGCTCTGCGGTTTGTTTATCTCGGCCCAATCGAATATTGTGTCCCAGGTATGTATATCCTTGAACATTCTCAATTCTGTTGCTATCCACGTTGATTTCAAGCCTTTCTGTGCCAATCACCTCATTAATTAAGGGATTTTTAATTAAGGGTAGATTATTTTTAAGGACTTTATTAATTTCTAATGCTTTCATATTATCTCATTTTAGACCCGGGGAATTTTTGTCAAGCATTGAATGACCGTCACATTGTTTGTCCCGACATAGATCTCTCACTTCCTAAATATTCATACATTGTTTCATGCAAGCATGCCGATTTCTCCGATTCTTCATATGGGCGACGATTTAACTGATTTAATTGTCCGACGTTTTCCTCAGTCTTCTTCTACATATTGTTTAGTTTACACTGTTAAAATACACTTTCTTATATTTGTGAAATGTATACTTATATCTTATTCTTTGGCGTATAAAATAGGAGTGGATACTCCAGGCGACTTCTAAACAGTGCGCTAGGAGGCGGTAGCCTCTTCGCATTGTGTTAATAAAGTAGTTTGCTAAATGCTAAAACAATCATTCTTCATAGATGGCGTTAGTGGGTGGATTGTATAGATTAATCTTAAAAAATTAATTAGTACAATCAAATCTACATAGATGGCTAACTGGAACTGACACGTGAAGATAGGTATGGATTTGGAGTATATATACAACTTCCAAAAATGTATCATGCATGATCATAATAACAATGGTGGAATGGGGAATGTTGTAATTACATAAAGCGTGCGCTTAACCCAACCAATGACAGGTCATAAGTCCTGTAAACACCTTGATCATCCATATTCAGTTTCCAGTTTGTTTCTTCGTCTCTATTCAGATACAATTAAAAATTTAAATTACACTTTCTTAATTCATTCTTTCCATTTGTCCAAATTATCTCAATGACTCTTTTATTATTTTGTTCTAAACACTTAAATTCGCACTGCTTTCACATATCATATTTGCTTTTGACACTCTATCATATTTAAGATTTACTCATATTTAAGATACTCAGATTTACTCATATTTAAGAACGTTCTTCTCATAGATCTCATGTGTCCAAACCATCTTAATGACCCTATATAAGGTATATCTCGTTGAAATAATATTATCGGTAATTTTGGTACCTTATTATGAATACGGTTTTACTTATCTGACATTTAATGCATTGTTTATTGCTGGTGCAATATGCGCTCAGTTATACAAATTTATATGCACAAAGTAATAAAATAAGTGATAAAGAAATACGTAAATAGATATGTATTGAATTTGTACTTAAATGAGAATCCCATATGACAGGTGTGGCGAACCTTTTTGGGTCCGCGTGCCAAAAATCCTCAAATATTATTTCTCGTTATGTGGCGTGCTTAACCTTTTAAGTACCGTGATGTTTTAAGTTTAGGAACACTCACATACCGCATGTTTTTAATTTTCTTCAAAAAATAGGGCTAATGGATTTTACGCATTATGTTTAAAGTTCTCATAAAATAATATATCAAGTTTAAATTTTCAAGTTGCATTATCGAAATTTCGTATATTTGATTTTTCTTTCATGGTTATCACAAGCATAAATAAATATAATTCTTACATTTTAATAAAAAATAAATAAAAATTCAATTTCCTAAGTATATATAATATTACACGTTACTATGGAATTACACAGTTTTAATTAATGCCTTAGCGTTCAATAAATTTATATGTATACATAAGATATTGGCACTATAACTCAATAATGTATTGCCATCTTTGCTTCAGTGGATATTTCTTATTATTATGATATCTGTAGGGTTTTTTATTATTATAATGGTTAACATCTGTAGGGTTTTCTTATTATTATAACTAACTAACTAACCATCACGTCGTATAACTAACTAACTAACCACATACTGCCACACTTTAACGCAGTGATTCCAAAAGTGGTCTATGTAGACCCACAGGGGTCCACAACATCTTACAGTGGGTTTGCGACAGTTTAAAAAAAATGGGGGTCCACGAGATGTAAATAGGGGGCCAAGAGATGGTTCAAGTAAATTGGAGCCGAATATTGAAACGCTAAACGAATATCGAAGTCTTCGGCGACCTTTTTTTAGCTCATTCGGGAAAAATCGGAAGATGAAAAATTTGGACAAGAATGTAATGAACATATTATCCCGAAATCAGTAGCCGCCGATGGGTCGGCTCTCGAAGTGGTACAAGAATACACATATCTTGGAGAAATCATATACGAGTGAATTACGTAGAAAGAAGCCGATCGAAGAATTCAGTTAGGTTTGACGGCCTTTGGAAGATTACGTCATTTTCTCACTTCGAAAATACCACAATGCCTCAAGACTAAAGTCTTCAACCAGTGCGTTTTGCCAGTCATGACGTACGGAGCCGAGACGTGGACACTGAGAAAAGGTCTAGTCTAACGGTTTAAGGGTCGCCCAACGCGCCATGAAAAGATCCATGCTTGGAATAACATTGAGGGACAGATTTAGAAACGAATTTATTCGACAACAAACCAAGGTGACTGAGGTGGCTCTGAGGATGGGCGGGCTGAAGTGGCGATGGGCTAGCCATATCTGTCGGAGAACCGACGGCCGATGGGGGAGACGGGTTCTGGAGTGGAGACCGCGTACAGGATTCCGCAGAGTTGGACGTCCCCCTGCCCGCTGGACCGACGATCTGAAGAAGATTGCTGGACATGGATGAATGGGAGCTGCAATGGATAGGAGGCGGTGGCGTGCTTTGAGAGAGGCCTACGTTCAGGAGTGGATGACAGACGGCTGATGATGATGATAATGGGCGATGGAAATCGTTGGCGACCTTTTTTTTATTTTAGCTCGACAGCGACCTTTTTTTTAGGTTCACAGCGACTTCCGGCAGCAACCTTTTTTTTAGCAATCAATTCAAAAAAACAATTAGAACAACTGGGGGTCTCCACGAATTAAAAAAATTCGGCAAGGGGTCTACGGGATAAAAAGTTTGGGAACCTCTTGCTTAACCGATGAGACACTCCATCCCTTCTCTTTTCGCCAAAATTTGTTTTCTTATTATAATTATGTCTGTAGGGTTTTCATATTATTATGATTTTCTTATTATTATTATATCTGTGGGGTTTTCAAGCAAACATGAATTAATTAAATTAGTCCTAATTGGTCGCTACTAGAAACACCCCCTCGTGAGGCATCCATTATAACGCGGACATGAATAATCACATTCGTCATGCCGGTTGACAGTAGTACGTATGTACTGAAATCAATTTCACCCGAATTTTCATTTAAATTGGGGCATATCCACGTGACCCTTCCCTTCCAATCGATAGCCCTGTGATTTATTTAATATTAAATTACATATAGCCATTTGAATCGCCATTCGGGTCTGAATACAGCGACTACATTTTATCGCAGCTTAAAATGTGTTTCTATCAAAATAATTGTATTAAGTCGCAGCTTAATATATGTTTCTATCAAAATAATCGCAATACGTCGCAGTTTAAAATATGTTTCCATGAAAATAATCGCAGTGCGTCGCAGCCTAAAATGTGTGTTTCTATTAAAATAATCGCAGTACGTTGCAGCTTAAAACATGTTTCAATCAAAATAATGGTAGTACGTCGCAGCTTAAAATATGTTTCTATCAAAATAATGGTAGTACATCGCAGCTTAAAATATGTTTCTATCAAAATAATCGCAATAAGTCGCAGCTTAAAATATGTTTCTATGAAAATAATGGCAGTATATCGCAGCGTGAAATGTAATTCTATCAATATAATCGCAATACGTAGCAGCTTAAAATATGTTTCTATTAAAATAAAGCAGTACGTCGCAGCTTAAAATATGTAAGAAAAAAGAAGATGCCTCCCCATGTGTTATTACTATAATTCTGAAAACGACACAAAGTCAGCAAAACCTTTCACCACATTGGCAAGAGATTAAAGGCAGAAACATACTATTAACACGCGACGTGGCGTGTTTACTCCCACCATCGGCAACACGTCGATCTAGTACGTCTGGATCGGGTGGCGTGTGCGCGTATGGCGTCGCGTCGGGTGTTCGTAGTGTGATTCTGTCCATAGAAAACAATACAATTTGATTCGACTCAACACGCATCACGTGGCATCGGGTGTTGTGGCGTGTTAATAGTATGTTTCTGCCTTAAGAAAGATAAGGCCGTTTTCAGAGAATATAAAAATAATTTACTAACCATTTTTATAAATCAGAACGGTAGGATTTGAAAGGAATTTGATTTATATATATACATTTTTTCTTCTTTAGAGAGAATAAAACCATCGCAAATCCCCAATAAACTCCATAAATAAACTCAATAGTGTATATTTTGACTGCCTAACGAATAGAAACCTTAAAATGTACATAACAAACATTATTTTAAAAAAAAAACTAACCAACACGCCTTCTTTCCGAAGGGGTCACCAGAAATAATGGACTGCCACACTTTTCTCTCCTGACGTACTTCTCTCGATTCCTCAACATTCATACATCGTGTCGTGCACGCACGTCGATTTCCCCGACTCCTCACGTGGCCGACATTCAATATTTGATTTATTTGATCGTGCCACGCTTCCCTCGGTCTTCCTCTATTTCTAGTTCCATTTCCATCATTAACGTGTCTGTCGATGGCAGCGAGCCTGACGAAACCGGTCGCTATCGAAATAAAGACAAAAGTGGAAGTTTTATTTAATTATTATTTAAAATGAACTTCCATCTAGAGATTTCAGTAAAAACATTTGATTATATTAACATATACTTTTTACCATTCTTTCTTCATTCATTCTTTCCATGTGTCCAAACCATCTTAGATAATCCATTGTTTTGGCGGAAACACTTTGATATTTCAACATTATTAACTGTTTAAATAAATAAAAACTTTTTTATAAATATCACAATTGATTATATTATGGCGCGACAGCTGTTTCGCTTACCGATGTTATCATCGTCAGGTCTTACAATCGACTAGAAGTTTTGGAAAACTTTTATTTGATTGTAAGACCTGACGATGCTAACATCGGTTAGCGAAACAGCATTTGCGATATAACAAACAAGCTTAATGATCCTTTCATTATTTGGTCATAACATTTTCATTCACACCGCATTCACTTCTTATATTTGCATTTGACACTCTATCATATGCAGAATTATCACACATTCGTCTCAGAGGTCTCATTTTTACTGCATATATTCTGCTTTCATCCTTCTTTTGTCAGTTGTGTTTCACTTTCATTCATAAGGGTCGGTACAAGAACACCATTGTGCACTGTGATTTTAGGTTTTTTTTATAAACTTTTGTATGCGATGTCAATTATAAGTGCACCATTCATTTTGTTGCCTGCCCCAACCCTTTTTTCAACATTGTACAACACTATTTTAGTGGAATTTTAAGAAATTGATATTACGAAAACAAACAAACAAACCATCACGCCGTTTCTCCGCAGGGGTAGGTAGAGAGAATGGACCGCCACACTATTCTATCCTGGCAAACCTCTCTAGCTTCGCAGGGGTAGGCAGAGAGAATGGACCGCCACACTACTCTATCCTGGTAAACCTCTCTAGCTTCCTCCACATTCATACAACGAGTCATACACGCACGTCGATTACTCCGACTTCTTACATGACCAACCTTTAAAATTTGATTAATTTGGTCATGCCATGTTTTTCTCGGTCTGCCTCGACATCGTACCCCATTTACATCATTAACGTATACTTTCTTAACCATTATTTCTCCATCCATGCGTTCCATATGTCCGAACCAACGCAGCGATCCTTTCATAATTTTGTTCATAATACCTTCTTCCGCTCTACATTCCTTTCTTATATCAGCATTGTAGATTCTTTCGTATATCGTTCTACCACACATATACGTCTTAGGGACCTCATCTCTACCGCATTTATCCTGCTCTCATCCTTCTTCTGCCAGTCCCATGCTTCGCTTCCATACATTAGGGTTGGGACCAGAACTCCATTGTGAACGGCCGTTTTCGCTTTCATTGATAAATTATTGTTTCCAATAACTATTTTTAAAGCTCCATTCACTTTGTTACCCGCACCAACCCTTCTTTCGACGTCACTATCCGTTCGGCCATCTGCTGTGAACATGATATTCTTCTTCTTCTTTGCTAGCCTACTTCCCTCCACTGCTGG
Organism: Lepidostoma basale; assembly: GCA_022606425.2. Classification (NCBI taxonomy): domain Eukaryota; kingdom Metazoa; phylum Arthropoda; class Insecta; order Trichoptera; family Lepidostomatidae; genus Lepidostoma; species Lepidostoma basale. The sequence goes on from JAHDVF020001314.1 coordinate 329,116, forward strand.
ATATAGGCCTCTTCCGATTTCTTCCACTCGTCTCTATCCTGCCCCCTTTGTATCCAAGATTTTCCAACCCTTTTGATGATATCATCGGTCTGTCTCCAACTGAGTATCCTGGGTGCCCATCTGTTGCCACGCTGTCTAGTCAAGTTTCCAGCCCATTGCCATTTCAATTTTGCCACTCGGTCCATGACTTCAGCAACCCTAGTGCGGCGTCTGATTTCTTCATTCCTTATGCGGTCACGCAAGCTCACACCAAGTATCTGTCTTTCCATGGACCTCTGTGTACATTTGAGCCTGTGGACACTTTTTGCTGTAAGAAATGATATTACGTTTATCGAAATTCGCATTCAAAGGTGCCAAAAAAGCATGAATTATTTTCCAGGCGACATTTAGTCGCAGATACGAGCGGCTATAAAAAATCTGTGTCATCCTATTTGTCCACGTGTATTGTATTCCTTATGTGGGGATATGAACATCTACATAGCTGTATGTTATTAATGCACTGTTTTTGAAGTGCCATTTCATTGTACGGTCGATAAACTTTTAGTTTATCACCAGCACGAGTGCTGGATCTGGGATGAACAAGATTTATGGGCAGCCATGCTCCCATATCGCGGAGATAAGAACTCTACATACATTAACCTGGTCGTGGAAACAAAAGCGATGCATTTCAGAACATTTGTCGGTTTCGTTTGTTTTGAAGCGGAATTTTCCGGCGTTTAAAATAACATTCGAAATATTTTTAATGTTTGTACTCTAAACGTAACTAAGTACCTAACTACTCTTCACGCTGATCCCCGAAGGGGTAGGCAAAAAGTATGAACCGCACACTGTTATTTCCTGACATACTTCTCTCGCTTCTTTAACATTTATACATCGTGTCAAGCACGCAAAATAATTTCTCCGACTCGTCACGTGGGCGACATTCAATATTTGATTTATTCGATGTTGCCACGTTTTCTGCGGTCTTCCTCTATTTCTAGTTACATTTTCATCATTAACATATACTTTATTACCATTATTTTTTTCATTCATTCTTTCCATGTGTCCAAACTATCTTAGATAATCCATTGTTTTGGGGGAAACACTTTGATATTTCAACATTTTAACTAACTAACTAACTAACCATCACGCCGTCTCCCCGAAAGGGTAGGCAGAAAGAATGGACTGTCACACTTTAACCGATGCGGCACTCCATCCTTATCTTTTCGCCCAGCGGGAGATGCGGTGTGATGGGTTGCGAACCTCATCGCCACCAATAAGCGTCTCCCGCGCACACTTCGATAGTCCACAAAATAAATCTCAATCAATTAAAATAAAATACAATGATATAAAATAAAATAACGAAATAAAAATAATTTAACACAAAATGTTGTTTTTAGATGGTGCACATATTGTCTGATTAATTCATGTTCCACGTATCCACCTTTTTTTTTTAAATAACTGTTTAAATAATAAAAACTTTGTTATAAATATCACAACTGATTATATTATGTCGCGACAGCTGTTTCGCTAACCGATATTAGCATCGTCAGGTCTTACAATCAACTGAAAGTTTTAAAACTTTTAATATCTGATGCGACATTCAATATTTGATTTATTTGATCGTGCCAAGTTTTCCTCGGCTTTCCTGTATTTCTAGTTTCGTTTAAAAACTTAACGTAACGAGACGGCGTGATGGTTAGTTAGTAAGTTAGGTGGTTACTTAGCGTAAAAGGTACTTATTAATATTATATTATTATACTTATTCGCCCTTTACAATGTATGGAAGTGAAACATGGAACTAGCAGAAGAAGGATGAGAGCAGAATAAATGCGGTAGAGATGAGGTCCCTAAGACGTATGTGTGCTAGAACGATATACGACAGAATTTCAAATGCTGATATAAGAAAGGAATGTAGAGCGGTAGAAGGTATTATGAACAAAATTATGAAAGGATCGCTGCGTTGGTTCGGACATATGGAGCGCATGGATGGAAAAAGATTGGTTAAGAAAGTATACGTTAATGATGTCAATGGAGTACGGAGTCGAGGCAGACCGAGGAAAACATGGCATGACCAAATTAATCCAATATTAAAGGTTGGTCATTTTAGGAGTCGGAAGAATCGACGTGCTTAAATGACTCGCTGTATGAATGTGGAGGAAGCTAGAAAGGTGTGCCAGGATAGTGTAGTGTGGTGGTCCATTCTCTCTGCCTCTTCTTTGTTGTAGTTGGTGTTGGCGCCCTTTACATCCACTTGGAGAGTTTTTCAACAAAATAATAATAATTATTGTTATTATTATATAAAATAATATGCAAAGGTATTTCTTGCACATATTAAAGGTCGGTCACGTGAGGAGTCTGAGAAATCGACGTGCGTGCATGTAACGATGTACTCGTATTAATGTTGAGGAAGAGAGAGAATTAAATCAGGAAAGAACAGTGTGGCAGTTCATTCTTTCTGTCTACCTCTTCGGAGAGACGGCGTAATGGTTAGTTAGTGAACTTTAAAATGGAATCAAACGACTAAAAACACCATACAAACAAATGTAACTTTCGTGCAATCGGAACGGGTATTATAAAAGCTCAAATTGATTGGATGACTTAAAACAAATTAAGCTTTAATTGTTCGCCGAAGCACGGATCCGTGTTATTTGAAAAGTAGCGGAAACATTTTAAATCCCCTGAAACAATTGGCGAGAAGCTCAAATTGAAATTGAAAAGCGCACGCGCGACATGACAATTCGTGTCATTTTACTAATTCTGATTGGCTGGATTTAATAAGCCGTCTTACGCATGTTTAAATATGGCGGCAACCATTTTATATAATACTTATTAGTTTAAAAACAGAGATATCTAGTTGCAGCGATCTATATAATGAAGTTAAAAAACAGATTGATAAAGCTCCAGTCATCTCCGGATGTCTAAGGGACACTGTCTGGGATAATAAGCATGTGCTAGTAGAAAGCAAAGTTAGAATTTATAAAACATGCATCAGGCCCATAATGACATACGGAATCGAAGCAAGAACAGACACTGTCAGAACCAAACATCTCTTAAAAGTAGCAAAAATGATAACATTGCAACCTATTGTGGGGAGAACCCTTAGAGATATTATACCCAATGAAGAAATTCGCAAATCCTGCAAAATTGAAGACATAATGAGATGGAGTTGGCAAATAAGACGATTCTGGAGGGACCACATCGAGAGAATGAATCCAGCAAGAATTCTTAATATCGTGATGCACGAGACTCCAGAGGGCCGTTGACCACCAGGACGACCACCAAACATTGTCCATTAGGCGCTGTCTAGGCCTTCCTAGAGGTCTTACTCCAGTCGGTCTAGACGCGTACAGGGTCTTGATTGCTCCGGTCTCTTTGGCTCGGCATACGTGCCCAATCTATGCTAAGCGACTGGCTCTCACTGTGCTCGTTATAAGGGGCTGCTGGGTCATCGTACGGATCTCTTGGTTGGTTCTATGCCTCCAAGTTCCCGTTGCAACACCGGCTCTGGGTCCCAGAATCATTCTAAGTATTATATTCTCAAACCAGTATATTCTTTGTTGTTCTTTTAATGTCATTCTCTATGACTCAGAACCATATGTCACCACTGGCTTGATGATGGTGTTATAAATACGCAGGTTGGTGTTTCTGGATAGAAGCTTGGATTTTAGGAACGTTCGCAAGGAGGCTGCAGCTCGTAGGCCTTTTTAATCTCTGTGCTCCAATTCCACGTGCATATCGTTGGCTTCCGTCATGACCGTACCGAGATAAACTGGAATATTTCGAGCACGTTATAAAAAAGGATAAATACAAAGTATTGCAACTGATTAACAGAAAACGGAGTGTCGGGAGAAAAAGAAAATCGTGGCTAGAGAAAACCTTCGAGAACGGTACAGTTGCAGCACAAATGGCGCCAGCTTTATAAATACATTTTTAATTCAAATTAACATATTTAACTTATTTTTGTTATTATTTCTCTCTCATCGTATGTTGGACAAGATCATGGCTATACTGTTAAAAAGAGTAGGTCTAAACAGGGATGTTATGCTCAGTGGTGGTATAGTTGATTCACAAACCGAAGAGCTATTGCTTATGTGTAAATATGGTGATCTTTCTTGGAATCTGATTGGTTGCGTAAGGTTAGGTACCTCAAACGTCAGTATATTCCGAGACATGAGGCGAAGCTCACGCGTTTGGCTACTTATATACTTGGTGTTTCGAAAAATACTCGTTTGTAGGAGTGTTTTTAAATATTATTTTTATTATTGATTAATCGCAAATTTACCATGTCGAAATAAGGAAAGGATAACCACTTTCGGGTCAGATTAAATACATTATATATAAAGAAATTTTATAATAACAAGTAATAATATCCTAGAAATTAACACCTGCAAGGATCAAATATTGTAATTGAAACCAATGAACGAAAACATATATCATTATTAATATTAGTCTCACCCTTAGTCGCTTTTCCAAGGAAAAATCAATAAACAAATCATAATTTTAATGAAATTATTTTTTATAATCATTACAATTAAGCCGATAGCATTTTTGTTCATAAAAAAAGTAACACGTTTATTTATTTCAATGCTCGGATATATGATTGAAACATTTTTTGGTTTTCCAATAATAATAAAAAAATTACAAAAAAATACCGTCTACATTTTTTGTAAAAGCACCGTCACTCATACTATTGCAAACGATATCCCTGCAGTGAACGAACTATGCTTCCATAGAAGCTCAGAAACTCGACTTGCGTAAGAAATTTCGAATCAAAACCTCTTCTGGCTTTCAGAAATTCAACTCTTTTGGCTATTCCTCTTACGTCTGATGGGAACATTGTTGGATGGTGATTTGGTGGGTTGTTGGTTTATGCGGGGGCATGATTACTTAGATTTGGGGGTTTTGATTTAAAATTTCTTACGCAAGCCGGGCTTCTGGGCTTTCATGGGAGTACCGCCACACTCACACGCCGTACTCTTTTAAAAGTATAGTCATGATCTTGTCCAATCTATGATGAGAGAGAAATAACAACAAAAAGAAGTTAAATATATAAATTTTAATTTAAAATGTATTTATAAAGCTGCCGCCATTTTGTTACATGCGCGACTTGGCCAAATAGTTGAAACTATTGCGACCTTGTAGTAGGTAGGAGGAGTCAGGCATCTCTTTTTTTGTTATCTGTACAATTACCTCCGGGTTATAATGCACTGTTTGTGAGTATTCCGGACACATTTCGGTGCCTTTGTTCTGTGGTAATGCAGTGGAATATTCTAGGGAAAAACAACCAATGTGACTCAACTACTTTTCACAACACTTTAATGTCACTAACTTCACACTAATGTTTGTTTTACCACATTTCGTTTTCAAATATTTATTTTATTTATAATTTTCTTTCTGGGGAATGGATTTGGTGAGAGGATATCAGTTAATCAATATAAAACATATTCTTCATGTATCTTTTTCTTCTTCAGCCTTCTCTCCTCCGCTGGTGGATATATGCCACATCCATTTTCTTCCACTATCTTCGTATATTTTATATCATTTTTCAATCATGAAACAATATGTCTTTGGTTTAAAAAATCATTCATATCTTTGACTATCGTGACAGTCTGCAATATTAGTGTGAATGGTGAAATTTTGGAGCAAGTAGATGAGTTTGTGTATTTAGATAGTATGTTCACAAAAGATGGGCGAGTGAAGAGGGATATTGAAAGAAGGGTTGGAGCAGGCAACAAAGTGAATGGTACACTTAAAGTTGTCATCGCAAACAAAAACCTATCCAAAAAAGCTTGAATGGCAGTGCACAATGGTGTTCTTCTACCGACCCTTATGTATGGAAACGAAGCATGGAACTGCCAACAGAAGGATGTAAGTAGAATAAATGCAGTATACTCTCTCTGATGTGCGGATACTCTGTGTATGATAGAGCGTCAAATGAAAATATAAGAAGTGAATGCGGTGCGAATGATGGTGTTATGAACAAAATAATGAAAGGATTATTAAGATGGTTTGGACATATGGAAAGAATGAATGAAGAAAGAATGGTAAAAAATGATTTGTTAACGATGTAAATGGAACCAGAAATAGAGGAAGGCCGAGGAAAACGTGGCACGATCAAATAAATCAAATATTGAATATCGGCCATGTCAGGAGTCAGAGAAATCGACGCGCGTGCATGACACGATATATGAATGTTGAGGAAGCGAGAGAAATATGTCAGGAAAGAAAAGTGCGGCAGTCCATTCTTTCTGCCTACCCCTTCGGGGATCGAACCCACGTCTGCTGAATCTATAGACAAATCATATCGCCTTTACTTTGGTGATGTATTTTTTTTTTCATTTAACAATATATTAGGTCCTTACATATGAAATTGGCGTTTTGTATTGGAGGAACATAAAGTTGTTTTTTTTTTAATATAATATATTTATTTAATCAAAGTATGTACCATTGCTATCTATGCACTTTTGCCATCTCATAGGTAGTTCATCGATCCCTTTACTAAAAAAACCATTCGGACGGGAATCAATAAAATCTTTGAAGTCGGTTTGGACTGCCCCATCGGAGTTGAATTTTTTCCCTTGCAAGAAGTTATCCAAATTTCGAAAAAAATAGTAATCTGTTGGGGCAAGGTCCGGAGAGTACGGTGGATGTCTTAGATATTCCAATTGAAGCTCTTCTAATTTGGTAGCCGTCTGTTGTGCAGTGTGTGGTCTAGCGTTATTATGAAGCAGCAGTGGCCTAGAGCGATTAACCAGCCTCGGTTGTTTAGCAGCTAGCTTTTCCATCATGGTTTGCAGTTGCTGACAATAGACATCTGCCGTAATCGTCTGGCCAGATTTAAGAAAGCTGTAGTGAACGACACCAGCACTAGTCCACCAAACGCTCACAAGTAACTTTTTTGGAGTCAATTTTCGCTTGGGGCATGGTTTGACTGGTTCGGCAGGGTTCAGCCATTGCGATGAGCGCTTCCGATTATCATACAGGATCCACTTTTCATCACAAGTAATGATTCGATTCAAAATCCCTTCATTATTGTGCCGGTTGAGTAATGCAACGCAGCAGTCAACGCGCGTTTGTTGATTTGCTTCACTCAATTCGTGAGGTACCCACCTTTCAAGCTTTTTCACCTTCCCAATTTGCTTCAAGTGGATTAAAACAGTTTTATCACTAACACCGCAGCCTGCAGCTAACTCGGACGTGGTTTGCGATGGATCCGCTTCCACAATAGCCTTCAATTCTTCATTATCAACTTTGGTCTCCGGCCGTCCACGGGGCTTGTTCTGCAGGTCGAAATTTCCAGAACGAAAACGTTGGAACCAAAAACGCACTGTGTTTTCATTTGCGGCACCGTCGCCATACACATCATTAATCCTTCGAGCCGTTTCTGCAGCACTGGTGCCACGGTGGAACTCGTACTCGTAAATAACGCGATATTTCAAGTTTTCCATTTTGAAAACTGAGTGACGCAAAGAAAAAAAACAATTGAGGAAAAAACAAATGAATTATAATTTTCGAAACACAAATACTTGAGTAAATAGCTGTATAAATTTGAATTCGGAATTCCTAACCAAAGAGAAGATATTTGAGATCAAAGTTGCCAGTACGGCAAAACGCCAATTTCATATGTAAGGACCTAATTATGTTTTCATTTGAAAAATCAACAATATGGCGTTGGTGGGTAAGCTGTCATTTAAACTATTTCTAACAAAAGAATTTAATACGTTTTAACCATTGTTTTAGTACTCTTTTATTAAAGATAGATAATTTAACAATATTCCAAACACACATACATTACTTCCGAAATAAAGACACTGAGGACGATAGCAGGCAAGACCCTGAGGGATCGCGTGAGGAACACCAGAATAAGATAGATATGTGAGGTTGAGGATATTATAAGATGGAGCAGACAGCGAAAAAGGGACTGGTACGGTCATGTTCAAAGAATGGACTCCACCAGACTCCCCTTTATTACATTGCATAATCAACGTCATGGGACTCGTCCTCGTGGAAGACCTCCTAAAAGATGGAAGGACAGCTGGGAATCTACCTCACAGGAGGAGCAACTCTCTGGAGAACAGACCTCATAGGTCTACAATAAGGAAGAAGGAGAAGAAGACATACATTATTGCACATCGCTGTAAGTAGTTCGCTATTTTATGGTGCTTCAAAATATCATCAAATTAAGACTTGCATATTTTCCATACTGTCTGCGGTTAACAGAGCATCGTCTGCATATTAACAAACAACTCTTTCTATTTCGATTTCCGTTTCTATAAATTTAAAATTAGAACTAAAGAGTTTAAACGTTGGAAGATATATGCATATATTACCGTATTCACTTGAGTGTATTTTCTATACGTAATATTATCTTTGCAAATATTTACAAACTTTGCGGGGAACTGCAAGTTTCATACAAATTCCATGGATATTTCTCTAAGAAGACGGCATGTTGTTACGAACGCTTATTTTGTGATACTCTTCTATGTAAATACGAATCTAAAACGTTCTGAAATTGAAAAATGAAAACAAAAACAAAATGGCGGCTTAGTCAAGAACATTCTGGTTTAATGCTGTTTATCTTATCTTGTAGGGAGAATTTTATTTTAAATTACGTACGTTTTTTTATAATTATTTTGCTTCCCAATTGACTGAGGTTCGTTTAGTCTTTGAAACGACACTGACGACTTTTTTACAAGTGTAATTGTTGCGATAAGCAGGAAGATGGAATACTTGGCTCGCGGTGTGTCTTGTATGAGATAATGCTGTATTGAACGTCTGTTTTCTTAAAAGCTCGGTGCTTTTATCTCAAAGTGAATAATTCCATGAAACTACATAATGTCTTAAACTAACTAACTAACTAACTAACTAACCATCATGCCGTCTCCCCGAGAGAGTAGGCAGAAAGAATGGACTACCACACTTTAATCGATGCGGCACTCCATCCATCTCTTTTCGCCACCGCGAGAGACGCGGTGTGATGGGTTGCGAACCTCATCGCCACAACGTCTTAAACTGTTTATCTATTTTCAAGGGAGTCCATGGAGTAGAATAAATAAAAAGGCTTGGGACTTGGACTTGGATCTTCTGGCTTACAGAGGTTCAACTCATGTGGCTATTCCTCTTACATCTGATGGGAACATTGTTGGAAGGTGATTTGGTGGGTTGTTGGTTAATGCAGGGGCACGATTTGTGTGGCCCGGAGTGTTCCTCTGAAGGAGGATCCATTTTGGGCGCTTGGGGCGGCTGGAGGTGTTTGGATCGTAATTTGAGAGGTCTTTTATTGTGGGGTTAGGGTGTGAAGGAAGTCCTTTGTAAAAACGTTCGGCAAGTTTCAGAATGAATTCATCTATCATCGGGATTCCCGATTCTAGGTGCAGCTGTGTGATAAACGATAAACGAATAGCCTTATTTTGCAGGATTTGGAGTTTTCGTATGTGACTCGAAGCTGAGCCCCAAATTGGGGCTGCGTAAGTGAAGATCGGCCTTATGGCCATTTTGTATATCAGGAGTTTATTGTCGGTGCTTAGTTTACTGTTTCTAGCTAATAATAATTGTTTAGTATGCAAAACATATGCTATAACTTATGGTATTGAGACAGTCACAATGTCACAAAAAAGTGCCAACAAGCTGAGAGTCACACAGAGGGCAATGGAGAGAGCTATGTTTGGTATAGCTTGAGGGACAGAGTCAGAAATGAGTATATACCAACAAGAACAAAGGTTTCCGACTTCATCAAGTTGCCCGCAACCCTTAAGTAGCGATGGACGGGACATGTTCCTCGTGACTCAGATGAAAAGTGGACAAGGCGACAGCTATGCTGGTGCCCGAGGACGACAGAGCGTAGGGTTGGGAGCCTACAGTTGCTTTGGCGCGACGGTTTCCGAAAGAGTGCGGGAAATGCCTGGATGTGGATCGCTCTGAGAAAATACGAGAGAAGACCTTCGTCCAGGAATGGACGTAGGTCCAATACAACAGGCTGAAGAAGAAGAAGAATACAAAATATTGTGCCCTTGATATCTGGGAATAATTCTGTTAGATAAGCAGATACGGATATCTTCTAATCTCCCTCATATAAGAGATACATCGATACATTTATATAATATTAATATGTTATATAAATATGAGGCAATATTATTTTTATTGCATATTACATCACGCGAACCAACGTAATGTTTGGTTTTGTTTTATGCAACAGCTTTTCCTAGATCTATGTTGATTCACCGGCTATGTGAAGCGCTGGCTCGCAGTATTTTGAAGTACTCTTCCATCATTTGGTGCCCTAGGGGTTAAAAAAACATGTCGGAACTAGAAAGAATTCATACACAAAAAAACCTTTACTGTATTCTAATTAACAACCAGCAACTAACAGATGTATCTACGATGAAGGATCTCCGAATCATCTATGAGAGTAGGCTGACTTTTCGCGCACATATCGAGAGGATTCGTGACATTGCACTGGGGATGTTGGGCTTCATCATTCGGACCGGAAGAGTTTTCAGAGATCCCAATGTGCTCAGAGTCCTATACAACGCGTTGGTTCGGAGCAGAGTCGAAAGTGGTTCTGTAATATGGAGTCCTCACGAGGCGAGATATTCTGTTATGCTGGGGAGTGTTCAGAAAAAAATTCGGAGGTATCTCTAAATAAAGGAGTATGGTAGAGTTATCCGTGGCTGTATCCCACGGCATTTCTTTTAAGAATGCTCGGAACCAACTCTTTACAGCTTCGAAGAGATGGGCATCTTATTACCCCCATATCTTTAAATGAATCAAGGGATACTTCGAGAACTTGACCGTGCTAAAGGGTGTTGGTCATTTTGTCCCTGATAGATATCTCCGACAGCGACAGCACAGATTGTTTTACCTACCGGCCACCAGAACCAATCTGCCTCTGGTGACACCGGTGGGAAGAGCAATTAGTCGCGGTCTCTTCGGATATCGACGTCTTTCATATTAGCGAAGGTGCGTTCAGGTGTCAAATACTCGTGACTTTAAAAAGTATTTTGTCTTTCTAATGTCGAACCATCTCTAATGCGTTCCTGGTATTATGTTGTATTTTTATAATATTTTACCTGTACTCAATAAATGTCTTAAACATTTTACTGTTAGTAATGTATTTTGAGTTAATAAACTGATTTGATTTGATTTATTCTTCACTGTTTCTCATCGAGGGTTGGTCTTCAACACTTTTGAAATAGGCGTATTTCTAGGATGAACTAACTAACATACTATTACGCCGTTTCCCCGAAGGGGTAGATAGAAACACTGGACCACCACACTGATCTTTCCTGACATACTTATCTCGATTCTACTATATTCATTCATCGTATCATGCACGCACGTCGATTATTCAGTTCAGCGGCGTTCCATTCTTTCTACCTACCCCTCCGGGGAAGACGGCGTGATGGTTAGATAGTTAGTTAGTAATATCCTTGAGACAAACACCAGGAAGGATCATATAATTGAAATCAATAAAGGAAAAAAATGTACGCGTATATATTTAGATATTTTGAATATATTAACAGAAGTGATTTCCCGTGCCTCTGACATTGACACAGAGTACACGGGCTCGCGTTACAATATTTGGACAAATATCATCGCCTCTTGCTGGGATCGTAAACCCGCCATGCCGGACTTCATTTGTTACCCGGGAGAAAATGAAACAAAATAACGAATTGCCGGTAATTCAACAGCAGATTGCATTGAAACCTTGTACGTGACGTTTGCTAACTAACTAACTAACGTACCCGACCCCCGAGAGACCAGTGAAAAAAAGTTCTCACTTAACACGTTATTTCGCTGTTTCAGAATTAAATTAGTATTCTCGATTGCAATTTGTAAAAGTGTCATATGCAGAACACCCCAGTTCGGAGAATTGATATTAGAATTTTATTTTTAATAACTTTCTGTCATTTTCCAATATCTTATAATATAACCCTTCGGGGCGAATGAAATTAGTTACTCTATTTTTTTTTTCTTTTCTTGTTTTTTTCTTTTTTCTTTTACATTTTAAAATTATATTTTATTTTTAATTCATTATTACTAATAGTTTTCTCTTTATCTTATCAAAGTGTTACTTTATTACTCTTATATATTTAACCTTATGTCAGTTGTTATATAATATTTGTGGTAGCATGTTATTGGCCTTGTTTTGTTGTCTCTATGTGTTTATACTCATATACTGTAATTGCTGTTTGTTACCCTCGATAATAAAAAATAAAAAATAAAGTAAATATTGTCAAACGATTTAACCCTTACGTAGCTACCCTTGTGTATGGAAATGAAGCTTGGAGCTGGCAAAATAAGGATGAACGTAGAATAAATGCCGTAGAAATAAGATAACTAAGAAAAATGTGCGGGAAAACGTTGTATGATTAGGACACCGAACGATGAAACGAGAGAGAAATGTAAGGCAGATGACTGCATCATGGATAAAATTAAAAAAGGATTCCTGAGATGGTTTGGACACCTGAGATGGTTCTCTGACTCCTCTCACGGCCGACATCAAATATTTGATTTATTTGATCGTGCCACGTTTTCCTCTATTTATAATTCCATTTACAGCGTTAACATATATATTTTTTACCATTCTTTCTTCATTCATTCTTTCCACATATCCAAACCATCTTAATGATCCTTTCATTATTTTGTTCATAACACCATCATTCGCAAAGCATTCACTTCTTATATTTTTATTCGACACTCTATCATACACAGACTATCCACACATTCTTCTAAGAGATCTCATTTCTTCTGCATTTATTCTACTTTCATCCTTCTTTTGCCAGTTCCACGCTTCGTTTCCATACATAAGGATCTGTAGAAGAACACCATTGTGCACTGCCATTCTAGCTTTTTTGGATAGGTTTTTGTTTGCGATGACAACTTTAAGTGCACCATTCACTTTGTTGCCTGCCCCAACCCTTCTTTCAATATCGCCCATCTATTGTAAACATGCTACCTAATTACACGAACTCATCTACTTGCTCCACATTTTTACCATTCACGCTAATGTTGCAGACTGTCGTGATTTCTTATTTTTCAAAATTGGATCTTGGACTTATAAACATTCATCATCAGATCATTTCGCATGCATTTCTCATACATACTATTCACCAGGACTTGTAGTTCATGCTCGTTGTCTGCAAGTAGGACAGCGTCATCCGCATACAAAAGACAACTTACTGACACTCCGCTCGTTTTGGCACCTACATCCAACCCTTTCAGCTCTTTCATAGAAATAAGATCACTGAGAATAATTTACGGGAAAATAATGTATGATAGAATACCGAACGTCGAAATAAGGAAGAAATGTAAGGCAGATAGATGATTGCATCGTTAGTAAAATTTGAAAAAGGATCCCTGAGATAGAATTGCTTTAAGATTATCAAAAATTATTTTGTTACATTTAAAATGTTTGGGTCATGATTAGCTACCTATCTCACATGCATTGAAAATCAATATAAATAGCTTAAACAAATTTACTACAGTAATTGGGTTCAAACTACCGGTTGTATACAAAAAAATCAACAATAAAAAATATATAAACTAAAAAAACAAAAAAATTAAAAATTAAAATAAAAATAAAAAATAGAAATAAAAAAAAAGTGAAAAATAGAGGAACCTCGAGGAGTTGGCAGAATTCAGTTGTCCAGGCTGGGATATATAAAGAGCTGACAGGAATGTGCAGAGTTTTGAGAACCTGTTTCAAGTGTCGTAGGACAGAGATGCTTTCGCTGCAGTGATCACCAACGTTGGGAGAATCTGACATGGCAGTAGAAGAATAAAATGAACAATATTTAAAAATAATAATAATTATAGAAAGTCCCTCTTTACCATCCCTGGCTGATCCGCTTCATTCCGGACCGATCACTCTCTTTATTAGGAAGCCACACATCCTCACCTGTCAAGCCATGATAGAGTAGAGGTGAGCTCTGTATACGGAGTGTGTTTGTAAAACATTCAAGTACCAGGATACCATTGGCGGACACTGATTTTCAAAAGCATGGTTAAAATATTGTCTATTTAGTAATATATTAATCCAAGCTCCAAATATTTAGCAGCAGCGTTAAATGCGTACCGCTGTACGGATGTGAGACTTGGAAATCTACCGCGGACGTTATTGAAAAACTCCAGGTGTTTATAAATAGGTGCCTTCGCTCAATAAAAGCTTCGAAGAGATGGGCATCTCATAACCCATTTCTTTAGATTAATCAGGCGATATTTCGAGAACTCAGCCGTGCTAGAGGGTGTTGGTCTTTTTGTCCCTGATAGATTTCTCCGACAGCGACAGCACAGATTGTTTTACCTACCAGCCACCATAACCAATCTGCCTCTAACACCGGTGGGAAGAGCAATTAGTCTGCTGAACGCGGTCTCCTCGGAGATCGACGTCTTTCATATTAGTGAAGGTACGTTCAGTAGACAAATACTCTTGACTTTAGAAAGTATCTTGTCTTCCTAATGTCGAACCATCTCTAATGCGTTCCTGGTATTCTGTTGTATTTTTATAATATTTTATCTGTACTCAATAGATGGCTTAAACATTTTCCTGTTTGTAATGCCTTTTGAGTTAATAAACTGATTTGATTTGATTTGAATATTCAAGATCTATTGGCCCCACACAGTGTCAAATGCCCTTTTCTAGACCATGGCAGGCGAAAAGCCAATTAGAGAACAAGTCGCTAAACGCAAATGGCAGTGGATCGGTCACACTCTGCGACGGAACCCAGCCTGCATCGCGCGGGGCGCACTAGACTGGTCCCCTATGGGGGCAAAGAGGAAGCGAGGCAGACCTAGAGCCACCCTGGAGAAGAGCCCTGCAGGACGAGGTTAAAGCAGCAGGCCTCACTTGAGATGATGTTAGGCATCAGGCATGCGATAGAATCGGGTGGAGAAGGTTCATTGAGTCCCTATGCACCACAGAGGTGTGACAGGACAAAAAGAAAAAGCAGAAGAAGATATTAATTCATTGTTTTGGCCGAAACACTATGATACTTCTACTTCTATTAAAAGATCTGACGATCTATGGCATAGAAATTGTGTCTCCTGAAATAATGAGGTTCAACTGCCCTTCCAACTCTTGGGCGGTCTTCTAGGTGGGCGGTGTCCGAAGGGTATTTCATAAGCGGCTGTATATGCAAGTCTGTCACCATCCATTCGGGCTACATGGTCCCTCCAGTATCTTCTTCTGGATCTACTCCACCGCATGATATCCTCTATTTCTCAAGTTTTTCTGATATCTGAGCTACGGACTCGAACACGATCTCGGAGAGCTTTTCCAGTAATGGACCTAAGGACAAGGTTCCAAGTTCCACTCCCGGCGAGGACAGTGTGGTTGTCACACTGTATTTGGTGTGGTGTAGATTTCACGTGACAATAAAATGGCGATAGATTAGCTACCTATCACATGTGACAAGAATCACTATGATAGCTATAACACCCTTTACATCGATTTGACTCATGCTGTCATGATGTAAAGAGCGATTTATTAAAATAATAAAAATAATAATAAATGGAACTAGAAATAGAGGAAGACGGTAAAAAAGTGGTAGGATCAAAAAAAAATTGTGTCGGCCACGTGAGGAGTCAGAGAAATCGACGCGCGTGCATGACACGATGCACGAAGCGAGAGAAATATGTCAGGAAAGAAAAGTGTGGCAGTCCATTCATTCCGCCTACCCCTTCGGGGAGACGGCGTGATGGTTAGTTAGTCAGTTACAACAACAACAAAAAACCATCACGCCGTTTCCCCACAGGGGTAGGCAGAGAGAATGGACCGCCACACTACTCTATCCTGACATACCTCTCTAGCTTCCTCCGACTTCTGACATGACCAACCTTTAAAATTTGATTAATTTGGTCATGCCATGTTTTCCTCGGTCTACCTCGACTCCGTACTCTATTTATATACTTTTTTAACTATTCTTTCTTCACCCATGCGCTCCATATGTATGTTAGTTAGTTAGTTAGTTTTATTTTTTTTTTTTTTGGTTGTTATACTATCGAATCGGACGTGACGCCTCAGAAATATCGCTGCACTGCTCACTTGATGTTCAGTGGCTATGTTCTCGCTTTAATTGACTTTTCGAGTGGCCGTTATTTTCCCGCCACCCAGAGCACACTGATTTTGCCATGAAACTGATGTAAATCGGATCACATATATATAATGCAGAGATAAAACTTAACGCGTGATGTTAAATTTCATTCTTATCTACTCTTGTACCGTAACAATTGCAGTTAATGTTCATTTTTTTTTTACTTATTTTCGAAAAAAAAAAATTGTTAATGTCCGTTGTTTTGGCCGAAACACTGTGATACTTTAAAATTCTTCTTTTTCTTCTTCAGCCTATTCCCGTCCACTCCTAAACAATGGCCTCATTCATTCGCTTCCATGTCACTCTGTGAGAACATGGTCCATGAGAACATGGAACATGGAGAACATGGTACACTCAGGCAGAACGAATAGACTGCCACACTTTTCTTTCCTGACATATTTCTCTCGCTTCCTCAACATTCATACATCGCGTCATGCATACGCGTCGATTTCTCTGACTCCTCACATGGCCGACATTCAATATTTGATTTATTTGATCGTGCCACATTTTCCTCGGTCTTCCTCTATTTCTGGTTCCATTTACATCGTTAACGTATAATTTTTTTACAATTCTTTCTTCATTCATTCTTTCCATATGTCCAAACCATCTAAATGATCTTTTCATTATTTTGTTCATAACACCATCATTCGCACCGTATTCACTTCTTATATTTTCATTCGACACTCTATCATACACAGACCATAATTTTTTTAATGAACATCCGGATAATCGAGAGTTTTCTATGTGTTAAACTAAAGCAAAACGTTTTTCTAATGACCGTGTTTTTCTGTTTACTCGTGTATCTATGAATGTACATAGAGTGCCATACATTGTTTACATTTACACCCATTCGATAGTGTGCGCGTAATGAATAGTACAGCGTGTTCCTAGATTCGCTGCCCGTTTAAGTGTAGTGTTTACCTGTTTCTAATTTGTTCCTGGGAAATACACCTGGCGAGGTAATCAGAGAGGGTAGATACGTGTTACAAAACTTGTGTTCCCCCTGTTCCAGAGGCGGAGCGAGGGAAACTTCTCACAACACTATAAAAATATATATTTAACGTTTTACATTGGACCAAGAAAAAATAGTCACGAAAGTATACGGTATAGATTTACGGCGCCGTAATGCAATTTAAGTGGGTGATAGACGGGCGAGCAAGTACGCGTACTTATGGCTCGACGACCTTTTTCGCTCGTATGTCACCGTAAGTACGCGTACTTTAAAACCGCCGAGTAAGTCGTCGGCGATCCAACCGGTTTGAAATCTTACTCGTAGCTCGTCTTGGCTCGTACGTGTGGCAGCACTGCGAGCCGCGAGCCGCCATTTTGTACGATATAATTCCTAAATACGATATAATTATAATACGATATAATTATAATACGATATAATTATAATACGATATAAATACGATCCTAAATACGATATAATTATAATACGATATAATAAATACGATATAATTATAATACGATATAATTCCTAAATAACACAAAGCTTCTTCAGTGGACGACATCGCGATACGGTATGAGTAAGTTGGCGCGTGTATCGCCGACGTCGAGTCAAGTAAGTTCGCGATCTTAAAAACCGCAGACTTTAAGTTCGTACGTCTATCACCACCTTTAAGGTTGCCACATCAAAATGTTTTCCCACACTTTAGTTTCCTGACATATTTCTCTCGATTCCTCAACATTCATACATCGTGTCATGCACGCGCATCGATTTCTCTGACTCCTCACATGGCCGACATTCAATATTTGATTTATTTGATCGTGCCACGTTTTCCTCGGTCTTCCTCTATTTCGGGTTTCATTTACATCGTTAACATATATTTTTTTACCATTCTTTCTTCATTCATTCTTTCCATATGTCCAAACCATCTTAATGATCCTTTCATTATTTTGTTCATGACACCAACATTCGCACCACATTCACTTCTTATATTTTCATTCGACACTCTATCATACACAGAGTATCCTTCTTTTGTCAGTTCCATGCTTCGCTTCCATATATAAGGGTCGGTAGAAGAAACCATTGTGCACTGCCATTCTAGCTTTTTTGGATCGGTTTTTGTTTGCGATGACAACTTTAAGTGCACCATTCACTTTGTTACCTGGCCCAACCCTTCTTTCAATATCCCTCTCCACTCGCCCATCTCTTGTAAACACACAACCTAAATACACGAACTCAACTACTTGCTCCAAACTTTCACCATTCACGCTAATGTTGCAGACTGTCATGGTTTCTTCCTTTTCAAAAATCATTACCTTGGACTTTCATTCATCATCAGATAATTTCGCATGCATACCTCATACATACAATTCACCAGGACTTGTAGTATCTTGTAGGACTTGTTGCATCTATTGAGTACAGGTAAAATATTATATACATTCAACATAATACCAGGAACGGATTAGAGATGGTTTGACAATAGGAAGACAAGATGCTTTCTAAAGTCGAGAGTATTTGTCCTCTGAACGTTGTACTTTCACTAATACGAAAGACGTCGATCTCCTAGGAGACCGCGTTCAATAGACTAATTGCTCTTCCCACCGGTGTCACCAGAGGCAGGTTGGTTCTGGCGACCGGTAGGTTAAACAATCTGTGCTGTCGCTTTTGGAGATATCATGATGTTTTATCTCACTGGATATGTGACAAATTAAAATTGAATGTTTTTTTTATATTTTTAAATTCGCGAAGACTACGTCACCGTTGTAATTGTGATTATCTGTATTTTGTTGACGGCGTTTCGGTAATTTTGTTTGGTCCACATAGATAAAGATGTTTTTTTAAGGCCACCGAGTTTGCACTGTGCGGTTTATATTATGTTTGTGACGTCACGCGCCGTTGTCGAATACCGAAATCTCGAATGTAAAATCATCCCGAGTAATGTATCATTTGAAATTATTTCCCGATTGAGAAATACATCTTCTTACATCGGATTTACCTTAATAAACCCCTAGGATATGGCAGCGAGCTGACAAAACCGGTAGACACTAGACTCGAACAAGTGGAATAAAACTAAATTGATAAACCTTATGATACTTCAAAAAAAATATATTAATTTGAAAAACCGTTATAAAATCACTATTTAATTTCTACGACGAAAAGACTCTTCGAGATAGGGTGATAAACATGGTTATCCGCGAAATTTGCAAGATGGAAGATGTCGTGAGATGGTACAGACAACGCAGAAGATACTGGAATGCGCACGTGCAGACGATGGACCCCACCAGAATCCCACACGCTGTGGCACATCAGATTCCTGCCGGCTACCTGGGTGTCGATCTCCCAAGAGAGGCTAGCTTGATTACAGGAACAGACCAAAGAAGAGGAAGAATTTCTACGAAATTGTCGCACAGCTCTTTCGTCGTGTTACAATTACCTAAACTGAGTTTAATCGATTTTAAAACCTGATGATGCCAACATCAGTTGGGGAAATACAGCTGTCGGACAGTTTCATGAAAATAAAATTAATAAATTGTTCATATTAAATAATAACACAAATTTATAAGTTCAATAAAAGTTCAGAGATCCCTCAGGGTTCAAACCTAGGGCCACTTTTATTTCTTCTCTTTATCAACGATATTGATAAACACGTTGAATTTTATTAATATGAATGAAAACGTCTATATTCTAGAAGTTTTATTATAGTTAAAAATTACTACTTCTGATTTTGAAAATTTGGTTTGGTTCATGTGATGCTCCCGTGAATTTGGAGAAATTACGTGTATAAGTGAATTGTTTTGGTCAATTTGATTGTTGCCGCACTTTATAATAGTTAATTGTGAGACGTAATACGTTTGTATTGTTTTGATGTCAAAATTATACAAGTTTTTTCGTTTATATAAAGAATTTTGACAGGTGTAAAAATAAATTTTTCATTTGTTCCAATGACAATTTGAATAATTTCTTCAATATTCTTTTAAAGTTCTTGCTGGTGTTGGTTGGTTTTAAGTGCCTAATTACTGCCAAATAAAAAAAGTGGATACGTGGAACATTAATTAAATCATATAACAGCTAATTTAAAAAACGGTGGATACGTGTAACATAAATTAAATAAACACAAAAGTCCGGATCGTCCATGTCGACATATGCAACATCGGAAAAACATTATGTGTTATTACATTATGTGCTAAATTTAAAAAACGGTGGATCCGTGGAACATAAATTAAATAGACAAATGTGCACCATCTAAAAATAACATTTTGTATTAAATTATTTTTATTTTGTTATTTTATTTTATATCATTGTATTTTATATTATTTATTTTAGATTTATTTTGTGGATGTTGGAAGATCAAAGTGTGCGCGGGAGATGCCTATTGGTGGCGATGAGGTTCGCAACCCATCACACCGCGTCTCCCGCGGGGCGAAAAGAGAAGGATGGAGTGCCGCATCGGTTAAAGTGTGACAATCCATTCTTTCTGCCTACCCTTTCGGGGAGACTGCGTGATGGTTAGTTAGTTAGTTAGTTTATTATAGTTTAGAGCCTAGGTTCTCAAAGTGGGCGATAACGCCCCCTTTTTTGTGTTTGAGACATTCATGGGGGCAGTAGAAGACCCAGAAAAAATAGAGAGCTCGGGCAGATAAAAAAAATATAGTCCAAAAAGACAAAAAAAACACGCTAATCATTTCAACTATGTGTTTCTAAATATTTGGAATAACTTTTGTGGGAGGGGGGCGTTGAACGTTTATTTTTCTTGTAAAGGGGGCGCACAGTGGGCTGAAAATAGAGCTCCCATAGACTTAGCGTCACTCGAAAATCAAGTACCTAATTTTGAAAATAAAAATATGCTTTCGTATTTCTTTACTGAATAGAAATATTTTATGTCAAGTAACTTTTTTTGATAAAGCTATTATTTAATAAGTTATTTGCAATTTTCTTTTTTTATGTATGGAGATAAACAGTTTTTTTCCTAATTCTTAAAATTTCTTAAAAAATTGCTTTCTGAATCATAAAATTCATCACTTAAGCTATATTATCACTAAACCCTGAATCTCGGAAACCTTTGGAACATTGACATTTTCAACTTTAAAAATAAAAAAAACAGTTTTTTTAATTTTATTCCTTTTTCTTAAGCTTTCTTAAATGATGGATTTTATGATACAGAAAGCATTTTTTTAAGAAAGCTTAAGAATAAGGAATAAAATTTAAAAAACAATTTTGTAATTTTAAAGTTAAAAATGTCAATGTTCCGAAGGTTTCCGAGATTCAGGCTTTAATGATAATATATAGTTTATATGATGCATTTTATGATACAGAAAGCATTTTTTTTAAGAAAACTTAAGAATAAGGAATAAAATTTAAAAAACTGTTTTTTGTAATTTAAAAGTTGAAAATGTCAATGTTCCGAAGGTTTCCGAGATTCAGGCTTTAGTGATAATATAGCTTAAGTGATGAATTTTATGATTCAGAAAGCAATTTTTTAAAATATTTTAAGATTAAGGAAAAAAATTCAAAAAACTGTTTATCTCCATACATAAAAAAATAAAATCGCTAATAACTTATTAAATAATAGCTTTATCAAAAAAAGTCACTTGGCATAAAACATTTCTATTTAGTAAAGAAATACGCAGGCATATTTTTTTTTTTCAAAATTAGGTACTTGATTTTCGAGTGACGCTAAGTCTATGAAGCTTCATTTTCAGCCCACTGTGGGGCGGTGGCCCAGATAAAATTGGAAACCTATCGTTTAGAGAAATGACATGTTTCAACTTTCAAAGGCATTTACATTTGATAATGGCATAATATGTTATAATAATAATAATAATAATAATAATAATAATAATATGCTAACTTTTAAAGCGCCGTTTTTGTGATGTAATCACCTCAAGGGCGCATTATCAAATGTATATTATAAAGGCGAAACACATCATTCTCATAAACTATAATAAAACTTTTAGTAAATAAATTGTGATATTGTGACAGTTTATTGAATGTTTTATCATTTTATTTTAAAATAGAAAAATATGTGTTTTTGTATTGATTTTTATTTTACATCATCTTTCTCGTATCAATGTCAAAGTCAGTTCTGTAGGGATAGTCCTAAAATTTACCAAGTCTCTCCTATTCTCTTGCCACTGTGGTGGAAGGTTTAGCAGGCTTTGTCTCGTTTCCATGGGGGTACCAGGTGGTAGTTATTCTAACACCACACATAGAGGCTTTCTTGTTCTCTTTATATGACATGATACTATTGTAAAGTCATTCTAAAACGTTTACTCAATTACGACTCATCAAATTAATGTTCGATTTTTAAAATTAGAATACCAATTTGAAAGCCGTTTTTTCATCCTACACACGAGTAAAAGAGATCGGCAATGTATGAGTTATTTGTATTATTGGAACATTCGCGTAATGAGAACTCGTACTTATGCAAGAACCTCATGAAATTGGCATCCAATTGTAGATGACCTAACGATTTTGCATATTTTTAAATTTTCGCAAAGAAGATACGAGAATAAACCAGCTGTGATAATGTAAAAGGAGACAAGTTGTGAAATATCGAAAGTATGTGACCTTCGATTTTATACCGTTTTTTAGTGGTAACGAAATAAATATTTTAATGAAACTGGCAGAAGAAGGATGAGAGCAGAGTAAATGAGGCAAGATCCTCTAGGCAGAAAGAATAGACTGCCACACTTTTATTTCCTGACATATTTCTCTCGCTTCCTCAACATCCATACATCGTGTCATGCACGCGCGTCGATTTCTCTGATTCCTCACATGACCGACATTCAATATTTGATTTATTTGATCGTGCCACATTCTCCTCGGTGTTCCTCTATTTCTGGTTCCATTTACATCATTAACATATAATTTTTTTACCATTCTTTCTTCATTCATTCTTGAACTAAATTGAACTAATTGAACTAAATTGAAGCCGAATATTGAAACGTTGAAACGAATATCGAAATCGTTGGCGACCTTTTTTGTTTGCTCGACAACGACTTCCGGCCAGTAGAATTCAGCAATGACCATTTTTTATATAGCAATCGATTCGAAAAATCAATTAGAAAAGCAGGGGGTTTACACGAGATACAAAAAATCGGCAAGGGGTCTACGGAACAAAAAAGATTTGAACCTCTGCTCTAGGCGTATGTGTGGTAAAAAGATGAAACAGAATATCGCATGTTGCCACCAGGAAGGAATGTAGAGCGTGTTTATTATCTAATATTATAGACTTGACCAACTACCTTGAAATTTCAAACAAAAAATATATCAACATCAGCCTTTAGTCGTCCAGTGTTGGACGTAGGCCTCCCATTCCGACTTCCACAACTCTCTATCCCCCGCCGCTCTGTGCCATTGACCTCCTGCCACTCTCTTGATATCATCTTGCTTGTGGTATGCCAGGATTTCCGTGGCCGATTCTTTGTTGCTACTCCAGGGTGCCCAAAAGAAGAGTTTACAAAATTAAATATGGATTGTGACGCTTATTACATTGGCAAAACTGGACGAACATTTAATACACACAACAATGAACACAAGCTAGTTTACACGAAACATACTATTTTTCCGAATTGACCAACCATTATATATAGTTAACAACATGCACAATTAACAACATCAATAAACTAAACAAGCTTGAATCCTGAAGTAAATCCTGAAGTCAGTGAATTTAGGTGATAACATCATTAATAATCAGATTCCTTCATTCACTCCTTTCTCCTTAAACACCCTTTCTACTTTTAATCTCTCATGCTCCCATCCCCGATAATATTTTTTTACTGCGTATTAATTATTTATTAATATTATATTCCAATGTAGGTTTTTCCCATATTATAATTGTAGATAGAATTAATTTGTTAAAAATAAATTATTACGATTTTTTATGAATTAAACCACTATTCTTTCACATGAAGCACTTAATTTATGGTGTGGCATTATTAAAAATACTATGAATACAATAGAATAGTAAACACCATTGTTTAGTGGTTTTACTTGAATTTAATTTATATAATTTTTATAAATTGTGACAAATTTGTTTCGCTTTGCGAGGGCATTCTCAAACTCTTGAGAAAGCCCTCGCAAGGCGAAACAAATTTGTCACTATTTATATAAATTAAATCCAAGTCAAATGACCAAACAATCGTGTTTACTATTATTAAGTTAATATGGAGTTTTACAAAACTAATAATACACTTTTAATATATTTTCACACACACCGTTCGGACATCCGCTGTGAATATGCTACCTAAATACACAAATTCTTGAACTTAGGAATATAGTTGATTTGTCTCCGTTCATCTTATCACTGCAGAAACAGTACGTATCTTCGTGTTTGCTGATCTGTGAGATTTATTGTGCTATTGGATTCTCCTAGCCACAGCATCTTATAACAACTGTTACGCTGGCTAACAGAAATATTTTCTTTTGAATTCTGAAATCAAAGACATCCATCATTTGAATGTATACCATACACCTCACATGCTTTCCTCAGAGATCATTTTCTCGCTGCTAAGAGTGCGTTTGTTTGGTTTTAAAATGTATGTTTTTCAAAATATGTTCTTATACTGTATAGCGGGAAATGTTTTTATACATTAACCGCCATCTTGTTGTAAATATTTTTCTTTTTTTAACATGTTTTAAGTGTGTTTACAATTGAATTTATTGATTGCAGGGTAACATACAGTGATTGTTTATACAAATGCAAATGAACAAACTAACAGTTAAATAAAGACATAGAAGATTACCCGCCGCTTACCCGAAGCTGTTATAGGACGCAGCGGCGCCCCTTCGTCAGCTTCGCTCAAACAATCCCTAGGCCCGCCCGCACCCCCCATCCACGCAGGACTTACATTAGCTGGAGAATGCAACAACAAAAAACCATCACGCCGTTTCCCCGCAGGGGAACGCAGAGAGAATGGACCGCCACACTACTCTATCCTGACATACCTCTCTAGCTTCCTCCACATTCATACATCGAGTCATACACGCACGTCGATGATTCATGACCAACCTTTAATATTTGATTAATTTGGTCATGCCATGTTTTCCTCGGTCTACCTTGACTCCTTACTCCACTTACATCGTTAACGTATACTTTTTAACCATTCTTTCTTCACCCATGCGCTCCATATGTCCGAACCAAGGCAGCGATCCTTTCATAATTTTATTCATAATACCTTCTTTCGCTCTACATTCCTTCCTAATATCAGTATTTGAGATTCTGTCGTACATCGTTCTACCACACATACGTCTTAAGGACCTCATCTCTACCGCATTTATTCTGCTCTCATCTTTCTTCTGCCAGTTCCATGCTTCGCTTCCATACATAAGGGTTGGGACCAGAACTCCATTTTGAACGGCCATTTTCGCTTTCATTGATAAATTCTTGTTCCAATAACTACTTTTAAAGCTCCATTCACATTGTTACCCTCACCAACCCTTCTTTCAACATCACTGTCCGTTCCTTTCGAGAATGCACAATTCCAGAAAAAAAGCAAAAGGGCATCTAGGCCACATTTAATCCAGTTTAATTTCAATCCACTTCTATGTCCCAATCTAACAAAACAAAGCAAAATATGGTATATGATTTTATGGCCTATTATAAAATTGTGATGGGAGAGAAAACTCGGAATGAAATCTTATATAGGTAATAAATAATAAAGAAATCTTAAGTAAATAGAGAAAACAGTCATGGAAACTAGGGGCAGCAACACAGGGAACCTAACATTTTAATGTGTATAATTTAAAAAGAAAATTTATCCAAGAGGAAAGAACGGGGCCCCTGCAAGGTGCCCCCTTTCCCCCCATCGAGGAGTCCGACACCCCCTCAAAGGGGCGGATGATTATGATACAATTGAATGATTGAAATAAAAATATATCGCCATATTATTGACACTTGATTTCTACACCAGACCAAATACAGTGTGACAATCACACTGCCATCGCCGGGAATCGAACCCGGAACTTTCGGTGTGGCAGTCATACCTCTTGCCACTCTGCCGCGAAGGTCTTCAACTTTTCTAGAAGTTTTATTATTATATTTTATGAGAATGACATGTTTCATCTGTCCAGGTATTATTAAACGTATTGAATGAAACGTCTGTTTTCTAGATATTTTATTATAATTTATGGGAAATAATTAAAATAAAATAAAAAGTTTTTTTTTAATTATATCTACCGTACACCGAGCTCCCGAAACCGGTCGAAGACACAAACTTAAGTGGATTTTGACTAAATACTTATATGAAGTCATCACAAATAAAAGCCTATCCAAAAAAGCTAAGATGGCAGTGCATAATGGTGTTCTTGTGCCGACACTTATGTATGGAAGTGAAGCATGGAACTGGCAAAAGAAGGATGAAAGTAGAAGAAATTTAGTAGAAATGAGATCTCTAAGAAGAATGTGTGTTAATCTGTATTTAATAGAGTGTCAAATGCAAGTATAAGAAATGAATGCCGTGCGAATGAAAGTGTTATGAATGAGTGAAGACAGAAT
This sequence comes from Lepidostoma basale, assembly GCA_022606425.2. Classification (NCBI taxonomy): domain Eukaryota; kingdom Metazoa; phylum Arthropoda; class Insecta; order Trichoptera; family Lepidostomatidae; genus Lepidostoma; species Lepidostoma basale. The sequence continues at coordinate 355,634 of JAHDVF020001314.1, forward strand.
GGTGAAGAAGGTATATGTAAAGGACGTGAAATAGAGGAAGGCCGAGGAAAACGTGGCACGATCAAACCAATCAAATATTGTCGGTCACGTGAAGAGTCGGAGAAATCGACGCGCGTGCATCACAAGATGTATGAATATAGAGAAATCGACAGAAATATGCCAGGATAGAACAGTGTGGCGGTCCATTCTTTCTGCCTACCCATCCGGGGAGACGGCGTGATGGTTAGTTAGTTAGTTAGTTAGGTATGTACCTATATATATTTATTAAATACTCTTTTTTTTATTTCATTATTTACAATGAACTTCTACCATGAAATTTCAAAAAACAAAATTATTTTTTTTATAATGATAGACATATTTCCCTTATCTAGAGCATTTTCAAATGAAAATTTGATTTTACAATTTCCTAGAAAGGCGAAACGTGTCATTCTCATAAATTATAATAAAACTTCTAGAATACAGACGTTTTCATTCGTATTAAAAACATTAATATTTTATTTCGTTTAACAAATGATCATCTGTGCTTCTTTGGCAATTGTTTTCATGTTGGATACCTTCTTATAAAGTTTATTTGTTGTCTAGAATTTTTTTACGAATTCAAGGAGACGTGATAGGGGACAAAAAGCAAGAAAGCGTTTCGGAATGATATATCTCTATTTCCCTTGACACAGAAGCATTCATCACTATCAATTGCACTACAGTAGAGTAAACCTACGCTTTATTTTACTGTTTAACACGTTAACTGCGGAGCACTGACCGGGACAGTGGTAAATTCTGTTTTAAGTAAGTAGACATAGAAGGTCCCACCACATACCCGAGGCTGTTATAGGGTGCAGCGGCGCCCTTTCCACTTCCTGTCCCTCGTTCTTCTGGTACCTACATTTAAGATTTCAAACACATCACGCCAGGCCACATTTAATCTACTTTATTTTTTTCCTTCTATATCCCACACCCACTCACGTCTCACACAGTTTATTTAAATAAACAAAATAAATAAAGAATTATTTACAATCAGGGGGACTTAGAAGCTAGGGTTTATGTCTACTACTTAATCTATAGTAGTAGACATAAACCAAAGAAAGGAATATTGACAAAACGAAGATACTAAGTCCAACAAATTAAAACATTATTATAGAGGGAAATAAGATAGAATGTGTGAAAGAGTATGTGTATTTTGGTCATAAAATCAGACTCGGAAAAGAGAATCAAACTGCAGAGCTACCTCGAAGAGTTGAACTGGGTTGGGCCGCCTTCGGTAAACTGAGACATGTCTTTGAAAATGATGAAATACCGGTTTGTCTCAAAAGAAAGGTTTACGACATGTATATACTGCCCATGATGACATACGGACTAGAGACGACAACTTTTACAGCAAAAAGTGTCCCCAGGCTCAAGTGTACACAGAGGTCCATGAAAAGACAGATACTTGGTGTGAGCTTGCGTGACCGTATAAGGAATGAAGAAATCAGACGCCGCACCAGGGTTGCTGACGTCATGGACCGAGTGGCAAAATTAAAATGGCAATGGGCTGGACACTTGGCTAGACAGGGTGGCAACAGATGGGCACCCAGGATACTCAGTTGGAGACCATGGTCAAATAGGCGAAGTGTCGGAAGGCCACCGATGAGATGGACCGATGAAATTGTCAAAAGGGTTGGAAAATCTTGGATGCAAAGGGGGCAGGATAGAGACGAGTGGAGGAAATTGGAAGAGACCTATATCCAGCAGTGGAGGGAAGAAGGCTAGCAAAGAAGAGACTTAATCTAAAATGAGGGCGGGATACAGGATGGAAAGCACAGAAAATGTGGGGGATCTGGGGTGGATCTTATTATGGGGGGGCACAAGGGGTGAACTAATAAAAATAGTAAGAAACATTTGAGCAGTTACTTATGTTTAGTAAAGGCCACGCCCCACCAGGGGTCAGCTTGGACTTGAGAGCGTGACAAACAATTAGACAAGGGAGTATGCACACAATAGTGGAAAACTATCGGTTGAAGACGATTATGCGTCCGCCTCCCTAAAGCAATAACAAACACGCGCAGACATCAAAAGTTATGCTCGCTCCTCGGCAGGTCTGGATTCCAGGCTGGGTAGACAGCGACTCTCAGGGTCTCTCTGAACCGATGTTGCATGGGAAAGGTTCGTCAGTTCCTACTTACTTAAAACCGAACGGTATAGGGCTTGACATGTACAGGGGTCCTCCATTTGGATTCTCCCTTTACCTGGGCCTCTTACTTATTTTTTTTTTTAAACACTATTGGGTTATATGGATACATTTTTACATCTTACTTTTAATTATGTAATGTTTCATGTATATTTTGAATTGAGTTGTAGTGAGACTCCATGTGCCTTTTGATTATTCATTGTAAAGTTCAAGTCCATTGTTCAATATCCTTGATTGTCCTGTCTTAGTTCGTGCATTCGGTAAGTGATATCTGCCACAGTTCCTGGTCCAGTGTCTGTGTATGTTTGAATTTTTAGTTAATTTGTAGCTGCTGTCTGTTGTCTCTTGCATGGTCACTCTGTGTACAATTTTGAAGGTCTCAAATTTGGTCAGGTCTGATATGTCCATTTGTTTTGTTTGTCTGTATACTTGTATGGTTGGGGTAAGATAGTTAATGTTATGAGCTAATTTTATTATTTAATTGTATCTCAATAGAGACGAAGATGCAAATTGGAAACTGAATATGGTTGATTACAGGACTTATGACCTGTCATTGGTCGGGTTAAGCGCACGCTTTATGTAATTACAACATTCCCCATTCCACCTTTCTTTATGACCATGTATGACAATTTTTTGAAAGTTGAATATATGTTAAAGTCCTATGCCAGATTTCACATGTCAGTTTCAATGTGCCATCTATGAAGATTTTGATTACATATGTTAATCTTTTTAAGATTACTCTATAAATAATCTACATACTAACGCCATCTATGGAGATTTATGTTTATTAAGCATTAAGCGGAACATCTTTTTAACTCAATGTGAAAGGCTACCCCGCCATTAGCGCATTGTTAGAAGCCGCCTGGAGATGTCACACTCCTATCTATATGCCAAACATTAGACCATGGCCATCATAATTTTATTATTTTATTTTGTTGTCTTTGGAGTTTGGAGATGTTCTTTTGGTTTCATGTCCCCCAGAAGGGAATCATATATGTCAGTCGGCTTTTAACATACGCTTCGTACATCATAACTTCTCTCTTGGTATATAATTTTGTATTTTGTAGAAGTTGGAGTAGAAGAAGGAGTATAGACCCATTGCCTTCCCCATAGTTCTTTGGACAATTCTCAATTTATTTTCGCTTTTATGAGACTAGGTTATAGTTTCAAACCCTTGAATAACACCGGTAAGACGCAGCAGTCAAACACCTTCTGTTTAAGGTAAGTATATTACTGTCAGAAAATTATGTAATCAGTAACGAGATTAAAGTAACGGTATTTTCCTACTACACTCACACAGTCAACAATAATATGTATTCTCACATATACATGGCCGCTTTCCGCAGTGACATTGACGGTGTTAAGGTGGGAGATTGCTACTCCATTATGATTCTCTACTCCCACAAATATTTGCATTCTGGGAAACAGATACGATAAAAATATTATTACTACGACTCTTGTGTCTAGAGATAGGTTTCTCAAACTTTTTTGCAATGGAATTAATGACATAAAGAAATTTAAACGTGCTCTAACCAAATATATAAAGGGGTCAACCATAGATGTAGAAAATGCTTTTTTTCTATTAGATAGCCCTGGTGTCTAGTATGTATGAGGTATGCAAGCGATACGATTTGATGATGAATGTGAATAAGTCTAAGGTAATGATTTTCGAAAAAGAAGGAAGCATGACAGTCTGCAACATTAGTGTAAACAGTGAAAATCTGGAACAAGTGGATGAATTTGTTTATTTAGGAAGTATGTTTACAAAGGATGGGAGGGTGGAGAAGGATATTGAAAGAAGGGTTAGGGCAGGCAACAGAATAAATGGTGCACTTAAAGTTGTCATCGCAAACAAAAGCCTATCCAAAAAAGCTAAGATGGCAGTGCACAATGGTGTTCTTGTGCCGACCCTTATGTATGGAAGTGAAGCATGGAACTGGCAAAAGAAGGATGAAACTAGAATAAATGCAGTAGAAATGAGATCTCTAAGACGAATGTGTGGCAAATCTGTTTATGATAGAGTGACAAATGCAAGTATAAGAAGTGAATGTGGTGCGAATGAAAGTGTTATGAACAAAATAAGGAAAGGGTCATTAAGATGGTTTGGACACATGGAAAGAATGAGTGAAGACAGAATGGTAAAGAAGGTATACGGCGTGAAAGGAGCTAGAAATAGAGGAAGGCCGAGGAAAACGTGGCACGATCAAATCAATATTGAATGTCGGTCACGTGAGGAGTCGGAAAAATCGACGTGCGTGCATGACAAGATGTATGAATGTAGAGGAAGCGAGAGACGTATGTCAGGACAGAACAGTGTGGCGTTCCATTCTTTCTGCCTACCCCTCCGGGGAGACGGCGTGATAATAAGTTAGTTAGTTTAGTGATAATATACAGATATGGGAGTTTAAAGACTTCAAATTGCTTGGAAAAACAGATTTTTTTTTTAATAAACCAATGATTTTCAGTTTAAAGTAATATACCTATAAACCGAAAATCATTGGTTTATTTAAAAAAAAACGGTTTTTCCAAGCAATATGAAGTCTTTAAACTCCCATATCTCCAAACTGTATATTTGCACTTGTTTCGGTTTTACACTCACGGTGCGATATGTAGAAGAGATTTCCTATCCTAGTATGTAAATTTATTATTACAACTTCCCTAGCATACAATTTTAATTATTTTGTTTTGTTAAAGCATATAAAAATTGGAGAGTTTTCTCCAGGCGTTGTCTAGTAACTAACTAACCATCACGCCGTCTCCCCGAAGGGGTAGGCAGAAAGAATGGACTGCCACACTTTTCTTTCCTGACATATTTTGTCAAGCACGCGCGTCGATTTCTCTGACTCCTCACATGGCCGACATTCAATATTTGATTTATTTGATCGTGCCACGTTATCCTCGGTCGTTCTCTATTTCTGGTTCCATTTACATCGTTAACATATATTTTTTTACCATTCTTTCTTCATTCATTCTTTCCATATGTCCAAACCAATGTTGTCTAGTAATTTGTGATAATTGGGTTGATAGCCTTTCACATTACATTTTTTTCTGCTTGATGCTTACATCTAATGTCAATAGATGGCGCTAGTGTAGATTGAACAAAAAAATATGTGAAATGTTTCTCAACATGTAACATATACGAGTATACAACTTATATATACAACTTTCAAAAATAATTGTCAGACGTGGTGTTCGTAAGAAGGGCGGAATGGGGAATATTGTATTACATAAAGCGATCGCTTAACCCAACCAATGACAGGTCATAAGTCCTGTAAACGCCTCGACCACCATATTCTGTTTCCAAAATAATTTACATGTTCGTCTCTTTTGAAATTAATTTTAATTATATCATCATGTTACGATAAATCACTTACCAATGTTAGCATAAGATTACTAACAAACCGCCATGTTACTAACAATTCCACTAACATGCTATTTTATGTAGTATTCACGATACAGGCCATGCCTAGTGTGACAACTGCAGTCCATAAACTTTTTTATCAAATGTATATCGTAAAAGTAAAATAAGTAAATAACATAAAATATTGGTACCATGATTATTTGAAATCGTGACACAACGTTGCATTCGAATATCCGCGTGTTTTTATACACTTTATTAAAAAAAAAAAAAATACCAAACATGTTTCGGACACACAAACCCTTCATCAATGATATTGTATAATATCACTGATCAAGCCCTTCATCAGTGATATTATATCCGTGGCACGATCAAATAAATCAAATGTTGAATGTCGGCCATGTGAGGAGTCAGAGAAATCGACGCGCGTGCATATCACGATGTATGAATGTTGAGGAAGCAAGAGAAATATGTCAGGAAAGAAAAGTGTGGCAGTTCATTATTTTTACCTACCCCTTCGGAGAGACGGCGTGATGGTTAGTTAGTTAGTTTTTTTTTTAATTATTATAAAAAAAATTCACAAATATGGTCAGTTTCGGCAGATATTAAAATAAAATTAAAATTGTAATATCTGTTTTTATAATACCACATTTGTGAAAAAATATATAATATTTATGTAATATCACTGATGAAGGGCTTGTGTGTCCGAAACATGTTTTCTATTTAATTTTATTTGTTTTAATAAAGTGAGTGTTTTATACTAAGTATATAAAAAAAGAAACATTAAACATCTACAACACAAAGTTATGGCGAATACAGAAGAAATAAATATAAGTGTTTACGTTAAAAATGTTAAGCCACCGAAATTTACTTCGCGATTATTGGAATTTGTGGCACAACGTTGCATTCGAATATGCGCGTGTTTTTATATATCTATAATATATAATATAAATCCGAAGTCTTGACTGGAGACCGAGGGATTACAGAACCGAGTGGGACCAGAGTGGCATTTTCCATTGAATCAGACTGAGCCTAAGCAACGCGTGGCTGGGAACAGCTAGTAACTTAATATAGTGAACCGAACGGAACTACGAAATATGGTATACGAGTATTTGTACGAGTTATTACAGTCTTCGTGACAGAGTAAAATGTTACACATTTCTGCAAACCAATCCCAAGGATTGAAACTTGAAAAAAGTTTATTTCTTCTTCCCATAGTTTTATTCTATATTAAGAGTATCGTGTAAGTCGATCTAATTTAAAGGTTAAAAAAAATTACATGGACTTACTTGTGAAATTTCCCGCAGAATTTTCTCTCCAGAATTTGTACGCTGATAGGTTGAATATTCAACACGTATTTTCAAGCTGTTTTTTATATACAATTTACTTAACGTTTTTGCACACTGTTTTATTTAACGTTTTGTATACGCTTATTTACTTTTTGGTTTTATATAATACATTGATTTATTATACGTTTTAATACACTGATTTATTTAACGTTTTTAATACACGGATTTATTTAACCATTTTTTATGTACTGATTCATTTAACGTTTGTAATACACTTATTTATTTAACGTTTTTAATACACTTATTTATCTTTTTTATTTACTTATTTATAATACACTTATTTACTTAAATTTTTTTATACACTTGTTTCTTTTTTCTTTTTTTATACACTTATTTATTTTACCTTTTTTATACACTGATTTATTTAACAATTTTTATAATACACAGATTTATTTGATATTTTTATACACTTTTTTATGTTTTTTACGCAATCAATTATTTACCTTTTTTATACACTTATATACACTGATATGCTGAATATTAAAAGCAAATATATATATATATATATACATATATATATATATATATATATATATATATATATATATATATATATATATATATATATATATAATATATATATAATATATATATATATATATATATATATATATATATATATATATATATATATATATATATATATATATATATATATATATATATATATATATATATATATATATATATATATATATATATATATATATATATATATATATATATATATATATATATATATATATATATATATATATATATATATATATATAAAAACAACTAATAAAATAATTGGTGTGGAGTGTTTTTACTATATGGCTGCGAGACTTGGAGCCTGGGCGAAAGAGAGCGCAACAGGCTGAGGGCGTTTGAAATGTGGACCTACCGACGAATTGCCCATGTTTCATGGAGGGACCACGTTTCAAATGAGGAGGTTCTCAGCAGAGTTAAAGAGAAACGACCATAGCGGAGAGGCGCGCGAGATGGATTGGTCATAGGTTGCGACACGAATGTTTCCTGCATGATGTTTGGAGGGAATGGTCGAGGGATCGATTAGCAGAAGACGACCTCGCCAGGAGTACCTAGACCAGATTTGCCGAGATATGGGCTGCACTTATGCGGAGTTGAAGAGAGTTGCCGAGGACCGAGCGGAGTGGAAGAGGAGATGCATCGCCTTGCTGCAGACCAATCTTTAGATTGAGACCGGAGAAGATGCTGAATATTGAAAACTTATTTTCAAGCTGTTTTTATCACTTTATAAATAAAATTTATAAGGGCGGCTAACCGTTCTGTCAATCTTAGCAACTCTCAAGAATAATAAACATAATTTAATAACACGTTTTTTTCTCTGTTTTTACACCACTTTATTTGTTTTTAACACTTTTTTTCTCTGTTTTTACACCACTTTATTTGTTTTTACGCACCACCCGGTTTCGCTCCCGCCGGAGCTTCGTCAAGGTTACAAAAACATTCTAAAAAATAAATTAATAAACATTCTAATAGATAGTCAAAAAATGTGTTCAAATGGACATTTTGTTAGCTGTCAAAGGCGTATTTTAGACATTTGTTAGAACTATTTAGAATTTGTTTCAGAACAAATTTGAATTTTTTCATTAAAGTTCTTAAATATAATAATAATATGCGGCCAAACCCCCCACCGGAATGTAGTTCTAAGAAGAAGAAGAAAATGAATTGATAGTCTAATGGATTACAGGGGATTTCAACATTTAGAGATTATTTAGAACTTCTTTAAAATAAGGAACATGTTAAATATAGGACTATAGATTGGTCTGATTATTTAATACTAATTGCAACCCGTAAAATATTCACGGAAGTAAAGATTTTCTACCCTTTAAAAACTTGGTTCACTGTACAATCTTAATCAGTAATAAGTTTTAAATTAAAAAATATAAATCTTCTTCTTCTTCAGAGTGTTGCTCCTCCTGTGAGGTAGATTCCCAGTTGTCCCAGCTGTTCCATCTTTTAGGAGGTCTTCCACGAGGACTAGTCAAATGTGGCTGATTATGCAATGCAATATAGGGGAGTCTGGTGGTGTCCATTCTTTGAACATGACCGTACCAGTCCCATTTTTGCTGTCTGCTCCATCTTATAATATCTATCCTCAACCTCACATAACTCTCTTATTCTGGTGTTCCTCACGCGATCTCTCAGTATCTTGCCGGATATCGTCCTCACTGTCTTCATTTCGGAAGTCTTCAAAACTTGTTTGGTCCTTACTGTGTCTGCCCTTGCTTCGACGCCACACACACGTTAAAAAATTCACAATTAACAACACCAAATTGTTCTCCATTTGTTTTCTACACTACTGTCATACAATAATAATCATAATGAAATTTAAAATAATCTATAATAGAATTTTTTCACGGGCATGCGCATTGTGTATTTATATTCGAATTACCTTCGAAGAGAATCGAAATATTCCTCTCTCGCTCTCTTTTATTTAAAATATTCTCGTACTCTTTCTTGATGACATCCGAGTTTTTGCCTATTTATGTTAAGATATGGGATATTATATTTAATAAAGAAATAAAAAGGCGTTTTTAAATTATTAAACCACAAATTAAATACTTCATACGAAAGAATGAAAAAACAATATACCCCATCTCTTTCATGTGCATGTACCTAGATCAGAGTTTCCCAACCTTATTTGTACCATGCCCCACTTCAACGATTCAAAAATTTCCCCCCCCCTTCTATAATTTTTTTTATTTACTTACAAATTCTAAATGAAAAAAATGAATTGCTTCAAATAAATGCAATTTATACTATTTTTATTTAATTTTTATCTTCTTCTTCTTCAAGTGCCCTGTCGGGTCCCCCCAACGTTGGCGATTACCTCGGGGGACCTGTCCCTGTCCTGCGCCGCTCGGAACAGCTCCTCCACACTTCGGATGCCGGTCCACTCCCTCACGTTTCGCAGCCAGGACATTTGTCTCCTTCCGGGCCCTTGGCGTCCCTCAATTTTTCCCTCCAATATCAGTTGGAGAATGTGGTACTTTTCCCCACGCAGTATAACTAACTAACTAACTAACTAACCATCACGCCATTTCCCCGGAGGGGTAGGCAGAGAGGATGGATCGCCACACTGGCCTGTCCTGGCATACCTCTCGAGATTCCTCTACATCCATAAATCGTACCATGCACGCACGTCGATTGTTCCGACTTCGAATGTGGCCGTCTTTTCGTAATTGATTAATTTGGTCATGCCATGTTTTCCTCGGTCGTCCTCGGCTTCTTTTCCCACTCACGCTACTTGTGTACAACTTTTTAACCATTCTACTCTCATCCATTCGTTCCATATGTCCGAACCATCTCACGGATCCTTTTTTAATTTTATTCATGATGCAGTCATCTGCCTTACATTTCTTTCTTATTTCATCGTTCGGTATTCTATCATACAACGTTTTCCCGCACATTCTTCTTAGTGATATCATTTCTACGGCGTTTATCCTGCTTTCATCCTTCTTTTGCCAGCTCCAACGCAGTATATGACCCAGATATGAGATCTTTCGAACCTTGATAGTTGATAACAATTACCTGTCAACTCTAAAATATATAAATAAATAAATAAATAAAAATGTGTATTGTGTTACATTACTACTCGAAAGAAAATTAGTGCGATCCTTGGGCTTGATGTGAGCTGCAAAGAGTTTTTTATGTGAGGTACTAATTTAGTCAATTTTAATGTTAAATCTCCACAGTTTGTGATATCAAGTGGATTTCGTTTTTTCAATAACAAATAATTTACAGCGCTAAAACCGCTTTCAACTAAGTATGAGATGATGGGAATGGCAACAGTAATTTTCTTTCTAAAATTGTCATTAGATTTTGCATCGATTAGGGTATTGTTTGTTCCTCGTAGTTGTTTATTTAGTATGTTTATTTTTTTCAAAGATGTCTATCAAATAACTCACTAATGCTCGACCTAAAAGTCGGAGTTCCAAAAAAATTTTTTTTTTCGAAAATGCGTTTTTCGACAACAATGTTTGGGGGATGTGGTGAGAGTCAAAAGCGGTGGAAGTTTCAGCGTTTATTGCAGATCACAAGTAATCATACTTTAACAGTATTATGTACTCGTAATGGAGCGTACGCCTGGATGTCGATAACAGCTGGGGCGGAGTCCGGATGGTGAGCAGTAGAGGATGATGGCTCGCTGGGCAGTAGCGTCGGTCGGCTGGAGCGAAGACTCGTCGGAAGTTCTTTGTACGTAGACTTGACTCGTGTCGGTTAGAAGTCGCAAGAAGGAATGACGTAGTAGCGTGGCTTCGTAGGTCGGCGCGGGAGGGAGTCCGAGATCCCTCGTGGCGTAGACTTATTAACGTAGACTCGTGTCTGTTAGAAGCCGTAATACTGAGTGACGTATTGGGTGGTCAGAAGTACCTCTTTTATATGCTTTGCTTCCCTTTGCACACGATGCTCTGCTCTAGTGACCTAGTGACCTGTGTGAATGAATCTGGGCCCTAAGTCATCACTTTTGCCTATGCAATGTATGTCATCATTGCGATAAATAGGTCCTAGGTCAGGCGTTTTCGGTTATTCGTGTAATATATTTCATCATGAAATATGCTGGTTTAGCAGTCGAAGTCCACTTATGTAGGTCATGCATTTAACCTACAAATGTAACAAATATGAATGATTTTCGCATTGACCCCCAAGACATTTAAATTGCTCCCCGGTGGGACGTATACCCCACGTTGGGAAACACTGACCTAGATACTAGACGTCATATTAATCTGTGGAAATTGATCATTACTCGCATTTTAATATGGAGAAGAAAATTATTAAATGTGTTAGGGTGTAAAAAAAACCTTTTCAAATTGTCGTGGAACACCTAATCATGTCCAGGAAAATACTAGTATTCGACAGTTTGAGAAACCCTGGTTTAGTACATACTCGTACATAATATTTGCACCATATAATAAATGTCTATAGTCGTGTCGAGGTCTGTACTGATAGTTTACGAAGCGAATTGATTTGATTGCTTCCACCCTGTTCAGACTATATTCATATTAAAAGAAGCAGTACATGTCTAAACTCACTGTAAACGTTATCATCTACCCAATTTTTAGCCCTTAATTGTGTAGAGGACAGTAACATAAGTGTGAATCCTAAAGCAGGGGTCTGAGTTTGTCTATTTAGGTAGCATGTTCACAGCGAATGACCGAACGGATAGTGACGTCGAAAAAAGAGTTGATACGGATAACAAAGTGATTAGGTTTTAAAAACTATATTATTGGAAACAAAAATCAATGATATAATTATATATTTGAACAAAATAATGAAAGGATCATTAAGATGGTTTGGACATATGGAAAGAATGAGTGAAGAAAGAATGGTAAAAAAATTATATGTTAACGATGTAAATGGAATCAGAAATAGAGAAAGACCGAGGAAAACGTGGCAGGATCAAATAAATCAAATATTTAATGTCGACCATGTGAGGAGTCAGAGAAATCGACGCGTGTGCATGAAACGATGTATGAATGTTGAGAAAGCGAGAGAAATATGTCAGGAAAGAAAAGTGTGGCAGTCCATTCTTTCTGCCTACTCCTTCGGAGAGACGCGTAATGGTTAGTTAGTTAGTTAGTTAAAATCAATGAAAATCATGAAAGCAAAATTGGGCGTTCATAGTGCAGTTTAAGTACTAACCCTGATGAATGGAAGTGTACCATAGAACTGGCAGTAGTAGGATGAGAGCAGAATAAACGCGATAGAAATGAGATCCCTTAGGACTATGTGTGGTAAAATGATGTGCGTCAGAATTTCAAATGCTGATATAAGGAAGGAATGTAGAGTGGAAGAAAATATTATGAATAAAATTATGAAAGGATCACTGCGTTGGTGTTTGAACATATGGAACGCATGGATGAAGGAAGAATGGTTAAGAAAGTATAGGTTAAGCGTGTGAATGGAATGCGGAGTCTTTGGAGTATATTTATTGGAGTAACATGATTCGGCTTGCATTATCAAATGAGACTTGTAGAAAACTGTTGTTTTCATCAATATTAAATGCTATTTTATGGATTACATCAATGTTTAAAAAAATATTTAATTATTTTAAAATAATTTATATTTACTAATTGTTGCTAGATTGATTATACTAGTATGTAATCTATATTGTCATGTTAGGAATAAGCCTAAGAGACAGAGTCAGAAACGATACGGTGAGAGATAAAACAAAGGTCACTGACAACATCCACCGGGTAGCGACTCAATGGCAATGGGCAGGTCATGTAGCTCAGACGAAAAATGGACAAGAAGACTGCTGACTTGGAGACCGTGGTTGGCAAACAGAAGTGCAGGGCGACCGCAACTACGGTGGAAGGATGACCTGAACAGACATGTGGGAATAACCTGGATGCAGTCCTAACAAGACAGAGTGACATGGAAGCAAATGGAAGAGGCCTTTGTCCAGGAGTTGACGGGAATAGACTTAAAAAGAATAATGTTATTATAAGGAGTACGTGACAGCTTTTACAAAAATCAAAAATACGGTTTTCAAGCGTGTATTTAAACTTGGCATGTCAAGCCGGAAGCTTGGGGAATGCTTACAGAAGTTTTCCAACCGCCCTGCACTTTCCCAACTCCGTTCGGTATTTCCCAATCCAACTTTCCCGGCAGTGGGGTTATTTGTAGATCGAATTCGGAGCTTTTTGCAAAGTTTTGTTTCTTCTGTGAGCTTAAAACACTTTTTCAGGAAATTAGATACGTACGAACAAATGCGAGATCGTAAGATTATTTTTGTTTCACAGTGTATATCGCTCTGATTAAATAATATTGGTCTAAGTGGAAAACAATGTATCGTCATAATATTTTATTTCTTTTTCGCAATACCTCATATTTTATTTGATTTCAATAAAGCGATGGACTAACTAGCTAATCAATACGGCACTTTTCCTCTTCTTCATCCGTCATCTTACTATAGATCAGGGGTCTGCAAACTACGGCCCGCGGACCAAATCCGGCCCGCGACAGCTAATGACCAGTGTTATCAATCAGGCGCGATCTGGTTACGTAAAAGCAGACTTAACCCAATCACCTAGATACTGTGTGAGATGTGGAATTTAATCATATTTTCAAAGACTACCGTAAGATTTTTTGATAAGTTTACTATTTCTCTAAAGCTTCTTTTTCTTCTTCTTTTCGAGCAGACATTTTCTCTAGAGCAAATCGGTTATTGTGGTAATGGATAAATAAAACCAACGGAACAAAAAATCTCCTAAGAACCATAGAAATGAAGACTCTCCGATCCGTTGAGGGAACGACACTCCGAGACAGAATAAGAAATCCTGAAATAAAAAAGATCTGCAATGTGGAAGATGTCGTGCGATGGAGAAGACTGAGAAGACGCTACTGGAGAGATCATGTGGAAACAGCATGTTCTGAAAGAGTGATAAATATAGCCGCAAATAAAATACCAACAGGAAATCGACCGGCAGGAAGACCACCTAAAAGATGGCGAGACAGTTGGATATCTGCATCCCAGGAACAGGCTCCGAGAACTAACAGGACACAGTCCTAAATAAGGCAGAAGAAGAAGATAAATAAAACAAGAATTCTAATAAATGTTTTAAATTACTTCTATATTTGCCTTTACTTTGTGTTGTGGATTCACATTTGAATAAAAAGAAAAGCACTTATTCGGTCGAAATAAGGACCGAAACATGTCTGCAATAAAAAAAATTATGGAGTTGTGTGATAATATTAATATTAATACAAAATGCTTTTCGATTAATAAATTGTCCACAATATACCCGTGGGACTTCCTCTGGCACGAAGACCGCCAAAAAGATGAAGAGATGACTGGTGTTCCACTTCTCAATAGGACGACGCCCATACTAGAAGAGATCAATGTAAAAAAAATGCACAATTTGCAAGCGCTGTTCTGGCGTCAATCTATTCGTGGTGAAATGGCAAAACGTACCAACTACAAATCAACTGTTAACTGTTAAATTGACAGTCTATAGAAACAATGTTGCCAGTTTAAAAACCAAACCTCTAAAAAAACACCCTATGCTACTCTTCTTCCTCTTCTTCTCCCTCAGCCTATTCCCGTGCACTCCTGGACAAGGGCCTCCTCTATTCGCTTCCGTATCACTCTGTCCTGTGCAGACTGCATCCAGGTTATTCTGACGTGCCTGTTCAAATCATCCTTCCACCGTAGTTGCGGTCGCCCTGCATTTCTCTTCGCCGTCCACGGTCTCCAAGTCAGCAGTTTTCTTGTTCACTTTTCATCTGAGCTTCTGGCTACGTGACCTGCCCATTGCCATTTTAGAGTCGCCACCCGGTGGATGGTGTCAGTGACCTTTGTTTTTTCTCTCACCGTATCGTTTCTGACTCTGTATCTTAGACTTATTCCTAACATGGCTCTTTCCATGCCTCTTTGGGGGTCACTCGTAGTTTCTCGGCACTTTGTTTGGAGAATGTAACAGTTTCAAGACCATAAGTATCAACTGACTCCCTATACTACATTAAGGAAAAAATTAGAATTGTTTGTTTTATAAAATTTGTTTATCAGAAATACGTCGCTTTTCTCACAAACTAGCGAATTGTTCGGCGGCCCGTGGTGTAAGTTTTGATGAAGTTATGAGTGGCATCAAAGTAATTTGTATTCATGCTACCCCTATATATAGACCTATATATTTAACCCGAATCAATTCTAAGGGGGTTACTTTCCGTTCGGATTAAATACAACATGAAAATTAAATCAATCTAGTTTAGAACAACAACAAACCATCACGCCGTTTCCCCGAAAGGGAAGGCAAAGAGAATGAACCGCCGCACTACTCGATATTTACACACGTCTCTAGATTCCTCCACATTCATACACCGATTCATGCACGCACGTCGACCTTTAAAATTTGATTAATCTGGTCATGTCTTCCTCGGACTTCCACGACTCCGCACTCCATTCACACCATTAACGTTTACTTTCTTAACCATTCTTCCTTTATCCATGCATTCCATATGTCCAAACCAACGCAATGATTCTTTCATAATTTGTTGATAATACTTACTTTATAATTACTATCTCAAAAATGTTGTTTATACTAAGTGAAAAGTGCTTAATTTTATTTTTCATTTCCTTTTGCACGAAAGCGAAGCGTGTAACTAGCAAAAGAAGGATAAAAGTAGAATAAATTCCGTAGAAATGAGATCTCTCAGACGAATGTGTGGAAATGGGTATAGAATGGGTGAATGAAAGTGTTATTAACAAAATAATGAAAGGCTCGTTAAAATGGTTTAGACACATGGAAAGAAAGAATGGTAAAAAAGCATATGTTAACGATGTAAACGTAACTAGAAATAGAGGATGACCAAGGGAAGCGTGGCAATATCTAATAAATCAAATCAACGTGCGTACATGACATGATGTATGAATGTAGAGAAGTGTGTCAGAACAGAACAATTTAGCGGTCCATTTATGCCTACGCATTCAAGGAGACGGCGTGATGGTTATTAAGTTAGTTAGTTTTTATACTAGTATAATAGGATTACATAGGAAAGACACGGAAAGGCTTGAAATCAACGTGGACGGCAACAGAATTGAGAATGTCCAAGAATATTCATACCTAGGACACAATATTCGATTGGGCCGCGAAAACCAAACCGCAGAGCTAAAAAGAAGAATTGGACTAAGCTGGGCAGCTTTTGAAAACATGAGTTACATCCTTAAAAACCGGAAAATACCGATCAACCTGAAACGAACAGTCTATGTAGCCTGCGTTCTGCCAGTTGGTACTTATGGTCTCGAACCTGTTACATTGTCCAAAAAAAGTGCCGAGAAACTACAAGTGACCCAAAGAGCCATGGAAAGAGCCATGTTAGGAATAAGCCTAAGAGACAGAGTCAGAAACGATACGGTGAGAGAAAAAACAAAGGTCACTGACATCATCTCGACGCGACTCTAAAATGGCAATGGGCAGGTCACGTAGCCAGAAGCTCAGATGACAAGTGGACAAGAAGACTGCTGACTAGGAGACCGTGGACGGCAAAGAGAAGTGCAGGGCAACCGCAACTACGATGGAAGGATGATCTGAACAGACACGTCGGAATAACCTGGATGCAGTCTGCACAAGACAGAGTGACATGGAAGCGAATGGAGGAGGCCTTTGTCCAGAAGTGGACGGGAATAGGCTAAAGAAGAAGAAGAAGAACATTGGTTATTAATTCCTTATAAAACAAATGATTGACAAATTGTATTTCAAATGTATTGCAATTAAATAATTTCATTGAGAACGAATTGCACAAGTTATAAGCAAGAGATTTGATCTATTTTGCGAAGCGGAAAAAAGCAAGCAAAAGCGGTATGGCATCTCGAAGCCGGCTAGACTTCCCTCCGGCAATATTTTTCCACAAACTTTTCCCGCCATTTTGTGCAGCTAAATTCAACTTGATGAAATGCCGACGACTGGCGACGTAATGAAAACGTGACCGGAATGTAGATTCCCACTTTGTTACCAACTTCGAAGTGCTTTAAATATTTCACTAAACCACGGGAAGGGAGTTAGAAACGCTTGCAATTATATTTTATCGTTTATAGCCGGACGGCTTTTACATAAACAAGCAAACGGAACAATGAAATCGAAAACAGTTTGTATTATTTAGGTACTAGCGGACCCGACAACGTTTCGCTATTGCTATATTCGAGTATATCCAAACAAAACAATCATATTCTTCTTTTAATAAATCTGAAGGTATAAGCATCTCATAACCGATTTCTTATGATAAATCGGGGGATATTTCGATAAGTCAGCCGTGCTGGAGGATGTTGATATTTTTGTCCCTGATGGATAATCTCCGATTATTTTACCTATCGGCCGTCAGAACCAACTTGCCTCTGATGACACCGGTGGGAAGAGATCTTTCATATTAGTGAAAGTACGTTCAAAAGATACTCTTGACATTTCCGAGTATCTTGTCTTCCTAAAGTCGAACCATCTCTCATGCGTTCCTGGTACATTATTTTACGCACTGATTGCCGCCATTTTCTGGCCCATAATGCGATCACCCTCCTTATTCACCGATTTGGCTCCCAGCGACTTCTTTTTGTTCCCGAAATGTAAAAAAGGTCATGCGTGAACGCACTGGGACGACGTGAAGACTATCAAACGCGCAACGACAAAGCAGCTGAAGAGCCTGACTCCTGAAGACTTCCAGGAATGTTTTGAACAATGGAAACGGAGGTGGGACAAGTGAGTCTACAAAATTATCATAGTCTTTATCGGTGAAAATATGATTTGATAATCTCTAATACCCTGAGAGAGGTAAAACCGCCATCGATCCATTCTACAAAGAGGTCCATTACATACCGGTTTAAGTATTTATACAAAAAAACATGACAGCTATTGAAGTAATTATGTTTTCTAAGTATATCTATGAGTAGTTAAGTTATCACCCACCGGCATAATATAGAGTATCGCTATATTAGATACTAATCCCTTGTTGTTTATCTTGGGTTTATATACTTTACCCGATGATAAATAATACATTATATTCCATGTGTTCCGATATTGTTCATAATAAGAGTAATTTAGTTTATATCTTTATAATTAAACGAATATATATTTAATAAATCAGATGATTTTAAATTAGTTAGTAGTCTATTTTTTGTAAATCATAATGGATATCAGACAACAAACTGTATGATTACTGCCATCTATTGTATTTTAACATGAAACTAGCTTTCTTAAAAATTCCAACAGATGTCTCACGAAAAAATATTGTTATTTAAATATGAATTTTAATATATGAATGTAAAAATAATGTTATTTTTGTCAACTATATATTTGTTATATCAATTAACACAACATTCTTATTCGCAGAGTCAATCCTAGGGATTGGTTTGCAGAAAAGTCTTACCTCTTATCTTCCACTGCGCTCATCTTCTGCAGATCTCTTATTTATATTATGAGATACAAATTTTGTATAAACATGAAAATATAAAGATCAATACATTTTTGTTTCGTGAACAATGATGTATGTACAACAAGAAGGTCTCTTGCATGCCATAATGAAGGGTATGACCGAAGGGACAAACTCTAGGGGACGCCCACGCTGAGAGTACCTGGAGGACCTGTTGGTGGACGTGCGCTGCTCATCATATGCAGATTTCAAAAGAGCCGCACAATACTGGGATGAACGGAAGAGAAGAATAGAGGAAATTGCTGCAAACCAATCCCAGGATTGAAACCTGAGAAGAAGGTTGTAAAACTCCATATTAAATAGTTAATTTGAATGAAAACATCTATTTCCTAGAAGTTTTATTATTTTTTATGAGAATTGCATGTATCCCCTTGTTAAGGCATTATCATGGCATGGGCTGCTTCCAAAAAATGGACCATATACAGAAAACTCCACGAACCCTTGTAAACCTTATTTATACAGGAGGTGTTAACCTATGGGTTTGAAACTATAACATTATCTCCAGAGCCAGAATAGGAATGTCGGACAGCATTAGAAGTGTGGCAGCACTAAAATGGCGCTAGACAGGCCATATCGTTCGCAGCTCTGACGATAGATGGACAAAACGCCTCCTTTGCTGGTGTCCTAGAACTGCAACCGGAAACACAGGACAACAAAAATCACAACTTCATTAGAGTGACGACATTAAAAAGACCACTGATGACATGGATGCATGTTGCTCAGGATTGACAGACATGAGCAGATGGAGTAGGCCTACTTCCGGGAGTATACAGATACAGACTTATGATAATGATGATGAAGGCAATTATCAAATGTCGTCCCATTCATTGAAACATAGTGATAGATTAGCTTGATAACATGTCATGAGAATCACTATGATAGCTATAATACCCTTTACATCGATTTGGCTCATGCTGTCATGATGTATAGCGAGATTTAACAAAATAATAATAATAATAATAATAATATGCATCTATCTCTTATAATGTATAAAATTGATATTTGCTTCTCTTGTTCTTCTTATTGTTTATTTTTACTTAATTGTTCTTAAATTTTTAATTATCTTGTGTTTTTTTGTGTTTATGTTTAAAATAACTTTTTTGTATTCTATATTCATAAGCGATTTGGTAATATACTGTGATGTTTATGATTTTTTTTAAATAAATTGAAGTTGAAAATAGAATGTTTTTTCTTTCATCCTAATTACCCCCATTTATTATATTACTATTATTATTTAGTTGAATCGCTCTTTACATCAATTACATGTTGAGCCAAATCGATGTAAAGGGTATAGCTATCATATTGATTCTCGTGACATGTGATAGGTAGCTAATCTATTAATCTAATCAAAAAAAGGTCAATTTATATAAAAGGTAATACTCGTATAGCTGAGAATTTAAAAAAAACCATTATGCTATTTCGCCACAAGGGTAGGCAGAGAGAATTGACCACCACACTACTCTATCCTGACACACCTCTCTAGATTCCTTCACATTAATGCAAGTCATTCAAGCACGTCAATTCTTCAGACTTCTAACATGGTCAACCTTTAAAATTTGATAAAAGTGGTCTTGACGAATTTTCTCTGGTACTCCATTCGCACTGTTAAGATATACTTTCTTCACCATTCTTCCTTCATCCATGCGTTCCATATTGTCCAAACCAATCCTTTCATAATTTTGTTCAAAATACTTTCTTTCACTCTACATTCATTTTGAAACTCTGCACGCACGTCGATTATGAAATTTTTTAAATACAAATAAAACAGCAAAATCATTTTAAAATAAAGTTTTTAATAATTCACAATTTCTGTCAATTACAATAATCACATTCCTAACTTAAATATAATTCAATCAAAATACTATATGCTGAGGTGACACCAAATAGTTTTAAAAATAAATTAATAAAAAGTATACAGAATAAAATTAATAACCTAAATAACATTATATTGAATTGATCAGGCCCATAACTCATCGGATTATTTTTAATGTACAAAATTAGTAGATAAACGGTGAAAAGTTGTGCACGGTAAAGAAGAGATTATTTGGAGAGTAAGCTTTGCACACTAATTATCAAATATAATAAAGTGAATTAATATCTAGGATAAGGAGGTGTTGCCAGCACACAACTTGTTTAAAATCTATGTTTGTACAAATACCCTGCTTAGTTAGCCGCAGGGCAGACTGCAATAGTCCCTAAATTAATTAAAATTAGCCTTATCACTAACTATACACACTTAAACTTATAATACACTTCAATATTCCGACGGAGAAAAGTGGCCCGTTGAAGGCACGATGAAAATTCTTAAGTTGTTAATTTGAATTTTCAAATTGGAATGCCCGCCTCCAACATGTTCCAATTTTAAATTGATCTTAAAGTAAGTCGTGCGACCGGGCCACTTATTTAAACGATAACGGCGGGAGTTACCTGAGATGGACAAATAAATTATAATAACTATCAGATATTATAAATCTTATCTAACTTAAACCAATAATTTGAGGTTATTTTTAATGGGTTGTATGAGTAGGAAGGAAGCTTTCCAAAGTGAACATATGGGTCATGGGTATTGATACCAGCAGACGCCAAATGAGTTTTCATATACAGATGTCATTTTTAGATCTTAAATTTACAAAAAAAAATACATATACAGCAAAAAAAAATACATTTTATTTAATTATTATTTCAAATGAACTTCCATCAAGAGATTCCAGTAAATTCATTTGATTATCAAAAAAATACATATTTTAGAATTGCTTTATTTATATATATAATTGAGTTGATCAAATATGAATAGAAAATAATTCAATGTGTAACAATACATATATTTTATAAATACATACATATATAAATTATGTAAAAAGTTTTTTTTTTTTTTTTGCTGTATTCAAAGTAATATTTTGAGATATAATTTTCAAATAAAAATAAATGACAACACATTCTTCCACAGATAACATACATCTTCTAATCATTAATCCACTTTCTTTCAAAATTAATATGATTAAAAATATAGAATGAAACATTAATAGCTTAAAAAATTAATAGAATAAAAAATTAATAGAATAAAAAATTAATAGAATAAAACATTAATAGCTTAAAAAATTAATAGAATAAAAAAATGGGTTTTACTACTACTGACTTCAGGATACATCCTACCAGATGAGGCGGTTGTTACCTTAAACAGATTCTACTATTAATACCTGTAATTTGGATCATTCCAAACAAGGTTTTATCACTTATTGCTTATTATTACATAAATTAAAGGTTAAATTTATTTTCAAAAAAAAAACCTATAATCAATTTATTATTACACACACGTCAACTGTTCACGCGCTACATATTCATACTTTATAATTAATTATTACATTAGGTACGTTGGATCATTTATAAGCTATCAATAGAAATTAATAAGTCTACAAAGATTAACAAAATTTTAAATGATTATTAAAATTATAACATAATTTTTTTTTTATTAAATTAAAAATGCAAAAAAGTGTAATTATAATTTTTTTTTACTATTCATTTTCTAGATTTTTGGTGTTCACTGATAAGTGTTTTCTAGGTGTTCGTACTTAGAGAAAATTATGATCGAGACGAGATAAACAAAAAGTGAATGAATGAAAATATAATTAAACAGCTAATTTCATTAATCACAGAGACTTTGCCCATCGTCACTATAAATTAAATAACGTGAAAATATTGGGGTGAAACCCGTGATTCCCAGATACTATTTTTAAAAAAATCCATCTTTGAAAGGCGAAAGATAAAAAAAAAACTTATTTCAATTAGAAATAAACAAAGATGGTAAAAGATTTAACAGAGCCAGAGCTGATAGAGAATTGAAAGCCATTGGCTCCACAGCATTAAGGACCGAACTGGCTTGAGCGATAAGGAGCAGTTTCGAGCTGCGGGAAAACCTCACGACACCGGAAGAAGAAAGATTTTCCCGCAATCTTAAACCATGCACTCAAACCGAGTGTCCTTAAATCAGTGGTACACTTACTAACCCAAACTTAATTAACAAATATTTAACAATGAAAGCATTAACAAACAAAAATTATATTAAATAAACCAACAATTCAATGACTTTAAATGATGTAACAAGGAAATTTAATAGGGCAAATAATAAACCCAAGCTATTAGTTTATTTTCTCAAAAGATATTACAAACAACAATTATAGTTTAAGGCATATATTGAGAACAGGTAACATAAAAAATATATAATACCAGGAACGCACGAGATGGTTCGACATTAGGAATACAAGGTACTCTCCAAAGTCAAGAGTATTTGTTTTATGAACGTACTTTTAGAATAAGAAAGACATCGATCTCCGAAGCGATCATGTTCATCAGTTTGATTGCTCTCCCCACCGGCATCACCAGAGGCAGGTTAGTTCTGCATGCTAGGATATAAAACAGTCTGTGCTGACGCTGTCAAAGATAATTATCCGGAACATAAAGATGGATAGCCTCCAAGATGACGGAATTGTCCAAGAATCCCCTGACAAGTAAGAAGAAATGGGTGAGTCTCTTCCCATCCCTTATTATCTGCTAACCCCAGCATGCCCAAGAAGAATGCAGTAGGATAAAGCCACGGATAGCTAAAACTCCCTCATCTGGCTTACAGAGATACAGCTCTTGTGGCTATTCCTTTTACATCTGATGGGAACATTGTTGGAAAGGTAATTTGGTGGGTTTCTAGTTTATGCGGGGGCTTGATTTATGTGGCCCGGAATATTAAAAAGAAATAATAATAAATTAATAATTATATTGCCTTTCAAAGATGAAAATTTTGTCTTACTAAACTAGATAGATTATATGCGTTACGTTTAATATTTTAATAAATGTTCTGTTAGTCACTTTAGAATATCATATGTACAGTTTAAGAACTAGTTATGAAAAAAAATATACATAAAATAAACAGCTCCAAAATCTTAATGCGGTGTTATGCATGGACAAAATAATTAATTACAACTGAAAAACTTCAAATTTAAGTTGATTGCAAGATGATGAATGCATACATTTTTGTATTGATAAATTTATACTTTGCATAAAATGATTAATATCATAAATATGTATCCTGTTATCAAAGGAGCATTAATTTGATTGACAGATATTTATTTTTTATTTTATTCCTCTATTTGATACAGTACACTCCCGATTTTCCGTAGTCGGGTTAACCGGGAAGCGGATTATCCAGGGACACTCGAGTCATTGAAAAAATATTTCACAATAGTACTTATAATGCAAACAAAAACTCAAATCTGTCACAATGACATCGGGCGTTTAGTTCACATTTGCGCCACCGCAAACATACGTTTGTGGCTCTGTAGTCGTGCCATAAAGTTTCGAGTTTGCAATAAAGCACCTGCAGCATAGTTCATACTCATAAAACATTGTCATTAATTTTATTTTACTCTGAAAAGGTGTCTATAATAAAGGATAAACGCAAACGAGTCGTACTTTCAATTGAACCCAAACTTGAAATAATTCAAAAGTTGGTGCAAACGGTAAATATTTATTGACTAAATATAATGTTGGTGATCTAACTATACGGGACATCATTAATAAAAGGAGAAAATTGATCGATTTTTTGCGATGTTTCCCATACGGGATTTTTTTTCACCAGATTTTTTTTCCGGAAAATCAGGAGTGTATTGTATTTGGAATATCATTGTCCAAAGATTCAAGTAAATATATAAAGATGTACCCTATTACCAAATATGTGCCATTGTTTTCATTACTCGTTTTCATATTTACATTTTTCAAACAAAACTATATAATATAAATTTAAAATATAAAGGAAGAAAATTCTCAACAAATTCAAAATTGTAAACAAGATGAATTTACATTTAAAAAATTTTTTAATTATATAAATATATATATATATTAGACAATATTATATATACCATTGAAAATTATAGAGAAATAGAATATTCAATAAAATAAAAAATTGGTAATTTTTTATAAACTTAAGGCGTTATTAGGGTGGAATTCCATGCTTGTTTTTTTTGTGAATAAACCTGATATTTTTTGTGTTTACAAGGTTTTGACACTTTCATCATCGTGAGAACGGTGTAAATTTATAAAATTTAGATCGTTCTATAAAGAACGCGATATGAACGTGTAAAACTATGAAAACTCAAAGGTGTTTTAAATTAAATTCATAAAATATAAATATTATAAATCCACTAGAACCCCTCATTAACCGGCATCGGATGAATCAAATAAAAATCATTATTATTCCATAATAATGATTTCTTATGAATGAAAGCCCGATTATTTATTTCACTTTTGAGAATGTTTTTCTCGACGCGTTTCTAAGTTTTTACACGTTCATCATCGGGAGAACGACATAAATCTATAAAGATTGTATCGTTCTATGCAGAAAGCGACATGAACGTGTAAAACTTTCAAAACACGTTGAGAAAAATAAATTCAAAGGTGTTGTAAATTTAATTCATAAAAAATCAATATTATAAATTAATTAGAACTCCTCTTCAGCAGCCTCGGATGAACCGGCCTCGGAACAACCGGTCCTCAGATTAACCGATTAAAAATCATAATTATTCGATAATAATGATTTCTTATGAATGAAAGCCCGATTATTTAATTCACTTTTGAGATTATTTTTCTCGGCACATTTCGAAGGTTTTTACACTTTCATAATCGGGAGATCGACATAAATCTATAAAATTTATATCGTTCTATGCAGAACGCGATATGAACGTGTAAAGCTTTCAAAACATGTCGAGAAAAATAAACCCAAAGGTGTTTTAAATTTAATTCATAAAAAATCAAGATTATTAATTAACTACTCCTCTTAACCGGCCTCGGAAAACCGGTCTTCAGATTAACCGATTCAAAATCATTATTATTCCATAACCAGATTTATGAATTCGATGACATATTTTTTTTCGCTTTCCAGTTTATTTTTCTCTGCGTGTTTTTGAGGTTTTTACACTTTCATCATCAAGAAGAACGGCGACAGTTCTATGAACGTGTTAAACATTCAAAACACGTTAAGAAAAATAAACTCAAAAGCGTTTTAAATTAAATTCATAACAAAATCAGTATTATAAATACGGTAAAACAGGGGTTCTGCTGTAGAAGAGTGAGAGATCAAACGGTCAGAAATAATGAATATCGCCAGTTAAGATGACTGCAAATGCGAAGACAGTAGCAAAAATGCAGATGTGGAGGACTTGTATAGAAATAGGTCACGACGAAACAAAAAAGCTGCAGACGTATTATTGCAATATGTTGAGTAGAACAAGTTTAACGGCATTGGATGTGATAAATACACGAAAATGGAGAGACCTGGCTTTCAAAAAATCTTTTACAGATAAAAAAAAAACTGAAATATTTTCAAATAATAATACAATATGTACATGGAGTTTTCATAGTTTATGTAATTTCGTAATGTTTAATTTTTTCATATATAAGTATATACAATACATACAATAAAATAAGTTGCAATAACGTCATCATTTTTTTATTCGTGGGACCTGATGAAATATGTAGATGTTTTTGATTGGTTCTATTTTTCGCGGAATCCTTAGATCAACCGGTCAAACGAATCTGAATCTGAAATAACTGTATTGAATTGAAAAATTATAACTGATAAAAAAATCTTAAGAACAAATGTATATATATAGGTATATTTTTTAAATAAAAAAACATTATTCAGATATAAATAATATTAGATTAATCTACTTTACATTCTTGTGATGAGAGCCATGATATGGTGATGTCAATAATATGTACAAGCGTATTGACTAGTAATATAATAAGACTTTATATACAGGTAACTTTCTATTTACAATAACGCTATTTACACGATATGCCCTTTTGTAATTAAGTAATACAGCGCTTCATTTCCACAAAGCGATATATCAAAGATTTACAAGGCTTAAACATAAAAGAAAAGAAACCAACCGAAATATATTACACGCTTATCCTACGCACAATGAGATGTTTAATTACAATTTTTGTGCTTTATTTACAATATTAGTGTGTTGAACCATACAAGGGGGAAAAAATATATTTATATATATTGCAAGTGGAGAAGCAGCACAAAAAATATATATAAACATATATTTTTATATAACTTAGAGATTATGATAATCAAAATTGTATTTAATTTTGTTATATTGCAAAAAGCTTAAAGTGACAAAGATCTGCGTAACTGTAAATATTCAAAATCAGATCCGATTTTTTTATGTATATAAAGTTATCCATGATATTAAAGTGAAAATTTTAACAATTTTAATTAACCACCGTGCAAATGTTATTCTGTCATTGCTACGCGACACATTTTTCATTTGACGGATTTGTAATAAGATGCCAGTTTTAAAACGATATTTTCTTACAGACCAAATCATAATAGTATCTTTCTTGACAATTAAATAATCGATAAACACACACTCCTAATGCGCAAGAATTATTAAAATGACTCTAAATTCAATCG
Organism: Lepidostoma basale; assembly: GCA_022606425.2. Lineage (NCBI taxonomy): Eukaryota > Metazoa > Arthropoda > Insecta > Trichoptera > Lepidostomatidae > Lepidostoma > Lepidostoma basale. The sequence continues at coordinate 382,918 of JAHDVF020001314.1, forward strand.
CTACGGGCATATTTCAGATTTAGGTGACATCTGTGGACGTAATTTGTTAAATAATTTTAAAAATTAATACACATTTCAAATAAAAAATTAATCGGATAAAAATTATGGAAATATAATACAAAATTGATCCCAAAGAACCGTGCATTTGGCATACAGAATACACCACATTATACATTTCGAATACGATCACGCAAAGCGTGCAATACATCACGATATTTTTATCCGACACACCAATAGATGAATTCAATTTTTGTAATAACTTAAATACTAATATTAAAACTAAAATCATACAATAATTACATAAAATGGTGTTACCTCAGCATTTCAAAAGAATATTATTTTTATTTCAACTTTCTTATATAATCTTAACAAACTAACAATGTAAAAAATAGACTTAACAAAAAATATATATATTTAAAATCAAAACTACTTTTGATGGTCTACCAAAGTGTGTATTATAATTATAAAAATCAATAAATTTTCCAACTTCAATAATCATTTTGAATGATGGTTGCTAAATGCATTTCAAAATGATCTCACATTACATTCATTGTGAATTATTAAATTGGAGAACCAATCTGATTAATCAAAAGGGCCAAATCAACTAGAGGGACCAAAATATCTCCATTGTAAATGTTCATAAAAATAAATATCTGATTATATAGTGTGAATTTTATGACCAAAATACAATTTTTCGTGAACGTGAATTTTCTAAAGTATGCTGACATTTGATGAATAAGCTCTGTTTTTCTGAAATGTTGATTTTTTAAAGTTACATAATCTATTGTTTTGGCAGAAACACTTTGATATTTCAACATTATTAGCTGTTTAATTAAAACACTGTTATATAATATCATAATTGAATGAAATTCTTATGAAACTAGCTGTTTCCCTAACCAATGTTAGCATCATCAGGTGTTTCAATCAACTGAGTTGATCAATGAAGTTGATTGTAACATCTTAATATGCTAAGACTGGTTAGCGAAACAGCTGTCATTACAATTTCATAAGAAATTAAATCAATATTTTAAATTCATATTATGTAAGTGTTTTAATTAAACAGTTAATTAACTTTGAAAGCTATTAAATTTATGAAAAATACTATATTTAAAGTGATATTAATGTTTAAAATAATACATTCCAATTTATATTAAGCTGCTTTCTATTTAGATAATGCAGAAATGTTTAAAAATAAATATAAAAAAACTTTGCCAAAGATAATTTTTTGCATCTAAATACATGTTGATGAAGTGTGGATGAATGATAGATTAAAAAAATAATCTGGGACCATAAAAATAGAACTCCTCTCCAAAGAGTTGGGGCTAGAGAAGAGCGAGAGAAAGAGGATGCCTGAAGGTGGAACTACTCCTGCTTCAGAACCCCCATCTCCTCCAGGAGGTCCTGCAGGCCGTCGGGAACCTTCCCCTCGTCTAACTCTTTAGCCCATATCTGATACTGAAAACAAAAATAAATAACATTTCTTAAAACTAACTAACAAACCATCAAGCCGTCTCCCAGAAGGGCAGGTAGGATGAATCGCCAGTTATTTCTCGACTTCTAAAGGGTGTTTTTTTTAGAGGTATACAAATTCAAAATAAAAAAAAACACATTAAAATAATGTTAATGTCTATGATATTGGCTTTATTTAATAGATAATTTTATGCCATTATTGATTAAATATAATTTCTGGCATATGAGCGCCATGGCTAGCTCGAATGAAGCGCAATCGTGAAGTCCAATTTTCAACAACTTTATCGAGCAACTGGGCTCTATACTTCTGCCACTTACTCAACATTCATACATCATGTCATACACGCACATAAATTTTTATTTTTATACAACAGATCATTTGAACCCAATTACTCTATACAATTTCTTTTTTTTGCTATTATATTGATTCTCATGACATGGTGATAGGTAGCTTAACTATAGCCATTTATATTGTCATATGAATTCTACACCAGACCAAAGACAGCATGAAAATCACACTGCCATTGCTGGGAATCGAACACGCGACACTCTGCCACGAAGGTTGTCAATTTCTCCAACTCCTCACATGGCCGACATTCAATATTTGATTGTACCATGTTTTCTTTGGCCTTATATAAGAGCTGCAAATTTTGTATGCCGCAGTTGGAAAACATTTTTCAGTGTCATGACATTTTCCCATGAGGTTACCTCAGAATGTAGGAAAATGTAAAGTAAGGTTATGTTAGGTAGGCGAGGTTACCTTCTCCAACTCCTTGCGCAACGCCAGCACTGCCTTCTCCCTGTCGGTGACCAGCTCCTCCAGATACTGATAGCGCAGCTTCTTGCGGGCGCGGCACTCCCGCGCGCTCTGCCGGCTCCGCTCCAGGCGGGCGCGCATGTCCCCGCGCTCGCCGCTCGCCCCCGCCCCCGCCTTCCTGCCCGGCCGCCGGCCCCGCTTGCCACCCTCCTTGCGCGCTTCTCCGCGAGGCCCTTCCTGCACACACCACACCGGCACATTAACAAAATTTGGAAAAAATATTCGCCGAATGTTCGTCAAATGTTTGTCGAATTGTTGTCGAATGTTCGTCAAATGTTCGTCAAATGTTCGTCAAATGTTCGCCGAATGCTCGCCGAATACTCGCCTAACGTTCATTAATATAATTTGGGTAATACAATTTTTTTGCCATAACAAATTATTAACAAATTGATCCGCGGGAAGGTTATTAATGTCTGTTTTTTTGCGGAGAGAGTCATTTTCGTAATATATTTTTATCACATGTCAAGTATACATATAATTGAATGTTATCATTAATTTTCAATTACAATCTATCCGTGGTAATGTGTTTACTCTGAAAATAGAGCCATTACATAATTAGAAACGTGCACATTTAAAATAAACAAGTATTTTTTTTCACTATGAATATTATTAAAATTGGATCAACAATTTATCAAATTATCCTGCGCGAAACGTAATGTAAATGTTAAAACAAATATAAATAATGTTAACACTTCAATTATCGTGTCGAGCACCGGTGACCGACACTTATTTATAAATTAACAATGGCGGACACAAAATGCCATTAATCTCATTAAAACATGTATCAAATTTATTTTATTTGTATTTCTACACTACATAATATAATCATATTTTTAAAGTTCTTACACGAAATTGACTGGCAATTAAAATGGTCAAATCATATTAAATAAGAAATAAATAAATAAAAAGATAATTTTTAGTATTGGGTTTTTAACAATGGTTTGATTAGCATTAAATATTTTACCTGTTGTAAATATGAAGTTTGTTTTAAGGTCGTAAAGTGCAAATTTGGAAGCCATCATTACGTATTGAAACTACCGACACATATATACATATTAACATAATAGGTAACATCAACTTGCTTATCAAATATCCCGCGTAAATTGATATTGTATCTTAATTTCGGGTTAGGCAACAATAGGCAAGTAACATAAGCATATAAATCTTAAACTATTCCCCATTTCACTTGCGTTATTATAAATTACGCATAACATTCAAATTCCCTACCTTCTCAACAATCCGGCCACCCGGCATCGCTCTATCCGGGTATAAAAGCGGTAAAATTAAAACCCTTTCCTTCCGCGCAGAATTCAATTCGAGAATCTTCCCGAACCTGGAATCGAATCGAAAAATTGCATCGATATGCGCAGGCGCGATTGCCGGGTAGCGGGCCTTGGTGCGTTCCTTTTTTTTTCTTCAAAAAGGCGCGGCAAATGCGCAATATGTAGGACGAAAACATTACTACTTGTCAAATTGTTTGGACAATCCAATGTCAAGCGAAAATTTGCAATTTTGAATAATTACAATTTGACTTGTATCACATTATTGAATTGATTTGAATATTTCCCGTCGGACATTTGAAGGGTGGGGTTGGGTCGCCGTTGCAAAGTAGGGCGTCATCAATCTGTATTGATCCAATCCAGGTACAAACATATATGCGTGTATAAGTAGGTACCTAATATATAATATATTTTTAAATAAATTCCAAAGAATGCAAATCAATCCGGTTTTCTGTTAATATTGTACAAAAGCATCTCCATAAGGAAGCGAAACGGAAGATATGCGAATTTACATAATATAATCCCACTGCACTTGCGTTACGAGATATGTCCAAGACCATTGTTCCCCCGATAATCGAACCGGGTACACTACAACAATAAATAAACAACATACTTGCTGCCTTCCTCCGATAACGGCTGCTCGACATAATTCAAACCCCTCAGGAAAACCGAATACAGAACAATTTAAACTTTTCTCTATTCGTCTAAGAATCTTCAGGCTTCCACAGACGCCGAGAGCCTACGAATACAAAATTGCACCGGTATGCGCAGGCGCACGCGCCGGGCGAGCCGAGGTGCGTTCTATTTTTTTTAAAAAGGCGCGGCGAACGTCGCAAAAAGTTGCTTTATTTGTTCGAATTGTTTCGAAAATATAAACCAATCAGATAGGTAGGCATTATTACAAGTAAAAACACAAACCAACGAGCATCTTATAAGATTCCAATTAGAACAATGTTAAGACTCATTTGTTTTAGCATATTGCATTACACTTACTTTTTGAGGAATTTTCAGTTTTTCTGCGACGTCAAAAATAAAGAGCGATGCGAAATTGAATTTTAAAAAAACATTTGACTGATAATACTACGCACAAAATGCCGGCTTTAAAAAAGTGAAAGGATTTATTTGTGTGCGTTGTAAATTGTGTGAATTCAGATGTGTTTATTATTTACGCACCGTGCATAAATTAAAACTGATAAAACTTAAACTCGCGAATACACAACTTGCAAAATAATTTACGCGTAAAATGGGTGTGCACTTGTTATGTATACGTGCCGGTTAACGAGCACTTCTCGCTGTAAATGTTGTTATAATATATGTGTGTACAATGTAGATGCGGAATACAATACCCGGTCATACCCGAGAACGGCGACTTAGCAACAGATACCGATTTCACTATCTACAGAAAAGCCAACAAGCGTAGCTCTAAAAACTTACTGCGGAGTTTCCTCGTCTCTAGCGACAAAACGAAAAAAAAATCATTTGCAAACAATATGACCTAATTCAATACGCCGCCCTTCTTTGAAGTTATGGAATGCAATAAATCGATGCAACGGTTAGGGGGTGTCGAGTACTGCAGAATGCACTCGGAATACGTACATATAAAACACAAACAACGCAATACACGAAAATTTTAAAATATGAACGAAAAATCTAAAATATTATTCATAAAAACTAATATATAATGTCCGAAACAACTGCCGGTGCAACTAGTAAACGAAACAACATACCGACTTTACTGCGTAGAAACCGATGGCGATACACGTAGCGATGCCGCCTATTCGAACGTCGTAAAAAACGAAAGACGCGCAAAACCTTGCAATGCGAGAAAAATTATGACAAAACAAATGAACAACAATTCGCTATCGAGTCTTGCGGGTGTGTAGTCATCAAATTGAACATGAAATGTAAAAGATTGTAGGGAAAAAAGGGCTGCTTCACTCACCGGCTCCGCTGCGACGTACGGCGAGCGCCCTCCGGCCAGACGGCACGAAGTGAAATGGCCGACCAGCGCTACTTTACCGCGGAGGAGCGCCGATGCCGTGTTCCCGTCCCCTTCTAACTGCGCTTCAACACTACCGGCGTGATAGAGACGCGGGACATGCGTGGTGCTTGTCACCGCCGCTGAGAGATCGGTTCACGCGTGAGAAGCGGCAATTTATTAAGTAAAAAAGCGAAATCATTTATTTTGAAATCTGCTTTAATACGAAATATCGAATTACAATCGTAAAAAAATATACACAAAATTTTCGAATGCGTATATAATTATATTTAATAAATAAATTTACCACGTTAGCGATGTAAACTACGATATATTTAAATTCAAACAACTTATTATTTATTATTAGCGATTTATTAACATCAAAAATTCACGTAGAAAAATACAATATGTTTCTAATTAAATACAAATAAAATCACGTTTACTCTAAAAGACGTGATGAAATTTTTATTTTATATGATAAGAATATTCAGGAAACGAAACGATTCAAATTCACCGGTACTTTTTTTTTTTGAAAATGAAAGTACATTAAAATGTCACTTTACCAAAATAATATATAGATAGTTATCCCACTTGGATACGATGAACCTTTCAATAATGTTATTTGAGTTTACTTAGTTATATTAATAAACTTTCGCAGACAAACAGAACGAGCGCGATGCCGGGACAGCTGAGTTTTGCGACGCAATTTTACAAAAATAAGTCGTAGTTAGTAGAAGAGGACCTAAAGCCTGTGTTGAATATAAAAAGTGCAGTTACCCGCCGCCAGGCAACAGGGTGCTAAGTAATTCAACCGCAACGATAGCGATGCGTTGTTTTTAATTGACTCTTTTTACTCGAAGTCGCCAGCTTGACGGGATTTACAACAAGAAAATAACAGTTGTCGCCCTTCTCGGTGCAAGCAGGTCATGGTAACCAGTAAAAACGATAAATTATAGCTGCAAGGGCTCATCTTATTGTACCAATACGTAATAATTCGGTGATATTAGCCTTCACAAATATCACACCCAATTAACAAATTGTATAATTAAGAGCATTCATGGAGTTAACTAAATATTAATCACATTTATATGAAACAATTTAAATGCAAAAATAATAATAAAATGTGGATGAAAAATGTTAAACAAATTATAATATTATGAATAAATAATATATTAAACTGACCAATTCAATAATTTTGCGTGATTCTTGACAAATTCGAATACGCTCATATAATACCCCAGTAAAATTAATAAATTCTAGATAATATATTTTATATACGAGTAAAATAAAGTGACATTTTATCTTATAATTCGCGGTTTTGACAAGGCAATGTTTCAAATTTCCCTCCTTAAAATGGCCGACCATACTTTTTGAACGTATGCCATCTGTTGTCGAGATTTTGAAGTTAAAAAGAAGGAATCTATATTTCTGATAAGAACTGCATGACAGGAAGAACGAAAATATTGACAAAAATAAAAATAATTATACCAATTACATGACACGGGAAAATATTGAATCCATCGAAAGAGAATTACCACAGTTATTAAACATAGAAAGTCCCACCACGAAACAAAAATCAGATGCGCTCTTTTGCAAACGCAAGATCCCTTGTTATTGAATCAGGCAAAACATTGTTATTGTGGCAGACATATTTAGCACATTGTGAAATAACAAAGTAAAAAATAATAAAAACGTTTGACAACATCTACTAACCATTTGGATGTCTTCATCAACAACAGCCATGGCTTCGAAATTCATTTTCGATGCGAATTAGGTAGAATATCAACGTTAATAACACTATTTACTTCGGACGAACAATCTGACTCGATGACACAACGTGTGTATGTTTACAAACTAGCAAGGTCATTCAACTGACGTCATAGATTTTGTATTGGCTGTACAAAATTGGGGAATATGTTGGGATGGTAAATTGACCACTTTATAACAAAGACGTTTTACTTCTATGCAAAATGATCATACGTACAGTTAAATATTAAACTTTTTGTTATTTACTTCATTCTTGTTCTTTCTGTCAAGATGAATCCATAGACAATTCGCACAGTTTCTTTATAAATGTTTTACACGGTCCAAGGTATTTAAATATAGGGCTATATATTTATTCACTATTTCATCTTCTAAATTATACAATACAAAATGGTTGTGCAATTTGCTTTAAATTATGTTATTACAATCTGTGTATTTTTTGTTTTAACTAACTAACCATCACGCCGTCTCAGAGAATGGATAAGCAGAAAGAATGGACTGCCACACTTTAACTGATGCGGCACTCCATCCTTCTCTTTAAGCCCCTGTGGGAGACGCGGTGTGATGGGTTGCGAACCTCTAAATTACAAGTACAAATGAAATGTCACAGCATTATTTTATAAATACCAAATATACATTTTTCTTTTTTTTTTAATAATCTTATTGGCTTAATCAATTAATAATTGTGTTTTTCTCTTCTTTTCTATCCAATTAAATTTGTGCTGTAATAATTTAAAGATTTAATGATATCCACAATCATTTTTAACCCCCTTGTTTGTTCTGATTTCATATTTAAACTAATTAATTAACTAAACATCACGCCGTCTCCCCGAAAGTGTAGGCAGAAAGAATGGACTGCCACACTTTAACCGATGCGGCACTCCATCCTTCTCTTTTTGCCCCACGAGAGATGCGGTGTGATGGGTTGCGAACCTCATCGCCACATAATATTATAAATTAAGAAACATCATCTTCATTTTGTATCATTATGAACCCTTCGGTAAAATAAAAAAGATGGATATTATAAAGCTAAACGGGGTGCCTGCATAGAACAGACAGTGGGCATTTGTTAGAATCCAACTAGAAAGAATGTATAATGATTTAATCATGCCTTTTGAAGGCCCGAAAAAATTTGCTAAGTTTACTTGTTAAGGAAATACTTATTTGACGACCTTTGTGGCCGAGTGGTAAGTATATTGACTGCCACCCCGAAGGTTCCGGGTTCGATTCCCGACGAGGGCAGTGTGATTGTCACACTGTCTTTGGTCTGATGTAGAATTTACATGACAATAAAATGGCGATAGATTAGCTACCTATCACATGTCACGAGAATCACTATGATAGCTATAATACCCTTTACATCGATTTGGCTCATGCTGTCATGATGTATAGAGCGATTCAACAAAATAATAATAATCATTTCTCTGAAATCCTGTAAAAATGAGCTTGCTTTGCTTAAAGCACTTATTATATTTAGCCTACATTCCTTCTATTGATTTAAACATCTTAATATTTCCTGTATTGACCTAAAACAATAAATATATTCTTGCTGTCTTGACAACTTGCAATCACTAGATTAGATCACAATCTGTTTCAATGTCATCACTAAGTCAAAAAAAATGTTGAATCAATAACACTTACAAGTCAAGTTCAGCAGAACCCAATTAAAGACGAATATAACAATGAAAATGTTAATGAATAGGTCAGATTCATTAAAATCTAATGAAAGTCTCAACCACGACAATGATATTGACACTCTCAAAGCGGAGTTGGAGAATGAAAAGATATTCAGGTAGATTGCTTCTCTATATTAATTTGTTCCTGTTCCTTGTTACTTTTGCAAATCATGATAGGAAAAAACTTATATGATAGTTATTCAATCAATCAATTTTAATTTATTTAATTACTGAATCAAATATAAATAATGTCAAAATTGTTAAAAATGTAAAATTTTCAATGAATTTAATTTAATCGCTAACAGTTATAAGAAAATTCATTCTATCAATGTAATTTTGTAAAATCATATAAATAAAATAAAGCAACATAAAATTATGATTACTTTTTATAAATGATATTCATTTCACAAACATAGTTTTCCTATCGCACGAGTATATTATTTTAAATAATTAATATGAAACATAGTCTGTTTTTTAGAAGTTTCATTATATGTGTCGCCTTTCTAAGGCACTATCAAATGTCTATGTTTTAATTCAAATACAAATAAAACTATATTTAATGTGGATATTCACATGATTATTCAAGAAATATTAAATATATTATTATGGTTTAATAATGGTTTACTAATATCCAACAAGAATATTTAATCCCACCAAATAAAGAGTATGTTATGATATTATGTCTATCAAATTAATTGTAATGTTTTGTCATTATTGCAATTCTAGATTGTTATCAGCTAGTACCAAATTCAGTGTAAAAAATTTGAGATAAAATAGAGTAAGGAATCACAATGAAATCATTTTAAATGTGTATTATATTTATTTTAGGGATAACGCAATCTGGCGTAACACTGAACTTGAAAAGGCCATACTGAATATACAAGAACACCTCCAGAAAGATGAGTATCCCTGGGAACACGATGAAGAAATGAAGAGGGAACTGAATAAAATAGAAGTTCTGACGGAGGAAATCAAGAAACTCAAGGATGAAATGCCCGAGCTTAAAAACAAACTGAAAAATGCAAAAAGCTGCGGAAAAGGTATGTAGTTTAAACCTCATCATGTTTTTTGAGCAATGGTGAGAAAGCTGTTAAATATCAGTCTTTTTTTTACAAAATTTAGTGTGCTTCCACATGTGTTTATCGTCGACCGGTTTCGGCAGCTTGCTGCCATCTTCTGGTGTTTTCGTTTATGTTTGTTTTCTTTATTTAAAATGAACTTATACCAAGAAATTTCAATTAAAAATATTTATTATTTCATTGATTCATTCATTTCTCGGCGCTACATCCCGGTGTGGGACTTGGCCTCCTCCACAACGGTCCTCCACTGACTTCTGTCTCTGGCCATCTCTCTCCATTCCCCAGCTCCTTCCATTTTCTCCCAATTTTATTCCACACAATCCGCCCATCTTTTCCTCGGTCTGCCTCTTAGTCTCTTTTCGCGGGGCACCCATCTGGATATAATTTGTGGTGTCCTACCCTCTGGCATTCTTCCACATGGCCAGCCTACCGTAGGCGTTGAGACTTACAGAATCTCACTACTGTTCCTGGTTAATTAGTTCTTCAAGTTCAAGGTTTCTTTTAATTCTGAAAGTCCCATACTCCAGCATGGGTCCAAAATTTTTTCTCATTATTTTCTTTTCAAAAACTGGCAGCCTGCCTTCCTCTCTCTGCATTAGAGACCATATCTCACAGCCGTAGGTGACTACAAGTCTTATGATAGTCTTATATATTAAAAGTTTGGTATTTCTGCTGAGTAAAAATATGTATTATTTGCTAAGGAATTATCAAATGTTGATTATATCAATTATCAAATACATTTGATAATGCCTTGAGCAAAGCGACACCTGTGATTCCCATAAAATATAATAAAACTTGTAAAATATAAACCTTTTCATTTGTATTAATTGTTTTCTAGAAATTTTATTACAATATATGGGATTGACATGTTTTGCATTACTAAGACATTTACATTTGATAATGCCTTACCAAGAATATGTCATTTTCATAAAATATAATTAAACTTCTATAAAACAGACATTTTCATTCATATTAATTAATACACTATGTATTCATATAATATATAAATCTGCTAATTCTAGATTGTAAAATGAAGCACGATGACCTCAATATAAATCTGGATTCTATGAATGAGGTGAGTTCAAGTGATTGTTTTTTTCTTTTTATGCTGTCCATCTATGTGCAAATTTACACAACCAAGTGGACTAATATAATTTGAAAATATAATAAGCAGAATCAAGGTCAGATGTCAATTTGATTAGGTGCAAAATCTTTAATGGGTTGCCATCTATCAACGGTTCCAAATGGGGTAGGTACTACCAAATGGTGGTCTTTGAAAAGATTTAAGGGGGCATTCTTAGTACAAGGCAAATTTATATAGGGTAGAAGACCAACTGCCATCCCTTTGGATAATATGTGCAAGAACATGATTAATACTCAAAATAAACTTATTGAACGCTAAGGCATTAACACTGTGGTATTCTATAGTAACATAATTAGGAAATTGCAAATAACTTTGTTTAATCCACAAAATATTAAAAACACGACATGTTTCGGAGGATCTTCAGGTGTAAAAATATAATAATAATTATATTTTTACACCTGAAGAGGAGATATCCTCCGAAACATGTCGTGTTTTTTATAACTTTTTAAATATTTTGTGGATTAAACAAAGTTATTTTCATTTCTATTTTTCTTTTTTATACACTTTGTATTTACAACACTTTTTTTTTTTTTTTAAATTCTATAGACATGTTTCGGACAAACAGTCCTTCTTCAGTAAAGACACATATTTATAAAAATATTATAAATGGTTCATTATATAGATCGCTGCAACTAGATATCTCCACACCCAGATATCTGAACTTCATGACCTGTTCTATGGGTTTTAATATATATTTAATTTATATACTCAATACCTTAATTTATATTTGAAGATGGAACTTTTAAAGACCACCAAAAGACTGGAACGGATGAGAACAGATTTGAAGAGTGCTCTTGTGAGTAAAGAGTGGAGCCTTGATAATGAATCGAAGGTAAATTTAAAACAAGGGATCAAAATATACTTTTTTTTTCTTCACTAATTTAAATAGAATACTAACTTGAATGATTTCTGCAGTTATACCAGAGAATACTTGACCAGAAAATGCACTTGCAAAATGTTCTCTACCAAACAAACCTGTCGCCATCCATCAAAAACTCTTCAGCGCTGGATCGTTGGCAGTAAGTACAGATTTTTTATTAACACAATATATGTAAATTATTACAAAGACAATTCTAAGTTGTTTCACAATGGCACCCATGGGCGGCTGTTATTTGAAGCTTCTCACAAAAAAATTAATTTCTGCATTTTGGCAATCCTTTAAGATTAAAAACAGCTCCATATACAAGTATATGCATCATCACGAGTAGTTTATTGTTTTTTATTGGTGCACACTCTCATACTCAAATTGTACATCACTCTGCACGCCTTCCCATCAGCCAGCCAATTAAAATCCCAACCTCTGCCTGAATAGGCTTTTACCTCCCGTGCCGCCGCCACAGTTCCTGACCATCGTAATCGCTCACTCTCCATTTTGTCGTTGCTACCATCTTCCTGACCCGCTGCCATCTCCAAGTTTGCTGGCTTCCTCGAACGCCTCCATCCCTTGCTTCTCCTGCCGCCGTCGACGCCGCCTCCTCCTGCCCCGCCTCCGCCATCGCTGCCAACCCGCTGTTTACTCCAACGACCTATGCCCCAACCCTTCTCTTTCCACTATCCTTATCCCATCCTTTATCTCAACCCCATTGCCATATCGGTCCCCATCCAAGGCCACCGACCCACGCCCAGGGCCACTCTTGTCCCACTTGGTCCCATATCCAGGACCAACGGGCCCCCACCTATGGCCACTCCCTGTCACCGTCCCTCGTTCTCCACCCAAGACCTCGGCCCCTTTCCAAGGTCATCCCCAACCCCTCCACACTCCTCCCTACCCGAGTAGTCAGGTCCAAATGTCGGACACAACCCTCTACATCCTCCAAGTAACCCTCCTCTCACCATCCAACAATATCCAACCTCAACATCCAAGAAAAAAGTTTCCAACATGTGGGGGAGCAATAGCCTTCGGGCTGGTACTTCCAAAAAGACAATATTAAAAACAAACATCATCTTCCGTGGCGAGATCCATTAATGAATAATATTATTTAAATTTACAGAAACGGTGGTATATCAAGAAACAACAGAACACTGGATTTAAAAAAGGGACCCATCAATCAAAAAGTGGCACTAGAAAGATTGCCGCTTAAAACATCACCATAGACAAAATCACTTTTTTTTTCATTTAAGCATAGAATAAAAACAAAAGTGTAGTTTTAGTGATGCGCAAACAAAACACAAAGAAAAAATATAGCTCTGAGATTTAGTGTTCCTTTCTATTAATATTGTACCAGATAGCACTTTTAATAAATGCAATAAATAAAATATATTATATTTTAAATCCTGTCCTTCGACAGTCCTCGTGGCATTCCGTGGATACATGATACCCAGTTGGAGGATCTAGATTATGCTGATGACCTCTGTTGTGTCGATAAACCGGGTGGATGCAGAGCAGAAGCTGTGTATACTTCACGAGGAAGCGGCAAAAGTAGGTCTCAAAATTAACATGTCCAAGACAGTAGACCTACGAGTGTCCACAAATGACTCCACCCCAATCTTACTCCACGGTGTCCCCCTTGTGACCATAACCAGCTTTTGCTACCTATAGTATGTTAGTATGATAGCAGACTCGGGAGGTACGGAGGAAGATGTAGCCAAAAGACTTAACAAGGCAAGGGGAGCTTTCGCTATGCTTCGCCCTGTATGGCATTCCAGTATCATTTCGAGAAAGCTCAAGCTGCAAATATTCAGCAGTAGCATTAAAAGCATTCTGTTGTATGGATATGAGACTTGGAAATCTACCACAGACGTTATTGGAAAACTCCAGGTTTTTATAAATAGGTACCTTCGCTCAATATTCAAGATCTATTAGCCCCATACAGTGTCAAATGCCGTTCTCTGGAGCATGGCAGGTGAAAAGACAATTGGAGATCAAGTCGCTAGACGCAAATAGCAGTGGATCGGTCACATTCTGAGACGGAATCCAGCCTGCATCACTCAGGGCGCACTAGACTGGTCCCCTATGGGGGGAAAGAGGAAGCGAGGCAGACCTAGAGCCACCTGGAGAAGAGCCCTGCAGAACGAGGTTAAAGCAGCAGGCCTCACTTGGGATGATGTTAGGCATCAGGCATACGATAGAGTCGGGTGGAGAAGGTTCCTTGTGGCCCTATGCACCACGGAGGTGTGACAGGACAACAAGAAGAAGAAGAAGATTTTAAACCCTGTACTGGTAAATCATAGTACTTGAATTGAACGCTTTTTCCTATTCATTACTTTTGTGAATATTTTATGTGTGTGAATGCATAACCTAAAAAATATTATATTAGATTACAATTAAAATTTAGCAAATTTTCAATTGTTACATTTGACACAATAAGATAGAATGCTTTCTTAATAGAATAAAATATATTTTAGATATAATTTATATATATATACAAATAGTGCTATACAATTATTACATAACATTTGTAGTAGATTTATTCCCATATATAGAGATAAATAATAAATTTTGTGTAGTACAGAAGTGTGGTGCCTTTTTCGTCATAACCCTTGCTGCTGATAATTATCCTGGAATATAAATATTACACTTGTTATTACTTATTGCTTTCAAAAATAGTACTGTTTGGTTTCTGTTTATAAAAAAAAAATTATACCTGTTGATATGTTTTAATGACGGGACTTCCAATGTATTGAGAATGCCCATCTTATCACCAGTGGAAGTGTAGAATGTTTCTCCTGAAAGCATACAAATAAATAACATAATAACAGTTATGATCAAAATAAATGCATTACATATTACATATAATCTATGGTATGTGTGTGAGTGAGAAAGCTTGGGAGAACTCGTGTGGATGAAAGAGCTCGGGAGAAAGTGTATGAGTGAGAGAGCTTGGGAAAATGTGTGTGGGTGAGAGAGGTCGGGAGAAAGTGTACGAGTGAGAGAGCTTGGGAGAATGTTTGGGGGTGAGAGGGCTAGGGAGAATATGTATGTGTGAGAGAGCTTGGGAGAATGTGTGTGGGTGAGAGAGCTTGGGAGAATATGTGTGAGTGAGAGAACTTGGGAGAATGTGTGTGGGTGAGAGAGCTTAAGAGAGAGACGGTTGTGTGGGGGTGTGTACATTAATTTTTATATATTTTTACATAAATCTGTGTAAATGTGTGTACACGTGTGCATGTATATTGTAAATGTATTGGGTGTGGATGGGTAGGTGTGTGAGCGGGTTATGGTATGTGGCATTATTAGCTCACAGACGACTTGTTTATACTATCAAATGTCTGCATAGCACAAAATTTTTCCAAACATATTGTTGATAATGCAAAACGAAAATAACAATCTTAATCCCAAAGAACAATGATATACCTTGCGGCTGCCTCTCTAGATTGTACTTGGTGTTGTTCATCTTTCCCCCGTAGTTCAGGAACAAAACGCTGGGCAAGGTGACTTCATAAATGGATATGGAAGATATTATATACACAACACTCTGCCGGAGCGCCGCCCCCTCCGGACATACTGTGTCCCTGGCATCGCACCGCAGTTCGCAGGATCTACGGCAAAAGGGTTTCATCATTGATAAAATATATCCGTACCTATTTAGCAAAAGTACAATCCAATTTTTTCATTTAAAGGACAGTATTTTTAATCCCCATTGTGGGTATGACTTCATTTGCAGTAAAAAAAATTGGACTCGAATTGCAATTGACAGATAGACTCAGTTCATTGTAATATTACGTATAATTTAATAGTAAGAACTAAAGTAAATAGTTCTCAACTACTAAATTATAGTCAATTGAGTCACATGTATTGTATGAGGTATTCATCCTGTATAAAACAATCATCCGAACAGTAGTGACCTATGGATGTGAGGCGTGGACAATGACAGCGAAATCCGCAGAGCGACGGGATACTTTTGAGAGAAGGGTGCTGTGAATGACAGTGAAGGCTGGAGAGTACGGCATAATGACGAGCTGCACCATATTTACAAAGCTCCCAGTCTCTCCACACAGGTCAGACTGAATGGACTGAGATGGGCCGGTCACGTGCAGAGGATGCCGTTATCGCGAACCCCAAAAAGATTGCTGGAGTGGCACCCAGGTGGTAGAAGACCAATTGGACGACCAAGGCTGCGATGGGAGGATGAAGTTGGGAGAGATGGGGCAAGATTGTTACGAGTGTCAGATTGGAGGGTCGTAGCGGAGGACAGGAGGAGTTGGAGGCGAATAATACTGGAGGCTAAGGGTCGATATGGGCTGTAGGGCCATCGAAGAAGAAGAAGTATTGTGTGAGGATAGTGATGTTAAATTTAAGAAACTTCTAAAGACTGCACTGTTCGGTATTTTCCTAGTGCGCGCTTTGAGTAATTGATTTCACAAAATGGTGCACTTAAAATATAAATCATCATAAATAATAATAATAATGTATTACACTTGAAAGATACTTAATATGGAGTTTTACATGATTGTTCCAGAAACAATAGTTAACCCTTATCGGATCCTCGCTTTGTATATATTCTTCTTCTTCTTCTTAGTGTAGGCCTTGTGGCCTGTTTCTTAACTCGATGGTTACCACAGACGAGATATCTCGGCAAACGGCCCAGTGCTCGTATTGCCAGAGAAAAGATATCTTGGAAGAACTTTTGGTGACGTATTCTTGCGCCGTATTGGCTTGCATTGACAATTTGACAGAAACGGACACACACTGACATCTGTTTTAGTTATCCCGAAATATTTAATCAAGTTTCCAAATACTTTTAACAGATTTAACGGTAAATTTCGAAAACTGTTGGGATGGGCGAAAAATGGTGTGATGTTTAGTTTTATGTAAAAATTACAAACCCATTGCTGTTTCTCTGATATGGCTCGGGACATGGAGTAGGCACGCAGGTAGAGGACCCCCGCGTGTTGATACACATGTTTATCACGCCGTCGCATGAATTCATACCCATGGAGCACTCGTCGATATCTGAAACAGGACAACATGTATTTGTTATTTTGAAAATTTTTCTGATACTTAAGACCTTAGATTCTCAACCTGAGGATCAAAACCCTCCTAGAGGTTGTTATTAGAGAGATAATGATAATGTCTGTTTCTAGATATTTTATTTTATTTTAATTAAACTACAAGTCCTGGTGAATAGTATGTACATATGAGGTATATACCAAAGTACGAGAACAAGTCTCAGGATGAAAAACATGCAGGACGAGGTAAAGGCAGCAGGCCTCACTTGGGATGATGTTAGTCATCAGGCATGCGATAGTCGGGTGGAGAAGGTTCCTTGAGACCATATGCACCATGGAGGTGTGACAGGACAAAGAAAAGAAGAAGAAGAATTCGCTACCGTGTCAGGATGTCTGAAGAATCTGGTCTGGAAGAACAAGCACATGCGTATCGACAGCAAGATCAGAATTTATAAAACATGCGTGCGACCTATCATGATGTCCGCTGTAGAGACGCGGGCCGACACTATGCGAACCAAGGGACTACTAAGAACATCGGAGATGAAGGTCCTAAGATCAATTACTGGAAAAACTCTCCGAGATCGTGTCCGCAATGTAGACATAAGAAAAACTTGCGAAATAAAGGATATCATTCAGTGGAGTAGATCCAGAAGAAGATACTGGAGGGACCATGTAGCCCGAATGTATTGTAACAGACTTGCATATACAGCCGCTTATGAAATCCCTTCCGGGCACCGCCCACCTGGATGACCGCATAAAATATGGAAGGACAGCTGGACCTCATCATCCGACATGATTTCTGTGTCACAGATCGTCAGATCAATTTAAAGAAGAAGAAGAAGAATCTTGCATAGTTCAACGGTGAGGCTTTCCTTAAAAAAATAATAATAATAAACAAAACTCACCATTGCACTTATTATTGTGAAAATGGTACCCTTCAGGGCAAGTATCGTTGAAGAGAGCAGTATCAATATCATCTTCGTACGAATCGTCATCTTCATTTGACCCATCGGGACCGAAGACTGTCTCACTCTTTACAGTCAAGTCCTTTTCATTCCCGGCCTTATTTCGCGAGATCTGTGCCAGCACTGCCGGAGTCAAGAGTTCTTTCTGCTTATGAATTCTATCGCCGCTTTTCAAATTGAAAAACGGAATCGGCAACACGTTCTTTTGTTCCGAGTTTTTTTTTTTTTCTTGCGTGTCGTAAGTATCTTTCTCGTCGTGTGTAGTCACAACCGCGGGTTGGCTCCATTTCGAATGTTTGTAAATTCTCTTTTTACCGTCTTTATCGTTTGCGAATTCTTCGTCAAACGGAGAAGGGGATTCATAATCGTAGTCGTCTTTGTCTTTCGGGTGATATCTGTGGGGTCGGTGCTTTCGTTGGATAGGTTTGGACTTGTCCCTCGATGGAGAAATTCTTGTGAGAAGAATGTTTTCCGTGTCTTCGGAATCGGAATGATCTATTTCAATCTCTTTCCGAGGAAGATTTACGTTGGGGGTATGTAATTGTTCGTAAGTCCATTCCGGTGAATCTTCTGTAAAAATAAAAACACGTAAAAATAATATTGATTATTAAATACATTCTTCTTCTTCTCAGTTGTATTCCTCAAGATTGGATTCTATTTATCTTGTAAACCATGTGTGTTGAAAGGCAAGGCGTCTTGGTGCGGCCTGCAAGATTCTCGCCGCACGTGACGGACAATATCATACGATAACTTTTTCAGTTCTGAATTATCGAAAAAACAAACACTGTTCTCGGTTATGGGATTCATATTTAGATCAATACTACATGACTCAAAAATGCAAGCTAATATAATAAAACTTGCAAGTCAAATGCAACCACAAAAATCTCATTAATTAACTACAATAAATGTCATAAAAATATACAATAAGCATTTTATTTATCTGAAATATTTGTAAGAGATGCCTATTGGTGGCGATTAGGTTCGCAAGCCATCATACCACGTCTCCCGCGGGGACGAAAAGAGAAGGATGGAGTGCCGCATCGGTTAACGTGTGGCAGTCCATTATTTCTGCTTACCCTTTCGAAGAGACGGCGTGATGGTTGGTTAGTTAGGTTTAATATTGTAGGTATCACTTCTTCTTATTTTTGTGCATAGGGCCTCAAGGAACCTTCTCCACCCGACTCTATCGCATGTCTGATGCCTAACATCATCCCAAGCGAGGCCTGCTGCTTTAACCTCGTCCTGCAGGGTTCTTTTCCAGGTGGCTCTAGGTCTGCCTCGCTTCCTCTTTCCCCCCATAGGGGACCAGTCTAGTGCATCCTGACCGATGCAGGCTGGGTTCCGTCTCAGAGTGTGACCGATCCACTGCGATTTGCGTCTAGCGACTTGTTCTCTAATTGGCTTTTCGCCTGCTATGGTCCAGAGAATGGCATTTGACACTGTTTGGGGCCAATAGATCTTGAATATTGCGCGAAGGCACCTATTTATAAACACCTGGAGTTTTCCAGTAATGTCTGCGGTAGATTTCCAAGTCTCACATCCGTACAGCAGTATGCTTTTAACGCTACTGCTGAATATTTGCAGCTTGAGCTTTCTCGAAATGATACTGGAACGCCATACAGGGCGAAGCATAGCGAATGCTCCCTATGCCTTGTTAAAAATGTTTAATATATTTTTATTACATTGTGTATGTTTTTACCTTTAACGCAAGTCTTCTGATCATAGGTGAGTCTCAGGCCAGGAGGACAAGCACATGTGTAGCTTCCCGCTGTATTCACGCACTCGTGTGAACAGTCATCTATGTTCTGAAGACACTCGTTCACATCTAAAACAAAAAGATTCAAAATGAACGCTTGCAAAATGTCATACGCAGCAACTATAGCGACGGCCATCGTGGAAGAGTGGCAACAGCTATAAGTGCTACACCGAAGGTCCCGGGTTCGATTCCCGGCAATGACACTGTCAAAAATAAATTCTCTCACTATCTGGAAATATGGTGGAATTTACGTGACAATAAAAATGGCGATAGACTAGCTACCTATCACATGTCATTAGTAGGGCTCGGAATTGACATAAAAAGCATATTTTTTTCCTGGGCTTCTAGAGATCTATGTACCCCCTTGAGCCCTAGTTATTAGGGAATATGAAAGCATATTTCAAGGTTTAGCGAATATTTAAGAATATTTCAGGGTTCTCTTAAATGGCATTTTTTTTGTCCATATTGTACGTAGTCTCCTTTTTGAACTTGTTACTGGTGTGACAAGGAAAACTGGACATTGAGAAGATATGCACCCTGATATGAGACAGTGCAGCCTATATGTTGAAAGCTGGAGACTGTTTGAAGGTGTTTTATACTCAAATGGTTTATGTCACTTGTTTATGTCACACTTTACAATAGATATGAATAAATCATATAAAAAAATATACATTAACACTGTAAATAAGTCTAGAATTGGTTTAAGAATAAAAATAAAATGACAGTTAATCCTCTGTACCTATCATCTCTGAATAAAAGCATTAATAACAAACCCAAACAGCGCTGGCCAATCCCGATAGACATGTAGCCGCGTTGACAAAGACAGCGATAGCTCCCGGGTAGGTTTTCACACATCTGCGTCGAATGGCATCCGTTGACTGGCAACTCACATTCATTAAGATCTAAAAACCATCACAAAAATTTGTAAAATAACATGATAATTTATTGTAAGAGAAATAATGAGTACGAAACAAGAGCCTGTTTGTTTTGATATCCTAATTAAGTTCCGTTTGAAATAAAACCAGGCAGTTCAAACTAAAATGCTAACTAACTAACTTCTCACCAACACGCCGTTTCTCTGGAGGGATAGGCAAAGTCGATGGACTGTCACACTATTCAATCCTGACATAACTCTCACCCTCTTCTACATTTATACACCGTGACACACACACTCGTCGATTGTTGTGACATCGAATATGGCCGCCTTTTAGTAATTAATTCATTTGGTAATACAATGTTTTTCCTTAGCCATCCTGTGTGTGTCAGTAATCTGTCTCTTGTGTGCGGATGACGCTGTCCTACTTGCAGACAACAAAACACACTGAAAGGTCCATCGCAGCATTTGAAAGAAGGGTTCTTAGGACAATATATGGCCCAGTGAGAGACCACAATGGTTGGCGTCGTCGATATAACCGAGAGCTATATGATATCTATAAAGAGCCCGATGTGATCAGATCCATCAAAGTAGGGCGCTTGAGATGGGCTGGTCACATAATCAGAATGGACGACGACAACCCTACAAAACGCCTCACGCTCTCAGTACCACAGGGACGTAGAAGACCAGGAAGGCCCAAAATGCGATGGATGGACAGTGTCAACACGGATGCATCGGTGTTGCAAGTGAGAAATTGGAGAATAAGGGCATCAAACAGACAAGAATGGAGGAAGCTCCTGGATTCAGCCAAGGCCCACCCAGGGCTGTCGAGCTTAGGATGATGATGATGGAGAAGGATATTGAAAGAAGGGTTGTGGCAGGCAACAAAGTGAATGGTGCACTTAAATTTGTCATCGCAAACAAAAACACATCCAAAAAAGCTAAAATGGCAGTGCGCAATGGTGTTCTTATACCGACCCTTATGTATGAAAGCGAAGCATGGAACTGGCAAAAGAAGGATGACAGTAGAATAAATGCAGTAGAAATGAGATCTCTTAGACAAATGTGTGCATACTCTGTGTATGATAGAGTGTCGAATGAAAATTTTAGAAGTGAATGCAATGATGGTGTTATGAACAAAATAATGAAAGGATCATAAAGATGGTTTGGACACATGGAAATAATGAAGAAAGAATGGTAAAAAAAACTATATGTTAACAATGTAAATGAAACTAGAAAATAGAAAAAGACCGAGGAAAATGGGGCACGATCAAATAAATCAAATATTGAATATCGGCCATGTGAGGAGTCAGAGAAATCAACACGCGTGCATGACACGATGTATGAATGTTGACGAAGCGAGAGAAATATGTCAGGAAAGAAAAGTGTGGCAGCCCATTCTTTCTGAATACCCTTCAGGGAAACGGCGTGATGGTTAGTTAGTTAGTTTTAAGAGATACATCATCATAAATAATAATAATGACATGAAACGAAGAGGACATTTTGTAATTGTGGTCTAAGAGAAATGAGTATTACCTCGGCACTGCTTGCTACTCTCGCTATAAACATATCCCTGACTGCATGTGGACACTCTCAGTATGGGGGGAGGTGCCTGGGTTGCAACGCTAAAAAAACAACAATATTTATTTATTTTACAATTTGCTTCCACCGTTTTTTTTTTATTTAGCACATAATGTAATAAAACATTATGTTTTTTTTCGATGTTGCACATGTTGACATGGACGATACCGACTTTTGTGTTTATTTAATTTATGTTACATGTATCCACCGTTTTTTTAATTTAGCTGTAATTAGGCACTTAACCAGCAAGAACTTTAAAATAATATTGAAGAAATTATTCAAATTGTCATTGGAACAAATGAAAAATTTATTTTTACACCTGTCAAAATTCTTTATAAAAACGAAAAAGACTAATATAATTTTAACAGCAAAATAGTACAAACGTATACGTGTCACAATTAACTATTATAAAGTGCGGCAACAATTAAATTGACCAAAACAATTGACTTATACACAAAATATCTCCAAATTTACAGGAGAACCACATGAACCAAACCAAATTTTCAAAATCAGAAATCGAAGAAAAAAACGGGGATACGTGGAACATAAATTAAATAGACAATATGTGCACCATCTAAAAATAACATTTTGTGTTAAATTATTTTTATTTTGTTATTTTATTTTATATCATTGTATTTCATATTATTTGTTTTAGATTTATTTTGTGGGTGTTGGACGATCGAAGTGTGCGCGGGAGATGCCTATTGGTGGCGATGAGGTTCGCAACCCATCACACCGCGTCTCTCGCGGGACGAAAAGAGAAAGATGGAGTGCCGCATCAGTAAAAGTGTGACATTCCATTCTTTCTGCCTACCCTTTCGGGGAGACGGCGTGATGGTTAGTTAGTTAGTTGGTCTACAATTTGCTTAATACGCATATTCTAATTAACTTTAGCGACTAATACCAGTGATAGAGCCGACAGCTGAGTTATTTCGAGTGAACAGGACAGTGACAGGACAAGAAAAAGAAGAAGAAGAAAAAGACTGTACCTATATCAATAAAAATGTCCATGGTATCACATCAGAAGAGGTTAAAAGAAAACTTACAGCATGGCTGGTGCCGGTTGCTGGGACGGCGGCATCATGTAATTGTTGTTGTAATCAGGAATATTCCCCTCTATGATGATGTCCACCAACATCTCACCGGATTCCGACACTCCTTGATTCCTGTGATGGACATGAACTTGCTCACCTGAAAAGTTATAATACTTTTGAAACATTCACTTAACCCTTAGGGTACGGCCACACCGAAGTGCCAGGGTCGGAGGCTACGTTGGCATCTTTACGCATGTGGCTTCTGATCACCCGCTTGGCGCAAACCATATAATGTGGCCGGTCCCATAGAGAATGGACCGCCACACTACTCTATCCTGACATACCTCTCTAGTTTCCTCCACATTCATACATCGAGTCATACACACACGTCGATTCTTCCGGCTTCTGACATGACCAACCTTTAATATTTTATTAATTTGGTCATGTCATGTTTTCCTCGGTCTACCTCGACTCCTTACTCCATTTGCATCGTTAACTTATACTTTTAATTTAATAATTAAATTTAATTAAAATTTAATAAATATTAATTTTTAAATTCTTAAGTGATTTTGAACATGGCCACGGTAGATTTTGTCTTAACTCATTATTTATTTAAATTCTTGACAAAGTTTTAAGAATTTTTTAAAATCCAATATCAGTATCAATATCCAATATCACATGGCCACTGTGAATTTTGAGTTAGTTTGAATTAGTACCCGACAACCATTATGTTTTAAGTGATATGATCACGGTAGATTTTGACTTAAATCAGTACCTAAGAACCCATACGTTGGTTCGCCAGGTGTCCTCCTAGCCTCCAAACCCAGGCACTTCAGTGTGGCCGTACCCTTACAGAACTAAATTTAAATTCTTGAGATTAAAGATACTGATAGAATGCTAAACAACTTTATATTGTAGTTACCTAACAGAATTGAAATGCTTCCTGTGCAATAAATACTGTATTTTACAGGATAGGATCAAAAAGTAGAAGGACTGAATTAATTAGGATTGCGCGCTGGTCGTCTTCAACGAGCTCCCACCCCTTCCAGAATAGCTTATGCCACTCGAACACTGTTGAGCGGCTTATGGCAGCATCCCTGTAGGCGTCCTTAATCATTCCGAGGGTTTCCGTCGCGGTTTTCCTGAGTTTGACGCAGAATTTGATGGTGTAGATTTTCTCCATCTTGGATTGCAACGACATTCTTAACAGAGGTTCACGGAAATCAGCTTAACCGCAGGTAACTAGAAAAAATATCGGTCTCTTTGGAAGGCTCCCCACTACCACGCCCAGGAGGTCCGACCCGTAATGGAATGAATGGATCCAGCACTAATGCTCACTTCATCAGCAAGTTCTCTGATCGTTATTCGACGATCCTGCATCACCAGAGTCCTTACTTGATCAATGACAACATCATGTATGGATGTTGAGGGCCTACCGGATCGTGCTTCACTCTCCACTGATGAGCGGCCATCTTCGAAGCGGTTATACCACTCCTTTATCAGTGCAGTATTTGATGCAGTAACGTTGTTCAACTTTTTCTGTCATTTTGTTAAAACTAAAATCCGACGACAATAGCGTACATGTGCTCACTCTTCAATGGCGTGGCAGTGACTGAGTGGCGCTGTGGTCGTGAAAAAAATTGAGCATGCGCACTAGGTATACCTACAAACGGTCATCTAAGCTCCGCCCTCAAAGCGTTATTTGTTTTGCCAATAAAAATTATAGTCGGATACTTTTTGAACAGACCTCGTATGTAGCCATTTTTAAGACTGGCCGGACCACTGGACATTTTTATATTAATTTCGAGTATAAGACACACCGAATTTTGGAGGAAATTTTTTGAAGAAAAAATTAACTAACTAACTAACTAACCATCACGCCGTCTCCCCGAAGGGGTAGGCAGAAAGAATGGACTGCCGCACCTTTCTTTCCTGACATATTTCTCTCGCTTCCTCAACATTCATACATCGTGTCATGCACGCGCGTTGATTTCTCTGACTCCTCACATGGCCGATATTCAATATTTGATTTATTTGATCGTGCCACATTTTCCTCGGTCTTCTTCTATTTTCTAGTTTCATTTACATTGTTATAACATATAGTTTTTTTTTACCATTCTTTCTTAATTCATTATTTCCATGTGTCCAAACCATCTTAATGATCCTTTCATTATTTTGTTCATAACACCATCATTCGAACCGCATTCACTTCTTATATTTTCATTCGACACTCTATCATACACAGAGTATGCACACATTTGTCTAAGAGATCTCATTTCTACTGCATTTATTCTACTGTCATCCTTCTTTTGCCAGTTCCATGCTTCGCTTCCATACATAAGGGTCGGTAGAAGAACACCATTGTGCACTGCCATTCTAGCTTTTTTGGATAGGTTTTTTGTTTGCGATGACAACTTTAAGTGCACCATTCACTTTGTTGCCTGCCCCAACCCTTCTTTCAATATCCCTCTCCACTCTCCCATATCTTGTAAACATACTACCTAAATACACAAACTCAACTACTTGCTCCAAGTTTTCACCATTTACGCTAATGTTGCAGACTGTCGTGGTTTCTTCCTTTTCAAAAATCATTACCTTGGACTTATTAACATTCATCATCAGATCATTTCGCATGCATACCTCATACATACAATTCACCAGGACTTGTAGTTCATGCTCGTTGTCAGCAAGTAGGACAGCGTCATCCGCATACAAGAGACAGCTTACTGACACTTCATTTTGGCACCTACATCCAATCCTTTCAGCTCTTTCATACAATTTTAAACAAGAAAAAATTATTAGTCCGTAAAATACGATAGTGCATCTTGTACTCAGTATTATTTTTTTATATTGCAAAGTGAAAACAATAGATACTTTCAACATGTTTTAGAGAGATGGAACATTGAAATAAAACATGTACTCAAATGTAATCAAATTTACCCGTTGCAAATTGTATTTGAGAGTCGTCCATGTCGGAGTCATCATACTGTTGAGGAGCCATCCTCAAGCGAGCAGGAGGGAACTGATCTGATTGTCTATCCTCCAGGGTGGCCGGAGAGATCATGAAACTCATGTGAGGAAGATAGTCATCCTAAAATACCATCATGAAAGAATTAGATTTACGATGGAAGCAAAAATGGCGGGTCACAATGATATTTAAATACCAACCTTGATGTATGGAAGTGAAGCATGGAACTGGCAGAAGAAGGGTGACAGCAGAATAAATGTGATAGAGATGGGATCCCTGAGACGTATGTATGTTAAAGCAATGTACGACAGAATTTCAAATGTTGATATAAGGAAGGAATGTAGAGCGGAAGAAAGTATTATGAACAAAATTATGAAAGGATCACTGTGTTGGTTTGGACATATGGAACGCACGGATAAAGGAAGAACAGTTAAGAAAAAAATAATTAACTAACTAACCAACACGCCGTCTCTCCGAAAGGGTAGGCAGAAAGAATAGACTGCCACACTTTTCTTTCCTAACATATTTCTCTCGCTTCCCCAACATTCATACATCCTGTCATGCACACGCGTCAATTTCTCTGACTCCTCACGTGGCCGACATTCAATATTTGATTTATTTGATTGTGCCACGTTTTCCTCGGTCTTCCTCTATTTCTGGTCTCATGTACATTGTTAATATATAATTTTTTTACCATTCTTTCTTCATTCATTCTTTCCATGTGTCCAAACCATCTTAATGATCCTTTCATTATTTTGTTCATAACACCATCATTCGCACCGCATTCACTTCTTATATTTTCATTTGACACTCTATCATACACATTCGTCTAAGAGATCTCATTTCTGCTGCATTTATTCTACTTTCATCCTTCTTTTAGCCAGTTCCATGCTTCGCTTCCATACAATAAGGGTCGGTACAAGAACACCATTGTGCACTGCCATTTTAGCTTGACCTCCATCCATAGATTTTTAAAGTGGAACATAAACAGTGTTGTTTTTTCAAATCCAAAGTATTTTTAGGTTGAGAACATATGGGTGTACGTGTTTAATGTTTAATCGTGTTTAAAAAATTGTGTTTACCTTTTTAGAAATGACATCATTCAGGGATGCCTGAACGTACTGATGTCCGTTTCTCTCCGTTATGTCTGCCTGAACAAACTTGTTGGGCAAACTGACCCCATTCAACCGTCCAGATATGTTGAGCAGTGCCTTGTGTTTGTTGGGGACGCTCCTTCCAAAGACATCGTTTATCCCTTTCACATACTTATTGCACGAGTTGTGAATGTCCAGACACTTTTCTACCTGGAAATAAAAACGGTGAAATTGGGTGAAAAATAATTAATAATCAGATTCCTCTTTTTACTCCTTTCTCCTTAAATACTTTGTCTACTTTTAGTCTCCCAAGCTCCTATTCCCAATCATATGCAAATTTAAAATTATTCTGATTTTGAAAATTTGGTTTGGTTCATGTGGTGCTCCTGTGAGATATTTCGCGTATAAGTGAATTGTTTCGGTCAATTTAACTGTTGCCGCACTTTATAATAGTTAATTGTGACACGTAATACGTTTGTACTGTTTTGCTGTTAAAATTATATTACTTTTATTCGTTTTTATAAGGAATTTTGACAGGTGTAAAAATAAAATTTTCATTTGTTCCAATGACAATTTGAATAATTTCTTCAATATTATTTTTAAGTTCTTACTGATTAAGTGCCTAATTACAGCTTATTTAAAAAAACGGTGGATACGTGTAACATAAATTAAATAAACACAAAAGTCCGGATCGTCCATGTCAACATGTGCAACATCGAAAAAAACATTATGTGTTATTACATTATGTGCTAAATTAAAAAACGGTGGATTCGTGGAACATAAATTAAATAGACAATATGTGCACCATCTAAAAAGAACATTTTGTGTTAAATTATTTTTATTTTGTTATTTTATTTTATATCACTGTATTTTATATTATTTGTTTTAGATTTATTTTGTGGGTGTTAGACGATCGAAGTGTGCGCGGGAGATGCCTATTGGTGGCGATGAGGTTCGCAACCCATCACACCGCGTCTCCCGCGGAGCGAAAAGAGAAGGATGGAGTGCCGCATCAGTAAAAGTGTGACAGTCCATTCTTTCTGCCTACCCTTTTGGGGAGACGGCGTGATGGTTAGTTAGTTAGTTAGTTATGCAAATTAATCATTTATTAATTTCTACATAAATTATGTCTTTTCAAATGTAAGTTTTTTCTAAATTTCAATTTTATATTTTTATATTATCATTATGTATTATTATTGTTTAATGTTATTTATTAGTTCTTACTGATAAAAAATACTTATTAGTACATATAACAAGTAGCCCAGGTTAATTTTTAAATTTAAATTATTGTATCGAATTTTAAATGCGCTTTTTATATTAGTCTTTCTTTGTTTAGTTTATAAACAACGCATTTGATTCTCGCTACATTTTATAATGCCTTAGCAATGTGTCATTCCCATGAAATATTATATAACTTCTAGAAAGGAGACGTTTTATTAGTATTAATTATTAATGTAATTTCACATTACATTAATAAAGATTTTCTGCTTAATGCTTACCTCTTGTGTCAATAGATGGCGCTAGTGTAGATTGAACTAAAATATGTGAAATGTTTCTCAACATGGTAGCATATATAAAAGTTTCAAATAATTGTCAGACATGGTGTTCGTAGAAGAGCGAAATGGGTAATGTTGTATTACATAAAGCGATCGCTTAACCCAACCATTGACAGGTCATGAGTCTTGTAAACGCCTCGACCACCATATTCTGTTTCCAAATAATTTACATCTTCGTCTCTAATGAGATACAATTAATTCTTAATGATTAATAAATTAATAAAGACCTGTAGATTTCCCCCTGTGCACCCTCCCCCGCGGCACTCCCGTCTCCTCTTGCGCTGGCCGGTGCCACAGGTCGCAGAGCACGGACTCCACTCACCCCAGCTGCTCCACGCACCCCGAACTGGAAAAACAAACAGATTCTGATTAACTTCACAATCACACAATATGATAATCAAGCACTCGGTTAATAGATTATTGTCTGACCTGTTCATGTGAAAACTTTTGCTTTTAACAGTGTATTTTAAGATTTTCTAGCATATTTCAATTTACATTGGTTAAACAGTAGTTTACATTACTTTTTCTCAAGCGCGTACGTGATACGGGATAGCGCAGAATGGTACAGTCACAGAGAACGTATCACGTACGTTCAAATACGTAGGGTGGTTACGTAAGGGGACAGTTTATATTATAAGACAAAACAAACGGACATTGACACAAGTTGAAAAAATAATACTTTTACACAATAGAATTTTTAACAAAAGATCCGTCTCACGGTCTTATGATTGTATGAAAGAAATGGAAAAAACAGTGTTTTAATTCATAAAAATTTCTCATTATGGAATTCTACAGTGTTAACGCCTTAAGTTTATCTAAAATGAATCAATCATATTCTTCTTCTTCTTCTGCTGTATTTAGGACTGTGTCCTGTTATTTCTCGGAGTCTGTTCCTGGGATGTAGATGTCCAACATGCTCTTTCCATATGATCTCTCCGACAATCAATTCATCTGATATTTCTGGTTTAGTGCAATACCTGGACAAGCGGGGAAAAGGCACACTCTGGTCTCTGTACTCTGACCGATGCACATTCTAGAAGGACCATCGCACGTTCTGGAGCGCGCTTGAACTCCCTTGCCGCAGGTCACACTGCACTCGCTCCAAGCGGACCAAGCTAACCTGCAAAGAAAGACAAATTTTCTTGACTTTAGGAAGTATCTAGTCTTCCAAAACTCAAACAATCTTTCATGCGTTCCTGGTATTTTACATGTTCTCACAATGAAGCCTCAAACCAGCGGTTTCCAGCCTTTATCTTTTATTTGGTTAATAATTAAAATAATATATACGCGTGTTAAATACTTACTTACTTAGACAGCCGTTGTCATCCACTGCTGGACATAGGCCTCCCCCATACTTCTCTACATATCCCTATCTTGTGCCTTTTGCATTTAATCGCCAGCAATTCTTCTGATGTCATCGGACCATCGTGTGGGAGGTCAACCTGTGTTTCGTTTGTCTTCGCGGGGTCTCCACTCTACCACCCTTCTGGTCCATCTATCGTCTACCAATCTGGCAACATGTTCCGCAAATAACCATTTAAGCTTCGCTACCCTTGCGACGACATCTGTTACTCCCGACCTCTACGTATTTCAGCATTTCTTATCCGGTCTGAGAGTCTTACGTGTAGCATGGCTCTTTCGTGTTTCCTCTGTGCTACACGGAGTCTCCTTATGGTCGACTTGGTGAGGGTTAGCGCTTGCTCCATATGTCAGTACTGGAAGTACGCATTGATCATACATTTTGCGTTTCAGACACTGGGGAATCTTACTATTAAAGAACTTCTTCAGATTGCCAAATGCCGTCCACCCAAGACCGACTCTTCTCTGAAGCTCAGCAGTCTGATTATCTTTGGAAAGTAAAATGTTGTGGCCAAGATATTTGTATTCTTTGACTTCTTCTATTAGCTGATTGTTAATCTCTATAGCACCACCGAGGATCAGAGATTCGTCATTATATTGGTCTTGGTTGTGTTTATACAGAGCCCTACTTTTTTTGTCACCTCCATGAGCTCTTTCAGCATGACACATGCTTCATCCAGATCTTCATATATTAATACGATGTCATCCGCT
Organism: Lepidostoma basale; assembly: GCA_022606425.2. NCBI lineage: Eukaryota > Metazoa > Arthropoda > Insecta > Trichoptera > Lepidostomatidae > Lepidostoma > Lepidostoma basale. The sequence continues at coordinate 413,910 of JAHDVF020001314.1, forward strand.
AATATATCCATAATAACTTTTAACTAAACTAACTAACCATCACGCCGTCTCTCCGAAGGGGTAGGCAGAAAGAATGGACTGTCACACTTTTCTTTCCTGACATATTTCTCTCGCTTCCTCAACATTCATACATCGTGTCATGCACGCGCGTCGATTTCTCTGACTCCTCACATGACCCACATTCAATATTTGATTTATTTGATCGTGCCACATTTTCCTCGGTCTTCCTCTATTTCTGGTTCCATTTACATCGTTAACATATAATTTTTTTACCATTCTTTCTTCATTCATTATTTCCATATGTCCAAACCATCTTAATAATCCTTTCATTATTTTGTTCATGACACCATCATTCGCACCGCATTCACTTCTTATATTTTCATTCGACACTCTATCATACACAGAGTATCCACACATTCGTCTAAGAGATCTCATTTCTACTGCATTTATTCTACTTTCATCCTTCTTTGGCCAGTTCCATGCTTCGCTTCCATACATAAGGGTCGGTAGAAGAACACCATTGTGCACTGCCATTCTAGCTTTTTGGGATAGGTTTTTGTTTGCGATGACAACTTTAAGTGCACCATTCACTTTGTTGCCTGCCAACTTTTAAATAACTAAATAACTTTTCTGTGCCTTTTACGATCAGCAAAAAGAATATGATTACGTTAATAGAGTAAAACTGTGGAAAATATTGTTTTGGAAAAGTCAGTGATAAGTTCCTTCATATTTATAAAATAATATCAATAGATAAGTATTTAAGTAATATAGTTAAGTATGAAAGAGCAAAAGATTTGTATAAGGTATGCAAGAAGAGAGTGAAGTCGGTAGTGAAAGCGCGGAAAGAAAAGCTGAAGGAGGAAGAAGGGCTCAAAATGACAAACAACTTCCAAGCAAATTTAAAAATGTTTTGGAAAGAAGTTAAAAAGCCCGAAATCCTCCTGATAGTGGATGTGTGAAAGCAATTTTAGACAACGAGGGAAGAATGTTAACGGAGAGTAAGATCATACAAGAAAGATGGATGGAATATTTTAAGGAGATGTATGGTGGTGATACAAGCGTGATTGAAAATATGACAGCTAGTGCGAGTGCTGGACCTATGAATGATAATATTGAAAAAATAAGTACGAATGAAATGAAAAGATCCGTGAGTGCAATGAAAAGTGGAAAAGCTGTTGGGTTTGATTGTATTGCCATAGACTTTATTAAAAGCGGTGGCGAAGTGGTTTCTACATGGTTATGTAAGTTATTTAACCAGTGCTTGGAGGAGGGATATACGCCGCTAGACTGGAGGAGAGCAGTAATTATGCCCTGTACAAAGGAAAAGGATCGCGTATGAAATGTGGAAACCACAGAGCTATTAGTCTTTTGAGTGTCGTTGGTAAAGTCTATGGCAGAATTTTAATAGAAAAAGTAAGAAAATTGACGAGTGACAAAGTTTGGGATGTGCAAGGTGCCTTTATGAATGGCAGAGGATGTATGGATCAAATTTTTGGACTTCGTACATTGACAGAGAAGTTTCTGGCCAAAAATCGCAAACTTTCTGTGCATTTGTCGACTTACAAAAAGCATATGATTACGTTAATAGAGAAAAGTTGTGGAAAATATTGTCTGAATATGGAATAAGTACAAAACTGATCACGGCCATTAAGTCACTATACACGGAAAGCACTGCTAGTCTCAGAGTAAATGGAGATCTTACAGCCTGGTTTGATATCAATAAAGGTGTCAAACAAGATTGCGTAATGTCCCCGTGGTTATTTAATCTGTATATGGACAATTGTATGAAAGAGCTGAAAGGGTTGGATGTAGGTTCCAAAATGAGCGGAGTGTCAGTAAGCTGTCTCTTGTATGCGGATGACGCTGTCCTACTTGCTGACAACGAGCATGAACTACAAGTCCTGGTGAATTGTATGTATGAGGTATGCATGCGAAATGATCTGATGAATGTTAATAAGTCCAAGGTAATGATTTTTGAAAAGGAAGAAACCACGACAGTCTGCAACATTAGCGTGAATGGTGAAAACTTGGAGCAAGTAGTTGAGTTTGTGTATTTAGGTAGTATGTTTACAAGAGATGGGAGAGTGAGAGGGATATTGAAAGAAGGGTTGGGGCAGGCAACAAAGTGAATGGTGCACTTAAAGTTGTCATCGCAAACAAAAACCTATCCAAAAAAGCTAGAATGGCAGTGCACAATGGTGTTCTTCTACCGACCCTTATGTATGGAAGCGAAGCATGGAACTGGCAAAGGAAGGATGAAAGTAGAATAAATGCAGTAGAAATGAGATCTCTTAGACGAATGTGTGGATATTCTGTGTATGATAGAGTGTCGAATGAAAATATAAGAAGTGAATGCGGTGCGAATGATGGTGTCATGAACAAAATAATGAAAGGATCATTAAGATGGTTTGGACATATGGAATGAATGAATGAAGAAAGAATGGTAAAAATTATATGTTAATGATGTAAATGGAACCAGAAATAGAGGAAGACCGAGGAAAACGTGGCACGATCAAATAAATCAAATATTGAATGTCGGCCATGTGAGGAGTCAGAGAAATCGACGCGCGTGCATGACACGATGTATGAATGTTGAGGAAGCGAGAGAAATATGTCAGGAAAGAAAGGTGTGGCAGTCCATTCTTTCTGCCTACCCCTTCGGGGAGACGGCGTGATGGTTAGTTAGTTAGTTAGTTATATCAATAGATTTTCATTGATAGATATTCTCTTTAGCACTATTCATTCTTTAGCATATTCATTCTACAGAATTCAGCGGAATAGAGCGCACCTAAAATACAAAATGTAAGTAAGTACTGACCACTGTCTGCATGCGGATCCCTGGCAGAGTTCCTGCTGTGCGTCCGCCCCTTGACACGTGGCGCCCCCGTGCTGCGGGCGTGGCGCTGAGCAGCTTCGGTATCGCCGCCGCGTGCCCGGTCCGCACCCCACCGAACACGATGTCCACGCACCCCAAGCACTCCAACCCCCATCCACCTAACATGAAAAAAAAAACAATTTTCTAATTATAGCATATAGATTGGAGTGACACATTGCGTTAAAAAGATCTTCTGCTTAATGCTTAAAATACAATCTTCAATTTTCTAATATTTATTTTTCCTTTTTAGATCTGACAATTTGTGACACAGAAATCATGTCTCCTATGATGATGAGGTCCAAATGTCCCTCCGTCTCTTTCAGGCAGACAGTATCCAGAGAGGATTTTCTTAACTGCTGTATATAACAACCTTCGTGGCAGAATGGCAACGTGTAATTCTCGTGACAATAAAATGGCGATAGATTAGCTACCTATCACCAGTGACGGTACCAGTAAATTTGTGAAAGAAGTGGTTCTGTGATATAGAGTTAGCATGAAGTGAGATATTCCCTCATACTGAGGAGGGTTCAGAATTTTTTTTGAGGTATCTCTACAGGAGGGAGTATGGTAGCTATCCATGGCTCTATTCCACAGCATTTATTTTGGGAATGTTGAAGACCAATTCTCTACAGCTTCGAAGAGATGGGCATCTGATAACCCATTTCTTTAGATTATTCATGTTGGTATTTTGTTCCCGACAGATATCTCCGACAGCGGCTGCATAGATTATTCTCTCTGGTGACAACAAAGAGCAACCTAAGATGATAAAATGATGTTAAGAGATGGTTACATATAATAATAAGCATAACCTTACCTTACATGGAAGAATGAAACACTCTCTGGTCTCTGTGTCATTTCCTCGACATGCACTCTTATCAAGTATTTCTTCCGGTAATTTTGGATTTACTTCCCTCTTGACAAGTTTATGACGTTCTTAAAACACAATAAAAACATTATCAGTCAATACTGAAATTCCCCAGTTCTAAATTTAAAACAACTTAATATTAAAATATTGCAATTATTATTGCATATTCTAGAGAAGTACATTTTTCTCTAAAATATTAATTAATATGTATGTATGGAAGCGAAGCATGGAACTGGCAGAAGAAAGATGAGAGCAGAATAGATGCTGTAGAGATGAGGTCCTCAAGACGTATGTGTGGTAGAATGATGTGCGACAGAATCTCAAATGCTGATATTAGGAAGGAATGTAGAGCGAAAGAAGGTATTATGAACAAAATTATGAAAGGATCGCTGCGTTGGTTCGGACATATGGAGCGCATGGGTGAAGATAGAATGGTTAAAAAAGTATACGTTTATGACGGTAAATGGAGTACGGAGTCGAGGTAGACCGAGGAAAACATGGCATGACCAAATTAATCAAATATTAAAGGTTGGTCATGTCAGAAGCCTACGAAAACGGCATGATGGTTTGTTGTTGTTGTTGTATATTAATTAATCTCATAATTTATGGAACAAAATAAATTATATATATTGAATACTTCTTCTTCTTTCTTCGTTTCCGAATTGCTGAGGGTTGTGACATGATCGAATAATAAGCATTAAACTTAACACAACACCATTCAGATTGAATATAATACAGATATGCTATATGCCTAACGTGACCATTTATTTTTCCCCCCCAAACAGGGACACAAAAAATAGGTAGGTACTTAATAATAATATATTTGGACAACTTATAAAACTAACTAACTAACCATCACGCCGTCTCACCGAAGGGGTAGGCAGAAAGAATGGACTGCCACACTTTTCTTTCCTGACATATTTCTCTCGCTTCCTCAACATTCATACATCGTGTCATGCACACGTGTCGATTTCTCTGACTCCTCACATGGCCGACATTCAATATTTGATTTATTTTATCGTGCCACGTTTTCTTCGGTCTTCCTCTATTTCTGGTTCCATTTACATCATTAACATATAATTTTTTTACCGTTCTTTCTTCATTAATTCTTTCCATATGTCGAAACCATCTTAATGATCCTTTCATTATTTTGTTCACGACACCATCATTCGCACCGCATTCACTTCTTATATTTTCATTTGACACTCTATCATACACAGAGTATCTACACACTCATCTAAGAGATATCATTTCTACTGCATTTATTCTACTTTCATCCTTCTTTTGCCAGTACAACTTATATAGCGCCATTTTTGCGAAAATTGCCAAAATTGGCATTTTTTTAGCTAAAGGTTCACACACAAGAAATTTTAATCACTTCATCTCTGTAAACGTCAGGTCAAAGAGTATGCTTTGTCTTCAGATTTATTTTATCTATGGTCAGGTGGATTTTGAGATTTTGTGCGCAATCGCAATGAAAATACTGTATTATTTTACTACACATGCCCACGTCTTCATCTACTAGTACTAGATTCTACTGCCAGGGTTCTAATTTGTCTACTTTTTTTATTTAAAAAAAATTCTACTGCTAGTTTCTTTCTTTTTGAAAACGGGACATTTTGGCGTCCCGAGGCTGTTTTCGGGGACATCGGGACACGCTACCTGAAAACGGGACTGTCCCCGTGAAAACAGGACGTCTGGTCACATCATATCGTGGGTATACTGGCAAAAAACGTTAAGTCGAAAATTGTCAGTTTTGACTTAGTGATGCAGTATTGTAAAGTTTACAATGCTCTACAAATTGGCAAAATACACGAAGTCGAATGAAACAGATTTTTTCTCTAGTTTTAAAAATAAATTTAACGTTAAATCGTACAAAAGGTATTTCATACAGGCTAAAAGCTTCAAAAAACTTAATATTTTTCGAAGAGTCTTGTTGAACATTTTTGTACTGGAAAAAAACGTTAACTCTACTTATTGTCTTCGGCTGAAAAAAATTCCCTCGATTGACTTTTGACAACGACACTTATATGTTTCAAATTTAAAGAAAACTTAAATGTTCGATTTCTCAAAACAGCGATTTTAGACTTAACGTTTTTTGCCAGTATACCCACGATATATGACCCAACATTGACAGTTAATGATTAAGAAATAGAAAAGTTCCATGCTTGTGGCTGGTAGCCCATTTCATACCACAATACCCGGAACATATAGAATACATTCATACTTAATTATTATTTTTTTACACAAGAAATCTGCATTTTTTAGATACACACAGATTATTGCAATTTTTGTATTTAAGTGAAGGCTTTTTTTTTCAAAAAGGGGGCCGTAGATAAGAAAATTTGGGAATACATACACTAGTCAGTTAAATAATCACCATGAACCATCTCTTTCATTTCATATTGTTAAATAATTGATATCATCTTATGTCATATTGAAAAAAATAAACTCGACTGACCTGTGGTGGTAGATATTCTGTTTAGTTGTAAGAGGTTATGTGAGAAGGCCCCGACAGCCTCCAGATCTCCGTGGAACTGGCATTCCCTCCTTCGGACGCTGACTCCGGGGCCACACGTCGCATTGCATTCACTCCACTGCGACCAGGGACCCCACTCGGCTGGCACTGCAAGCACACATGCACAATTAAAAATATTCTAAATTAATTCATGTGATTCTTCTTCTTCTTTCCGTGTCCTGTCAGGTCTCCCCAACGTTGACTATCACCCTTGATTAGGCCTTCCTGTCCTGGGCAGCTCGGAACAGCTCCTCCACGGTCCTCAGCCCTCTCCACTCTCGGATGTTCCTCAGCCAGGAAACCCGCCTTCTCCCAACACCTCGTCGACTCTCAATCTTGCCCTTTAAGATCAGATGTAACAGTGCGTACTTTTCGCCTCTCAGAACATGGCCCAAGTAGGACACCTTACAGACTTTGATGTTGCTCAGCAACTCTCTGTCAACTCTGGCTCTATGGAGAACGTTAGTGTTGCTGACCATGTCAGTCCAGGAGATGCGTAACATCCTTTGGTGTATTCACATCTCAAAAGCCTCTAATTAGTTCATAACATTGACTTTAAGGGTCCATGACTCCACCCCGTATAACAGCACTGACCAAACATAGCATTTGGCCATTCTTTGTCATAATTTTAAATTAATATTCATATTCATATCATGTGATTAGTCATTATTAACTAACAATAAATGTCAGTAAAACCAAATGGATGACATTCGGACGGCTTGACTACAGTGGGTCAGTATTGCATTTGAACGGCCACAACGTTGAAAGGGTGGAAAAATTGAAATACCTCGGCAGCATACTAACACAATCTCTTGACCCAGATGTAGAGATAAAATGCAGAATTGAGGCAGCAAGAACGGTTCATAAAATGAAATCACTCTTCTGCAATGATAACATAAACTTGAAACTCCTCCAGAGAATGATCAAATGCTATGTGTGGTCTGTTTTATTGTATGGATGTGAAACGTCGACCTTGAAAGTCAACTCGATGAACAGACTGGAAGCATTTGAAATGTGGCTCCATCGCCGAATGCTCAGAATTCCCTGGACAGACATGGTTACCAATACCAAAGTCCTGAGGCGAGCTAGAGTTGACAGGGAACTGTTATCAACTATCAAGGTTCGGAAAATTTCACATCTGGGTCATATACTGCGTGGGGAAAAGTACCACCTTCTCCAGCTGATATTGGAGGGGAAGACTGAGGGACGCCGAGGGTCCGATAGGAGACAAATGTCCTGGCTGCGAAACGTGAGGGAATGGATTGGCATCCGAAGTGTGAAGAAGCTGTACCGTGCGGCGCAAGACAGGGACAGGTTCGTCGAGGTGATCGCCAACGTTGGGAGGACCCGACAGGGCACTTGAAGAAGAAGAAGAAGAAGCCATTATTAAAATCCCAATATAAGCTTCAGAGCAACCGCAAACAGTGATGGTAGAGAGAATGACTATTGAGAATTTTAATTGTATCTCAATAGAGACGAAGACGTAAACTGGAAACTGAACATGGATGATCAAGGGGTTCTCAGGACTTATGACCTGTCATTGGTTGGGTTAAGCGCACGCTTTATGTAATTACAACATTCCCCATTCCACCTTTGTTATTTGTGATCATGCATGACAAATTTTTGGAAGATGTATATATACTTCAAAATCCATATTTATCTTCACGTGGCAGTTTCAGTCAGCCATCTATGTAGATTTGGTTGCACTAGTGAATTTTTTCAAGAATTAACCTATACAACCGACCCACTAACGCCATCTATGGAGAATGATTTTCGGCATTTAGCAAACTACCTTATTAACACAATGTGAAGGCTGTTGACCAACATATTGTTAGAAGCCGCTAGGAGTATTATTCCATTCTATTTGCCAAAGAATTTTGACTATTGAGAATGTTATTTCAAAGTTCTTGCTGGTTAAGTGCCTACTTACAGCTAATTTAAAAAACGGTGGATACGTGAAACATAAATTAAATAAACACAAAAGTCCGGATCGTCCATGTCAACATGTGCAACATCGAAAAAAACATTATGTGTTATTACATTATGTGCTAAATTAAAAAACGGTGGATTCGTGGAACATAAATTAAATAGACAATATGTGCACCATCTAAAAAGAACATTTTGTGTTAAATTATTTTTATTTTGTTATTTTATTTTATATCATTGTATTTTATATTATTTATTTTAGATTTATTTTGTGGGTGTTGCACGATCGAAGTGTGCGCGGGAGATGCCTATTGGTGGCGATGAGGTTCGCAACCCATCACACCGCGTCTCCCGCGGAGCGAAAAGAGAAGGATGGAGTGCCGCATCAGTAAAAGTGTGACAGTCCATTCTTTCTGCCTACCCTTTCAGGGAGATGGCGTGATGGTTAGTTAGTTAGTTAGTTGATGCATATAAATATCTGGGATATAAATGGTTATGAGAAGCGAAGATTGAACGTAGGCAGGGCATTGCATGGGCTGCTTTCGATATACTGTCCTATATTTTCATTTCCAAACGATTCGCGAACCATCTGAAGAAAAATATATTTGACATATGCATCCTTCCAGTACTGACATACGAATTTAAAACAACACTACAGAAACTCCCAGTGGGAAATGGAGAGAAGGATGTTAAACATCAGTCTGCGAGACAGGAAACAAAATGAATGCATCAGAGAAGGACCAAAGTTGCTAATGTAGTATGCAAAATAGCTTAGTTGAATTTGAATTGGGTCAGCCATATAACGAGGGCAATGGATGATTGATGGACCAGTAGCAATCAGTGTTAACCGAGAACCAGCTATAGAAATCCGGGCAGACCGCAAGCAAGATGGTCTGATGATATCAAATGAGTGCAGGAGGTCAATGGCACAGAGTGGCAAGGGAAAGAGTTAAGTATCAAAGAGTTTCGATCAAAACAATGGTTTATCTCATATAAATTTCGTTAAATATTAAATAATTCCATAAATTTTTAACAGATTTACAGATCAAACGCATACCTAAGACCTTTACGAGGAATTTCTTTTCGGCATCTCCGACCTTGTTCTGGGCCTTGCAAACATACTCTCCAGCACTGCTCAAACTGGCATCAATCACATTGAGAAATCGTCCATCACGGGATATGTGTAAGGAATCCGCTCCGTACGAGTTGTGAAGAAGGAAACCATCCTAAAAGATGAATTAATTGGTGATTATGTAAAAATGCTAATCAGATGCTTGTCTGATATAATCTGGATCCTTTCTTATAATATATTTAATATTATAATTCTTCTTCTTTTTCTTCCTTGTTGTAGACCTATGTGGTCTGTTCTCCAGAGTGTTGCTCCTCCTGTGAGGTAGATCTTTTAAGAGGTTTTCCACGATTATTTTAGGTATCCACTGATTATGCAATGCGATATAGGGGAGTCTGGTGTTGTCCATATATAGGGGAGTCGAGTGTTGTCCATAATGTTATAATTGAAAGAGAGAAAGTTTTGTAGTCTTATAGAGCTGGTTAGACATAGAACTGGAGTTGTCGACATCATGGATCATACAGCAACGTTGGAAAGTGGCAATGGGCAGCACGTACAGCGAGACAACATGACAATAGGTGGACACCCATATTAATCAAATGAAGTCCATGGGAAAACAAAATAGGTGTTAGAAGGACACAGAAGAGATAGGCTGATGATGTAGCTTCAATAGCTGATATACTCATACAGTGGGTGAGAAATGCAAGCGACAGGAAGGAGTAGAAATGTTTGCAGAGTTGGAAAAAAACATTGTCAAAAGAAGTGTTCCAACCAAAAGAAGTAGAGATGGTATGACCATATTAAGGAGAAATGGGGGAAACCTTTACTGTTGGTGCAGATCGGGGAACAGAGAGATCAGAGGCATTTTGTCTTAGTCACGGGTAGCTCCATGGATCATGACCTTCAGCAGTAACGAAGATATAAAAGCATTCCAGAGATGAAATACAGAATAAGAATGAACATACCTTATACCACAATACTTCAGGTTCAGGATGAGCGATTGCATTGCAGGACAACTGGAATCCTCTTCGAATCTTGGCTACGACCGTCCCGTTGGGAGATATAAAATTCTTTTTCTCGTCCGCCTGTTCTTCCAAGATCACCGGAGCTTCCACGACCTCGAAGAGAAACAGCATCTCCTCCATGCCGACCAAATTAGTGCCGATGCAAGAATAGTTTCCATTGTCAGCCACGGTCACATTGCGAATCACCTGGGAATTTTATAAATTAAATTATTTATTAACCTCAAATTATACCCTTCTCTGTCTCACTTATTAACCTCAAATTAAACCCTTCTCTGTCTCACTTTTAAGTTGATGTTGTCATTGCAGAAGAATGGTCTCATATAATTGAATGCGGCTCTTGCAATCTCTATTCTGCACCTCACTTCTTTTTCAGGATCAATGTCATCTATTATCACACTGCCAAAATATAATACTTATTACTTTATACTGCCGCCATTTAAAGTAAGACTTGCTCTGCGTAGTCCTGTCAGCTAAATACCATGAACTTTGTTTAACTAATGTTCATGATGAGTCCCAACCTTGAACCTTACACCTGCATCTACGAGGCATCTCCAGAAAATAAGTGTACTGAATTTTTGTAGGTTACAATTTTTATTTAAACATAAAAAAATACGTGGTTACCGTAGTACATATGTAAGCTATTTTTCGACATAGTCGCCATTCCTCTCAATGCAGGTGGTGAAGCGTGGTATCAACTTTTTGATGCCTTCCTCAAAGTTCCCCGCCAACCCCTTCGTCCACTTCCCCACCTCCTCCTTTACCTCCTCGTCGGTTGAAAACCTTTTCCCACCCATGTGCAGCTTCAGGAAGGTGAAGAGATAGTAATCTGAAGGTGCTAGGTCAGGGGAATGCGCAGGATGGTTCAGGACATCCCATTTAAACGAGGCGAGCAGTTCCTTCGTGGCATTGGCCATGTGTGGTCTGGCATTGTCGTGCAGCAGGCAGACTCCCTTTGCCAGCATGCCTCTCCTCTTGTTCTGAATCGCCCTCCGCAAATTTTTTATGGTCTCACAGTATCTTAGAATTAATATATATCTATTTTAGAAAATAAAATCCATCCGGTCGTGAGAGCCTCAGTACACTTACATTCTAGATATGCCTCATAGTTGGTCCATTTTACTTTACGGAGTGGAGACCTGGACCCTCAAAGTGAAAACAATAAACTGTATATAAGCATTTGAAATGTGGCTCCATCGCAGAATGTTACAGATCTCATGGAATGACATGGTCATCAACAATGAGGTGTTACATAGAGCTAGAGTAGAAAGATAATTGTTGTCTAATATAACATCTAGAAAGATGGCATATTTGGGACACATTCTCTGCAATGAGAAATATGGTCTGCTGCACCTCATCATGAAAAGGAAGATTGAGGGTAGGCGCGGTGTAGGAAGACCCCTGATGTCCTGGCTCGAGAGCAACAAAGAGTGCACCGGAATTCGGAGGACAGAGAGGCCTACACCGGAGTGATTACCGATGTTGGGGGGACCTGACATGGCACTCTAAGAAGAAGATGAACTTCTTCTTCTTCTCATAAGGAACGAACAGTATGGGGGTCCACTATTTCTACCCTACCCGGTGAAACAGCGTGATGTTTAGTTTTTTTTTAATTTCGAAATAAATTTAGCATCTCTGAATTACAAATCTATTAAAAAACAAAAACTAAAGTTAAATCAGCCACGAGATTTGAACTTGGAACAGATTACCAGGTTCATACACTGCGCTGTATTGGTTAAACTCAACTTACAAGCGTACTGTTTGAATCCTTGATCTCCATGTTTGGAAACTTATCAGGAACGATATCCGAGTAGGGGTGCTTGAGCCAGCGTATGATGGGCTTAGGGTTGCTGGTGATGGGGCAGTCCAGGTGGACGTTCTGCCCGCGCTTGGCCACGTAAAGTACACCGCCATCTTTCTGCTGTTCCACAAAGGGACTCACTGGAATTCAAAGATCCGCCGTGAGTTAGGTTAAGTTAGTTGTTAGTTAACAGTTTACGGTCAATAATATAGACCACAGCTGCTCTGATAGTTAAAAAATAAATAATATAATTATTTTTAATGATTCAGTTAAGACATAACAAGCATAAAACATAAACAAACAAACAAACCATCGCCGCCACACTACTCTATCCTGGCAAACCTCTCTAGCTTCCTCCACATTCATACAACGAGTCATACACGCACGTCGATTCCTCCGACTTCTAACATGACTAACCTTTAAAATTGAATTAATTTGGTCATGCCATATTTTCCTCGGTCTGCCTCGACTCCGTACCCCATTTACATCATTAACATATACTTTCTTAACCATTATTTCTCCATCCATGCATTCCATATGTCCAAACCAACGCAGCGAATCCTTTCATAATTTTGTTCATAATACCTTCTTCCACTCTACATTCCTTTCTTATATCAGCATTTGAGATTCTGTAGTATATCGTTCTACCACACATACGTCTTAGGGACCTCATCTCTACCACATTTATTCTGCTTTCATCCTTCTTCTGCCAGTTCCATGCTTCGCTTCCATACATTAGTGATGGGACCAGAACTCTATTGTGAACATAATGTATGATATGAATACCAAACAAAGAAGTAAGAAAGGAATGTAAGGCGGATAAATGCATCCTAAATAAAATTAATAAAGGGTTTTTCTTTTACTCGTATATTGCCTTTGTGTTGTGGATTCATATTTGAATAAATATAATTACACTTTGTATTACAACACTTTTTATTTTTACTTAACACAGACATGTTTCGGTTACAAGTAACCTTTATCAATGTACACAATTATAAAATTGTATACATTGATAAAGGTTACTTGTAACCAAAACATGTTTGTGTAAAGTGAAAATAAAAAGTGTTTTAATACAAAGTGTAATTATATATAATCAAATTAACAAAGGGTAACTAAGATGGTTTCGACATATGAAACAAATGAATGGTGGAAGAATGGTTAAAAAGATATATACATATGTATTAGTAATGTAAATGGAAAAAGAAGTCGAGGAAGGCCAAGTAAAACATGGCATGAGCAAATTAATCAATTACTAAAAGGTGGCCATGTTCGAAGTCGGAACAATCGACGAGTGTGGTTGTTCAGTGTGTAAATGTAAAAGAAGCACGAGAGTCATGCCAGGATGGAACAAGGCGATGGTCCGTCATCTCTGCCTACCCCTTCGGAAAAATAGCGTAATGGTTAGTAAGTTCGACAATTCATTTTTTTTGAGAGTTTAAAAATGGGTGGAATGTTGGAAAAACTATACATACCTAAAAGAGAACTGTACTGAAAAATAAATAGTTAATAAAAAAAACTGGTGTCTTCATTCATTCTGCCCCTCATAAATATATATTTTTTTAAATCAAATCAAATCAGTTTATTAACTCAAAAGACATTACAAACAGCAAAACGTTTAAGGCATCTATTGAGTACAGGTAAAATATTATAAAAATACAACATAATACCAGGAACGCATTAGAGATGATTCGACATTAGGAAGACAAGATACTTTCTAAAGTCAAGAGTTTTTGTCCCCTGAATGTACCTTCACTAATATGAAAGACGACGATCTCCGAGGAGACCGCGTTTAGTAGACTAATTGCTCTTCCCACCGATGTCACCAGAAACAGATTGGTTCTGGTGGTCGGTAGGTAAAACAATCTGTGCTGTCGCTGTCGGAGATATCTATCAGGGACAAAAAGACCAACACCCTCTAGCACGGCCGAGTTCTCGAAATATCCCATGATTATTCTAAAGAAATGGGTAATGAGATGTCCATCTCTTCGAAGCTGTAAAGAATTGGTTCCGAGCATTCCCAAAAGAAATACTCACCTCAAATACTAAATATTAGGAGCGTACTCACCCCAAACATCAAGTTTATAATTCATCTTATCTTCTGCGAGGTGGTTCCTAGCTACGCACGTATAATTCCCCGAATGTTCCCTGGAAACTTTTTTTATCAGGAGCACATGTCCGTGATCTTCCGTCATGACATTGGAGTCGTAGAACCTCATGTAATTATTGTCCTTGAACCAGTAGATATCCGGAATGGGATTGCCCTGAGCGTGACAGTTCAACTTGATTGACTGGCGTTCCAAAGTTTCAATTGTTTTCCACTTGTCAATTGTTTTGTTGTTATTCGAAAGAATCAGTTCGTTGGCGCCGTCGTCCAAAATTTCTGGCAAGGCTAAATCAAACAATATTATGAAAAATAATAGTTTTTAGTAATACCTTATTACAGTTATTTAAAAGAACAGTGGATACGTGGAATATTAATTAAATAAACACAAAAGTCCGGATCGTCCAGCCTACAACATGTGCACCATCTAAAAGAACATTATGTGTATCTCAATAGAGACGAAGATGCAAATTGGAAACAGAATATGGTGTTCGAGGTGTTTACAGGACTTATGACCTGTCATTGGTTGGGTTAAGCGCACGCTTTATGTAATACAACATTCCCTTTTCCACATTTTCTTATAACCACCATGTCATATTCCATATTCTGTTTCCAATTTGCATCTTCGTCTCTATTGAGATACAATTAATCCTTGAATTGATAACCCGCAATGGGTAAAATTCAGTATTCGTCTACAAGTATTTGTATACATTCAAAATGTTGTAAGAACATTATGTGTTATATTATTTTTATTTTATTTAATGTCATTGTATTTTATATTATTTGTTTTAGATTTATATTGTGGGCGTTAGACAATCGAAGTGTGCGCGGGAGATGCCTATTGGTGACGATGAGGTTCGCAACACATCACACTGCGTCTCCCGCGGAGGCGAAAAGAGAAAGATGGAGTGCCGCATCAGTTAAAGTGTGGCAGTCCATTCTTTCTGCCTACCCCTTCGGAGAGACAGCGTGATGGTTAGTTAGTTAGAAATGATGTCAATGACTTTTAGTTAATTGTAAGACCTGACGATGCTAACATCGGTTAGCGAAACAGCTATCACGACAAAATATAATCAATTGTGTTATTTATAACACAGTTTATTATTTAAACAGTTAATAATGTTGAAATACAAGTATCAAAGTGTTTCCGCCAAAACAATAGATTATCAAATGTAACTTCTTTAAGCCATCATCTAAGGTTTGGTTATATTAGTTAAAATAGGTTCAGTAAGATTATGTTAGTTTTAAGAACAATTGCCTTGAACCCTGGTATTGGTGGCATTATATATAAATAGAACTTACCTAAAACTTCAACAGTTATGTCCAACTCTTCGGTGCCGATTTTATTCTTGGACAAGCAAGTGTATTTGCCAGCATTTTTGCTTCGGATCTTCTCAAAGTGAAGCTCCGTGGAGTTGACAGACTCGGAGTCGTTCAGGATGAGTCCGTTTCTTATCCACATTACGGTCGAGGGCGGGTTGCCCGAGGATACGCAAATTATCGATACGTTTGATCCGATCTATAAAGTAAATATTGAATCGCTTATTATCATATAATAAAAGAGTACTACATTCCATATTTAAAAATGTTAATAGTTTTTATTCGATTGGTCACAAAATTTGATATTTGAACTCCTTATTATTAATATAATGGAACTAAAATATTATTATTTTTATAAAACTTTGTTCAGCATGAAGCTATCCTATAATTAATTCATTTTATATATCAGACTCTTATTTGTGCACAGTGTATAGTTTTAAATGTGTACACAATACCGTAGTTTGAAGCATGTACAAGTGTGTACACAGTACCATAGTGTGAAGCATGTACAAGTGCGTACACAATACCGTAGTTTGAACCATGTACAAGTGTGTACACAGTACCATAGTTTGAAGCATGTACAAGTGCGTACACAATACTGTGGTTTGAAGTATGTACAAGTGCGTACACAATACCGTGGTTTGAAGCATGTACAAGTGTATACACAATACCGTGGTTTGAAGCATGAACAAGTGCGTACACAATACCGTGGTTTGAAGCATGAACAAGTGCGTACACAATACCGTGACTTGAAGCATGTACAAGTGTGTACACAGTTATGTGGTTTGAGGCGTGTACAAGTGCGTACAAATTACCGTGGTTTGAAATGTGTACAAGTGTGTACACATTACAATGGTTTGAAGTGTGTACACGGTACCATGGTTATATTATTATACAGTATTTTAATACGCTGACTTATTTTTAGTAGAGTTAGACAAAGGTTAAAACAAGTGATAAAGAAGGAACTAGAAGAAGCATTTATTTGATTATATCTATCAAGAAGACGAGTTAATTTCAGTAGTGATAAACTTTATTACTGTTAAAATTTAAAACACTTATAATATCACAATTTATTTTTATTCACTGTTATGCCAACATCGGTTGGCGAAACAGCTGTTGCGACACTCTCAGTGTATAAAAAGAAATTGTGATATTACAAGTGTTTTAAATGTTAACAGTAATAATGTTGAAGTATCGTAGTGCTTCGGCCAAAACAATGGACTATTTAAGTAATAAACCTGAAAATATTGGATTATCATCAATGCCAAGTGAAGCAAAGCAATTTAACAATAAATGATTGAAATCTCACCAGGATGGAAACATTTCCTACAACGTCTGTAATATCAGGATTTCCGGATATGTTCACTTTCACAGTCGGTACTTTTGGCAGCTCGAGAACAGAGATGTTGAATCGTTTATGGGCAACACCAGCCTTGTTCTTGGCGGTGCAATAATACACTCCCTCCGAATTTCTTGTTACATTGAATGCCTTCAGTATCCTCCCGTCACCGATGACACTCCAGTCTGGGGCATGTCTAAATAAAAACATTAAATAGAGATTTATTAAACAAAGGTTTTAAATTAAAGAACACCTTCATCTTTCTCTTCTTCTTTAGACTTAATCTCTTCATAGAGTCCCCACGAGGCGAGATACTCGCTCATGTTAGAGAGGGTTCAGAAAAGATTTCTGAGATATCTCTACATGAGGGAGTTTGATAGCTATCCGTGGCCTTATCCCACTGCATTCCTCTTGGACATCCTGGGGACCAATAGTTTGCAGATAAGAAGAGATGGGTGCACACTTACCCATTTCTTCAGACTTATCAGGGGATTCTTTGAAAACTCCGTTATCTTGGAGGCTATCCATCTTTATGTTCCAGATGGTTATCTTCGACAGCGTCAGCACAGACTGTTTTATCTCCCATCATGCAAAACCAACCTGCCTCTGGTGATGCTGGTGGGGAGAGCAATCAAACTGCTGAACATGATCGCTTCGGAGATCGACTCAGAAGACAAATAAATACTCTTGACTTTGGAGAGTATCTTGTATTCCTAATGTTGAACCATCTCTCATGCGTTCATGGTATTATATATTTATTATGTTTTACCTGTTCTCAATAGGCCTTAAACTATAATTGTTGTTTGTAATATCTTTTGAGAAAATAAACTATTTTATTTTGATTTGATTTGATTTGATTCACTGTTGAAAATAGGCCTTTTCCAAACGTCTCCACTCCTTACTGTTGCTCTTCCATCTCAACCACTGTCTACCAGCTATTGAGGCTATATCTTCGGCCCATCTCTTCTGTGGCCTTCTGAAACCTCTTTTGTTTTCCCATGGTCTCCATTTAATAAAACTGAGTTCTCCAAATTGTTGCTCCTCCTGTGAGGTAGACTCCCAGCTGTCCTTCCATCTTTTAGGAGATCTTCCACGAGGACGAGTCCCGTGAGGCTGATTATGTAATGCAATATAGGGGAGTCTGGTGGTGTCCATTCTTTGAACATGACCATACCAGTGCCTTTTCTCGCTGTCTGCTCCATCTTATAATATCCTCAACCTCACATATCTCTCTTATTCTGGTGGTCCTCACGCGATCTCTCAGAGTCTTGCCTGTCCTCAATGTCTTCATTTCGGAAGTCCTCAAAACTTGTTTGGTCCTTTCTGTGTCTGCCCTTGCTTCCTGTTTATTTATTTATTTTTACTTGTATTATACAAAAATGAGACATAACAAACGAAAAACATTTAGGCGACTCATTTGAACACAAAACGTTAAACAAAAATACAAAATCGATATGAAACAAAGAGATAACATACGAGTATCTCAGAAGGATCCCAAATATGTCGACGTCAGTGAAGCAGTATTCTTTCCAGAATTTGTAATATATTTTTTATGAACACTGCCTCACATTCACTAAAAATGTCCAAATCCGAGACAGTTAAATTCAATACTCTTCCTACTGGCCTCACCAAAGGCAGGTTGGTTCTGCTTGATGGAGCAAAGAACAATTGATATCGGCGCTGTCTCAGGTGACTATCAGGAACAAAAATACCTGTTTATTCCAGAACATAGGGGTTCTCAATAGAGCCCCGAATCAGCTTGAAAAAATAGCTAACCATCATGCCGTTTCTCCGGAGGGGTAGGCAGAGAGACTATCCTGACATAACTCTCGCGCCTCTTCTACATTCACACATCGTGACATGCACGCCCGTCGATAGTTCCTACTTCGAACATGGCCGCCTTTCAGTAATTGATTAATTTGGTCATGCCATGTCTTCCTTGGCCTTCCTCGACTTCTTTTTCCATTCACACTACTTGTATATATATTTTTAACCATTCTTCCCTCATCCATTCGTTCCATATGTCCAAACCTTCTTAGGGACCCTTTCATGATTTTATTTATCACGCATTCATCCGCTTTACATTCCTTTCTTACTTCATCATTAGATATTCTATCATACATTGTTTTCCCGCACATCTCTCATTTCTACGTCATTTATCCTACTTTCATCCTTCTTCTGCCAACTCCAAGCTTCACTTCCTTATGTGTCATTGTAAATACTTCCCTGAGTTGTCTTTTTGAAAAATTGTTATCTGCTCTTGGTGTGTGTCCTGCCCATTACCAATTTAATGTCACTGTACAATCCGTGATGTCAAAATGGGTCACAAATTTAAACATCATTAAAAAAATATTGAATACGTTGCAAGAAGAAGTTGAAACAAATGAATATAATGATAAGATTTAAAATCAATTATTCTTACGTCACATTCCACTCGATTTCGGGCTTGGGGAACCCTGAAGCAAAACAGTCCAATCGGACTGCCTGTCCTAATCTCACTTCAGTAGTGACATTTGCTGGACCCTCAATCGCAGGAGGGGCTGGAGACAACAGAAAGATCATGTAAGAGGTTAGATAGGTGTGCAATAGAGTGATAGTCCTCTTTTTCACCTACCCACTTGGAAAATATGGGGGTAATAATTTTTTAAGAAACAATCTATTTTTTATTTTATATAACCTCACCTGACACTTCTACGATGAACTTTTTAGTGGTCTGACCATGAGGATTGGAAGCCACGCAAATGTGCTCTCCAGCGTGATGGGTTTTTATATAATTTCTTCTCAGTATCGGAGATATGTCACCAACCATTTCTAGATTTCGAAGCCATTGTACCTACATACAAAAAACACTTATTTAATAAAAGAAACTAATTATAGAGTGAGATCAGCGTATCGGAATAAACGGACACAGAAATTTCCTATTATTTATTTTTATTTTTGTATTTACTATGTTACCTTAAAAACCGGAAAATACCGATCAACGAAACGAAAAAGTCTATGAAGCCTGAAGTTCTGCCAGTTGGTACTTGTGGTCTTGAAACTGTTACATTGTCCAAACAAAGTGCAAGAAACTACGGGTGACCCAAAGAGCCATGGAAAGAGCCATATTAGGAATAAGCCTAACAGACAGAGTCAGAAACAATACGGTGAGAGAAAAAACAAAGGTCACCGACATCATCCACCGTGAAAAAACGTGGATAACCAAACGGCAATAGGCTGGTTGCATAGCCAGAAGTTTAGACGAAAAATGGATAAAAAGACTGGTGACTTAGAGACCATGGACCACAAAGAGAAGTGCAGGTTGACCGCAACTATGACCTGAACTGACATGTCAACATAACCTTGGTGTAGTCTGCAAGAGACAGAGTAGAGTGGAAGCAAATGGAGAAAAAACCAAAAGGACATCTCCAGACTCCAAAGACAACAAAATAAAATAATAAAATTAGCATATAACATTGACTACCTTACCCCAACCATACAAGTTTACAGACAAACAAAACAAATGGACATATCAGACCTGACCAAATATGAGACCTTAAAAATTGTACACAGAGTGACCATGGAAAAGACAACAGTCAGCAGCTACAAATTAACTAAAAATTCAGACATACACAGACACTGGACCAGGAACTCTGACAAATATCACTTACCTAATGCACGAACTAAGACAGGACAATCAATGATATTGAACAATGGACTGAAACTTTACAATGAACTACCAAAAGACACAAGGAATCTCACTACAACTCAATATAAAAAATATCTGAAACAATACATAATTAATAGTAAGATCTAAAAATGTAACCATATAACCCAATTGTTTTTTTTTTTAAATAAATAAAAAATAAAAAAAAATAAGTCTAAAGCAAGTTGAAGAAGAAGATTCTTACGTCAGCAGCGGGATTGGCATCAACGTGGCAGGTAAGCTTCATGGGCTCCCCCTCGAGGAAGTGGAGCCGCTCTGGTTCAGGTGTGCCCCCCGGGAAGGTGGGCGGCCAGTGTACCACCAGCTTGAACCTGGCTGACACACGCCCGCCCCTGTTGGATGCCAAGCAACTATACTCAGACGCATCCTGGCGGGAGACATTTAGCAGCTTCATCTCTGTCTTGTTCATGTTGCCATCTATCAGATCGGAGTTCTAAAAAACAGAAATATCACAATTTTTACTGTTTTTTTTTTTTAATTACTTACACCAAAGATTTAAATCAATGGTTTAGGTTGCCCCAATAATGGAAAAATTAAGAGAATCTCGACTCCGGTGGTACGGTCATGTGATGCGAAGAGACAGCCAACACATTCTCCAAAATCCCCTCAGCATTCCCATAAAACCAAGAAGAAGAGGTCCCCCAATGGCAACATGGTGGGTCAACATGGAAAATGAGCTCCAACACAAGAACCTGACAGTGGAGATGAGTCAGGATAGAAAATTTTGGCGGTTTCGTACAAGGAAGGCCGAACCCAGATAATGGGAAATGGCAAAGAGAAAGAAGAGACATTATCTATACTTTTTTTTTTTTTCCTAGGTGGATCTGGGGGGGTGATGTTTGGGAGAGGTTCTAGTGGGAAAGGGGGAAGTGACTGTGAGGTGTGGCCCATGGTGTATCTCTGAAAGAGTATGTATTTTGCATGCTTGTGACGGTAGTGAGTGTCGGAGGTGTAGTTAGAGGTTTCTTGTATAGAGGGGTTTGGGTGTATGGCGACCCCCTGAAAGAAACGTTTGGCCAGTATGTGGATGTGTTTGTCTAGAGTAGGAAGACCCGCCTCTATGTGGAGTTGTGTAATCCTGGTCCAAAAGGGAGCACCCAGCGCAAGCCGGATGACCTTGTTTTGCAGGATTTAAAGTTTACATATGTGACTCTAAGCTGCGTGACCCCAGATGGGGGCTGCGTAGGTGATTTTGGGTCTAAATATAGATTTATAAATCATCACTTATCATTCTTAATTCAAATTTTAGTGTCCTGATTTAATATGAGTTTATACATACATCATTGGGCAACAGAGGATATCTATTTAATTATTTATACATGATACACAAATGAGACATTACAAACGAAAAACATTTAGTTTCGCGACTCATTTGGACACAAAACGGTGTTACAAAGATAAGATAAAACAACATGAGACCAAAAAATCATACATATCAGAAGGAATCCAAATATGTCGACGTCAGCGAGGCAGTACTCTTTCCAGAATTTGTAATATTTTTTTTATGAATACTGCCTCACTGACACTGAAAATGTCCAAATCCGAGATGATTAGATTCAGCATCCGAATTGCTCTTCCTACTGGCATCACCAAAGGCAGGTTGGTTCTGCGTGACGGAGCAAA
Source organism: Lepidostoma basale (assembly GCA_022606425.2). Classification (NCBI taxonomy): domain Eukaryota; kingdom Metazoa; phylum Arthropoda; class Insecta; order Trichoptera; family Lepidostomatidae; genus Lepidostoma; species Lepidostoma basale. The sequence continues at coordinate 436,075 of JAHDVF020001314.1, forward strand.
GAACAATTGATCTACTCACCTTATACCATTGTATTTTGGGGACGACTACAGAATATTTCAGGGGACATTCCAGATTGACCACGGATCCCTCAATAGCCGTAATGGTCCTGTTGTGCTCTTCAGACTCAATCAGAGAAGGGGGAGCTGTAAAATATACAAAAACATTATTAAGTGTTATTGGACGCAATGAGTATTTTATTGAAAACAATACATAGCACAGCAATGTCTTGACTTTTGAGCAGAGAAATGAAAGATTAAATAACTGTTCAAACAACCCTGTTTAAATTAATATTTTTATGTTTCTGGACGTTTCTGGACGAAGTTTCTAGGCCCATGATTGTATTTTACTTACCAATAACTTGAATGTGATAGTCTATCTCAATAGATCCCCTGGTGTTAGCCGCTTGGCATGTATACTTCCCGCTCATGTCTTCGGTCACCAGCCTCAAGGAAAGTGTTCCATCTTCGTGGACCTTCATGTGCAAATCTGCAATCAATGAACAAATCAAACATAAATAACAAATAATTTACTGATTTGAATTTGGTCAGGTTGTTAAGTAGTCTAAAATAATAGTATTAAAGTAAATTCGTAAAGTAATTAAACATGGCAACCCACAACATGATTCTAATGTAGGCTAAAACCCATGACACACATCAATGACTCAAAGAGATATTGTCAAGGGATGTGGTGTAAGTTTAGGAGCTGTCAACAAGATTTTGCAGTAGAAAAGGGACACTGGGATGATTGAAGTGAACAGAAAAGCGAAATGTGGAAGGAAAAGAAAGACAACAGCAAGGGACGAAGCTTTTTTAATTAGAGAAAGTAAATTAAACCCTAGGAAAACCAGCCAAGACCTTCAGCAAGACCTAAACTAACTAACTAACTTACCAAATGGAACGCCACATTGTTCTGTCCTGACATACTTCTCTCGCTTCCTCTACATTCATACATCTTGTCATGCACGTACATCCATTTCTCCGACTCCTCACGTGACCGACATTCAATATTTGATTGATTTGATCGTGCCACGTTTTCCTCGGCCTTCCTCTATTTCTAGCTCCGTTCACGCCGTTTACATATACCATCTTTACCATTCTGTCTTCACTCATTCTTTCCATATGTCCAAACCATCTTAATGACCCTTTCCTTATTTTGTTCATAACACTTTCATTCGCACTACATTCACTTCTTATACTTGCATTTGTCACTCTATCATATACAGATTTGCCACACATTCGTCTTAGAGATCTCATTTCTACTGCATTTATTCTACTTTCATCCTTCTTTTGCCAGTTCCATGCTTCACTTCTATACATAAGGGTCGGCACAAGAACACCATTGTGCACTGCTATCTTAGCTTTTTTGGATAGGCTTTTGTTTGCGATGACAACTTTAAGTGCACCATTTATTCTGTTGCCTGCCCCAACCCTTCTTTCAATATCCTTCTCCACCCTCCCATCCTTTGTAAACATACTTCCTAAATAAACAAATTCATCCACTTGTTCCAGATTTTCACCGTTTACACTAATGTTGGAGACTGTCATGCTTCCTTCTTTTTCGAAAATCATTACCTTGGACTTATTCACATTCATCATCAAATCGTATGGCTTACATACCTCATACATACTAAACACCAGGGCTTGCAGCAAGACCTAAGTCTAGTATTATTATTATTATTGTTCATGACTCTACCGTACGAAAACGACTTATTGAAGGGGGAAGAAAAACAATCAGACCTCATAAAAAACAGTAATTGACTGCTGCCATGATTAACAAACGATATGATTGGGCAAAAAAATATGCGAGCTGGACTGTTGAAGATTGGAGAAAATTGTTGTTCTCAGATGAGAGTCATTTTTTTAGTACAAGGACAGCGATCTCGTTTCGTTAGAAAAAATTACAATGAAAAGATTACGACAGCTCATATTGATCAAACAGTTAAACATCCGTTAAAGAAGATGTTTTGGGGCTGCTTTTCTTATAAAGGTACCGGATGCCTTGTGCCAATCGAAGGGATGATGAACTTGCAAAAATACAGAGAATTGCTAGAACAGAGATTGAAAGCTGAACTAAGAAAAGTTGATGCCAACGCTCAAGGAGTATTTCAACAAGATTCTGCTCCATGACAAGTGTCCAAGATCATGATGAAATATTTCGTGGACCAAAAGATATCATGCCTTGAATGGCCAGGAAACGCACCAGACCTTAATCCTATTGAAAATTTGTGGGCTATTGTGAAAGATAGCTTTCGAAAAACAGATTCCACAACAAAAACAAAACTGACTGAGGCTGTAATCCATACATGGTTTCGAGACCAGCAAATATCAGAAAACTGTAAAAAAAACTTGTTGATACTATGCCAAAAAGTGTTGAAGAAGTTATAAAAGTCAAGGGAGGACACATTTTCTATTAAAACAACTTAAATTGTATTAATTTCTCTGTTTTCTTGTTCTATAACTAATAAATATTGTTTTTTTCAAATTAACACTTGTGTACACATTAATTCGAATTATACTGTATTTACCATTTAGAACTATTTTATTACTGGACTATTTACCATTCAGAACTATTTTATTACTGGACCATTCAGAACTATTTTATTACTGGACTATTTACCATTATGAACTATTTGAATACTTGACTATTTAACATTCAGAACTATTTTATTACTGGACAATTTACCATTTAGAACTATTTTATCACTGAACTATTTACCATTTAGAACTATTTTATTATTGGACTATTTACTATTTAGAACTATGTTATTACTGGACTATTTACCATTCAGAATGTATTTCCCATCCTTCAACCAGGTGATGTATGGGACCGGGTTGCCACTGGCCCGGCAGGGAATATTAAACTCTTCTTCGCCTGCCAGCAGTTCTACGTTGACGGGTAACTCGCTAGGAAGAAAGTTGGGAGCCTCTGAAACAGCATATTTTTTAACATAATTAAAATATTAATATTGTAAATTGAAATTTGAATTGTTTGTAAGATACATGAAGGTTTAAAACATATTTACCATTGAGTACAACATAGAAAATCTTCTCAGAAAATCCTGCGTGATTTTCAGCCTCGCAAATAAACGTTCCCGAGTTGTTTCTTGTCACCTTTGTGATGTTGAGACGGCCAGAATCATTTAATCTAGAAAAAATAAATAAAATAAGCACTAAAAGCATTATGTTATATAAGTGAAACTTTATGTTTTTGAACCAGCAAAGTCTAATGTCTTTTGAACTATTGATTCTCATGACATGTGATAGGTAGCTATCGCCATTTTTATTGTCATCATCAGATTACTCCTTTCTCCTTAAATGCTTTGTCTACATTTAATCTCCTAAACTCCCATTCCCAATCAAATGCAAATTAATCATTTATTGGTTTTAATGGTTTGGACACATGGAAAGAATGAGTGAAGACAGAATGGTAAAGAAGGTATATGTAAACGGCGTGAACGGAGCTAGAAATAGAGGAAGGCCGAGGAAAATGTGGCACGATCAAATCAATCAAATATTGAATGTCGGTCACGTGAGGAGTCGGAAAAATCGACGTGCGTGCATGACAAGATATATGAATGTAGAGGAAGCGAGAGACGTATGTCAGGACAGAACAGCGTGGCGTTCCATTCTTTCTGCCTACCCCTCCGGGGAGACGGCGTGATGGTAAGTTAGTTAGTTAGTTATATAAATTATGTATTTTCAAATTTATGTTTTTTTCTAAATTATAATTTTTTATATTATCATCATATATTATTATTATTTAATATTATTTATTAGTTCTTACTGATAAAAAAAAAGAATTATTAGTACTTATAAAAAATAACTCAAGTTAATTTTTAAATTTGAATTATTGTATCAAATTTCTTTCTTTGTTTAGTTTTTATTATATTTTTACACCTGAAGACGGAGGTATCCTCCGAAACATGTCGTGTTTTTTAATAATTTGTGGATTAAACAAAGTTATTTTCAATTTCCTAAGTACATTTTTATTGTAATGTGAATTCTGCAAGATCAAAGACAGTGTGATTTTTTTTACACGCTGTCATTGCCGGTAATCGAACCCGGGATCTTCGCTGTGGCAGTCATAGCTATTGCCACTCTGCAACGAAGACTGCCCTATTAATATAATTGGAAAATCCTGGTGTCTAGTATTATTATTATTATTATTTTGTTGAATCGCTCTTTACATCATGACAGCATGAGCCAAATCGATGTAAAGGGTATTATAGCTATCATTGTGATTCTCGTGACACATGATAGGTAGCTAGTCTATCGCTATTTTATTGTCACGTAAATTCTGCCAGACCAAAGACAGTGTGACGCTGCCCTCGCCGGGAATCGAACCCGGAACCTTCGGGGTGGCAGTCAATACAGTTACCACTCTGTCAGGAAGGTCATCATATAGTATATATACATTTTTTATAAATATCTTCAGTTTATATCGTTTCCTGATGATGAAGGTCTTCAAAACATGTCGAGAAAAATAAACTCAAAAGCGGAAAAGCGTGTTTTGATTCATAAAAAAATCGTTTAAAAAAAGGCTAACTTCAAGGATTTGAATTAAGAAGGGTCATTAAAATGGTTTGGATTCATGGAAGAATGATAAAGAAATCATATGTTAACTATGTAAACGAAACAAGGAGAAGAGGAAAACTGAAGAAAATATGACAAAATCAAATCAATTAAATATTAAATATCAGCCACCTGAGAGGTAAAAGGAATCGACATGCGAGTATGAAAAGATGTAAAAATGTTGAGGAAGAGAGAGAAGTTCTCTTTTGTCAGGAAATAACATTGTGGATGTCTGCTCTTTCTGTTACCGCTTTAGAAAGATGGTGCGATGGTTAGTTAATTGGAAAATCACAAACAAAAACCTATCCAAAAAACTAGAATGGCAGTGCACAATGGTGTTCTTGTACCGACCCTTATGTATGGAAGCGAAGCATGGAACTGGCAAAAGAAGGATGAAATTAGAATAAATGCAGTAGAAATGAGATCTCTTAGACGAATGTGTGGATTCTATGTGTATGATAAAGTGTTGAATGAAAATATAAGAAGTGAATGCGGTGCGAATGATGGTGTTATGAACAAAATAATGAAAGGATCATTAAGATGGTTTGGACACATGGAAGGAATGAATGAAGAAAGAATGATTAAAAAATTATATGTTTACGATGTAAATGGAACTAGAAATAGAGGAAGATCGAGGAAAACATGGCACGATCAAACAAATCAAATATTCAATGTCGGCCACGTGAAATCGACAATCAGAGAAATTGACATGCGTGTATGATACGATGTATGAATGTTGAGGAAGCGAGAGAAGTATGTCAGGAAAGAAAAGTGTGGCAGTCCATTCTTTCTGCCTAGCCCTTCAGAGAGACGGCGTGATGGTTAGTTAGTTAGTTAGAAAATTTCCTCACACAATGTCATTAGATTCATTGCTCAATTGCTGTCTATTTTTTGTCCAAATGATACTTGGTTCCGGGAAACCGATCGCATTGCAGTCCAAGACAAGGAACGACCCTTCAGTGGCCTTGATCACCTCATTTCCGGATGGGTAGATATACGGGGGAACTGCAAAAGAAGACATGATCAAATTAAGTGTGTCAAAAAAACAATTGAAATATGTATTTTGTTTTAAGAATTGAAAAAAGGCGCCATTTGAATAAAGAATCATACCAAAGACTAACACAAGGTATTCCTGACTAGAGTTTCCCGCTTTGTTGATGGCTTCACACTGATATACCCCGGAGTCTGTCAGATTTGCAACGAATCTGGAAAAAAAAACATATTTTCAACATATTGCCACTATCAATAAAATAAATTTTTTTGTATGTTGAAGCAAGGGCAGACACAACAAGTTTTTAGGACTTCTGAGATTAAGACACTGAGGTAGATAGCAAGCAAGACCAAGAGATCACTTGAGGAACACCAGAATGAGAGATATGTGAGGCTAAGGATATTATAAGATGGAATAGACAGAGAAAGAGGGACTAATATGGTCATGTCAAAAGAATGGACACCACCAGAATCCCCCTATTGCATTGCATAATCAGCCTCACGGGACTTGTCCTCGTGGAAGACCTAAAATACAAAGTCCTATACAACGCGTTGGTTTGGAGCAGATTGTGATATGGAGTCCTCACAAGACGAGATATTCCGTTATACTGGAGAGGGTTCAGAAAATATTTCTGAGATATCTCTACATGAAGGAGTATGGTAGTTATCCGTGGCTCTATCCCACGGCATTTCTTTTGAGAATTCTTGGAACCAATTCTTTACAGCTTCCAAGAGATGGGCATCTCATTACCCATTTCTTTAAATTAATCAGGGGATATTTTGAGAACTCGGCCGTGCTAAAGGGTGTTAGTCTTTTTGTCCCTGATAGATTTCTCCGACAGCGACAGCACAGATTGTTTTACCTACCGGCCACAAGAAACAATCTGCCTCTGGTGACTCCGGTGGGAAGAGCAATTAGTCTGCTGAACGCAGTCTCCTCGGAGATGGACATCTTTCATATTAGTGAAGGTACATTCAGGAGACAAATACTCTTGACTTTAGAAAGTATCTTGTCTTCTTAATGTTGAACCATCTCTAATGCGTTCCTGGTATTATGTTGTATTTTTATAATATTTTATCTGTACTCAATTTGTTAAACATTTTGCTGTTTGTAATGTCTTTTGAGTTGAATAAACTGATTTGATTTGATTTAATTTGATAGATTGACAGCTGGGAATTCACCTTACAGCAGGAGCATATCTCTAGTGAATATTATCACATAGGTCCACAGCAAGGAAGAGGAAGAAAAAGAAGAAGCTATTTTTGAAAATCATTTAAAAACAAAAAATTTGACAACCTTCAAAAGTAGACATTGTGCCACAAACATAGTTTTAATTTAAGTTTTTCAACTGTCTGGACATGAATCTAATCTGCTTTACAATGGTTACAGAGAAAGATTTGACTAAACCAACATTTGTGTACAGTTTTCAGCTTGACTTCAATTTACCTCAAGGTGTTATCTGCATCCAGTTGCATTCGATCTGATGGCACGATAAGTTCTTCATTGAACAGCCACTTGATTTGGGGGGCAGGCACCGCGTAAACAGAACACGGCAACACTACTAATTGCCCTTCTATGGTTTGCAACACTGGGTCAGACCGCTCATTCAAGATGGCTGGTTTAACTGTAAAATAACATAATGGCAATCTTCAAACATTGTTGCTTCTGGTATTTATTGGTACAAGAACACAGAACACCTTCTTGTAGCGACCCTTATGTATGGAATCAAAGCATGGAACTGGCAAAATATGGATGAAAGTAGAAAAAATGCTGTAGAAATGAGATCATGCACGAATACATGGTTAATCTGTATATGAAAGAGTTATGAACAAAATAATGAAAAGAACATTAAGATGGTTAGGACACATGGAAGAAAGGGTGGTGGTCTAGGGGATAGAACGCTTGGCTCCTGATCCAGGGGACATGGGTTCAAGCCTGGACACGACCAGATTCCTTCTTCATAATAATGAGCTATTTTCTGCTCACATTGAAGATTGTACGTAAAAATTCTAATATCATTGATATAAATCCTTGATGTTAGTATTTTTAAAAAAAAAATTAATGAAGAAAACATAGTTAAAAAATATATGTTAACGGAAAATAGAGGAAGACCGAGGAAAACGTTGTGTAGTGGCCGTCCTCTCGTAGGCCTTAGTTACTCCCGAACACCAATCAATAAACTAACCTCCGACAGTAAACGACGTCTTTCGTCTTTAACTCCGACGTCTTTCATTGACTCACATAGGAGCACACCGACTAAGCATCTTATAGTGGCATGATCAAATAAATCAAATACTGAATGTCAGCCATGTGAGGAGTCGGAGAAATCAACGTGCGTGCGCAACACAGTGTATGAATGTCAAGAAAGAACAGTTTGACGGTTCATTCTTTCTGCCTACTCCTTTAGAGAGACGACATGATGGTTAGTTAATTAGTTTAATGAATGTTAGAAATTTGTTAAAATTCTTCAGTTGAATTACTGACCTACAACATTTACAGTGTAGTTCTTTTGAGCTGAGCCGATAGGATTCGTAACGAGGCAAGAATACGTTCCACCGTCGGTTTCTTTTACTTCGGAAAACATCATATTGCCCAGCTCGTTCATGGATCTGAAACATTGTTATAACTTCTTCTATATTCACTTCTTTCATATTTTTTATATTTTCATCTGTGTGACAACAATTTAATTTTACATACAAATCTGTGTGGCATGGTAATATGGTCTGTTCTACTATATGGCTGCGAAACCTGGACTCTGAAAGTGAATGTAATGAACCGGTTGGAAGCGTTCGAGATGTGGATATATACTGTAGACAGATAGGTCAGTAATGCAGACGTACTGCAGAGAGCCAGAGTCAATAGAGAGCTGTTGTCAAGTGTGAAAATTAGAAAGGTCTCATATTTGGGTCATGTGCTAAGGGGAGAAAAATACCACCTCCTTCGACTGATATTAATGGATAAAGTGGAGGGACGTCGGGGAGTTGGTAGAAGGCAAATGTCCTGGCTGCAGAACATCAAAGAGTGAACAGGAATAACAAGAGTTCAGAACCTGTTCCAAGTGGCGCAGGATAGAGATGCGTTTGCTGTAGTGATCACAACGTTGGGGGAACCTGACACGGCACCGAAAGAAGAAGATACAAATCAAATTAAATTAAATTACAAACATGTTTTAAGACGCACAAGCCTTTAATTTTTTTTAAGTAATTTAAAAATGTTTTTAAAAATTTACGATCAAAACTGACCACATTCATGATAAAATTTGTTTTGTATATATTATATTTTTAATTACACTGATGAAGGTCACCCGTGTCCTGAAACATGTTTGTAATTTTATTTTATTTTATTTGTAAAACAAACTAACTAACTAACCATCACACCGTCTTCCGAAGGGGTAGGCAGAAAGAATGGACTGCCACACTTCTCATACTTCCTCAACATTCATACATCATGTCATGCACATATGTCGATTTCTCGGACTCCTCATGTGGCAGACATTTAATTTTTTATTGATTTGATAGTACCATGTTTTCATCGGTCTCCCTCTATTTCTTGTTCCATTTACATAGTTAACATATACTTTTTTTCCATTCTTTATTCGCTCATTCTTTCCATGCGTCCAAACCATCTTAATGATCCTTTCATTATTTTGTTCATAACACTTTCATTCGCACCGCATTCACTTCTTATATTTTCATTCGACACTATATCATACACAGATTTTTCATAGATCTCATTTCTACTGCATTTATTCTACTTTTATACTTATTCTATGCTTCGCTTTCATAAATAAGGGTTGGTACAAGAACACCATTGTGCATTGCCATTTTAGCATTTTTGGATAGGCAATGACAACTTTAAGTGCACCATTCACTTTGTTGCCTGCCCCAACCCTTCATTCAATATAAGAGATCTCAATTTTATAATATCGTAAAAGGATATAAAACGCGTATATACACAATATTTGTAAAGACCACAGGGATTCCATCCTTGGACCAGGTGACAAAGGGCTTGGGTTTCCCCTCAGTCTCGCAGTTCAGAGTCAGCTCTGCTCCGGCCACTGCTTCAATTGGCTCTTCGTATGCCGAATCTCCATCGATGACATCATCGTACTCGTCTTCAACTGCATTGTGATGCTGGTATCTGACAAACTTTGGCGGACCTAAAGAGGAAAATTTTATATCTTTATATCCGATTAAGTTTCAAACACCAATTTAATAAATTAACTAACTAACTAACTAACTAACTAACCATCACGCCATTTCCCCGGAGGGGTAGGCAGAGAAGATGGATCGCCACAATGGCCTGTCCTGGCATACCTCTCGGGTTCCTCTAAATTCATACATCGTACCATGCACGCACGTCGATTATTCCGACTTCGAATGTGGCCGCCTTTTAGTAATTGATTAATTTGGTCATGCCATGTTTTCCTCGGTCATCCTCGGCTTCTTTTCCCACTCACGCTGCTTGTGTACAACTTTTTAACCATTCTACTCTCATCCATTTGTTCCAAATGTCCAAACTAAAACGATACAGACGACCTTTGTGACCAAGTGGTTAATGCTTTGACTGCCACCCCGAAGGTCCTAGATTTGATTCCCGGCAATGGTAGTGTGATTGTCACACTGTATTTAATCTGGTGCAAAATTAACGTGACAATAAAACAGCGATAGATTAGCTACCTATCACATGTAACGAAAATCAGTATGATAGCTTTACCCTTTACATCGATTTGGCTTGTGCTGTAATAATGTAAAAAGCAATTCAATAAAATAATAATAATAATCTCCCAGTGCTGAAGGTGTAAAACCTTCATGAGTTCATTTTCTCGACATGTTTCACAAAGAGAACAATCATTCTCCCGATGATGAAGGTAAAATACCTTCAAAACATATTGAAAAAAATAATTCAAAAGTGGAAAAAAGGTGTATTAATATTATAATTCATTACTAAATACCTACCCAGAAAATACATATATATATACTGACCCGGCGACGCTTCGCTATTGCTAAATTCGAATATATAAATAAACCCAATATATTCAAGCAATTATGGACTGAAAAATTGGATATTATTGAGATTTATATTCGCTTGTACTACGAAAATGATCAATTAATTTATTAATTTTGAATGTTAATTAGAGCTCGATTCGTAACAGAAGTATTACCAGAACAACCACCGGTGTAGAATTAATGCATATAGAAAATTTAAGCTCGTTCTGTTAAGTATTTAGAGAGTAAAAGGGACACACAATAACACACTTTCACTTTTATTTATATAGAAGATAATGGTTAGTTACCAAACATTTCAGAATAAAATTATGCTAGTAATAATATTCGTCAAAAATATCTTTTCACAATTTCTGCACACATGCTGATATAACAATAAAAGATTGAACTCACGTTGGACTTCTAAATAGAAGTCGTATTTATCTTCGCCCAAAATATTTTTACCGATGCATGAATAATTCCCTCCCTGTTCGTATAAAACGTGATTCATATCCATTTCGATCTTTACGTTGGATTCATGTTCCACCTCCGTAGAATCAGAGTCAGATAAGGAATCCATAAGATCCAATCCATTCTTCTGCCAGCGTAACGATGGAATCGGCTTCCCGTAAAGATAGCTGCGGACAAATCAACGCACGGTCAATTTATTTCTGATTTTAAAACCTATGAATTATTTGTAACGAGGAATACAACTTACCTACACTTAATATGAAAATTGTCACCCTCTTTGATCGTGACAGTCTTCGGTCCTTTGGAGACAACAGGCAGCTCTGAAATAATAATAGTTGATATAAAGTAACTAACTAACTAACTAACCATCACGTCTCCTGAAGGGGTAGGCAGAGTAATAATGACCGAGCCGTAGAGAGCTCCCTCCGCTTAGCCGAAGCTGTTATAGGCACAGCGGCGTCTTTCGTCAGCTTCACTCGTGCACTCCCTGAGCCCGTCCCCCGTCCATACGGGACTTATGTTAAAAAATAATTATAATAATAATATATGTATATTTGCAACCAAGGGGGACCCAGACCACATTTAAGCTACGCTACTCTCCTTCGATGTCCCGCCGTACACACATAGCAATACAACAGCAAAAGAAAATACACAATTGATATATAAATACTTATGTTATAGAAAGAATAAAAAAGAAATAATGCACATCAGGAGGCACAGGAAGGAAGAAAGAGATAAAATGCAGGCAGAGTAATCTATCTTGACACACCTCTCTAGCTTCCTCCACATTCATTAAGACAGTCATACACACATGTCAATTCTATCGACTTTTAATATGGCGGACCTTTAAAATTGGGTTCATTTGGTCATGCCATGTTTTCCTTTTAACTGATATAAACTAACTAACCAACCATCACACCATCTTCCCAAAGAAGTAGGAGAAAGAATGTACTGCTACACTGTTGTTTCTTGACATATTTCTTTCATTTCCTCAACATTCATACATCGTGTCATGCTCCAACTCCTCACGTGGCCTTTCAATATTATGATTTATTTGATCGTACCACATTTTCCTCAGTCTTTCTCTCTGTTTCTAGTTCTGTTTACTTTGTTAACATATACTTTGTTAACATATACTTTTTTAACCAATCTTTCTTCATTTATTCTTTCCAAGTGTCCAAACCATCTTAATGATCCTTTCATTATTTTCTTCATAACACTTTCTCTATCATACACAGAGTATCCACACTCATTTCTACTGCATTTATTCTACTTTCATACTTCTTTTGCCAGTTCCATGCTTGGCTTCCATACATAAGGGTCGGTACAAGAACACCACTGTGCACTGACATTTTAGCTTCTTATCATACACAGATTTTCCATACATTCGTCTAAGAGATCCCTAAACTGTCCCTCTGTCTCAAAACATATAAAGTAAATTAAACTCAAAAATGGATAGCTTTTTAATTTAATGAAAAATCACAAATATCCACGGTATTTTATCACTTTAAAAAGAAAATATCACTTTATGTATGTATTTTTTATATATTTCCATTCTTTGGAAGATATTGTGAACAAACTTATAAGCATAGACAATCAAATAAAAATACTCACCTAAACCGACCACATCAACATAGACATCTTCCCTAAGGGTACCATGTTCATTCTCAGCCACACACGAGTACTTCCCAGCATCCTTGATGTCCACTCGGTGAAAGAGCAGAGCACTGCCGTCCGTGGTGATCTCCGTGTTTGTCAGTTCTTTATCATCATCATACCAGATTATCTTTGGTACGGGAAATCCAATAATTTTACATGGAATAGAGATCGATTCATAGATGTTAACTGTTTTATCTGAAAAAAGGAATGAATCAACTAGAAAAATGTTTTTTATATGTGATATCATCAGAGTCGTTGGCAGCCCAAATTCTGTCTACCGGCCACAAATCAGTTAAAAAATAATTAATAACCAAAGGGACAATTAGAAGTGATATTGGGATGAACTTATAGTACAAACTTACTCTCCAATGGCTCTAAGAGTGTCGGTTTCTTCCAAATAGAGAGGATAACATCTTTCTTGGCTATTCCAAACTGGTTTTCTGCCTCGCATGTGTATTTACCGTTGTCAACTGGATTTGCTCGGTTGATAATCAATTGGCTGTCCTTTGTCTATAAACAATAATAGATTCAATGTTTCATTGAGTGCATTCATAAAAATAGTGTAAGCAATACCATATAATTTTTTTTACACAAAACTCCATAATTAATCTAGTACACATTGAAAAAAACAAAAAAAATAAACAAAGTAATAAGGTAATTTACCAATCCAACATATGACACAATGGTTTACATGTGGAGCGAGCGAATAGGAGACGAATATTAATATAAATGAAGTTTAAAGTCTATATAAAATGAAAAAGGAAAATATCTACAAAGACAAAGACCACAATATATAAAACACTGATTAGACCAGTCCTAACATATGCCTCGGAGACTTGGACACTCAATAAACGGGATGAAAACAAAATAAACTGCTCGGAAAGGAAGATCCTCCGCAGAATCTTCGGACCCATTAAGGATGGTCAGACGTGGAGAAGGGGATACAACACAGAGTTCTACGATCTATACCAGGACGTCAGCGTGGTCAAGTTTATAAAGATTAACAGACTGCGCTGGCTAGGGCTCTTGCATCGCATGGGAGATCTGGAGCTCCCCAAAAGAGTGTTGTATGACAATCCAGCAGAGCGAAAAAGCATCGGTAGGCCGAGACTGCGATGGCTGGATGGTGCCGTGGCAGATGTCGGGTCCTGGAGCAGCAAGACTGGAAGGTGGCAGCCAGAGACAGGACGGGATGGAGACATTTCTTGGAGGAGGCCAAGACCCACCAAGGGTTGTAGTGCCGGTGAACAAGAAGAAGAAGTCAAATCAAAAAGAGCAATGACTTGCTTTTTAAAAATGTTATGTCAGGATAGAGCAGTGTGGCGGTCCATTCTCTCCGCCTAACCCTCTGGGGAAACTGTATAATGGTTAGTTAGTTAGTTCAGTTTGTGTGTAGTGACTATAATAAACAAGAAGTGTACATGTACGAACAAGGAGAGGAACGACATCAGAAAATGGACTCTGGGATGGAATTTTGCAGGATTATAGTATCCTCTAAGAGTCGTCCACAGTCAAAGTAAGAAAGCGCAATAGCCAGTCAATTTCTAGAAAAAAGCCTTTAAAGTATTCACTTTTGCTTATATTATATATTAGAAAATTCGCCACTAGTATCAATAGCTAGGTGGCTGAACGGATAGCTAGCCTTTTGGCTTACCTCCGCTTCAAATCCTGCATCATCAGTTTATTTTATAAATTAATTATAGTTTGAACAGTAGATCATAAAACTTGTCCTCTATCAAATAGGTCAAACTTACATAGATTCTCTTAAATTCCACAGTTTCATCTGTTACCAGCTGCATGTCGGGGAGGAACCACTTGATGAAGGGGGCAGGAATGCCACTCGCAGCGCAGTCCAGGGTCGCAGTGCTGTCCAGTTCAAATGACACGTCTTCTGAATCCATTTCCATGAGGGGCGCCTCTACATATCGCGCTTCCACACTGTCATGGGCTGAAAACATGTGATAATATTAATATTTCTTGAGATTTCGAGATATCCGTATCTAGAGAAATCCTCTTTAACCGAAATTTTGAGGATTGTTGCAAACTCGATACGATACGGTGAGAGATAAAACAAAGGCCACTGACATCATCCACCGGGTGGCGACTCTAAAATGGCAATGGACAGGTCACGTAGCCAGAAGCTCAGATGAAAAATGAACAAGAAGACTGCCGACTTGGAGACCGTGGACGGCAAAGAGAAGTGCAGGGCGACCGCACCGCACCGGATGATCTGAACAGATACGTCGGAATAACCTGGATGTAGTCTGCACAAAACAGAGTGACATGGTAGCGAATGGAGGAGGCCTTTGTCCAGGAGTGGACGGGAATAGGCTGAGGAAGAAGAAGTTGCAAACTCTATATTAGGGTAGTTATGCAAACAGTTTCTGTGTTGTCCTGCAGTTGTGTCAATAGACTCTGAAGATGGAGTCTATAATGTTCTTAGGCAGTAGGTAAAACAATCTATGCTGTCGCTGTGGGAGATATCAGGGACAAAAAGACCAACATCCTCCAGCACAGCCGAGTTCTCAAAATATCCCCTGATTAATCTAAAGAAATGGGTTATGAGATGCCCATCTCTTAGAAGCTGCAGAGAGTGCGTGTACAATGTACAATGTACGTCCTGCATCTCTTAGAAGCTGCAGGACCACCCCAGCATTCCCAAAAGAAATACCATGAAATATGGAGCCATGGATAGCTACCATACTCCCTCATTTAGAGATACCTCAGAATTTTTTTCTGAACCCTCTCTATATCATAGAACTACTTTCGAGTCTGATCCAAACCAATGCATTGTATAGGACTCAGAGCACAGAAGGATCTCTGAAAAGTCTTCGGGTCCAAATGATGAAGCTCAACATCCTCAATTCTCTCGATATGTGCACGAAAAGTCAGACTACTCTCATAGATGATCCCGAGATCTCTCATCGTAGATACACGTGCTAGTTGCTGGTTGTTTATTGTTTATCTAACATAACACAATTAGAGACATTGAATTGCATTTGGTTAATAACATACCTATTTCCTGGTCTCTAAATGCGAAGCACTTATACACCCCTTCATGCTGCCTGCCTGGCTCCTTTGCGTCCATGAAGAGCTGCACCTCCCCGGTGGCCAGGGTCACGCGGGTCACGTCCCACTGGGGATCATCTGGATTGATGTCATCCTCGGAGGTGACCCATCGTCCGTCACCAGAGCCGCGAATGATACAGGAGAATCCCAAAGTCCCACCTCTCTCAAATTCCATGATCTTGGGATAGGCGTTCACTTTCAAAGCCGGCAAAATACTAATTATACTCTCGGCTTGCGATGTGCCCCCTAAAAAATAACCATTTTTATATATTCAAGAATTGTACATTTAACAGCCCTAGCTGCAGGTCATTTTACGAGAAGTATGCAAAAAAAATCACCTTTTTTATTAATTTAATTTAATTGTATATTTTTTATTATGAAACGTCATAGACTCGATCACACACTTTGCTTGTCCTTGTAAAACTATCATACTTGTGAAGACTTGTACTTAAGTATTGTTGGCACACACGCGTATCCCTAACGTCTTGTACATTTTAATAATGTGAGATACATGAAGACACTGAGGACGATAGCAGATAAGACACTGAGAGATCGCGTGAGGAACACCAGAATAAGAGAGATATGTGAGGTTGAGAGCAGATAGCGAAAAAGGGACTGGTACGGTCTTGTTCAATGAATGGACACCACCAGACTCCCCTATATTGCATTGCATAATCAACCTCATGGGACATGTCCTCGTGGAAGACCTCCTAAAAGATGGAAGAACAGCTGGGAGTCTACCTCACAGGAGGAGCAACACTCTGGAGAACAGACCACATAGGTCTACAATAAGGAAGAAGAAGAAGAAGAAGAATGAAATACATATAAGAGTTTTATTTTTAGAGTCAGTAGTAAAAACAAGGGGATCACAGTCATGTGACTTGTGATTGTCTTATTTTGCTCCATTCATAAATATATATTAATATCAATACCCTATAGACAGGGGACGGGTCTAGGAAGTGAAAGAGCAAAACTGACGAAACGACGCCGCTGCGTCCTATAACAGTTACACGCTCTGGGGGGCTTATAAATACAGTTTATTTTTCAATTAATGATTTGGCAAATATGTCATGTAAACATTACCTTTATTAGTAGCGATGCAGCTGTAAGTGCCCTCGGTATGCGGAGACAGATCAAACTTGTACAAATGTGCAGTGGACATGCCTCTAAACTCCTTCAGCAAAGGCCCAACGTCAGTTTTAGGTTCTGCTACAAATATAATGAATCAGAAAAAAACATTTTTGAATATTTTTAATAAACAAACGAGACATTTAGTGGGATTTCGTGGTTCTGTAATTAATCCAAACACTGTTTTTGTAAGTACTGAAGGAAGCTAGGGAAGTGCCGTACTGAAAATATAACACCTGGCGACCATGAAAGTGACACAAAATCGGCCAAACCTTCTACCACAGTGGCAAGAGAAAGAGGAGAGGTGAGACCTTCCCATAGAAGAAGAATACAAGAAAATAATTCTTGTTCTTCTCAGTGCTACATCCTGGTGTGGGATTTGGCCTCCTCTACGACGGTCTTCCACTGGCTTCTTTCCCTGGCCATTCCTTTCCATTCTCCAGGTCTTTCCAGTTTTCTCTAATTGTTGGCTCTTATGTTTTTGCCTAGGTCATTGTTCATTGGGGAAGGAAGTCGATACTGCCCCCTGGTGGGGCGTGGATTGCCAAATGGGCAATTTTTTAGATTATTTACTCTTATACTTTATTTTGTGCCCCTCCCTCTACTCTAACCTTGCTGACCCCCTCTACTTTTCTCCACTCCAGACCTCCACATTCCCTCTCCTCCCCTCAATACTGTGTCCCGCCTTCCCCCATGTGAATAGTTCTAAGTTTAAATATAGGTGGTAAGACCCTATTTTGTAAAACTGTTATAAGCAATATTACTTCTATATTTTTAAATATTATACATAGAAGTCATGTGGAAGTACGGGACACAGAAGGAAATACAACTAACTAACTAACCATTACGCCGTCTCCACGAAAGGGTAGACAGAAAGAATGGACTGTCACGCACCGATGCGGCACTCCATCCTTCTCTTTTCGCCCCGCGGGAGACGGAGTGTGATGGGTTGCGAACCTCATCAAGTAAATTAAATGTGGCCTGGCATCCCATTGTGTTTGCGTAAATTAAATGTATGTCCCGGATGGACGGGGACAGGCCTAGAAAGTGTACGAGCGAGGCTGACGAAAGGGTGCCGCTGCACCCTATAACAGCCTTGGGCATGTGGTGGGAACCCTTCTGTGTTCCTCTCTTCTTCTGTTCATTGGGGGGTCGAGTTCTGAGGTGATTGTGAAGAAGAAAAATACTGGACAACTATTTGTTCTTTTTTTATTCTATTTTGAAACTAATGAAAATATGTTTGAATGGAAAACTTTAATTTAACACTTAACTGTGTTTAAATTTGAAAGTTTATGTACTGTACCTTTGTTGCCATTTTTGCTCTGAAATAATATCTGCACATTTACTAATATTTGACTCTGGACAATACACTCTAGTTTTACAAGTTTCCCATTTAACGAGGATATATTCTTCGGAAACATCTCAACCTTTGGGAGATCGGCTGAAAAATAAGATATTATAAATTATCAGCTGTGAAAATAATATTGTGAAAGGGAAAACAATATCTAATAGGCTAAAACTCAGTAAGAGACATTTAATCATCACAAAATGTTATTACTTACCAGTAAGCACAACGTCGAGAGAAGCAGCAGCATGCCCGGCACTGTTAGAGGCCTTGCAGACATATTTTCCTTCCGTACCCTCGTCCAAGTTTGGAATAACATAGTCCACAGTTGCACTCTGACTGAATTAAAAACAATGATTTCATTAATAACATTAAAAATTCTAATTTTAATTGTATCTCAATAGAGACGAAGACGTAAACTGGAAACTGAACATGGATGATCAAGGTGTTTACAGGACTTATGACCTGTCATTGGTTGGGTTAAGCGCACGCTTTATGTAATTACAACATTCCCCATTCCACCTTTGTTATTTGGGATCATGCATGACAAATTTTTGGAAGATGTATACTCGTATATACTTCAAAATCCATATTTATCTTCACGTGGCAGTTTCAGTCAGCCATCTACGAGTATGTAGATTTGGTTGCACTAGTGAATTTTTTCAAGAATTAACCTTTCTACCTATATTGTATGGACACATGGAAAGAATGAATGATGAAAGAATGGTAAAAAATTATATGTTAACGACGTAAATGGAACTAGAAATAGAGGAAGACCGAGGAAAACGTGGCACGTTCAAATAAATCAAATATTGAATGTCGGCCATGTGAGGAGTCAGTCTCTCACAACAACATTCATACAGTGCATGACACGCAGTCCATTATTTCTGTCTACGCCTTCAGGAAGACGGCATGATAATTACTTAGTTAGTTAGTTGTACATTAAAAATTCTACCCTAACAGCAAAAAATGTCCATAAACTAAAAATCACACAACCATCTATGGAGAGGCAAACGCTTAACGTGAGTCTCCGAGACAAAATAAGAAATGAAGAAATAAGACGCCGAACCAAAGTTGCCGACATCATGGATCGAACAGCTAAATTAAAGTGACAATGGGCTGGACATATAGCAAGACAGGGCAATACCCGATGGACATCCATAATACTTCAGTGGAGGCCTTGAGCAAAGATAAGCCGGAGCGGGGATTTCCTGATATAATAACGCGTAAATTTTGACTATTGGTCAGATAATAAAGTTCAACTATATTATACGCATTTTTGGAATTTTAGAGAGTTGATTATAAAAAAATGGCAACTTCTAAAGTGCCAACAAAACTTGATTCCTTTTTCAAAGCAGGATTACCGAAAGCAAGCGCGTCAATATCAAACAGCAACGTCACTTCACAACGAGTGTCCGAAGACAATAAATAGAATTTTGTTTGTGTTTTGTATTGTGTATTTATATCTAAATACAGTGTACATATTTTCAAAAAAAAGTTTTTTGATTTATTTTAAAACTATCACCCCCTCCCCCC
Organism: Lepidostoma basale; assembly: GCA_022606425.2. Taxonomy (NCBI): domain Eukaryota; kingdom Metazoa; phylum Arthropoda; class Insecta; order Trichoptera; family Lepidostomatidae; genus Lepidostoma; species Lepidostoma basale. The sequence continues at coordinate 455,831 of JAHDVF020001314.1, forward strand.
AATTAGTCCGTTATATCGAGGTTTTACTGACTAACTAACTAACTAACTGAAGAATGGACTGCCACACCTTTCTTTCCTGACATATTTCTCTCGCTTCCTCAACATTCATACATCGTGTCATGCACGCGCGTCGATTTCTCTGACTCCTCACATGGCCGACATTCAATATTTGATTTATTTGATCGTGCCACGTTTTCCTCGGTCTACCTCTATTTCTGGTACCATTTACATCATTAACATATAATTTTTTTACCATTCTTTCTTCATTCATTCTTTCCATATGTCCAAACCATCTTAATGATCCGTTCATTATTTTGTTCATGACACCATCATTCGCACCGCATTCACTTCTTATATTTTCATTCGACACTCTATCATACACAGAATATCAACACATTCGTCTAAGAGATCTCATTTCTACTGCATTTATTCTACTTTCATCCTTCCTTTGCCAGTTCCATGCTTCGCTTCCATACATAAGGGTCGGTAGAAGAACACCATTGTGCACTATATCTTTTCAACCATTCTTCCCTCATCCATTCATTCCATATGTCCAAACCATCTTAGTGACCCTTTCATAATTTTATTTAGGACGCATTCATCTGTCATACTTGCCTTACATTTCAATGTCTCACTGCTAAAAATATATTATAACAGATTCCTGATTTACCATTAAGTATGAAGTATACATTAACTTCAATAGATGTCAGTAATAAAATCAATTGTCCAAATAGTTTAGTATGCAGTCCAAGCGCAGATTGCACGAATACAAGTAACAATAACACAATAATTTAAATATAGTACTACAAGTCCTGGTGAATGTATGTATGAGGTATGCATGCGAAATGATCTGATGATGAATGTTAATAAGTCCAAGGTAATGATTTTTGAAAAGGAAGAAACCATGACAGTCTGCAACATTAGCGAGAATGGTGAAAACTTGGAGCAAGTAGTTGAGTTTGTGTATTTAGGTAGTATGTTTACAAGAGATAGGAGAGTGGAGAGGGATATTGAAAGAAGGGTTGGGGCAGGCAACAAAGTGAATGGTGCACTTAAAATTGTCATCGCAAACAAAAACCTATCCAAAAAAGCTAGAATGGCAGTGCACAATGGTGTTCTTCTACCTACCCTTATGTATGGAAGCGAAGCATGGAACTGGCAAAGGAAGGATGAAAGTAGAATAAATGCAGTAGAAATGAGATCTCTTAGACGAATGTGTGGATATTCTGTGTATGATAGAGTGTCGAATGAAAATATAAGAAGTGAATGCGGTGCGAATGATGGTGTCATGATATAAAGATGTCATGATAAAATGATGGTGTCATGAATGATGGTGTCATGACAAAATAATGAAAGGATCATTAAGATGGTTTGGACATATGGAAAGAATGAATGAAGAAAGAATGGTAAAAAAATTATATGTTAATGATGTAAATGGTACCAGAAATAGAGGAAGACCGAGGAAAACGTGGCACCATCAAATAAATCAAATATTGAATGTCGGCCATGTGAGGAGTCAGAGAAATCGACGCGCGTGCATGACACGATGTATGAATGTTGAGGAAGCGAGAGAAATATGTCAGGAAAGAAAGGTGTGGCAGTCCATTCTTTCTGCCTACCCCTTCGGGGAGACGGCATGATGGTTAGTTAGTTAGTTAGTTAGTACTCACACATGTTCTTGCTTGCTCATAACTGGTACCCCATTTTTGAACCACCATATGACAACTGGTACCAAACTGTTGACACGGCATGACAGAGTTATGGGAGTGTTGATGTATCCTATTATCTGAAAAAACATTATTTTTTAGCATTTTTATTTTCTGTACAATCCTTAATGTGAGATGAAATAATAACTTATAGTTATGAAGACCTATGAATGCGAGACATGGACGTTAACTAAAGTAGCAATGCACAAAATCGAAGTTGCACAACGGGCCATGGAAAGATCCATGTTGGGTATCTCGCTTAGAGACCATATAACCAACGTGGAGATTAGAAGACGCACCAGGGTCACCGATGTAAAGATACGCATTGCGAGGATGAACTGGTTTGGGCTGGTCATGTGTGTCAACGGGATGATGGAAGATGGAGCGAGAGGGTTACTGAATGGAGGCCAAGGTTGGGCCGGAGAAGTGCCGGGAGACAGCCAACCAGGTGGAGCGATGATATTGTGCGGACGGTAGGAAGGGCCTGGAGAACACTGGCGAGAGAGACCGAGAGAGATGGCGTGAGAGTGAAGAGGCTTACGTCCAGCAGTGGACGAAGACAAGCTGACGAAGTTATGAAGAAGCGTTTACTATCCAGAAAAACAAAGACCACGTAACATAAAACGCTGATTAGACCAGTTTTAACATGTGCCTCGAAGACTTGGACACTCACTAAACGTGATGAAATAAATTTGAACTGCTTCGGAAGGAAGATTCTCGCTCACCCATCCTTATAATATTGAATAATATAAAATAAATGCAAGAAATGAACATGCAGAATGTTTGTACACAGGTCTTGCCCATGCGGCAGTCGCTACAGAAATGAACTCACGCGTCACTGAACACTATTCATTGCCGTGTGACAAGTGTTAAAAAAAATAATGTGAATTATCAAGATAAGGTATTTTACCTGTTTAGGGACATCCATTATCGGTATTTCTGAAACATTTATTAATTTAATTAAGTAATTAAGTTAATAATATTAATTACTGATAGTAAATTCGAATTTGGTGATACATATTCATATTCTTATCGTTTAAAAAATTACCTGGTTCCTGAGGATTTATTCCTGTAGAACTTATTCTTCTGAAAGTGTTTCCGGATTTATCAATTCCATTTATCTAGAAATAAAATATTAAATTATTATTTTTGCACTCAAATAATAATTGGGTTTTATTGGCTTTCATTCCTTATCCGCTCTAGCGAACATTTATGAAGCTAAGCATATCCCTATGTAATGGAACTAATTTTAATGTAACCTACCTACGTGTAACATAAATTAAATAAACACAAAAGTCCGGATCGTCCATGTCAACATGTGCAACATCGAAAAAACATTATGTGTGCATTATGTGCTAAATTTAAAAAACGGTGGATTCGTGGAACATAAATTAAATAGACAATATGTGGACCATTTAAAAAGAACATTTTGTGTTAAATTATTTTTATTTTGTTATTTTATTTCATATCATTGTATTTTATATTATTTGTTTTAGATTTATTTTTTGGGTGTTGGACGATCGAAGTGTGCGCGGGAGATGCCTATTGGTGGCGATGAGGTTCGCAACCCATCACACCGCGTCTCCCGCGGAGCGAAAAGAGAAGGGTGGAGTGCCGCATCAGTAAAAGTGTGACAGTCCATTCTTTCTGCCTACCCTTTCGGGGAGACGGCGTGATGGTTAGTTAGTTAGTTAGTTTAATTTTAAGGTAGTTTTTAAGTTGATGAGGTCCGCCACCCTCACGTCGCTTTTCCCGCGGGGGCGAACAGAGGAGAGTGGAGTGCCACATCGGTACTTGGAACATAAGAGGAGGTATGGAAGGGAAGTTAATTGAGATGTGTGATGAATTTGAGAACAAATGTTTGGATATTCTGTATGCAATTAAATGCATGGTTAAAGAGTATGGATCAAATCAAATCAAATCAGTTTATTTCATCAACAGACATTACAAAATTTATTTTTAAGGCATCTATCGAGAACAGGTAAAATAATATATTATGTATAGTATACTACCAGAAACGCATAAGAGATGGTTTAACATTAGGAAGACAGGATACTCTCCAGAATTAAGAGTATTTGCCTTCTGAACGTACTTTCACTAACATGAAAGACGTTGATCTCTCCAACATAACAGAATATCTCGCCTCGTGAGGACTCCATATCACAGAACCACATTCGAGTCTGCTCCGAACCAATGCGTTGTATAGGACTCTGAGCACATTGGGATCCCTGAAAACTCTCCAGATCCAGAGAGCATGGTGTAAAGTCGTCTTGTGTTCAGGGGTACCACAAGAAAAAAGAGGAGGTCAGGACTTGGGAAGCCGGAAGAATCGTTGTGCGTGTATGACTCGCTGTATGAATGTGGAGGAAGCTAGAGAGGTATGTCAGGATAGAGTAGTGTAGCGGTCCATCCTCTCTGCCTACCCCTGCGGGAAAACGGCGTGATGGTTTGTTGTTGTTTTGTACCATATCCCTCATGTGGACCATTTTGCGACAATTTTATACTTACAGCAATATAAAATAGAGTAGATGGTGGCTCGAAGGGAATTGAACCAAACAAATGTGGTTCACTTGGACCCGTATGTATTTTATCCAGAGGTATTTCGAACACAGTATCACCTTTTAGGTTTATTAATTCAGCGGAAGTGAGTTTGCTCAGTTCAATTTGCTTCTCCACTGATATCATGAGACTATTCAAGGTACCTGGAATATAAAAAAGAACATTTGGTAAGTTTTATCAAGTAATTCATTATGCGGTTATTGTATTAACCCTTAAATGGACCGAAGAAACATATTTCTAGCAAGGATCTTTTGTAATATTCAGGAGCTGAAGTTGCTGTATAGCTCTCTGGTGAGAAGTCGGTTGGAATTAAGTTCCATTATCTGGGCGCCGCATGAGATTTGATGTTCCCTGATGGTGGAGAGGATGCAGAAGAAATTTCTGCGATACCTTTATCTTAGGGAGTATGGATATTACCCATGGCTCTTTCCAACTGATTTCTTGCTAGAGATGCTGGGCTACCAGTCACTCGAGAGGAGACAAGACATTCAGTTGGGTGTTCACTTCTTTCGACTGATAGGCGGTTGTATACACAACTCAGAAATCCTGAGTGATGTAGGTCTGTTCGTCCCTGATTATTATCTTTGACAAAGGGGCCATGGAATGTCGTATATATATACGCTAAATCGTATCACCTCGGAATTTGACGTATTTTGTGATAGTCTGGCTCACCTGAGGGAAGCACTGTCCTTATTATAATTGTATATTCATTTTATTAATTTGTCATGTATCTTATGTGTCTCGCTCTTTTATTATTTTATTATGTTTCATTTATTATTGTGTATCTCCAACTTGTATCCTTAGTGTATTGGAAAATAATTCTGTAATGCTTAGGATATATATTTAAATAAATCGATTAAATTAAATCACCTGGTCTATATAGTCGTCATTGGGCGTAAAGTAAGCATACAAAATATATATTTACATTTCCGTTATAAAAATTAGAAACAGTACAAGACAACTCACCGCGTAAAGGTCTGTTATTGGTTTCTGAGAATTTTTCAGTCGGATGAACAAAGAACCCGTGATCGAAGTGCAGATCGGACAGGCCGGTAACTTTAATAGAATGTTCCTGAGGACTGGCAACCGTGAAAGACCAACTTCCCGGCTCGGGATCAATGATGTTCACTACCTGAAAACAAAACACAAATGGTTGAACCTTTAATAAGTGAAAGGGTAAACAAGAATATTTTTAATAGTGCACCAAAGCTGAAAAGAATTCATAATCTACATCAATCGTTTCCCGGAAGGGTAGGCAGAGAGAATGGACATTACTCTATCCTGACAAAACTCTCTAACTTTCTCAACATTCATACACGCAAGTCGATTCTTACGACATCTAAAATGGCCAACTTTAAAAAAAATATTTTTCTTTTCGTTATTTTTCCCATATTCTATTTTGCAATCTTCTTCTTCTTTTTGTCCTGTCACCTCCGTGGTGCATAGGGCCTCAAGGAACCTTCATAGGGCCTGATGCCTAACATCATCCCAAGTAAGGCCTGCTGCTTTAACCTCGTCCTACAGGGCTCTTCTCCAGGTGGCTCTAGGTCTGCCTTGCTTCCTCTTTCCCCCCATAGGGAACCAGTCTAGTGCGCCCTGAGCGATGCAGACTGGGTTCCGTCTCAGAGTGTGACCGATCCACTGCCATTTGCGTCTAGCGACTTGTTCTCTAATTGGCTTTTCGTCTGCCATGGTCCTGTTAATGGTATTTGACACTGTTTGGGGCTAATAGATCTTGAATATTGACCGAACTCACCTATTTATAAACACCTGGAGTTTTCCAATAACGTCCGCGGTAGATTTCCAAGTCTCACATCCATACAGCAGTGCGCTTTTAACGCTACTGCTGAATATTTGGAGCTTGAGCTTTCTCCACTCAAGGGTTGCCACTATAACTCCATTATCCGCTGCCATCTTAGCTTCAGTTTATATATTATCTAATCTAGTATTTAATAATAATTTACTATGATGACTTATTAAAAATAAACTAGGTTTTATAACAAGTTTGTCCCATGATAATTTACATGATGTGAAGTTTAGTTCTTGAAGAGTCATGGTGTTTTCTATTTTCAGGTCAGTTCTGCAATCGTCTGGGACAGTATTCCTGCCCTCGCTGCAAGACCTGCTACTGCGATGACCACGTCACGAGGAAAGTTATGTTGTGCCATCTTTGCTTCAGTGGATATATTTCTATTAATCAATCAAATGAAATTAAAATAAACACGAAAGGTTACCTTGACATCGGAGAGATCCAGAAGTGGAATGATCTTCGGAGGGCCGAGGAATTTCTTTCCAAAAGGATCCGTAACGGATATCTTTGGTTTATTTCCTGAAACGGCAATGGTCACCTTTTTCAAAGTTCCATCCACTGTTAACTAAAAATAACAACAATTTTAGTATTCATAAACAAAAGTGTACTGATTAATACGAATGAAAACGTCAGTTTTCTAGAAGTTTTATTATTTTTTATGGGAATGACATGTTTCGCCTTTCTAAAGCATTATCAAATATTTTATAATGCCTTAGAAGGGTGGAATATGTCATTCCCATAAAATATAATAAAACTTCTAGAAAACTGACGTTATTCGTATTAATTATTTAATATGGAGTTTTACATCATTGTTCAAGAAACAATAAAAAAATGTACTAATTAATACGAATGAAAACATCTGTTTTCTAGATGTTTTATTATAATTTACGGGAATGACATGTTTAGCCAGTCTAAGGCATTATAAAATGCTTGCTCAAATAGACACTATTATTATTTAATATGTAGTTTTACACCATTGTTCAAGAAACAAAAAATAAAAGTATGCTTTGTTGAATTTTACAATAAATAATGTTATATTTTCTGATCCACTGCCCTTATTTAAAGCAAGTATCAGAGAAAAGTATTTTGTTTTTCTTCGCTTTCTTCTTCTTTTAGACATTTGGGCTGTTCCTGTAGTTAAGCTGGCCTCTCTTGGAAGGTTCCTCCTTCTCTTTAGCGGTTTATGGGGGGATATTAGGCAATAGGAATCTGATGCACCACAATGTGTATCAATAATAAAAACAATTATATAAAGGTTCATTTTTCTTTTTCTTTTTCTTAAACAGGTTTTTCTTCAACGATTTATTTGAATTTGTGTGACTTTTCCACATCTTGTGCTGTTGTCTTTATTAATCTGATTTGTGTATTTTATCTCTATCTTGGGCTATTGTCTTCTATTACCCAATTTGTTTAATTTTACTTTGTCATGTTTTGCCTGATATTATGCTTTTGTCTTGTTTTGCCTGATTTATGAATTGTTTTCTTCATATTATGCTTTTGTCTTGTTTTGCCTGATTTGTGAATTGTTTCCTTCATATTATGGTTTTGTCTTGTTTTGCCTGATTTATGAATTGTTTTGCCTGATATTATGCTTTTGTCTTGTTTTGCCTGATTTGTGAAATGTTTTCTTCATATTATGCTTTTGTCATGTTTTACATGATTTGTGAAATGTTTTCTTCATCTTATGCTTTTGTCTTGTTTTGCCTGATTTGTGAATTGTTTTCTTCATATTATGGTTTTGTCTTGTTTTACCTGATTTATGAATTGTTTTCTTCATATTATGCTTTTGTCTTGTTTTGCCTGATTTGTGAATTGTTTTCTTCATATTATGCTCATGCCTTGTTTTACCTGATTTGTGAATTGTTTTCTTCATTTCATGATTTACTTGATATGTGTGTTTTTTCTCTGTCTCGTGCTATTGTCTTATTTTACCTGATTTGTGTTTTTCGTCTTTTGCTACCCTTATTTGACTCAATTTGTATGTTATTATACTTTATCTTATTATATATTGTTTTACTTGATGGTTGTTTGTTGGAAAAAAATATGCTATTTATGTTAATTCCGAGCCCTACTTATTACTATTGTACATTAGACACTTTGTTTTTGTACCAACAATAAATAAATAAATATTTTTTTTACTTACATTGTGTGTATGATCACCAGGCGGATTGAGACTTGAGCCTAAATTAACTCGATTGGCATCTAGAGTGTCACTCACAAACTTGGCAACCTTAAAAGAAACGTTTATAAAACAAATCAATTATCCAAGGAGTAAAAATCTGAACACTTTTATTGCCTATATAATGTTAAAATTATAGCCATTAAAACTAATATACATCTACAGAGGACATCTATGGATTACTTTCGGGAGGAATGATTTACAATAGTAAAATATAGTGTGAACTTTTTTCAAAAGATGTCACTATTCCTGTTAGTCTTAAATTAACTTATATAATATGTATATAGCCACAGCGAGTATTCTAAGAACTAATATTAAAAATAAAATAAGTATTCTTAATGTTTAAATTGTTACATACTACGAATAATGGTGATATTTAATTAAATATTTAGTATTGTTTTCTTTTATTTCTTTTTTTATTTAGACATACAATAGTAAAACTGTATTCCCATGGGGCAAAATGGCAATTAACATATTTAATAATTACATACAGATACACAACAATTGTAATACTTTCAGGAAATATCAAACACAGACTAAAAAACTTAGACATCTTGTAAGTGAGTTTAACACTAATTTTAACAATAAGCTTCCATAAAACCTATATTTTCCTCAATATTTAATATAAAGTTTTACTGCATCGTTTAAAAAACAACAAACAAGTCAAAATCATTAATATTTTACAATAAATGTAAATAAACATATATTTTCACTCATTTTACTTTAATTATAAACAGGAAAGTAGAGTAATGTATAACTTACATTGAAGACATCATTTTTACCAAGGCGAAACACTTGTCCTGAACTGGCTGCGGCAATGTCTTCGTAGACTTTGTAGCCAAGACTATTGCGGCTGTTACAATCGCCTGTCAGTACAAACACTATCTAGAAGGAAATGTAATTTATTAAACCCATTATAATTACATTAAATCAAGAGTACAAATTCCTTCTTCTCTTCTCTCTGGCTCTAAAGTCCTAGGTGGACCTCGGCCGCCTCCAAAAGGTTTCTCCAGCTGACCCTATCCTGAACTCTCAACTTCCACTCCTCAGGTCTAACTCCCAACAATTGCAGATCCTTCAATGGGGTGCAATGATTATTTCTAAATTACGTCGGGATTTAGACTACCAACGACATAAATTTATTAAACTTTTTACAAATGATATTTCAAAATGTCAAAGGATAAAGGAGATAAATGAAAAATGATAAAGGAGAATTAGGAAAAATGGTTCTGGGGACAAAAAATATTTTTTTAAAACTAATTAACTAACCATCACGCCTTCTCTCCGAAGGGGTAAGCAGAAGTAATGGACTGCCACACTTTTCTTTCCTGACATACTTCTCTTGCTTCCTAAACATTCATATATTGTGTCATGCACACAAGTCGATTTCTCAGACTCCTCACATTCAATATTTGATTTATTCGATCATGCCACGATTTCCTCAGTCTTCCTCTATTTCTAGTTTCATTAACATCGTTACTTTTTATACCATTATTTCTTCATTCATTATTTCTCTGATTTTAATGATCCTTTCATTATTTTGTTCATAACACTTTCATTTGCACCGTATTCACTTCTTACATTTTCATTCGACACTCTATCATACAGTTTTTCAACACATTTGTCTAAGAGATCTCATTTCTACTGCATTTATTCTACTTTCATCCTTCTTTTGCCAATTCCATGCTTCGTTAAGAATTAAGAATTTCTAAATAAGTTATAAAATTGTACAATATAATACCTGGCTGTGCTTCTTCTGCACCAGATCAATGACACTCTGCACGAGGGAATAATCTTCGGCCGTGGCATCCGTGAAGACGTAAATGAAGGAATATGGAAGACTGGCTCCGAGAGCCGCCTGAATTCCCGAGAGCGATTTCTCCGGACATGACCCTCCGCCGTATATAGACAGGTTCTGCAGCATACTCGGCAAGAAGGTGTCGTCAGTAGACACTCCCACTGGACCGACCACTGTTATTACAAAAAAAAAATTAACTAACTAACTAACTAACCATCACGCCGTCTCTCCGAAGGAATATGCAGAAAGAATGGACTGCCTCACATTTCTTTCCTGACAAACTTCTCTCGCTTCCTCAAAATTGCATGTATGCATGCACGCGCGTCGATTTCTCTGACTTCTAACGTGGCCGACATTCAATATTTGACTTATTTGATCGTGCCACATTTTCCTCGGTCTAAAAATAATAATCATTAGGCTAATTTAAATAGCACCTGATTCAAGAAAGACTCACCTCAAAGGCGCTTTGACAATGATAAGAAAGCTCACTTTAACAATGTGAATGGATTACGGAATCAAGGAAGACCGATAAAAACATGGTATGACCAAATTAATCAAATTTTAAAAGGTTATCCATGTTAGACCTTTGTGACTGACTGGCAAGTGCTTTGACTACCACACCGAAGGCCCTGGGTTTGATTCCCGGCGAAGGCAGTGTGATTGCCACACTTTCTTTGGTCTGGGGTAGAATTTAAGTGACAATAAAATGACAATAGATTAGCTACCTATCACATGTTACGAGAATTAACATGATTGATGAGAATGATGAGAATTAATATGAGAATTAATAATTACATCGATTTAGCTCGCGCTTTAATGATGTAAAGAGCAATTCAACAAAATAATAATAATAATAATACAAATCAAAATAATCTAAAGATGTGTGTCAGAAGAGACTAGTGTGACAGTCTATTCTCTTACTCTTTTATGTCTTTTCTTTTTTAGTCATGGGAGCTGCATCTGACACCAGCAATCAGATAGAAGTTGCTTATATTTTGAACAGTGTGGCAGGCTATCCTTTCTGCCTACCCCTTCCGATAAAGCATGTTGGTTAGTTAATTAGTTTGTTAGTTTAACGCACCTCAAAATCTGGTCTGGAAGAACAAACACGTGCGTATTGACAGCAAGATCAGAATTTATAAGATCGTAGCAATGCGAAGGTCCTAAGATATACTGGAAAAACTATAGGAGATCGTGTCCGTAATCCAGAAATAAGAAAAATTTGCAAAACAGAGGACATCGTTCTGTAGAGTAGATCGAGAAGATACTCGTATTTACAAACGCTAACAAAATCCCCTCTGGATACACCCACCTGGAAGACCACCTAAGAGATGGAAGGAGAGTTGGACCTCATCATCTTAGGAGACATATCTGGTGATGCCAGTGGGATGGGCAATCAAACTGCTGAACATGATTGCTTCGGAGATCAATGTCTTTCATATTCGTGAAAGTACGTTCAGAAGACAAATACTCTTGACTTTGGAGAGTATCTTGTATTCCTAATGTCGAACCATCTCTCATGCATTCCTGCATTATATTTTTATTATATTTTACCTGTTCTTAATAGATGTCTTCAACTATAATAATTGTTTGTAATATCTTTTGAGAAAATAAACTGATTTTATTTGAATTTGTTTTTTTTGTATACAAATACATACTTGTAGGCAAATACTGGATTTTTACCCATTGCGGGTAAATCATTTTTTACAAATTATCTTAATAGATGGCGCTAGTGTAAATGGACCTACCAACATTGAAGTTATTAAAAAATATTAATATATATATACACAAGTTCCAAAAATTTGTCAGACGTGGTGTCTTAAGAAGGGCGGAATGGTGAATGTTGTTAAACATAAAGTGATCGCTTAACCCAACCAATGACAGGTCATAAGTCCTGTAAACGCCTTGACTACCATATTCTGTTTCCAAATAATTTACATCTTCGTCTCTATTGAGATACAATTAATCCTTAAAAAATTATTTGAATTGATTTGAACATTTTTATGTCACAGATCAACAGATCTATTAACACGTTTGCTGCTGCATATAATACCTAATCATTACAAGCATGCTGAATGCTTCACAACGGGAATTCCACTTCCAACTAAACGCCTTGCAACGATACACACACTATAGGAGCATGACGCAAACACGCATTCTCAGTGTAGCTATAAACTATAGTTTGACATGGATATGCGTCATCAGCATTCAACGTGTTAAAGAATAAGAATAACACATTCTTACAAACACAAATTTCTCTAGCTTATGACGAGATATGTGGTCTTTTCACTCTGTTATGTATTTTAGTTAGATGTGAAAACTAGTACCTGGATCTCCAAAAGGAACCAAAACATAATTCTGAATCGGTTTTTCTTCTCTCTCTAGCATTGCTTCCAGAATCAGCTCTGCACCTCTTCTCAGTTGCACCAAATCGTCCCACATGGATCCAGTTATATCAAATACAAATACCAAACTCCCTTTGCGTTGTTCTGTGTTATTTTTATGTGTTTCTGTGCTAATTTTGCCATCTTGATTTACATATTTATTTATTTTTTCATTATCCTCTGCTTTTTCATATTCTAGTTTATTTTTTAGCAGTCCTTCCGTCATTTTACGTGCCGTGCTCCCATTTATATTACTCAAAAATATTTTATTAACATGTGGCTCAGAAAAATCTGGAATTTCAATATTATTTGACATAATTTGTTCATCTTTTAACAAATCTTTAGTACTTTTAGTATCTACACTCAATCCAGTATCGCTATTTGATGCATTATTAATAATAATAGGTATTTCAGTTGTACTTAATTCTAATAGAGTATTTTCTTTATGTGTTAACTCTGTGGTTACATCGTTAAAAACATGTTTACTCGACGTCAGATCATAAACAGTGTTTTCTGAAGTGTAGTCGGCATAATCGAGAAGTGTTTTAAAATCATCTTCGGTCGTCGAATCGTAATCACTTTTATATTCCGGAACTTCAGATTCAATCATCAGACGACCGTTTGAAAATTCATCGCTCATTTCTTGAAATGAATCTACGGTTGGCGTAATTATTTTTTCATCTTCCTTATTTACCGAGTCCTTATCGGTTTTAGCTGCATCTAAATCACTATTGATGATATCAAGCTGTGTATTTTCCTTTGTATTGTCAATAGACCTTGACTGCTCTGATAACCCACATGTAGAATTCTTTAGACATTCATTCGTATTAGAATCAACTGGGTTTTCGGCGTTTGCATGTTTAATGAAATTGACGAAAGGAAACAGAATCAAAACTATTAAACCTAATTGTATCCTAAATTTGACGTAATTTTTACGCTCCATCGTGACACAGTTCACAAACGAGACATTACACCACAAAAATATCTTAATTTCCACTACAAACAATGATTATTCACTCGCTTCTCACATATTATAAACACTTTGATTTAAAATATTGAAAATTGCTTTATTTAAACACAATTGATTTTACAATGGGTGTAGACCAAGATCGGAATAACTAGAAAACTGTTTTCCAATGGCAGAGTAATCAGCGTGTGATATAACTTGGGACCAGAGGGCAAGTGAAGAAATATGTTATATACATGTATTTGCACACTTCATTCAACAAGATATAAACAGCCATTAAACTACTCCAAGATAATATCCAGAACAGACAGAATTTGTTTATCTTAATTTGATTAGTATATTTTTTTTAATTACATTAGCGTACTCGTTATAATGACTATAAACTGAAATATTTTCATAATATTAAATAATGTATAAAAGAGCTGAAAGGATTAGATGTAGGTGCCAAAATTAGCAGAGTGTCAGTAAGCTGTCTCTTGTATGCGGATGACGCTGTCCTACTTGCAGACAGCGAGCATGAACTACAAGTCCTGGTGAATAGTATGTATGAGGTGTGCATGCGAAATGATCTGATGATGAATGTGAATAAGTCCAAGACTGTGACAGTCTGCAACATTAGCGTGAATGGTGAAAATTTGGAGCAAGTAGATGAGTTCGTGTATTTAGGTGACCAACTAACCGTACCTGTTATAATGTTTTAATTGGAGGAAGCTCGAGCGACATGTCAGAACAGAGTATTGTGGCGATCCATCCTCTGCCTCTACCCCTCTGAGAAAACAGTATGATAGTTAGTTAGTTCTTCTTCTTCTTATTCTCAGTGCTACATCCCGGTGTGGGACTTGGCCTCCTCCATAACAGTCTTCCACTGGCTCCTGTCCATCTCTCTCCACTCTCCAGATCTTTCCAATTTCTCCCAGTCCTCTTAAACGCAGTACGCCCATCTTTTCTTGGTATGCTCTTGGTCTCCTTTCACGCAGCCCCCATCTGGACATAAGTTTCTGTGCTCTACCCTCTGGTATTATTTCTATATGGCTAGCCTTACAGAATCTCACCACTGTTTCCTGGTTTTTCTTCTTTCTTCTTCTTGTCCTGTCACACCTCCGTGGTGCATAGGACCTCAAGGAACCTTCTCCACCCAACTCTATCGCACGCCTAATGTCTAACATCATCCCAAGTGAGGCCTGCTGCTTTAACCTCGTCCTGCAGGGCTCTTCTTCAGGTGGCTCTAGGTCTGCTTCACTTACTCTTTCCCCCCATAGGGGACCAGTCTAATGCGCCCTGAGCGAGGCAAGCTGGGTTCCGTCTCAGAGTGTGACCAATCCACTGCCACTTGTGTCTAGAGACTTGTTCTCTAATTGGCTTTTTGCCTGCCATGGTTCAGAGAACGGCATTTGACACTGTTTGGGGCCAATAGATCTTGAATATTGAGCTTGTTTCCCGGTTAATCTAATATAAAAAATAAAAAAACAAATATAAATTAAAATGTGTTTTTATATAGTATGCCTCATCTGGTGACAGACAAGTTTTTATTGTGTTCTTATTAAAAGACATCTTTCTTGTAAAAAAAGCCTTCCAAAAAAATCTCTTTTCTCTCGCCTTCCATATTTTTTTCTCTTAAATATCACGTCAGCTAGTGGCTGCCTTATGATAATGCTCAATATCACACAGTTGTCGGGTGACAGTGACATGGTGGCATTTAATATTGAACTTAATTTGTGAGTTTATTTACAAGGATTGACAAATGAAAGAGGTTATTGAATAAAAGGATGGTACATCATAATTAATTACAGTACATTGGTGTTCTTTCACTGATCTATATATATAAAAGAGAAGCACAAAACTGCCAAAGCAATGATTAAAGTAGAATGAATGCTGTGGAAATGAGATGTCTTAGGACAAAAGTGTAATAACGAAAATGTTATACTTCTTACTTCCTATGGACATACAACTCTTGAAGAGTTTTGGCCTCCTTGATGATTTTTCGCCAAGCTCCTCGATCCGGCGCCTGTTGCTCCCGCAGTCCGATTCGCCCAACCTAGCCAGGTCAGCCAGAACATTGTCCATTAGGCGCTGTCTAGGCCTTCCTAGAGGTCTTACTCCAGTCGGTCTAGACGCGTACAGGGTCTTGATTGCTCTGGCCTCTTCGGCTCGGCATACGTGCCCAATCCATGCTAGGCGACCGGCTCTCACGATGCTCGTTATAAGGGGCTGCTGGGTCATCGTACGGATCTCTTGGTTGGTCCTAGGCCTCCAAGTTCCCGCTGCAACACCGGGTCTGGGTCCCAGGATAATTCTAAGTATTCTATTCTCAAACCAGTAGATTCTTTGTTGTTCTTTTAGAGTCATTGTTCATGACTCAGAACCATATGTCACCACTGGCTTGATGATGGTGTTATAAATTCGCAGCTTGGTGTTTCTGGATAGAATCTTGGACTTTAGGAACGTTCGCAAGGAGGCTGCAGCTCGTAGGCCTTTTTTACAAAATGTTATAACCAAAATAATAAAAGAATCATTCAGATAGTTTATAAAAAATTCTTAAAAGGTTTGGGCAACAATCCTAGATTTGTTACCATTATACACAGGTTATTTTATTACTTCCGATGAAAACATATTGTTGTATTTGTGCATAGATAATCATGGTTGATTGAATTTTATGTCTAGTGATCTGGTCTTGTTGAATAGGTATATTCGTGTCTTGTAATATCCAATTTCAGAGATTGTTTGAGACCCTTTTGGAGGTCATCTCTTAATCCCTATACCACAAGATATAGATAATATTATTATTATTACTATTTTGTTGAATCGCTTTTTACACCATTACAGCGGAAGCCAAATCGATGTATGATTTTCGTGACATGTAATAAGTAGCTAATTTATCGTCACTTTATTGTCATGTGAATTTTTCACCAGATCAAAGAGAGTGTTATAATTACACCGCCATCATTACTGCAAATAGAAATATATCCACAGAAGCAAAGATGGCAGTACACAATGGAGTTCTAGTGCCAACCCTCATGTATAGAAGTGAAGCTTGGAGATGGCAAAAGAAGGATGAAAGCAGGATAAACGCCGTAGAAATGAGATCACTAAGAATGCGAGTAAACGTTGTATGATAGAATACTGAACGATGAAATAAGAAAGAAATGTAAGGCAGATGACTGCATCATGGATAAAATTAAAAAAGGATCCCTGAGTGGTTTGGACAAATGGAACGAATGGATGAGAGTAGAATGGTTAAAAGTTGTACACAAGCACCGTGAGTGGAAAAAGAAGCCGAGGACGATCAAGGAAAACATGGCATGACCAAATTAATCAATTACTAAAAGGCGGCCACATTCGAAGTCGGAATAATCGACGTGCGTGCATGGTACGATGTATGAATGTAGAGGGAGCCCGAGAGGTATGCCAGGACAGAGCATTGTGGCGATCCATCCTCTCTGCCTACCCCTCCGGTGAAATGGCGTGATAATTAGTTAGTTAGTTAGCCATCGCCGGGAATCAAACCCGGGACCCTCGATGTGACAGTCAAAGCACTTACCACTCGGCCATGAAGGTCATCAAGATCCCAATAAATAGCAGATATTATTGCAGATACCAGTTGAGATAAATAATTTAATTTTAAATTATTTGGTTGCCTGAGCATTGATGTAAAACTCTACATATATCAAATCAGATATATATAATTAGTGTTTCCTAAAAGCAATTACCTATTTCACCTTTCAATTATTTATATATCTTCTTCTTCTTCTTCCGGTGTAATGTAAGGTCTCCCCAACTTTGACTATCACCCGAAAGCAGGCGTCTCTGTCCCTGACAGCTCGAAATAGCTACTCGACCAGTTCTTTATGTTATGGAACCAGGAGATTCGCCTCCTGGGAACAATTCATCATCCCTCTATTTTTCCTTCAATGATGTTCTTCTTCTTCCTCAGCCTATTCCCGTCCACTCCTGGACAAAGGCCTCCTCCATTTGCTTCCATGTCACTCTGTCTTGTGCAGACTGCATCCAGGTTATTCCGACGTGTCGTTTCAGATCATCCTTCCACTGTAGTTGCGGTCGCCCTGCACTTCTCTTTGCCGTCCACGGTCTCCAAGTCAGCAGTCTTCTTGTCCACTTTTTATCTGAGCTTCTGGCTAGATGACCTGCCCATTGCCATTTTAGAGTCCCCACCCGGTGGATGATGTCAGTGACCTTTGTTTTTTCTCTCACCGAATCGTTTCTGACTCTGTCTCTTAGGCTTATTCCTAACATGGCTCTTTCCATGGCTCTTTGGGTCACTCGTAGTTTCTTGGCACTTTGTTTGGACAACGTAACAGTTTCAAGACTATAAGTACCAACTTCAATGATCAGGTGTAGCAATTCATATTTTCCTCACATAATCACATGACCCAAACATGCCACGTTTCGGGCATAATGTATTCAAAGAATCCCTTTTTGTTCTCTTCTACTTTTAATAGATCTGACGATCTGTGACACAGAAATCATGTCTCGTGGGATAATGAGGTCCAGCTGTCCCTCCATCTCTTAGGCGGTCTTCTAGGTGGGCGGTGTCCGGAGGGGATTTCATAAGCGACTGTATATGCGAGTCTGTCACCATCCATTCGGGCTACATGGTAGTATCTTAGCTCCAGTATCTTCTTCTGGATTTACTCCACCAAACGATATCTTCTATTTCGCAAGTTTTTCTTATGTCTGCGTTGCGAACACGATCTCGGAGAGTTTTTCCAGTAATTGATCTTAAGACCTTCATCTCGGATGTGCTTAGTAGACCCTATTCTGTTACCATAAATAAATATAATCTTTTTTTAAATGTGTTTCTAGAAAAATTATTATATTTTATGGGAGTGACCCTGCTAGGGTTGGAACGCATAGATGAGGAAAGTATTTTTAAGTACACATTAACAATGTGAATCGAGGAAAACAAAGCATAACCAAATTGATTAAATTTTAAGGTCAGCCATGTTAGAAGTCAGAAGTTTATGACTCACTATATGAATGTGTTGGAAGCTAGATAAATGTCAGGATAGAGTAGTGTGGCAGTCCATTCTCTCTGCCTACCCTTTCAGAAAGGCATGATGGTTTGTTGTTGTTTGTAAACGCTCAAATAAAAATAAACATTCTAGATACAAGAACATAAACAAAAGAAGTGCATATTTTGTTTATCTCATAAATTATTTAACCTTCAGTCTCTAAGTGGAACGGAACAATATTCTTTGAAGTATGTGTCATGGTCCACTAGAGTGTCCTGTGTCAATCCAGATAACTATAAAGAACATATCAATAAAAATAACTAACTAACTAACTAACCATCACGCCGTGTCACCAGAGGGGTAGGCAGAGAGGATGGATCGCCACATTGATCTATCCTGACATAATTCTCGCGTCTATTCTAAATTCACACATCGTGACATGCACGCTCGTCGATTGTTCCTACTTCGAACATGGCCACCTTTTCCTTCCTTTACCTTCCTCGACTTATTTTCCCATTCACACTACTTGTATATATCTTTTTAACCATTCTTCCCTCATCCATTCGTTCCATATATCCAAACCATCTTAGTGACGCTTTCATAATTTTATTTATCACGCATTCATCCGATTTACATTCCTTTCTTACTTCGTCATGAGATATTCTATCATACGTTGTTTTTACACTTTGGTATTGTCCAATAATTTGTTCCACGTATGGTATTAAACGCTTGAACACAACACCTGCAAACACTTTAAATGCCGTGTTAAGAAGCGTTATGCTCCTGTAGTTACTGCAATCCATTGTGTCACCCTTTTTATGCAGAGGACAGATTATACCAGTGTTCCATTCTTCTGGAATTTCCTCTATTTCAGAGTTCCATGCTTTACAAACTCTTTCGTGCATGAGTCTGCTAATTGATTCTTCGCCATATTTGAGCAGATCCTGGTATGCCGGGCGTGGCACTGGTATTAAATGTATATGCGATTTTATAATTCATACTATAGCAAGGTAAAACACGTCATTTTTATATAATACAATAAAACTTCTAGAAAATATTAAGTCCATTCAAAAAAGCTAATATGGCAGTGCAGAATGCTGTTCTTGGCTGAATGTATGGAATTATTTCTTTTGGCAAATCCAAATATAAGAAGTGAAGGCAACACGAATGAAATTACATCCAATTGAACAAATCCTGTAAACGAAACGTACAAATTTGCACATGAAAAATACTCTAAAACTCCGTTTTTTATTAATTGGAATACAATAAACAAAAACCTGAAAACATCGAAACAATTATAATGAATTTAAACAAGTAGATTGACATACCAACATTGTTTTCAATTCATATTTTGAAATAAAATACATAAACGCCATAGACACAGTACAAAATAAATTATTAATCAATTTCAGACTATTGGGTGTTCTCGCCAAGGTCGTGTATAAATTTGTTTATTTATTTTTAAAAATATTATGAATGTGTTCCGTATAGTAAAATTGCTACCCAATGGCGCACTAGGAAAAAGACCACAGACTTCAGTATTTCACATATGTAACGTCTCTATTGTTATATATAATGCTAACTTAGAGATTTTTCATCCCAACATCCACGAATATAGAAACTTACTTTATTAGCTCTTACTTGAATTACAATCTTATTCGCATTAGTTTTCATTGATTGTAAACCATACATCCTTTTTCAACGGCATGGATGTTTTGCAGGAGTCCAAAATGTATACTCGCCCTCTCTAGTAATCGAGCTTTACAGACAATTTTTATAATTAACAGTTTTTTTTATTAATTATTTACCTTTAAAAAGGATTTGAAAAAGTGTGAGTCCTCCCTTTGTTAACAATTCCAAGCAATCGCTCTAATCCATAAAACTTGCAACTGCCGTTAAAAGTTTTTTATTATGTATATCATTATATTTGCAAAGGAAAATTTCATCTGATTTGAGCGGCGTGATTTATTTTTTATACATAAGAATAAAATAAATTTATTGTTTTAAATTATTTTTTTTGAAAAGCTATATAAAGAGGTGCTAACTGAACTGCAATAGAGTCGAGAAGGAAACTTTAAAAATAAATATCCTAGTAAATAAGTACATGCATAAATATTCGCTGTTTTTAGGTAGTAATATTAACAAATAAACTTACGCTTAAATCACCCAATTTTTCAAATTGTACAAAAATAATCCTAATGAAATTGCTTAAAAAATTATCACATTATATATGTTGATAATTTGTCCTTATCTAATCATTAAAAATATATATATTATATGTCGGTTACGCGAGGAATCGGAAAAATCGACGTACGTGCTTAATACGATGTATGAATGTAAAGGATTCGAGGGAAGTATGTCAGGGCAGAACAGTGTAGCGGTGTATTCATTCTACCTACCCCTCCGGAGGAACACCTTGATGATTAGTTAGTTTTAGTGAAAAATCAAACAAAAACTAAAGTAGTCTTCAATTGCCCCTTTTTCCTCACCATAGAGTAATAATGCAGAAAAATAGCAATGCTTGTAACTGTCATCTGTGCTTCATATTCATAACGTAACATAACCTCGCCGCCCTCGATCATTTTTAAAAGCTGTCCGTCAGTGGAGGGACGTCCGCTCCATATTTTACTATTCGTCGATTTAACTATTAGCTGAGTGTCGTCATCTATTAAAAATGCCGAAAAAGAAGACGGGACAGCGTAAGAAAGCCGAAAAACAGAAGCTTAGGCAAAAAGAAATTCGAACAGCTAAGGAAAATGTCGAGTTGGCGGAACACCCTTGTAATGCTACAATGGAATGTGAAAAATGCCAAAAGTATGTATATTTTACGAATATGATAATTTTTAAACGAATGTAACTCACAGGTATTTTGATATATTTAATTATTATTTTAGAATCATTCCGCAACTTGAGATATATCCGCATATTTTAACACCAATCTTGTAATATTATAGATCGGCTTTTTTTATTTTTGGTGTCTTATTTCTGTAATTAATTATGAACCCAATTAGTGATTTGACTTCGTATTATCTTAAACAATCAGACAAATATTTTATTTTAAAATAACATCTATATTATATTATGAATCCAAAATAATATACGATTTTTAAATTTTAGTTGTCAACGAAAACATTGTTGGGATGTCAGCGTTGCTATACGTGTTTACATGTTAATCTGAGCGTATTGGAAAGGTTAATATTTTTATAGGTGTTCTATTCGTATACACAAAATGATAGTTAAATTTTATGTGTGCATATTGTTTTTGTCGTAATTTTTTTCACATAATCGTGTTCTGCTTGTTACTGAACGGACTATTATTACTTCAATGTCAAGTGATAAGAACATTTTCAAATCGATGCGTTTGTGTTGCCAGGAAACAGAAAAGCAGAGCGTTCTGTTACTTTTGCCAGTCCCTGCAGCGCCTGCCTATCTGCGCTCAATGCGGCAAGGTGAAATGTATGCTAAAGACCGGAGACTGTGTTGTCAAACATGTTGGCGTGTTTACCACGGGGCTGGGCATGGTGGTAAGATAATTTTATTACATTCAAATCCATTTTGATTATGGTAAAAACATTTTATTATTTTAGATTAAAAAATTCAGTGGTTAATCTTAAATCTCATTAATTTAAACCTTCGATTGTAATGAGGCTTTTGAAATTACTAAAGAAGAATACTTCCATCTCTAATTAAAATAATAAAGATTAATGTATTTAGTATGAAATACCGAAAAAGAAGACGGGACAGCGGAAAAAAGCCGAAAAACAGAAGCTTAGGCAAAAAGAAATTCGAACAGCTAAGGAAAATGTCGAGTTGGCGGAACACCCTTGTAACGCTACAATGGAATGTAAAAAATGTCTCCTGGACTGACATGGTCTGCAACACAAACGTTCTCCATAGAGCCAGAGTTGACAGAGAGTTTCTGAGCAACATCAAAGTCCGTAAGGTGTCCTACTTGGGCCATGTTCTGAGAGGCGAAAAGTATGCACTATTGCATCTGATCTTGGAGGGTAAGATTGAGGGTCGACGAGGTGTTGGGAGAAGGCGGGTTTCATGGCTGAAGAACATCCAAGAGTGGATGGGGAGGCCTACTCAAGGGTGATAGTCAACGTTGAGGAGACCTGACAGGACACGGAAAGAAGAAGAAGTATGAAAGAGCTGAATGGGTTGGATGTAGGTGCAAAAATGAGCGGAGTGTCAGTAACCTGTCTCTGGTATGCGGATGACTCTGTCCTACTTGCAACGAGCATGAACTACAAGTCCTGGTGAATAGGTATGCACGCGAAATGATCTAACGATGAATATTAATAAGTCCCAAAGTTTTTGAAAAAGAAGAAATCATGACAGTCTGCAACATTAGCGTGAATGGTGAAAATCTGGGGCAAGCTGATGAGTTTGTGTATTTGGGTAGTATGTTTACAAAAGATAAGCGAGTGGAGAGGGATATTGAAAGAACTAATGGGGCAGACAACAAAGTGAATGGTGCACTTAAAGTTTTCATCGCAAACAAAAACTTATCCAAAAAAGTTAAAACGGCAGTGCACAATGGTGTTCTTGTACCGACCCTTTTGTATGGAAGCGAAGCATGGAACTTGCAAGAGAAGGATAAAATTAGAATAAATGCAGTAGAAATGAGATCTCTTAGACGCATGTGTGGATACTCTGTGTATGAAAGAGTGTCGAATTAAAATATAAGAAGTAAATAAATCAAATATTGAATTTCGGCGACGTGAGGAGTCAGAGAAATCGACGCGCGTGCATGACATAATGTATGAATGTTGAGGAAGTGAGAGTCCAGGGTATAAGCAACATTCATCTCCAGCACCACATCTCGAAAGCTTCAATTTTGGACCTCTCTGATGTCCAAGACTCGCAACCATAAATGAATATGGAGAAAACAAGGGTTTACACTCATTCTTAAATAATGTTATTTCTATTTTTATATTATTATGTTATTTTTCAGGGTGCTATTTGTGATTTCTGTGAAGCCTGGGTGTGTCACGGGAGAAAATGTCTGACCAGCCACGCTTGCACATGTCCACTGACGGAAGCCAACTGCATTGAATGTGAAAGAGGTAATATTCTTGTCACGGATAGATATCACAATATATCTTGTATTATATACATGTAGGGTACTCAAACTGGAAGTCACATGTGTTACATTTTGTTAAGATCCATGATTTCTATACCTGATGAGATGACGAGACGCGTTGTGATGGGTTAACAGGCATCTCCCGCTCACATTTCATTCGTCCAACGTCCACAAAATAAATCTAAAACAAATAATATAAAATGGTTTATTAGCTTTTTTTTCAATTATTTTTCAGGTGTTTGGGAGCACGGAGGAAGAGTATTCCGCTGCTCATTCTGCAATGGATTTTTGTGTGAAGATGACCAGTTTGAACACCAGGCTTCCTGTCAAATATTAGAATCCGAAGACTATAAATGTAAGGATATGTGTACATTCATTTCTGTTTATTATGCACGTATAAAAAACTGGATAATTGGAAAACCTGGTTAATTGACCATCGTAGGCTTGGTCCCTTGGAATGCCAATTATACAGGTTCTACTGTGATTGGTTAATTTGATCATGCCATGTTTTCTTTGGTCATCCTCGACTTCATTTTCCATTCACACTATTTGTGTATCCATTCGCTTCATATGTCCAAACCATCATAGTGACCCTTACTTAATTTTATTTAGAATGCATTCATCTGCCTTACATCCCTTTCTTACTTTTCTTCATTTGCTATTCTATCATTCATCATTTTTCTGAATATTCTTAGCAATCTTATTTCTATGACATTTATCCTACTTTCATCCTTCTACAAGGGTTGGCACTAGAACTCCACTATCCACCGTCATCTTTCTTCAGTCTATATATTACAATGATAGACTAGGTTTGACTTTTCCAGGTTTGGTAAAGAAAGTATAACAAGTTAGTCCCAAGATTATTTACATGATGTGAAGTTTAGTTCTTGAAGAGTCACGGTGTTTTCTATTTTCAGGTCAGTCCTGCAATCGTCTGGGACAGTATTCCTGCCTCCGCTGCAAGACCTGCTACTGCGATGACCACGTCAAGAGGAAGGGCTTCAAATACGAGAAGAACAAGGCCATTCCTTGCCCCAAGTGCAACTTCGAGACTTCGCAGACCAAGGATCTTAGCATGTCCAGTGAGTGGAAAATCACATTCATTTTATATATTTTGGTGGAGGTCTAGAGGACAGAACGCTCGACTCCTAATCAAGGGGACTTGGATTCAAGTACAGTGACAGTATAGATTGTTTTACCTACCGGCCGCCAAAACCTATCTACCTCTGGTGACACCGGTGGGAAGAGTAATCAGTCTGCAGAACGCAGTCTCCTCGGAGCTTTCATATTAATAATCTTAGAAAATTGAAAATAACTTGAAAAGAAATTGAAAATTGAGGATACTTCCATCTTCAGGTGTAAAAATATAATAAAAACATATATCAGTTTTAAAAACACATTCTTTCATATTAGTGAAAATACATTAGAAGAAAAATACTCTTGATTTTTTAAATATCGCACGCTTAATATTAAACTGACCGATTATGGTTTAGGTCATAATTGAGTTGACATTAGACAGAGGCTTGTGTTAACGCTATCCATCTATTTTTCACAATGTTAACGCTATCCATTTGTACGTGTTTTTTGACTGTTTTTGTTAAAACACCAACTCATGTCAGATTGAGCAAAACTTGCTTTTTTGAGTTAAGCCAGTGTTCTATTAAGCGTGCGATATATTACTTTCTAAAGTCGAACCATCTCTCGTGTGTTCCTGGTATTATATATTTTACCTGTTCTCAATAGATGGCTTAAACCTCAATTTTGTTTGTAATGTTTGTTGTAAAAATTAACTGATTTTATTTGATTTGAAAGCCTGGACATAACCTGATTTCTTCTTCATAATAATGAGCTATTTTATGCTCATCTTCAAGATTGCAAAATATATTCTAATACCATTGATCAAAATCTTTGGCACTATTCTTTTTTATAACAAAAATAAAAATAAAATAAAAATGACTTTGACTGCCTACCACGAGATAATTTGTGGTTGTCATTTTGCTTGTAAACGCCCTCCACCGCGAATTAACATGTTGTAAACACACAAGAATTCTGTGGGATGGGATTAAGGTCATACATTTATCTGGAACATGCGGTCAAACTTAGAAGAGACAATCAAGAGGTGGAGATCAAACGTAGTCAGGGCCTGCTTTTGGTAAACTGTCCTATATTCTCAGCTCCGAACTATTCGCAAACCTCCCAAAGAAAAAGATATTTGACATGTGCATCCTCTCAGAACTGACATATGGGTATGAAACTCTGTGTGACCCAGCATGCAATGGAGAGGAAAGTTTTGAATATCTTGCCATAACCTGCCTATGTAGCTTGCAAAATTTATTTATACATAATACACAAATGAGACATAACAAACGAAAAATATTTAGGCTACTCATTTGGACACAAAACGATGTAACAAAGATAAAACAATGAAATGAAACCAAAAAATCATACATATTAGAAGGAACCCAAATATGTCGACGTCAGTGAGGCAGTACTCTTTCCAGAATTCGTAATATATTTTTTATGAACACTGCCTCACTGACACTGAAAATGTCCAAATCTGAGACGATTAGATTCAACGTCCGGATTGCTCTTCCTACTGGCATCACCAAAGGCAAGTTGGTTCTGCGTGATGGAGCAAATGGCTTGGTAGAAGTGGAATTGGGTCAGCCATTCTAAATTATGTATTTTTCATGAGTTCTTTTATATTTTGACAGTATAAAAAAAGTATATGTTTACAAGAATATATTCCACCATACATAAATTCATATTATAGTATTGCATATATTGAATAAACATAATAATAATAATAATAATTAGGCTAATTTGTAAAGCGCCGTTTTCGCGAATAGCTCACCTCAAGGGCGCTTTGACAATATTTTTAGTCATGAGAGATGCTTCTGACACCAGAAACAGAAACATAATTCAATATTAAAAAAAAACATTGGTTTACATCAAACATTCAAATATCGAAATAATTCTTATTGTTTTATTAATTACAGCCCGGAACCACAAGTTCGGTCGCCAGGGTAACCAAGATGGAGATGAGGATGAAGAAGGCTACGGAGGATATGGATTCTACTCTGGGACTTCTAACGATTATGCAGCAGGACGTAAGTTAATTTAAATGTATTTATATAGCCTTAATATATCATGGGTAGGATAAAAAAAGTGTAAGGATGAAAAAAGTAAATGGAGCTTTAAAAATTAAAAATTAGAGGTCCCTAAGACGTATGTGTTCTAGAACGATATACGACAGAATCTCAAATGCTGATATAAGAAAGGAATGTAGAGCGGAATAAGGTATTATGAACAAAATTATGAAAGGATCGCTGCGTTGGTTCGGACATACGGAGCGCATGGATGGAGAAAGAATAGTTAAGAAAGTATACGTTAATGATGTAAATGGAGTACGGAGTCGAGGCAGACCATGGAGAGGAAAACATGGCATGACCAAATTAATCAAATTTTAAAGGTTGGTCATGTTCGAAGTCGGAAGAATCGACGTGCGTGTATGACTCGCTGTATGAATGTGGAGGAACCTAGAAAGGTGTGTCAGGATAGAGTAGTACGGCGGTGCATTCTCCCTGCCTACCCCTACGGAGAAACGGCGTCATGGTTTGTATTTGTTGTTGTTCATTTATGTATATTAATGTTTATAACTATTTTTTTGTAGCCATCGAATGTTACGGATACTCCGGTCCGTCAGGCGACACCAGCTCGGAGGATGACGACGACGATGATGAAGATGACGACTCGGAAGAAGAAGAATCTGAGGAAGAGTCTGACGCGAGCCAAGGCGAAGCCAGTAACGCTAAAGACGAAAAAAAATAATTTATCAATCAGAGCAACATCACATGCAAGAATATTCAATTTTTATTTTTATTAACCGCCTTACCTGCAGGTAACTTTCCGTGAAATGTGCAAAAAAGTCACCTCTTTTATTCGTTTAATTCAATTAATTTAATTGTTTAAAATTACGAAACGTCTAAGACTCGACCGCACACTATCGCCTGCCCTCGTAAAACTATCATACTTGTGAAGACTTGTACTCAAGTGTTGTTTGACACACGCGCGTATCCCAAAGGCTTACCGCGCACTAAGCAGCCAGGTTGCGGCAGCCAGTCCGACATATGGCGGTGCATGGGAGCCCGCGCACTAGGCAACCACGATTTTCTGGTTGGGGCAGCCATTAAAACGCGTCTGAGTGCACGGCAACCAGCTGGCTGCTAGCAGCCAGAACTAGCGCCAACAATAATAGGCGATTGTATGTGGCTGCCGTCAGTCTTCGCGCACTTGTAGTAACGGCCAGACGTATTTTGACGTATATTGAGTGCCGTTCTAGAAAAAGAAGATGAATCCAATGTCTTTTCTTTGCTTTATGTTTCTTGCGAGACTTCCACGTCCATATCGCTCGGCAGAAAGGTCACAACTGGCCTTCGCGTGTCGATTGACTCATTGGTTGCTATAACTGGCTGCTGCAACCTGGCTGCGGCAGCCTAGCTGCTTAGTGCGCGGTAAGCCTAAGGGTACGGCCACACCGAAGTGCCTGGGTCGGAAGCTAGGCGAATACCTGGCGAATCAATGTATGGTGTACTATGGGACCGCCACACTATATGGTTCGCGCCAAGCGAGTGATCACAAGCCACCTGCGTAAAGACGCCAACCTAGCCTCCGACCCTGGCACTTCGGTGTGGCCGTACACTAACGGTTTGTACATTATTTTTTCTCAAGCGCGTATGTGATACGGGATAGTGCAGAATGATACAGTCAAAGTGTGCGTATCACCTACGTTCATATACTTAGGGCGGTTAATGTCTTAAATCAATTGTTTTCCATTAGTGTCTTTGTGATACTAATAATCTATGCTAAATATTATTCCTGTTTAATTTTGAATCCACATAATACAAAAAGAAAACTTTGCTGTTTTGATACTAAGCAATATTAGCTATTTAATACTTTTTTAAATATAGTTTTTTGTAATTTATTCCGTTCTAAATGTATTGTTTCCAAATTACCTTTGTAGCTATCATATCTCCATTTCCTGTCCTTCCAATCTAGTCTTCCATGCTATAATATGCATATTTCTTTTGTATGCTCCTATGGCACTTTATAGGGCCTATTCGTAGGCAAGATTTTATGGTCGTAGTTTTATATCATGTTATATTATCCTGGTAGATTATAATTCAAAACGTACGTATACCAGAAAAAAGGCAGAAACATACTATTAACACGCCACCCGATGCCACGTGATGCGTGTTGAGTCGAATCAAATTGTATTGTTTTCTATGAACAGAATCACACTACGAACACCCGACGTGACGCCATGCGCGCACACGCCACCCGATCCAGACGAGCTAGATTGACGTGTTGCCGATGGTGGGAGTAAACACGCCACGTCGCGTGTTAATAGTATGTTTCTGCCTTAATGGAGTAGTGATAGATACTCGGACATGTTTTAGTCCGCAAATCTAAATGCTTGGGTCCATTAAAATAGCACAAAAAGAAAACTTTGCTTCCCTAGTATCAATAAATTATTATCAATTACATAACATTCTAAAAAAAACTGTTTTAGCTGACATTTTGTATCTGCTTTCAGAATATGGTGCAGAATTTGAATTATTGACATATGTAACACTTTTTTTTTACATATCGCCTCTTTGCGATAATAATGTGATATCTGGAAAAATTTAAAAATGAAACAAGATACCCGTCTGAAAGCGACAATGTTACAACACAATATACCACTGTTGTGTTGTCTCTTTCCCTCATAAATTCTGTTTTTCACTTTAAAAATACCAAGGGGACGAGAAGTTTGTGTGTTGCTTCTTCCTTCGAGGATCGTAGAGTTAACTGCCGTGGGTTCAATTGTTCGTGGGGATTTGTCAGCTGGCAAAGTTCTGTGAGGTAGTGGGGCGCTCGTTAGGCCTGCCGCCTTAACCTCGTCCTGCAGGGTTCTTCTCCAGGTGGCTCTAGGTCTGCCTTACTTTCTCTTTCCTCCCATAGGGGACCAGTCTAGTGCACCCTGAGCGATGCAGGCTGGGTTCCGTCTCAGAGTGTGACCGTTGCACTGCCATTTGCGTCTAGCGACTTGTTCTCTAATTGGTCGAGAGGTTAGGCAGCCAAATTGATATACCAGCACTGCGGAAGCACAAATGTATTATATTAAAATGTTTGTGACACGTATATAAGGAATAATAATATAATCGTAGTCGATTTTATACTAATTTCACATTTATTACTTCCTATGGCCATACAACTCTTGAAGAGTTTTAGCCTCCTTAATGATTTTTCGCCAAGCTCCTCGATCCTGCACCTTTTGCTCCCAGCAGTCCGATTCGTCCAACCTAGCCAGGTCAGCCAGAAGATTGTCCATTAGGCGCTGTCTAGGCCTTCCTAGAGGTCTTACTCTAGTCGATCTAGACGCATACAGGGTCTTGATTGCTTTGGTCTCTTCGGCTCGGCATATGTGCCCAATCCATGCTAGGCGACCGGCTCTCACGGTGCTCATTATAAGGGGCTGCTGGGTCATCGTACGGATTTCTTGATTGGTCCTATGCCTCCAAGTTCTTGCTGCAACACTAAGTATTCTATTCGTGGACAATGACTCTAAAAGAACATCAAAGAATTTCACATTTATAATCTAAATAAAACGAGGTTTCAGCATGAGACACATAGTAACTTCACATATTCTTATACTGATATGGCGGTACATATAGCCTCATAAATCTCCATGTTGCAAAAGTTGTTTATGGTACTTACGGGTAAATAATTTCAAGACGGCATTGGCTCTACTAACATATTGTTTTCAGTAAAAATGTAGCAATCTTTACGTTATTGATTCGCGAAGAAGCTATGGACAGCAACAGTAATCCAAAATCAACCTTTGATTCTATTAGCTGTGATAATCTTAAAAAATATATAATGAAAAATCATAAATTTTTCATATTCAAGTTATCCACGTTTGCAATATAGTGTTAATAGGTTATATAGAATCATATTTTTTAATATTGTATGTATAAATTAACTCCAATTGTTAGAGAATTTTTACATTGCTAAGCAGATATCAGATATGCTACATATTTATATGTAATTTATAACATTCTTCGTAATCAATTTTTATATTGTACTTACAATATCACTGTCACAAATCAATGCTTGTGCCTTAGACTATTTACAATATTACTTATGTAACCTTATGTAGGCCTCCTCCATCTGTTTCCACTCTCTTACAGTTCTCCAGTCTCTTTAATGTCATCCCTCCATCAAAGTTGTCATCGATTCCAGGTAGAAGTCCTAGGACGCCAGTAAAGGAAGCGTTTTGTCCATCTATCGTCAGAACTGTGAGCGAAATGACCCGCCTTGTAACATACATTTCAATATTATGTATTCAATGTTTTGTTTTTAAATACATATACAGTGGAACCCCGGTAATCCAACAAACGTTTTGCAGGGCAATGTCGGACTATCGAATTTGTCGGATTATAGAGTACTGCCTAAGACTCCCCTATAGTCCGGAATTTTTTTGAAAAAGAGTACCTTGTAATCCGACAAATTACAGATCAAAATGATTAGATTCTATCTGAACTACAAATCATATTACATATGTATGTTAAATTTAGTAAATTAAACAACACAATAGAGAGCTTACGTTTTATTATAAAATTAACATCATTAATGCTATAGAACTTACAAAAAATAATAACTAAACTTTAAATTATGAAATAATTGTGTACAAACAATTGTACATACTAAAATAATCAAAAACTATAAATATAAATCATGTGAACCAATCAATTTATGATGCATGAAAATATTCATCAATTTTTTTTTTGTTTAACATTGTTGAAAGGCGAGATCAAAGCTTTGTCCCTCAGTCTTCTTAAAAGTAAAATTTACGGGGGGCGGGGATGTCGGATTACGGGGGCGCCGAATTAGACAGGGGCCGGATTACCGAGGGTCCACTGTATTTTAGAAGTTTCACCTAATTGTTACATAGTTTGGACTATCCTTTTCATTCTTTGTGGTTATTTACACTATCCAATTATGATATTGTTGATAGAATGAAAGGATGATCAGTTAGCATGAGGCCACATCAAAGTGGTTCGCTTATTGCTAATGTGATAAGTTTTAACTCCAGGAGTCTGGTAGCATGGTGCGAAATGTGCAAAGTGGCCATCCAAATAACATGCAATATCTATCTTAGTTCACTAATTTGCATGCACCAAGCAAAGCTCATTCTCGTGTGACCGTAGTCTTCTTCTTCTTCTTAAAGTGCCCTGTCAGGTCCCCCCGACGTTGGCGATCACTCTGGTAAACTCTTCCATATCCTGCGCTGTCCGGAATCTATGTATTATTAAACCTACATAGCACCTAGTATCTCCGCCTCCAGGTCTTTTATATTGGCTCTACTGCATTGGATCAAGTGACTAGTGTTGCCATTACCTTATATATAAAAATAAAAGTTTTCAATATAGATGAAAATACCTGTTACAAGTTTTTATGATATTTACGGGAGTAACATTTTCCACGTTGCTAGGGTTTTATCAAATGTCTACATAAGATAGTTTTGCAGTATATTTACATAATAATTTTTTGAAAAGCATAAATATATAAATTTGAGTATTATTTACTTGGCATTTTGATTTAAATTACGGTAAGGTCTCCTCGGAGATTGACATCTTTCATATTAGTGAAAGTACGTTCAGAAGGCAAATACTCTTAATTCTGGAGAGTATCCTGTCTTACTAATGTTGAACCATATTTCATGCGTTTCTGGTAGTATACTATACACAATATATTATTTTACCTGTTCTCAATAGATGCCTTAAAAAATAATTTTGTAATGTCTGTTAATGAAATAAACTGATTTGATTTTATTAAATAATTAATAATAGAGGTCACACTTCCATTCTACTATGTAGTGAGGCACTTATAACATAGCTTTGAAAATAGTTTAGGAGTTATTTAATACAACTGATATTCTTATGAAATGAAACATTCAGTTTTTTTTTTTCTATACTTAATGTTACTATGTCATCCAGTCATAATTGTGCTGCCATGTTATAATATCGCGTTAAAACTATTTAAGAGTTGATTGAAAATTATATTTTATTAAATAAATTGATCCATTTTTTATTTTCCCTTTCAATTTATTTCAAATCCCCACCTCCTAGTTTTGAATATTTAATGTAATTGCATAAATTTGTATCATATTTATGGTAAACAAAGTGATTATAACCCTTTGTTTTAGCGGAAACACTATACTTCAACATTATTAACTGTTTTATTAGGCTCTTGAAGTGGTACAAGAATACACATATCTTGGCCAAATCATACAATTAGGTAGAAACAATTTCGAGAAAGAAGCCGACCGAAGAATACAGTTGGAATACCTTTGGAAAATTACGTCATGCTCTCACCTCTAAAATACCACAATGCCTCAAGACTAAAGTCTTCAACCAGTGCGTCTTGCCAGTCATAGCGTACGGAGCCGAGACGTGTACACTGACAAAAGGTCATAGTCAACAGATTCAAGGTCGCCCAACCCGGCATGGAAAGAGTCATGCTTGGAATAACCTTGAGGGACAGATTTATAAACAAATTTATTCGACAACAAACCAAGGTGGCTCTGAGGATGGGCAGGCTGAAGTGGCGATAGGCTGGCCATATCTGTCGGAGAACCGACGGGTTCTGGACTGGAGACCGCGTACAGGATTCGGAAGAGTTGGACGTCCCCCTGCCCGCTGGACCGACGATCTGAAGAGGATTGCTGGGCATGGATGGATGGGAGCGGCAATTGATAGGGGGGGCTGGGGTGTTTTGGGAGAGACCTACGTTCAGCAGTGGATGACAGACGGCTGATGATTAATTAGGAAAACATCACAATCTGTTCAATTAAATTGTAATATTATGGCTCATTTCGTTTGTCGTGACATTTTCATAGAATAAATTGTGATATTATAAGTGTTCCAAAATTAAACAGCTAAAAAAGTAATTTTGCAAGCATTTTTTCTCAGAACTTTTCTTGTTAAAAAAAATACCAAATAGTGAGAAAAAGAACTTTGTTTTAATTAACGAGAAGGATATTGAAAGAAGGGTCGGGGCAGGCAACAAAGCAAATGGTGCACTTAAAATTGTCATCGCAAACAGTAACCTATCCAAAAAAGCTAAAATGGCAGTGCACAATGGTGTTCTTGTACCGACCCTTATGTATGGAAACGAAGCATGGAACTGGCAAAAGAAGGATGAAAGTAGAATAAATGCAGTAGACATGAGATCTCTTGAATGTGTAGATACTCTGTGTATGATAGAGTGCCGAATGAAAATATAAGAAGTAAATGTGGTGTGAATGATGGTGTTCTTCTTCTCTGGTTTCAATCCTGGGATTGGTTTGCAGCAATTTCCTCTATTATTCTCTTCCATTTTTCCCTGGTGGTGTTATGAACAAAATAATGAAAGGATCATTAAGATGGTTTGGACACATGAAAAGAATGATTGAAGAAAGAATGGTAAAAAAAATTATATGTTAACGATGTAAATGGAACTAAAAATAGAGGAAAACTGAGAAAAACGTGGCACGATCAAATAAATCAAATTTTAATGTCGGCCACGCGAGGAGTCAGAGAAATCGACGCGCGTGCATGACACGATGTATGAATGTTGAGGAAGCGAGAGCAATATGTCATCAAAGAAAAGTGTGGCAGTCCATTATTTTTGCCTACCCCTTTGGAGAGACGACGCGATGGTTAGTTAGTTAGTTATTTGTGGCATGTTTTTCGTTACTAGAACAATATATACCAATTTGTGCAAATATACATATTCATAATGCATTGTAACGCTCTAGCATTACTGCTTGAAAAAGGAAATTTAATTAAATATATTTTAATATCCGTTTTCTAAAATAATTCCTTTATTTTACGGGAACAAAATGTTTTCCTTCACTTGGGAATTACCAAAAGACATTTGATAACGTCCTAGCAGGGCGTAATAATGTTTAATATTTTGGGATAAATTAGCTAGCACTGTATGTAGGGTATTTAAAAATCCCGGGATTTAGAAAACCAGGTATATTGTGAACCAATCAACCTATCAGGGTTCAGAAACAACTTCAAGGTTGGCAGCATTTCTCTTCTGTGTTGCTAGAATAATAAAGAAAATTGCGCTATTTTGTATTCGGTGCCTACATACAAATTTAACACATGGCAGCACTACAATCAGTCAAAAAAAACCAGTTGGAAATTGACGTTTGCTTGTGGAGGTTGTACTTGTTGGTGTATTCCTAATGATAGTTGAAATAAAGTTTTTTACTTTTGCACCGTGTTGATGCGTTCAAACAAAACAGTGAAGTGTCAGTGATGCAAAGCGCTGTGTAATTGTGGAATATTGTACATAATTCTGTAAAAATGGGTGTTGCTTTAATGCCTTTGGAATTCACGGACTGTCTCACTGACAGCCCGTGGTTTCGGGAAAACCTGCACAAACACGAGAAAGAATTGGACAAAACAAGTCAACAGATCAAGAGGCTGATAAAGGAGGTTAAGGATTTGCTCCAGGCGGCCAAACGTGAGTTTTGTAAACATAATCAAATAGATATTCAATTGTTTCGAGCGCGCTTAAACTTTTAAACTTTTCGAAACAAAAGTTTTCCAACATATTTACATTTGTCACGTGATGCCTACTTGTCATATTCTGTTTTGTTGTGAACTGATTGCATACGCTCCAAGTTTTGTTTCACGAAACGTTCATTAGCATTCATATAGCACAAAGTAGGCCGTTTTCTTGCATCTCTGCCTTCATCTGTTTATTTAGGTCTGACAAATAAATAATCTCGATTACGCGGCGTTCGTGGGAGTGGATTATTTTTTAATAACAATCGTGTATTAATCTTTCACTTCTTTTACTAATGCTCGTCGCCTACTTTTAACATGATTTCGGTTTGATCTCTTTAAATAACTTAAATCAAATTCAAGAATCAATTGTATCTCAATAGAGACGAAGATGCAAATTGGAAACAGAATATGGAAACAGAATATGGTATTTACAGAACTTATGACCTGTCATTGGTTGGGTTAAGCGCACGCTTTATGTAATACAACATTCCCCATTCCACATTTTTTCTTATGACCACCATGTCTGACAAATTTTTGTAAGTTGTATATATGTTAATTTGTAAGACCACTCTTTACATGGTAGTTTATTTCAATCTACACACTAACGCCATCTATGAAGATATATAAAACATATACAACTTCCAAAAATTTGTCAGACATGGTTGTCATAAGAAAAAAGGTGGAATTGGGAATGTTGTATTACATAAAGCGTGCGCTTAACCCAACCAATGACAGGTCATAAGTCCTGTAAATACCTCGATCAACTATATTCTGTTTCCAATTTGCACCTTCGTCTCTATTGAGATACAATTGATTCTTGAATTGATAGCCCGCAATGGGTGAAATCCAGTTGTTCGTCTACAAGTATTTGTATACATTCAAAATGTTGTAAAATCAAATTGTTAATTAAGGCATCAACATTATGAATTCTTCTACGCCCTTGGAATAATAAATATTCGTTAGAACAATATCATGTTCTTATCTTTCGGTAAAATTAAATCCATCCATAATACATGTATTAAGCTAAATTATTATCTTTACGATAAGAGGTCTATCGGCTTTTTACGTACTTACCTAGGGTATGTCGAGCATAAAGTTCTACGCAAATTCCATTTTTTAAATTACATTTGCTGCTAAAATATACGACTATAATTCTTTTACAAATGTGAAGCAGTATTGACTCTATAAGAAAAGAGATATGAAGAGAAATGTCTGATATTCATTGTTGCATAATATGCAGTGATTTAAAACTGCACAACAAATATAATATTTTGAAATTCGAATTATATATATTTGTGAAAATGTATACTTATATCTGTATACGAATCCTGGATTTTCACCTGTCATAACAATGGTGGAATGGGGAATGTTGTAATTACATAAAGCGTGCGCTTAACCCAACCAATGACAGGTCATAAGTCCTGTAAACACCTTGATCATCCATATTCAGTTTCCAGTTTGTTTCTTCGTCTCTATTGAGATACAATTAAAAATTTAAATCAACCACCCACAGGTGAAAATCCAGGATTCGTATACAGATATAAGTATACATTTTCACAAATATTTGTAAATATTCTGGTCAATTATTTGGCGTATAAAATAGGAGTGGATACTCCAGGCGACTTCTAACAGTGCGATAGGAGGCGGTAGCCTCTTCGCATTGTGTTAATAAAGTAGTTTGCTAAAATGCTAAATAATCATTCTTCATAGATGGCGTTAGTGGATGGATTGTATAGATTAATCTTAAAAAATTAATTAGTACAATCAAATCTACATAGATGGCTAACTGGAACTGCCACGTGAAAATAAGTATGGATTTGGAGTATATATACAACTTCCAAAAATGTATCATACATGATCATAACAATGGTGGAATGGGGAATGTTGTAATTACATAAAGCGTGCGCTTAACCCAACCAATGACAGGTCATAAGTCCTGTAAACACCTTGATCATCCATATTCAGTTTCCAGTTTGTTTCTTCGTCTCTATTGAGATACAATTAAAAATTCGAATTATATTTTTAAATACTTCTTTTCTCCGATTCTATATCTTTTCTCCGAATATTTTGTTATTTATGACATGTTATGAATTTACATGAATGATTTTTTTTATAATGCCTTAGTAACGTTAATCATATTTTTTATGGAACAATATTCCATATTAAAAAAATAATATGAATGAAAACGTATGTTTTCTAGAAGTTTTATTGTAACTAACTAACTAACCATCACGCCATTTCCCCGGAGGGGTAGGCAGAGAGGATGGATCGCCACAATGCCCTGTCCTGGCATACCTCTCGGGCTTCCTCTACATTCATACATCGTACCATGCACGCACATCGCTTATTCCGACTTCGAATGTGGCCGCCTTTTAGTAATTGATTAATTTGGTCATGCCATGTTTTCCTCGGTCGTCCTCTGCTTCTTTTCCCACTCACGCTGCTTGTGTACAACTTTTTAACCATTCTACTCTCATCCATTCGTTCCATATGTCCAAACCATCTCAGGGATCCTTTTTAATTTTATTCATGATGCAGTCATCTGCCTTACATTTCTTTCTTATTTCATCGTTCGGTATTCTATCATACAACGTTTTCCCGCACATTCTTCTTAGTGATCTCATTTCTACGGCGTTTATCCTGCTTTCATCCTTCTTTTGCCAGCTCCAAGCTTCACTTCCATACATGAGGGTCGGCACTAGAACTCCATTGTGTACTGCCATCTTTGCTTCTGTGGATATATTTCTATTTGCAGTTGACTTTGAGTGCGCCATTTATTTTATTCTAATGTTTTTTATCGAAATGACATGTTTCGCCTTTCTTAAGCATTTGACTTGTTATTGTTTCTCGAACAATGACGTAAAACTCCATACAAAATAAATTATACAGATGAAAACGTCTGTTTTCTAGAAGTTTTATTATATTTTATGTGACTGACATGTTTCGCCTGTCTAAGACATTCTGACAGCGGTTAACAGAGCATCGTCTGTATAATCGTATGTCGTATTGTAATGAACATATGTATTTGATAGGATTAATTGTATCTCAATAGAGACGAAGATGCAAATTGGAAACAGAATATGGTGATCGAGGTGTTTACAGGACTTATGACCTGTCATTGGTTGGGTTAAGCGCACGCTTTATGTAATACAACATTCCCCATTCCACCTTTTCTTATGACCACCATGTCTGACAAATTTTTGGAAGTTGTATATATGTTAATCTGTAACACCACACTATGTATTTGATAGTTAAAACTATATTTAAACCAGAGTACAATAAAACGTGATATACATATATTTATATGCGAGTATATCGCGTTCCAAGCATGCATCCATTTAGAATATTATTATTAATTTCCTACGTGTTTATATATCAAACAATATGATATTATTAAATACATTAAAGATAATGTCACCTTCGTCCGGCGCGATATCACTGATAATTGCACAATAGATCTAATAGTTTTTTAATTGCATATATATTATTGTTTCTCTTTATGGGCTTCGCGATGTCGCCATATTTACATGTAATACTCATATTCATTCTTCTTCTTCTTCTTATAATAATAATAATAATAATAATAAATTGGATAATTTATAAAGCTCCATTTTTATGAATTACTCATCTCAAGGGCGCTGTAGAAGATGTTCCGTTTTATCAACTAGATAATAATAATATTAATAATGATAATAATAAAAAATATATAAACATATTTAGTATGAGGGCTGCACCTGACGAAGTCGATCAGCCCTTCCTGTCAGGAAATGATAATTTGAAAAGGTGCGTTTTGAGTCTCGATCTAAACTCTGATTGATTCTCGATGCACTTAAGGTCTGCTGGAAGACTGTTCCAGGCTGAAGGGCCGGCTACCGCGAAGGCTCGGTCGCCAAAGTTTGTGCTTGGACAGCGTTTTGGCACAGTCAATCTACCGATCGCAAAAGACTTAACTGATCGCAGTGTAGACTGTCTAGCATTCAGGTTCTCGTTGATACAGAGTTCAGATATATAAGCTGGTGCCATTCCATGCAACGCCTTATAGACCGTCCAGCAGAGCTTGTATTGTATCCTTTCTGGACATTTCAGCCAGTGGAGCTCCTTAAGATGCTGTATTATGTGACAAATCTTTGGCACACCCCTTATCAGTCTTGCTGCTACATTGAATGCAGACTGAAGTTTATTTGTTTGCCGTTTGGGGATGTTGGCGTAGACACCATAGGAGTAATCTAGTCGGTCTTCTTCCTCAGCCTATTACCGTCCATTCCTGGACAAAGGCCTCCTCCATTCGCCTCCATGTCACTCTGTCTTGTGCAGACTGCATCCAGGTTATTCTGACATTACTGTTCAGATCATCTTTCCACCGTAGTTGCGGTCGCCCTGCACTTCTCTTTGCCGTCCACGGTCTCCAAATAGCAGTCTTTTTGTCCATTTTTCGTCTGAGCCTGGCTACGTGACCTGCCCATTGCCATTCTGCTCCATTCTCATTCATATAATTTATTTTATACATTAATAATGGAGTTTTACAAAACTAATAACTCAACCACCAACTAGTATGATATGTTAATCATTTTATTTTTTCATTTACGTTTTGTATTATATATCACATTTATGGATATATTAAAATACGTATTCGGAAATTAAAATGATCAACACATCATACTAGTATTTTCAATGTGAAACTAGTTAGTGAGTGTCACTTAAACAATACTAGTATGATGTCTAAATCATTTTCTTTTTTCATTTACATATTTAACATCGCGTATATTGATATATTAAAATACGCATTCGAAAATTAAAATAATCAAAACATCATACTAGTAAAAAAAATAAAAAAGGATCCCTGAGATGGTTTGGACATGGATGAGAGTAGAATGGTTAAAAAGTTGTACACAAGCAGCGTGAGTGGGAAAAGAAGCCGAGGACGACCGAGGAAAACATGGCATGACCAAATTAATGAATTACTAAATGGCGGCCTAATTCAAAGTCGGAATAATCGACGTGCGTGCATGGTACGATGTATGAATGTAGAGGTAGCCCGAGAAGTATGCCAGGACAGAGCATTGTGGCGATCCATCCTCTTGGCCTACCCCTCCGGGGAAATGGCGTGATGGTTAGTTAGTTAGTTTTTAAAATACGTTTCGGAAATTAAAATAGAAATTAGAAACACATGACACTTAAACAATACTAGTATGATGTCTTAATCATTTTCTTTTTTTCATTTACCTATTTTACATCACGTATACCTATTGATATATTAAAATACGTATTCGAAAATTAAATTAATCAACACATCATACTAGTATAATGTGAAATTAGTCAAAAACACTTCTATCACTTGTGTCATTTTAGAAATACTATTTCGATGTTTTGTGAATTGATAAGTATCTATAAAATAAAATTTTGGTTATTTTTAAAATGACTCATGTCATAAGGATTCCCCATAATATTCAAATAAAATGGGTCAGTCAGTGTCGGCGAGAAATATGTTCTTTCGGGTCCGTATCGAATCGTTTTATTATACCTCGGTGGAGATACGGACATGGAAATTACCATAGCAAGATTATACAACGATTTCTGATCGTTTCGGGTGTACCACAAGGATCAGAACCTGGCCCACGTTTAAGGTTTATTAGAACAAGACTGTTTTTATTTTTGATCCAATGATTAATGTTATATTAGGATAAGGACCATGGCTACTCGTTCCTTTATTCAACTAACTAACCGTAACACATTTTTTCAGGACAAGCAGAGATGGTGGTCTGTCACACCTGCTATCTTGATTTGTTTATTAAATATCCTCCACATTAATTATTGTCTCTTCATTATTGTTTTAGATTGAATATATTTCTTGCTTCATTTGTATTGTGAACGAATACTTCATACGTTACTTATGGCCAGACCATGTTAGTGATCTTTTCTC
Organism: Lepidostoma basale; assembly: GCA_022606425.2. Lineage (NCBI taxonomy): Eukaryota > Metazoa > Arthropoda > Insecta > Trichoptera > Lepidostomatidae > Lepidostoma > Lepidostoma basale. The sequence continues at coordinate 496,822 of JAHDVF020001314.1, forward strand.
AAATAATAAAATCTGATCGATCTGAAGATTCCATGTTTTCTTCGATTTCTGTGTATCATTATATATTCTTTCTTCGTTATTATATAATAATTATGTAAGATAACCAATGCGAAACATGTCATTTCCATTTCCATCACAATAAAACTTCTAGAAAACATAAGTATTTTTTGTATTAATTATTACCATATTTAACTAACTAACCATCACGCCGTCTCCCCGGAGTGGTAGGCGGAAAGAATGGACTGCCACACTTTTCTTTCCTGACATATTTCTCTCGCTTCCTCAACATTCATACATCGTGTCATGCACGCGCGTCGATTTCTCTGACTCCTCACATGACCGACATTCAATATTTGATTTATTTGATCATCGTGTCACGTTTTCCTCGGTCTTCACTTCATTCACTTCTTATATTTTCATTCGACACTATCATACACAGAGTATCTACACATTATTCTAAGAGATCTCATTTCTACTGCATTTATTCTACTTTCATCCTTATTTTGCCAGTTCCATGCTTTGATATTATTATTACCATATTTATTGCAGCAAATAAAATATTCACCTGGATATTAACCATTAGAGTGCCATACAGCGCTATCGCGATTTCAGAATTAGTCACGAAAATTGCGACGGTTCTTGTTTTAGCCGAAACACTACGATAATTCGAGATCATAACAGTGTTGTTAATTTTAACATTTAATTATGTTGAATTATCATAGTGTTTCGTCCAAAACAATGGACTATTCTGGTATTGTTGTTAATTTTAATTTAACCGTTTTAGTGCTATCCTTACTTAGCAGACATCTATGTATTATAAATTCGATCAATATTTCTTCTATGTCTTGTTTGATAGCTGCATAACTACACCGTCTTCTGTCGATGTTTAAAATTTAAATTTTAACTAACTAACTAACCATCACGCCGTCTCTCCGGAGGGGTACGCATAAAGAATGGAACGCCACACTGTTCTGTCCTGACATGCTTCTCTCGCTTCCTCTACATTCATACATCGTGTCATGCACGCGCGTCGATTTCTCCGACTCCTCACGTGACCGACATTCAATATTTGATTGATTTGATCGTGCTACGTTTTCCTCGGCCTTCCTCTATTTCTAGCTCCGTTCACGCCGTTCGCATATACCTTCTTTACCATTCTGTCTTCACTCATTCTTTCCATGTGTCCAAATCATCTTAAAGACCCTTTCCTCATTTTGTTCATAACACTCATTCGCACCACATTCACTTCTTATACTTGCATTTGTCACTATATCATATACAGATTTGCAACACATTCGTCTTAGAGATCTCATTTCTACTTCATTTATTCTACTTTCATCCTTCTTTAAAAAAAAAAATTCCTTCGCTTAATGTATATTCAAGTCTTCTCTATTTTTATTAGTATAAGAATGCTATTAAAAATATATATTCCGTGCGATTAACCGTTGTTGAAAAATATTTTAATTATATTTGTTCAACTGCTGTCGATTAGTCGCTCGGTGCAGAAGCCCGCTGGAGTGATTCATTTGTATAAACATTTCCCGAGATACATAATGTATCATAATATAATATTAATTGTATGTAATATCATTGTTTTGTATCGGCGCGTTCATGCGTGACACTCTCATGGACGCGTTATCAACGCGTGAATTGCTCGACGGTAATGATGCATTGATATAATATTATATACACGTATTATCAATATACAGAATGATCTGTTAATAGAACAGTACCAGGGAATCAATCAACAGACTTGTATCTAACTCTAGAATCAATACATTTTGAAATATTTATAATATCAAACCGTTTTTTATACCCTATGTTATTAATCTCCAAACATTACAAAGATAACCAACTAACTATCACGCGTCTCCCCGAAGCGGTAGGCAAGAATAATGGACTGTATTACATGGGATGGTCGATCCAAGAAAGGCTAAACTTGTCTTCAATAAAAAGTCTAAAATATTCGAGTCCAACAATATAGACCTGAACCTCCGAAGACAACTTTAAAAAACATTGGTTGTGGAGTGTTTTACTGTACGGCTGCGAGACTTGGTGCCTGGGCGAAAGAGAGCGTAAAAGGCTGGAGGCATTTGAGATGTGGACCTACCGACGAGTTGCCCATGTTTCATGGAGGGACCACATTACAAATGAAGAAGTTCTCAGCAGAGTTGAAGAGAGTAGAACACCGTGTTGAACACCATAGCGGAGAGGCGCGCAAGATGGATTGGTCATGTGTTGCGACACGAATGTTTCCTGCATAATGTGTTGCAGGGAATGGTCGAAGGATCGATTGGCAGAGGACGATCTCGCCAGGAGTACCTAGACCAGATTTACCGAGATATGGGCTGCACCTCTTATGCGGAGTTGAAGAGAGTTGCCGAGGATCGAGCGGAGTGGAAGAGGAGATGCGTCGCCTTGCTGCAGACCAATCGCTAGATTGAGACCGGAGAGAGAAACACTTTAACTGATACAGCACTCCATCCTTCTCTTTTCGCCCCCGCGAGAGACGCGGTGTGATGGGTTGTGAACTTCATCGCCACCAATAGGCATCTCCCGCGCACATTTCGATAATCCAACGTTCACAAAATAAATCTAAAACAAATAATACAAAATACAATGATGCACATGTCAGCTGGACGATCCGGACTTTTGTTTTATTTCATTTATCATCACCATCACCTTTTTTTCACCAACAATTAGGCACTTAAAACAATCCAACTCCAGCAAGAACTTCAAAATGTTATCAAAGAAATTATTCAAAGATATAAAGAACATTTATATCGTCATCATTATCGAATTATCGAATGCAGAGGTCAAACACCATTCGTTTAAGATTTATGTATAAAAACATATATTTGGTAAAGAGGCATTGAATTATTTTTATTCTGTTAAGTTAAAAAGAGTGAATGGTGCACTTAAAGTTGTCATCGCAAACAAAAACCTATCCAAAAAAGCTAAAATGGCAGTGCACAATGGTGTTCTTGTACTGACCCTTAAGTATAGAAACGAAGCATGGAACTGCCAAAAGAAGGATGAAAGTAGAATAAATGCTGTAGAAATGAGACTCTGTATGATAGACTGTCGAATGAATATATAAGAAGTGAATGCGGTGCGAATGATGGTGTTATGAACAAAATAATGAAAGGATCATTAAGATGGTTTGGACATATGGAAAGAATGGTAAAAATTATATGTTAACGATGTACATGGAATTAGAAATAGAGGAAGACCAAGGAAAACGTGACACAATCAAATAAATCAAATATTGAATGCCGGCCACGTGAGGAGTCAGAGAAATCGATGCGCGTGCATAACACGATGTATAAATGTTGAGGAATCGAGGGAAATGTGTCGGAAAAGAAAAGTGTGGCAGTCCATTCTTTCTGCCTACCCCTCCGGGGAGACGGCGTAATGGTTAGTTAGTTAGTTAGTTACATGTTTTACAAACGGAAAAAGTTATATATTTAAGCCCAAATGGAAGGTTCATACGTATTTGTTTAAAAAACAATGGGCACTTGCGCAGAAGATATCTCATTTATCAAATATGGTTTTTCTTGATGTTAAACATTCAATTTTTTTACAACAAACAAAACAACAACAACAAACCATCACGCCGTTTCCCCGCAGGGGTAGGCAGAGAGAATGGACCGCCACACTACTCTATCCTGGCACACCTCTCTAGCTTCCTCCACATTCATACATCGAGTCATACACGCACGTCGATTCTTCCGGCTTCTGACATGACCAACTTTTAATATTTGGTTAATTTGGTCAAGCCATCTTTTCCTCGGTCTACCTCGACTACTTACTCCATTTACATTGTTAACGTATACTTTTTTAACCATTCTTTCTTCACCCATGCGCTCCATATGTCCGAACCAACGCAGCGAACCTTTCATAATTTTGTTCATAATACCTTCTTTCGCTCTACATTCCTTCCTAATATCAGCATTTGGGATTCTGTCGTACATCGTTCTACCACACATACGTCTTAGGGACCTCATCTCTACCGCATTTATTCTGCTCTCATCTTTCTTCTGCCAGTTCCATGCTCCGCTTCCATACATAAGGGTTGGAACCAGAACTCCATTGTGAACGGCCATTTTCGCTTTCATTGATAAATTCTTGTTTCCAATAACTACTTTTAAAGCTCCATTCACTTTGTTACCCGCACCAACCCTTCTTTCAATATCACTGTCCGTTCGGCCATCCGCTGTGAACATGCTACCTAAATACACAAATTCCCTCACCTGTTCCAAGTTCTCTTCATTTACACTTATATTACAAACTGTCATTTGCTCTTCCCTTTCAAAAACTAACACCTTTGACTTTCCGACATTCATCATTAAATCGTTCGACTTGCATACCTCATACATTCTCGACACCAAGACTTGTAATTCGTCCGCACTATCCGCAACGAGAACGGCGTCGTCCGCGTAAAGCAGACAGTTTTTTTAATGCTATCTGTTTTATCAGTCTACTTAATATAGTCTATGTTTTGTTGCGTCCCTTTCACAGATCGTGCATGAATGAGGGCTGTTATTATGATCTATAAACATGGCTGTAATCCATAATGCCGTGTTCTTGGGAGCGATAGCTGTTTTTACAGTCGTTCTCCCGACCGCCCGGGACATAAATACAACTAGGAATTGTGTGTTCTGGTATGCAGCAATGTGCATTCCTTTCTCGTAAGTAGTTCGTTCCTAGAAGTCGGCGATAAACACGAGGCACGTATTAAGTTATCGCCGAAAACATAGTGTTAAAGGAACCATTTCGTATTTTAGATTTTATTTGCATTTTGCTTTATATTTGAAAAGTTGTAATCGCAAACAAAAGTCTATCCAAAAAAGTTAAGATGGCGGTTCAATGGCACAATGGTGGTAACTTCCTCAACATTCATACACCGTGTCACGCACACACGTCCATTTCTCCGACTCCATACGTGGCCGACTTTTAATGGTTGTAATAATAACCTTGGTCTTCCTCTTTTTCTCATTCCACTTACATTGTTAATATATACTTTCTTTATAATTCATTCTTTTCATGTGTCCAAACCATCTTAAATACCCTTTATTTTTTTGTTCGTAACACTTTCATTTGCAACGGAATTAGCTTCTTACATTTGCATTTGACACTCTATCATACGATGACGACCTTCGAGGCCGAGTGGTAAGTGTATTGAATGCCACCCCGAAGGTTCCGGGAAAGATTCCCGGCGAGGGCAGTGTGTCACACTGTCTTTGGTCTGGTGTAGAATTCACGTGACAATAAAATGGCGATAGATTAGCTACCTATCACATGATGATGATGATGATGATTTATATAGCGCCATTTTTGTAAAAGATTCACTTCAAGGGCGCTCAACGTCCAGAAAGCTTCTCTTAAAAAGAAAAGTTTTAAGAGAGCTTCTGAACACTCCTTGGCGCCGCGGGACGAGAAGTTTGTGTGTTGCTTCTTCCTTCGAGGATCGTAGAGTTGACTGCCGAGGGTTCAAATTTGTCAGCTTGCAAAGTTCTGTGAGGAAGTGGGGCGCTCTTCCGTGTAAGGCCTTGTGAACAAGAAGACACAGCTTATAGTCGATTCGCTCAGGTAACCTTAGCCAGTGAAGTCGATAAAGCATTGAGGTTATATGGGTGAATTTTGATGCACCAAAAATTAATCTTGCTGCAGCATTCATAATGGATTGCAGTCTATCCAGTTGTCACGAGAATCACTATGATAGCTATACTATACCCTTTACATCGATTTGGCTTTTGCTGTCGTGATGTAAAGAGCGATTCAACAAAATAATAATAATAATTATATAATATTTTGTTTTGAATGTATACAAATACTGGATTTTACCCATTGCGGGTTAATCATTTAAGATTATTAATAATATAGTTTATAATATAGATTAATAATAATATAGATTTATAAACAGATATTCTACCTACATAATTATTTTGCCAGTTCCATGCATCACTTCCATACGTGAGGGTCGGTACAAGAACAACATTGTGCACCGTGTTGTTTTTGTATCCGAAAACAATGTGCAATGGCAAGTTATTTGGGTTGTTTTTAATGTTAACTAGTTGTAACCCGTGAAATATTCACGAAAGTAAACCAAATTCTACGTTAAGTTTCATGGTTTGTCTAAAATGCCATATAACAATTATCAGAACAATATTTTAAGTATTTCAGAAACGTTCTCGGGCATGCGTATCGTGTAGATTTCGAATTACTTTCGCGGAGACTCGTTTTCTTGCTTTGTCATAATCCGGGTTTTAGCCTGTTTATATTATGATAAATTATAATTTAACTAACTAACCATCACGCCGTCTCCCAGAAGGGGTAAGCAGAAAGAATGGACTGCAACACTTTTCTTTCCTGACATATTTGTCTCGATTTCTCAACATTCATACATCGTGTCATGCACGCGCGTCGTTTTCTCCGACTCCTCACGTGGCCGACATTCAATATTTGATTTATTTGATCGTGCCACGATTTCCTCGGTCTTCCTCTATTTCTAGTTCCATTTACATCGTTAACATATACTTTTTTTTACCATTATTTATTTTTTATTTATTTATTTCCATGTGTCTAAACCGTCTTAATGATTATTTTGTTCATAATTCATAATCACTATCATTCAATTATAATTTATTTTTGTATAATTTCAATAATTAGGTATTATAAATCGCCGTTTAAGAAGGTTTAGTAATATTTTTAATAGCGGGGCGTCCTAGAATGCATAGAAGAAACAAGGACGCGTAACGAATGGGAAGATATTATTTATTCCGTGCATCTAAGATCAGGAACGCATACAAATCACTTTTTTTTCCTATGACGGTCCATCCCTTGCGCATAGGAATATTTATCTTTCGCATTTGTTTAACATAAAATGACGATTTTACTATTCAAAGTACCGTTTTTCTCTAGTTGCCCGCCCGCACCCCGGATATTAGCCGTTCGCACATGGCTCACATTCCATAAACTATGTTTTTATTGTGATTCTGTATTGGCATCTGTTTTTTACGACCCTCAGCGTTAGGGGCTGCATTACGCGAACGAGCTGTCGTCACTTACAAGTTAAACTCAAGTCTTAAACAACAAAGTACGAGTATATCAAATCAATCAATCAAATCAGTTTATTTCATCAACCGACATTACAAAATATATTTTTAAGGCATCTTATCTTGAGAACAGGTAAAATAATATATTGTGTATAGTATACTACCAGAAACGCATGAGAGATGGTTCAACATTAGGAAGACAGGATACTCTCCAGAATTAAGAGTATTTGCCTTTTGAACGTATTTTCACTAATATGAAAGACGTCTATCTCCAAGGAGACCACGTTCAACAGATTCATTGCTCTTCCCACCGGTGTCACCAGAGGCAGATTGGTTTTGGCGGCCGGTAGGTAAAACAATCTGTGCTGTCACTGTCGGAGATATCTATCGGGGACAAAAAGCCGAACACCCTCCAGTACTATAATATAATAATAAATTGGATGATTTATATAGCGCTTTTTTTATGAATGCGAGACAGCTGGATATCATACTTGTATATCCCAGATACAAGCTCCAGGAAATAATAAGACACAGTTCTTAATAAGGCAGAAGAAGCTGATTATTTACTTGCTTGGCCTAAGAGCACGTTCCAAGTTACAACTCGTAATATAAATGACGCTTGATTTATGGGGTTCAAATGAATCCTTCGCCTTGGTACGTTGTGAATGTTTCCTTTTTGTTTAATTTAATGTATACAGCACAGTTGTTGTCTTTGTATACAGCCGGTTGAAAGGGAAAATATTTAAAAATGTTTTATTGCACCCACCTTGTCCATTGTGAATGCTTTCTGAAACGTGAGTTTAACTTAAGTTTAGCGCTTTCTTCCCACAAAGCGTAGTTTTCTCGTTTCCTGCATTATGAAACAAAAGACTCGGCGACATTTCTTCGTCACGTAACGAAATAAAACACCATTCCACCGAGAAACTGAGCATATAAGATCACACTTCTATTCTGGAACAAATCTCAAGGTTCCGATATTTTCATACGTTGCATAGTCAATATTATACACAAGCTGAAATGTGCACAACGGGCTATTGAGGGACAAATTCTTAGCATAAGTCTGAGGAACAAAATAACCAATACCGTAATTAGACGCAGGACAAAGCTTGTCGATATAATGGACCGTGTTGACAAATTGAAGTGGAAATGGGCAGGACATGTCACCAGATGTGGAACAGAGAGATGGGCACACAGAATTTTGACGTGGAGACCGTGGGAGGAAAAAAAGGAGCATCAATCGACCCCAAAAAAGATGGGTTGACGACCTAATTTCAGTCGCGAGAAGAAAATGGATGAGAATCGCACGGGATATAGAAACATTGAGAACGTTTGAAGAGGCCTACATCCAGCAGTACGTTCAGAAGACAAATACTCTTGACTTAGGAGAGTATCTTGTATTCCTAATGTCGAACCATCTCCCATGCGTTCCTGGTATTATATATTTTTTTATGTTTTACCTGTTCTCAATAGATGCCTTAAACTATAATTGTTGTTTGTAATATCTTTTGAGAAAATAAATAAACTGATTTGAGCAGTGGAGAAACGGCTAAGGAAGAAGAAAGAGAAGAAGGTCGCATTAATCTCTTTTATATTCCTTCTTGTTTAATTATTTTCACTTTGATAATAATTAAATAAAACGATGTTTTTTAACTACTTCCACTTTTGTCTTTATTTCGACAGCGACCGGTTTCGCCAGGCTCGCTGGCATCGACAGACTGGTCCAAATAAAGACAAAAGTGGAAGTAGTTAAAAAAAACATCGTAAACAGTTATATTAAAAAACTTTGTTTTATGTACCACAATTGTATTTTATTTTACGCGACAGCTGTTTCGTCAATCTATGTTGACATCATCAGGTGTTTTAACACCTGATGATGTCAACATAGATTGACGAAACAGCTGTCGCGTAAAATAAAATACAATTGTGATACATAAAACAAAGTTTTTTTTAAATTTAACTATTTATAATGTTAAAGTATCATAGTGTTTCGGCCAAAACAATGAACTAAAAAACATCGTTTTATTTAATTATTATTTAAAATGAACTTCCATCAAGAGATTTCAGTAAAATCATTTGATTATCTTTCACTTTGATGTTAGAAGTCGGAAGAATCGACGTGCGTATTTATGTCTCCCTGTATAAATGTGAAGAAAGGTAGAGTAGTGTGCCAAAATAGAATAGTGTAGCGGGCCATTTTCTCTGCCTTCTCTTTTGGAGAAATGGCATGATGGTCTGCGCATAGGAGGACTCAATCCATATCTTCAGACTTGATAGAGGATACATGAACTTAGTACTTGTTAGAGGTAGGTATATTCGACACCATCTGTATTAGCATTTTATCTTCCAACATGCAGAATCAATCTACCTCTTGCAATGCCTGTAAGAAACACAATCAAACTGTTTAACATGGTCGCTTTAATTATCAACAGTTTAAATATTACAAAAAATCTAAATCACGCCATCTCTCCGAAGGGGTAAGCAGTTCGAATAGACCGACACACCATTCTTTCTTGACATACGTCTCTCGATTCACCAAGCACGTCGATTTCCCCGACTCGTCACATGGGCGACATTAATTATTTGATTGATTAGATCGTGCCACAATTTCCTCGGTAGTCCTCTATTTCTTGTTCCGTTTACGTCGTTAGTAAAAATTTTCTCTACCGTTCTTTCTTTCGGTGTGTTCAAACCATCTTAAAGACACTTTCTATATTTTGTTCATAACTCTCATTCGCACTGCATTAGCTTCTTAAATTTGCAGTTGACACTCTATCATATACGGATTTATTTACAAACATTCGTATAAAAGTGTTTGTAAGTAAATCAAAGTCATCACTGCAAATATAAATATTTCAACTAAAGCAAAGATGGCAGTACATAATGGAGTTCTAGTGCCTACCATTATGTATGGATGTGAACCTTGGAGCTGGTAAAAAATGATGAAAGTAGGATAAATGCCGTAGAAATGAGATCACTAAGAAGAATGTGCGGGAAAACGATATATGATAGAATACCGAATGACGAAATAAGGTAGAAATGTAAGGCAGATGATTGTATCATGAGTAAAATTAAAAAAGGATCCCTCAGATGGTTTAGGCATATGGAACGAATGGACGAAAGAAGAATGGTTAAAATGTTGTATACAAGCAGTGTGAGTGGAAAGAGAAGTCGTGGAAGACCAAGGAAAGCATGACCAAATTAATCAAATACTGAAAAGCGGCCATATTCGAATGTGGAGGAATCTAGAGAGGTTTGTCAGGACAGAACGGTATAGCGCTCCATCCTCTCTGCCTACCCCTCCGGGAAACGGCGTGATGGTTAGTTTGTTAGTTCGTAAAAGAGATCTCATTTTTATTGCATTTTTGAAAAAAAAAAATCGAAACAAATACTCCTAATATTGGAAAGTATTTTGTGTCAAAATCATATTGACTATAAATTTGTATGTTAACTGTATTTTTTATGTCTATTAAGTGATTGGATCACGTGATAGGCGGTCTCATATCCCCACTTTCAACAAATGTCGCCAGCTAACCTATGAGGCATCGTGTCTCGTGCAGAATTTGAACTTCGAACATATCTGGTAAACGGCATTGCTTCAACTGATCTATAATTTGTAAATGCCAGAAGCATCACTAAACTTTGGGTAAGTAGCAAAAATCAGTATCGGCCATAGGCGTTTTTTTTTTGCCCCGCTTGAAATAGAATTTTACAACATTTCTTAAATTACGGAATAACGGTTAAATATTTACGTTAATCACAATAATTAATCTAATGTTTTTACTCAAATATATAAAGTGGGAGTCCATCTTGAATTCTGTAATACTTTTTCGAATTGAAGGGTGTTTTAAATCTCAAAATCTAATTGTGAACGCTGCATCTGATATTCGCGATCGGTTAGAAAGTATAATAGAACAAAATACGAGTATGTATGTTTTGTGTTGGGTACGAAATACGAAAAATATGGGTTTTCAGCTTAGATCTGAAATCTTTCGGGATCATTTATGCATCTAAGGTGTGAAGGGAGATTGTTCCAAGCTGATGGACCGGCTACCTCAAAGGTTAAAAATCTAAAAGGTAAAAGAAAACTGTTCATAGTTTAAGACAATAAACAAATGACCATTAGGTACCTCTTTTTCAAAATCCTTTTCAAAACATAAAATATTGAATATGATAACATTGATCTCCTTTTAATGTTATGTTCCTGGTACTCTACCTAATTTTAACTAGCGCATGTAACATATGTTTTTAGGTTCTTGTATTTTATTTGAAATAATTTTGGTTAATTTTCATCGTTCTCTCGATGGTGAAGGTGTAAAACCTTCAAAACAAGCCGAGAAAAATATACCCAATAGTGGAAAAAACAGTGTTTTAATTCATACAAAATCGTCATTATGGAATGGAACGGGCTTAATGCTTTAAGTTTGTTAAAAATGTATAATATATTTTTTATCGCGGTTAAATATTTTATTAATCTGATATTACTCGTTATCTTTGATATAGAAGTAATACACACCTTTAAATTATTGTTTTATTTACTTGTGTCTCCATAGTTATCTTTCCATTTTGCAGATAATCGGTTTATCAAAAGGCCGCGTATAATTCATTGTTTCTATAATATATTTTATACACCTAAAAAAAAATAACTAACTAACCATCACGCCGTCTCCCCAAAGGGGTAGACAGAAAGGATGGACTGCCATACTTTTCTTTCCTGACATATTTCTCTCGCTTCCTCGTCAATTTTCTTTCTCTTTCTATTAAAATTCTGCCATAGACTTAACCAACGACACTCAAAAGACTAATAGCTCCGTGGTTTCCACATTCCATACGCGATCCTTTTCCTTTGTACAGGGGCATAATAACTGCTCTCCTCCAGTCTAGCGGCGTATATCCCTCCTCCAAGCACTGGTTAAATAACTTACATAACCATGCAGAAACCACTTCGCCACCGTTTTTAATAACTTACATAACCATGCAGAAATTACACCTTAATGCCGATATTCGTTCAGACACGTGATATTTGATTATTATCATCATATGTACAATGTTACAGTGCGATGGGAAGAGCTCTGACTTCCATACCGAAGGTCCGGGGTCCGATTCCCGGTGATGGCAGTGTGATTGTCACACTGTCTTTGGTCTGGTGTAGAATTCACGTGACAATAAATTGGCGATAGATCGGCTACCTATGACTTGTCATAAGAATCAATATAATAGCTAAAATAAATTCTATAAATTAAAAAAAAACAGTGTGGTGGTTCATTATTTCTGCTACACTTTCAGGGATACGGCATGATGGTTAGTTAGTTAGTTAGTTACTTTCGACTTATTTCAAATTATATTTTGCCATTCCCTTAAACCGGCTCTGGCCTGTCCATTCATAACTACCAGCGTGGGCCGTGATAATGTGGCCAGGTGTGGATGGGACGATGTACAATTTTTTTAATAGTTATGTTATTCACTCTCTTGATATTTACACACGCACTAATGAACTTACGCAGGTACTTCAAATAAATATACTAAATTAAAGAAATGCGTACTGCGGAACATATGTTTATTTATTTTACGGTATTTATGAAACGCGTTTTATTTTTCTTTCTCACCTTTTACTCAAACACATTATTAAACTCCTGCAGTATTCATAATAAACAATACTCTGAAAAACGTTTTTTTAAATTAAATAAAAAAAAAACTAGTTGATGAGAATATTCCACAATACTACGGAAACTGCGGTTTTAAAAAATACTAACTTACTAACCATCACTCCGTCTCGCCGAATCGGTAGGCAGAGATAATGGTCCTTTTCTTTCCTGACATACGTTTCTCGATTCCTCAACATTCAATCATCGTGTCATGAACGAACGTCGATTTTTCCGACTACTCACGTGGTTGAAACTAGTAATTTCTAAAAAATAATATGTAAAAGCCCCATTCACTTCTTTTTTTTTTCTTGCATACAACGGGTTGTTTGAACCCGATTACTGTATACACATTATTTTTAGCTATTATATTGATGATTCTAATGACACGTGATGGGTAGCCAATCTATCGCCATTTTATTGACACCAGAATTCTACACCAGACCAAAGACAGTGACAATCACACTGCCATCGCCGGGAATCGAACCCGGGACCTTCGGTATGGAAGTCAGAGTTCTTACCACTCTGCCACGAAAGTCGATTTTGTTACACGTACCAAAATTTATTTCGATGTCACTGTCCGTTCGGGTATCCGCTGTGAAAATGCTACCTAAAGATGTAAGTGTAAGATCGTGAGATGTAAGTCAGGAAAGGAAAGTGTAGCAGTCCATTATTTCTGTCTACCCCTTCGGGGAGACGGCGTGATGGTTAGTAATTAATTAAAGTAACATTAATTACCCTAATTACCTGTGCAACATCATTGTGCACTGCCATTTTAGCTTTTTTGGAAAGAATTTTAAAGGCAACTCTAAGTGTAAATTTGATAATGCCTTTGAAAGGCAAAACATACCATTCCCATAAATTGCAATAAAATTTCTAGGAAACGGACGTTTTCATTCGTATTAATTAATGCCATAACTATTTTTAAAGCTCCATTCACTTTGTATATCTCTGAAACGTATTTTTTTTCATCTCATTATCAATTATCTAGTATTTATGTAAATCTTACCGTTTCACCGCGGGAACTATGCCCTTTGAACAAGACCCAAATTCTCAAACCTTTTTTTTTTCAGTAGATTTTTTGTCTTCCTGTTTTTTTTACAAGTTTACGACTTTGTCTATGGCAGAAACAATTAAGTGGGTACATTAGCAGCAGTATTCCCGTTACATTCAATCGATTACTATCGAACAATACCATCAGCAAAAAAGTCTTTTCAAATGAAATTAACCTGTGAAGTATTTGGGTCATTGTATTTCATGTACAGTCAAAATCAAAAAATAATTAGTTGTTTCATCTTATTATGCGTATCAATCTTGTTTTAATAAATGGATTAAATGATGGATCCATCCATTGTGTTGCACGGTCAAACCCAAGGAAGACCACCAAAGAGATGGATTGACAGCTGAGAGTCGACCTCGCAGGATGCCAATTCCTCTTAAGAAACTAACTAACAAACCATCACGCCGTTTCTCCGAATGGGTAGGCAGAGTGGATGGACCGCCATACCGTTCTGTCCGGACATACCTCTCAAGCTTCCTCCACATTCATACATTGTAACATGCACGTTCGTCGATTTTTCCGACTTTGAATGTGGCCGCCATTCAGTATTTGATTATTTCGGTCATGCCATGCTTTCCTTGGTCTTCTTTCCACTTTCCACTCAGACTGCTTATATACAACATTTTAACCATTCTTCTCTCTCCATTAGTTCCATATGTCTAAACCATCTCAGGGATCCTTTTTTAATTTTACTTACGATACAATCATCTGCCTTACATTTCTTACTTATTTCGTGGTTCGGTACTCTATCATTATATCGTTTTCCTAAGTGATCATATTTCTACGACATTTATCCTACTTTCATGATTTTTTGCCAGCTCCAAGCTTCACTTCCATATTTATTGTAGGGTAACATACAGTGATTGTTTATACACATACGAATGAACGAACTTACAGTTACATAAAGACAAAGAAGGTTGCCCGCCGCTTACCCGAAGCTGTTATAGGACGCAGCGGCGCCCCTTCGTCAGCTTCGCTCAAACAATCTCTAGGCCCGCCCCCCATCCACGCAGGACTTACATGAGGGTTGGCACTAGAACTCCATTATGAACTGCCATATTTTCTTTAGTTGAAATATTTCTATTTGCCGTGATGACTTTGAGAGCCCCATTAATTTTGTTCCCAGCACCGACTCTTTTCGATATCTTTCTCCATTTTTCCATATCTTGTGAACATGCTCCCCAGATAAATAAATTCAATAACTTGCTCCAGTTTCTCACCGTTCGCGCTTATGTCACAAATTATCATACTTTCTTCGTTTTCAAATACCAACCAGGTTACATGTTTTGGATGTTTTGGAAAAGGTCATACATTTTGTCTTTTCAGTAGAGATCATCATGTTGTATTTCTTACAGGCGTGATGTAGTCTGTCTAGCATTTTTTGTAAGTCATTATTGTTTTCCGCTATGATTATAGTATAGTACACATTGACAATTTGCTCTCCCATTCTATATCCCAAGTTGTATCGATTGGATCTCCTCTATAAGTTCGTCCATTATCAGATTGGACAGAAATGGGCTTAGGCTGTCTCCTTGTCGTATGCCTGTCAATACTGGGATTGTTTTACTAAGTTTGTTTTATATGTTTATTTTATATTCACGTATTGAAGTAAAGACAATAGATATCTAATCTCTAACGCGGTACCTGCTTATCAACCTACATAGTTTAAGTATCCATTTACCATTGTACGTGGGTTATTTAAATGAATTTTATACGTTTTTCGTGATGGGAAACCATTATCTAAGTAATTCGAAACGGGCGACACTAATTTTGTACGATTTGAAAATGCTCCGAATTCATAAATACGATATCATTATGATAATACTCCGTCCAATTTTTCTTCTTTGTGAAGTGTGGAATTGTTAAGAGCCCGGGGGTATAGAGAGATATCTGGCCGTGACAGGAGTGCTCCGGCACTGTATTATTCCATGCCAGGCAGTGGCGGTCGATAATGTTTAATGTCCCATTCGTATAAAATCACTTGACATACGCGAAGTTGTCTGAAACGATACGCGCTCACTTGAAGATGTCACGATGATTTGTGGGCAGCAAATTGTTCATAATTTCAGCAAGAGCGTTTTTAGATGTAGAAATTTAACCCGTAAGTACGTACTTAAAAATCCACAAATTTCACCCAAAAATATCTTCTTAAATATTCACAAATTACACCCAAAGGTACCTACTTAAAAATCCACAAATTTCACCCAAAAGTACCTACTTATAAACCCCGTAAATGACCAATATTTTAGCGGTGCTGTGAAAATTCATATTAGCTGTGTGAGAAGAATGGACCCATCTGGATTGAGATCTCATTGTGTTGCATGGCCAACCACAAGGTAGAAGACCCTTGGGGAGACCACCAAAAAGATGGATCGACTTCGTAGGAGGCCAATTCCACTTAAGAGACCAATTCCAATTAAGAAAAAAATAATTAAGAAGAAAATAATCACTTCGTAAATTTGTAGGTGAAACCTAAAAATATAAATGTTATTAAATACAGAAACAAAAATACGATTTTTTTCCTCGCTATAAATCTCGGTGGTCTGTTCTCCAAAGGATTGTTCTTCCTGTGAGGTGAATTCCCAGCTGTACTTCATGTTTTAGGAGGTCTTCCACTAGTGGTGTCCATTCTTTGGATATGACCATACGAGTCCCCACTTCGCTGTCTACTCCATCTTATAGTATCCTCAACCTCACATATCTCTCTTATTCTGGCGATCTTTCGGTGTCTTGCCTGCTATCGTCCTCAGTGTCTTCATCTCGAAAGTCCTCAAAACTTGTTTGGTCCTTACTGTGTCTGCCCTTTCTTCGACTCCATATGTTATTATTGGTTTTGAGCATGCTTTATAGATTCTCATCTTACTCTCAATGGCCGTGTTTGTTTTTCCATATTGTGGATTTTAGAGCACTAGAGATTGCAGCTGCCTTGTTTACTTGGGCTTGTACTCGTATTTATTCCCGCAGATCAGCTTCTCCTACCAGGTCTATCCCTAGATATTTGAAGGTCCTGACCTGTTCTATGGGTAGATTTTCTATAACCAGGTTACATGTTTTGAGTGTTTTGGAGAAGTCAATGATAGATTGCTTCATATTTATAATATAATATCAATAGATTTACATTGATTGATATTCTCCATAGCATTATTCATTCGACAAATGCGTGCCCTGCTTCAGTATCGTATCTAAAATATCAAACCGGCTGCCGTTATTGATGGATCAATATAGTGAGATCTGGAAATACACCAAGGTTGGGCAGAATCAACAATATTTTGACGCCAGGAGTTACGTACTCTGGTTCCGGCACATCCATCCCGAAAAAACAAACAAAAAAATAAAAGAGTCTGTACAAATAAACGTGGGAACTGGGGAATGACAACGTTTTTTTGGTAAAGAGTCCATTTAATCCGGGGGCGAAATCGCCAGTTTTTGGAATTCGCAAAAATTATCCTCATTAAATATTAAATTAATAGTATTTTTTTAAAGACTTATACCAAGGATTTGAATCAATGGTTTTAGAATTAATTTTACTATCTCCAATATGAACAGATTATAGTTTATTATGTAGAAAGAATCTGGTTGTGTCCAAGCTTGAACCTATGTCCCCTGGATCAGGAGCCAAGCGTTCTGTCCCCTAGACCACCACGCGATTCGAATGAAATGATAATGAAAACGTTTGTTTTCTAGAAATATTATTTTATGAAACTGACATGCTTCGCCTTGCTAAAGAATTTTCAAATGATTCTTTGAGAATTCCGTCATCTTGGAGGCTATCCATCTTTATGTTCCGGATGGTTATCTTCGACAGCGTCAGCACAGACTGTTTTATCTCCCAGCAGAACTAACCTGCCTCTGGTGATGCCGGTGGGGAGAGCAATCAAACTGCTGAACATGATCGCTCCGGAAATCGACGTCTTTCATATTCGTGAAAGTACGTTCAGAAGACAAATACTCTTGAATTTGGGGAGTATCTTGCATTCCTAATGACGATCCATCTCTCATGCGTTCCTGGTATTATATATTTATTATATTTTACCTGTTCTCAATAGATATCTTAAACTAGAATTGTTGTTTGTAATATCTTTTGAGAAAATAAACTGGTATGATTTGAAATACTTTTTTTTACTCCATCACGCAAAACCAAACTGCCTTTGGTGATGCCAGTAGGAAGAACATTTCGGATGTTGAATTAAATCGCCTCAATTTGGACTTTTTTGTATGCAACAGGTCACTTGAACCCATTCACTATATACATGTTTTATTCTATTATATTGATTCTATCGACTTGTTGTCAATTTAATTGTTTTATCAATATAATTATTATAATAGTGTGTGCCAGATTCACGTAGCTTTTACCCAATTTAATATGAATACATATGTAGTTAGGTACTATACGAGTATGTAAACTCCAGCACCGTGTAATTGTTCTTGTTTATACCACCCACACTGTTGCACGGACACTTATTTATGCATTGCGTTTTCAATTGTTTTGTTAACAAGAGTGGTTGCCGCTTACTCGCTCATTTGATATTTATCAATCCATCATGATCTTCTTAGGGGGGCAGGCAGAGAGAAACCAAACGATCACGTGGTTTCATCTTGTTGGACACACAACATTTATATTAATTAACTGCCTAGATGCCTTAGAAATGTGGATATACTCGTATCGTAGAATATTTAAAAATATCATGGACAGAGAGAGAGTCACAAACGAGGAAGTACTGCAGCGAATTAAGAAAAAGAAACTGTCAAGACCATAAAGCGCAGGAAACTGGAATACTTCGGGCACATTATGAAAAATGATAAATGTAAATTGCTGCAACTGATTATCCAAGGTATAATTAACGGAAGTTTCGGGAGAAGAAGAAAACCTTCGAGAATGGTTCAGTTGGAGTACAACATCCCTGTTCAGAGCTGCTGTATGAAGGATAGAAATAGCCATGATGTTGTTCAACCTCTGATAGGAGAGGAACAACAAAAGGAAGAAGAACTCACCAACCATTACGCCATGGACCACTACACTGTTCATTACTGACACATTTATCTAGCATCCTAAACATACTCCTCGCATGACCGACAATTAATCTTTAACATATTTTTTTTTATCATCCTTTCTTCTTCATGGTTGCAATCCTGCGGATTGGTCTGCGACGACGTCCCTTGGAGGTGTCTTTTGGTTGGTTGAACAGGCAGAAGTCGCACGGTGCTAAATCAGGTGAATGCGGTGGTTGTGGAACGCCATAGCCTGATGATAATGATATAAAATATATCGTTATTAAATTCTGAAATTATTCTTTTTAATTATATACCTGATAAAATGAATGCTGCCGCAATACCCAAAGTGTATTTTTAATTAACAGACCCACTAGTCTATATATTCATACAATGTAGGTGAAAAATATTAAACTCAAAGTTATTTGAAGTTGTAAGTGCGTCATTGTTTGATTACATAAAACTTGCAAATTGAGCGCAATTGTATTGATGTTTGTTTATCCATCACGAACACATACACACACAAAAATACACCTGCATATATACAAACAAATACATGGATAAATACCTGTACATACACACACAAACTAGTCTCTGCTAACATGCATCGGAATTGCACAAAAGGCATAACTCATCATTGGTGACATTGTAAAAAGCAACCGAGAATTCCACACCAGCGGCCTTCGAGCGCATGTAAAACGGCGACATTGTTTTATAAAGTGCCGCGGATTTGTTTGTAAGGTTAACTGTATTATTTGTATTCGCGTATATGTACGTGGTACTATTTTTACGACACGTGATTTCAAAGTCAAAGGTGTTTTGTTCAGTATTGACTTCTCAGGTGTATTGAAGCGAATACTTCGCCATGTTTTATGACAGTCTATAACGAATCTAACGTTAGAAAAGGGTTATTTCGAAAAACAATCACTCCGTCTCTCCGAATGGTTAGGCAGAAATATTGGACCGCCACGCTGTTCTTTCCTGATATAATTCTTCCGCTTCCTCAACATTCATACATTGAAGTATTTAAAAAACATCGTTTTATTTAATTATTATTTTTTTACAATCTTCAATATGAGCAGAAAATACCTCATTATTATGAAGAAGGAATCTGGTCGTGTTCAGGCTCGAACCCAAGTCCCCTGGATCAGGAGCCAAGGACCACTATTTTATTAATTTGGTCATGTTTTCCTCGGTCTTCCTCGACTCCGCAAGCCATTCACATCCTTAACATATTTCACTTTCTCATATCTGTGTTCCATATGTCCAAACCAACGCGGCGATACTTTCATAATTTTGTTCGTAATGTACTTTTTTCTGCTCTACATTCCTTCCTCATTTCAGCATTTGAAATTCTATCATACATTGTTTTTTAGGCGTTGCCTAGTAATGTGTGATAATTGGGTTGATAGCCTTTCACATTACATTAATAAAGATTTTCTGCTTAATGCTTACATCTAATCTCAATAGATGGCGCAAGTGTAGATTAAACTAAATTATGTGAAATGTTTCTCAACAGGGTAGCATATATACAACTTTCAAAAATAATTGATGGACGTGGTGTTCGTAAGAAGGGCGGAATGGGGAATGTTGTTTTTTCACACATCCGTCTAAGGGATCTCATCTCTACCGCATTTATTCTGCTCTCATCATTCTTCTGCCAGTTAGTTTCATGCTTCGGGACGATCAGTTTCTTAATTAAATCTTTGTATGTTCGACCAAAGAAGTATGTCAGAAATGAAGAGTGTTACGGTACATTATTTCCACCTACTCCTTCGAAGAAACGGTTCGGTTGGTTAAATTTTCCTTGTTCCGTGTTCCATCTTTAAATTTGAAATTATTCTAAATCGCTAGCGTTATTTTATTGGATGCTTATCAGACGTGTATATTTCATAGTAATCGTGTCGTTTCCTTGAAGATACAAATGGACTCGAGAAGTACATTGGTAATTTGCATTGATAACTTAAATAGCACAATACGTGTTTTTGCATTTGTTATAAGCTCATACCATTAGATTAATATGCAGGGTAACAGAACGTCATTTAAAAGAAGAGGAATAGTTATTCATGAGTTGAAACAAAACAAACTAATTTATTGTTAATTTTTTTTAGATAAACTTAAGGCGTTAACACTGGAATTCCGTAATGACGAATTTTACATTTTACATTTTTTATGAACATTAATATTACACTGTTTTTTCCACTTTTGAGTTTATTTTTCTCGACGTGTTTCGAAGGGTTACACCTTCATCATCGGGAAAACGATATAAACTTCTACCGATGATGAATCGGGTGGTGGTCTAGGGGATAGAACGCTTGGCTTCTGATGCAGGGGACCTGGGTTCGAGCCTGGACACGACCAGATTCCTTCTTAATAATAAAGAGCTATTTTCTGCTCATATTGAAGATTGTAAAATAAATTCTAATATCATTGATTGAAATCTTTGGTATTAGACTTTTTTAAATAAAAAATAAAAAAATAAATGTAAGCCTTCGAAACTAATCGAGAAAAATAAACTCAAAAGTGGAAAAAACAGTGTTTTAATTCATAAAAAAAACGAATTTATTGTTTCTTGAACGATGATGTAAAACTCCATATTAAATTATTAATATAATCGTAAATAAAAACGTCTGTCTTCTGGGAATTTTATTATATAACTAACTAACTAACCATCACGCCGTCTCCCCGAAGGGGTAGACAGAAAGAATGGCCTGCAACACTTTTCTTTCCTGACATATTTCTTTCGCTTCCTCAACATTCATACATCGTGTCATGCACGCGCGTCGACGACTTCTCACATGGCCGACAATCAATATTTGATTTATTAGATTTTAGATGAAATGACATGTTTCGCCCTTCTAAGGCATTATCAAATGACATTTGATAATGCCTTAGAAGGGCGAAACATGTCATTCCATCTAGAATATAATAAAACTCCTAGAAGACAGACGTTTTTATTCATATTAACTATCAACTAACTAAATAATCATCATGCCGTTTTCGCGGAGGGGTAGGAAGAGAATATGGACCACCACACTGCTTGTGCTGAACATTCATATATCGTACCATGCACGCACGTCTCTTTCTCCGACTACTCACGTGACCGACATTTAATATTTAATTGATTCGATCGCGTCAAATTTTGATGCCGATGCAGGGTGGATGAATGCGTTCGGAGTAAAATGATGTAAGGATCAGTAAGATGGTTTTGACTTGAAATTTTTTAATTTAACCACGGCACGACTGAATACATTAAACTTTAAAAATCAGCACTGTTAGCGGTCGTAAAACTGTACGTGCGTGCATGAGACGCTATTTGAATACACAAGAGCCTAGAGAACTGTGTCAGGATAGAGGTCAATATTTTCTACTGCTCCGGAAAAACGCCGAGATGTAAAGTGAGAATAAAAGAGTTCATTTTCCACTATCCCTCTTTCTTCTCGAGGAGAACTTGACCAGAACAGTTAACTTATTCACTTATCTCCAAATTTACGGGAGCGCCACATCAACCAAACCAAATTTTCAAAATCAGAACCAGCATAATAATATTTGTATTTAATTTCATAATTAGTGATGGTAATATTGAACCTGAAGATAGAGACTACATAGATCATCGAACAGTCTTTAAAACCAAAAAAACATTATCTATGTAACAGTGCGGAGTAGGTACCTACACGTCTGTCATGAACAAACATTTTTTTCTGTCTCATTCATGTTTCATAATTACTTCACATTCAAATTCAGAACATTCACAATGATGTTTTGAGCGCGAACATCGGATCGGCGTCCGTGACGTCACGGGTTTCGACTTTTTGAAAAGAGAACAGGCACACATATCCATGTGCATACATACTATTGTGTGCGTGTGCACATATGCGCAGATCAGTGGCGTACAAAAAAAATCGTATTACAGTGGCTACGCGTAACATTGACCTGTTATATATAACATGGTCTTGGATTTGGTTCTTCTGCCATACAGAGATTTATTTACTATTAATTTACTATTTATTTATTTACTATTTATTTATTAAATATTTATTTACTATCCAAAAAAGCTGGAATGGCAGTGCACAATGGTGTTTTTCTACCGACCTTATGTATGGAAGCGAAGCATCGAACTGGCAAAAGA
The DNA here is from genome assembly GCA_022606425.2 of Lepidostoma basale. NCBI lineage: Eukaryota > Metazoa > Arthropoda > Insecta > Trichoptera > Lepidostomatidae > Lepidostoma > Lepidostoma basale. The sequence continues at coordinate 519,697 of JAHDVF020001314.1, forward strand.
AGGTTGAAAGTAAAATAAATGCAGTAGAAATGAGATCTCTTAGACGAATGTGTTAATACTCTGTGTATGATGGAGTGTCGAATGAAAAAATAAGAAGTGATTGCGGTGCGAATGAAGGTGTTATGAACAAAATAATGAAAGGATCATTAAGATTGTTTGGACACATGGAAAAAATGAATGAAGAAAGAATGGTAAAAAAACTATATGTTAGCGATGTAAATGGAACCAGAAGTAGAGGAAGACCGAGGAAAACGTGGGACGATCAAATAAATCAAATATTTAATGTCGGCCATGTGAGGAGTCAGAGAAATCGACGCGCGTGCATGACACGATGTATGAATGTTTAGGAATCGACAGAAAAATGCCAGGAAAGAAAAGTGTTGCAGTCCATTCTTTCTGCTTACCCCTTCGGAGAGACGGCGTGATGGTTATTTAGTTAGTAAGTCATACAGAGGCTTAACTGTAATGGCTATTCTAACGTCTGTTGGAAATGTGATTTGGTAGCTGTTTTATTCTGATGTAGATGCGTGGTCATGAGTGCTCCTCAGAAAGAGGGCGAAGGAGGATATAGGATCTATTTTAAAGTCCTACTTTTTTCTTGGCCAGGGCTGCATTAATATAATACTAATAATATGCTAACTTGTTTTAAATCTAAATGTGAACGCTGCATCTGATTGATATTGGCGATCGATTAGAAAGTATAATATACAAGTTTAAATTGGCTATGAAATATGAAAAATATGAGTTTTCAGCTTAGATCTGAAGTCTGTCGGATCATTCATGCATCTGAGGTGTGAAGGAAGATTGTTCCAAGCTGATGGACCGGCTACCGCAAACGCTCGATCCCCGAAATTCGTACGTAACGCACATTGTACGTTTTTTTGTATAATCGTTAAATCAAATCAATTTTATTTATGTAAGTATTCTCTTAAATTCGTGTGGTGTTTCGTTTAAAAACGTTTACGAGAGATATTACCTTAAAACGTGTTTTTTTTGTTTTTTTTTTGTCCAATGTTACCCGAAATGACGCTAAAACTGCAATTATTTCTTTTTTTGTTATCATTCGCCTCTGGCAGCGCGTGATACGTCCTCCATTGATGAAACCGGGGATAATAGCGTAATGGTTGTGTCCCCATTCTGGCATTGTTGACACGACATCCTGTCCGGCGCCCAATTTAAACGGGCTGACGGAACGCCATTTTGTTTTGTTTGTTTCCGATTTTCGGTGTCCATTTCGAATCTGACCGTTAGGGATCTTCGCTTCACTAATAATCGTAAGGATGAAAACAATTAGTTTACTTTTTAATCAATATTTAATAGAAAAGCCATATCTTGTGGAGATCAGAAGACGCCCAGATAGCAGCGAGCTGCCAAAGCGAGTTGATGCTGTAAGATGAAGTGGTATGAATCTAAGTATAGAAAGAATCCAGTATAAACTCTGCTGGACAGTTTTCAAAGCGCTACATGGAATGGCACCAAGTTATATATCTGAACTCTGTATAACGGGCAGCCTAAATATAAGGAAATCCACACTTCGCTCGGCGAACTCCTCGGCAATAGGTAGATTAGTTGAGCCGAAGCGTTGCCCCAGTACGAATTTCTGGGATCGAGCGTTCGCGGTAGCCAGTCCATCAGCTTGGAACAATCTCCCTTCACACCTCAGATGCATAAATGATTCGACAGATTTCAGATCTAAACTGAAAACCCATCTTTTTCATATTTCATACCCAATTTAAACATTTATACTTTGTTCTACTATACTTTTTAACCGATCGCGAAAATTTTGATTTTTAAATTTAAAACACGTCTTAATGCGCCCTTGAGGTGATTACATCACAAAAACGGCGCTATAAAAGTTAGCATATTATTATTATTATTTATTATATTATGATTAAGTTTTATTAAATGGAAGTTGAGTAGAAATTTAATATAAATGATATTTGAAAAACAGTGTCACTTTAGAAATTAATTTTACTAACGTGCAATTGTATAAAATTATTATTATTGTTTAGTTTCTTATTTTTATATGGTGAATACTATTAAGTAAATGGAATTCACTATTTAAATATGTTTTTATATGTCCTTTCAATAGTGCAATTTATTATATTTTAAGCTACGTAATAACTTATAATGGAAATTTTTCGTTGGCGACCTTTTTTTTAGCTCATCAGCGACTTCCGATTAGTAGGTAGAATTCGGTGGCGACCTTTATCGACCGCACATTCGATTTTCCAAAAGGAGATAAAAAAAATATGGTCGCCACCGAATTCTACTGACCGGAAGTCGCTGTTGAACTAAAAAAAAGGTCGATAACGAAAAATATCCGCGGACCCCCTGACGTTGTTCAGGGATCCCCAAATCAATTTTAATTTTCCGCGGACCCCCTGAAAGATCCCAGGGACCACTGGTGTAGATAGAGTTGAAGATAGTCGTAGGAAATATTGTCTGAATATGGAATAAGCACAACATTGATCACGGCAATTACATCGCTGGACACGGAAAGCACTGCTAGTGTTAGTGGAGATCTTACACCCTGGTTTGACATCAAGAAAGTTGTCAAAACAGAGTTGCGTAATGTCCCCGTGGCTATTTAATCTATAGTATATGAAAAAATGTATGAAAGAGCTGAAAGGGCTGGATGCAGGTGCAAAAATGAACGGTGTATCAGTAAGCTGTCTGTTTTTGTGGTTAGTTAGTTAGTTAGTTCATTTTAATTTATTTTAATAAAAATCACAAACATTACAGACATATAATTCCAGATCGTTTGCAATTAAATTATGATAATTTATAAGAGAAGCATAGGTAAGATTAAGCAATAAGATTGCCCTACCCACAGGCATAACATAATTGGCAGGTTGGTTCTGCAGCGCGGCAAATAAAACAATCTGTGCTGTCTTAGTTGGTTAGTTAACAATAAAATTCAACACAAAATATCACAGACAATACAGCGCATGTTTGCGTTTTTCAACGACTGGTACACAATGTCAGATTTGTCTCAATTACGTTGATAAGGTTATTTATTTACCGTTGGTTCTTTTACAATGGCAATCGGAAGTTCGTTCTGTTCTATTGAACAAATGTTGCGATGTATCTAAATTCAAAACCATCACACGAAACATGGTAACGATGCAAATATGTTTATTCGCTTTTGCGTCTATCATGTATTGTGCGTGTTTGATTTTTATTGATAAAGTGCAAGGTTAATTTTTATATATTATACAATACATGTTATAAAAGCCGCGTTTTTAAATATGATAATAACAATAACTAACCATCGCGCCGTTTCTCTGGAAGGGTAGGCAGAGATAGACTGTCACACTATGTTCTGACATACCTCTAGATTTTTCAACATTCAAACAGCGATTTTCGCAATTTCTAACATGGCCGACCTTTAAACTTTGATTAATTTGGTGATGTCATGTTTTTCTCAGTTTTCCACGACTCTGTGCTCCATTCACATCGTTAACGTATATTTTTTAACCATCCTTTTTTTTAAATGCGGGTATATATAATACAATATATGTATGTTTTTTTTTTGTTGAATCGGTCTTTACATCAAATCAAATCAAATCAGTTTATTTTCTCAAAAAATATCACTAACAATTATTATAGTTTAAGAAATCTATTGAGAACAGGTAAAATATATTAAATATATAATACCAGGAACGCATGAGAGATGGTTCTCCATTAGGAAACAAGTTACTCTCCAATGTCAAGAGTATTTGTATTCTGAATGTACTTTCACGAATATGAAAGACGTCGATCTCCGAAGCGATCATGTTAAGCTGTTTGATTGCTCTCCCCACCGGCATCACCAGAGGCAGGTTGGTTCTGCATTCTGGGAGATAAAACAGTCTTGTGCAGATGCTGTCGAAGATAACCATCCGGAAAATAAAGATGAATAGCCTCCAAGATGACGGAATTCTTAAAGAATCCTCTAATAAGTCTGAAGAAATGGTTAATTGTGCACCCATCCCTCCTTATCTGTAAACTATTGGTCCCCAGCATGCCCATGAGGAATGTAATGGGAAAAAGCCACGGATAGCTACCAAACTGAACCCTCTCTAACATGAGCGAGTATCTCGCCTCGTGGGGACTACATATCACCGAGCCACACTCGACCCGGCTCCGGACCATTGAGTTATACAAAATTCGCAAAACATAGTGATGCTTGAAAACTCTACCAGATCGTTCAAATGTTATTGTCAAAGTTACTGCGTGGGCCAAATCGGCGTAAAGGGTATAGCTATCATATTGATTCTTGTGACATGTGATAGGTTGCTAATCTATCGCCATTTTATTGTCACGTGAATTCTACACCAGACCAAAGATTGTGACAATCACACTGCCATCGCCGGGAATTTAACCCGGGGCCTTCGGTGTGGAAGTCAAAGCACTAACCACTCGGCAACGAAGGCATATTTTGTATGCTTTCAATTTCGATTGCGCATTTCGATACTAGCATTATATTCCGGCTCTCTCGGTAGAAACAATGGGTTAATTTATAATGCGACAGTCGTCCAGATCACGAGTACATTTCGCATCGATAAGATCGATTACTGGCCATTATTGTAATTATACGAAACTTTCTACCCGGGGCCGTCGTGGATTTATCGCACTTTTAATTCTCACTTTACTGTTTCTTTTTATACACCTTAAAACTTTCTCACATTATAATTCATACAATTTTTTTAACCCCTCCCCATGGCGACAAGTTCTCATTAGATGTCAATCTTTACAGATATTCTAAAAGGAAATTTTTATCTATTTATTTTATTTTATAATTTATTTAACCTTATACGAGGGTTGCCTTTTAAGTTTTTACAGAAAGTGAAACAGAAACAACAAGTTTGAAACAAAGTGTTTTATTGCTTTTCGAAATCTTTGCTTTTTAGGTCTGTACATGTTTGCATACGTTCAAACCAATTCTGGAAATATTTTCTCCACTCTGAAGCTGATATTGCAGAAACATGGTTTTGAAAGTCTTCAACAGCTTCTTGAGGTGATGAAAATCGCTGTCCACGCATCTTTTGTTTGACAGTAGGGAACAAGAAAAAGTCATTAGGCGATAAATCAGGTGAATACGGGAAATGAGACTTTAATTCGATGTTCTTCTCCTTCAAATATTCAGTTGTTTGACGTGGTTTATGGGAGCTGGCATTGTCGTGATGAAGAATGATGCGACGTTTTTTGTTGTTTTTCCTTAGTTCATCGAAGACCGTTGGCCAAAAAATTGTTGTATACCATTTGGCATTAACAGTTCTTCGATCCTCTAAAAGATGGGTTACAAAGTGTCCAGTACAACCGAAGAAACAAGCGATCATTTTCTTGGAAGTGCTCCGTGAACGAACAACTTTAGTGGGATTGGGTTCATCGTCAAAAACTCTAACAGTATACTGTTGTTTGTTTTCAGGTTCATACGAATATATCCAAGTTTTGTGTCCTGTAACAATGTTGTATACAGATTTTGAAACCTTCCTTGGTCGAATTTTTTCAACATTTCGTGACATCAATCAAAACGAGCCTTTTTTTCGTTTCGGTCAAATTATGCGGAATCCATCTGGAACAAATCTTTCTCACACCTAAATGCTCATGCAAAATCGATTGTATTGCAGTCTACGATATGCCAAGAGTGGCCTCTATCTGTCTGTAAGTCACATGCCGATCTTCTTTAATCATAATGCGCACAGCATCGATGTTTCTCGGAATGACAACCGTTTTTGGCCGACCTTCTCGTCATTCATCACTGACGGACGCACGACCACGACAAAATTCTGCAAACCAATTACAAACAGTCTTCTCTGATGGTGCTTCATTATCAAAAGTTGCACGAAGCGATTCTATGCATTGTTGTCGAGTAAGGCCTTTTTTAAAATCATAAAAAAACATCCAACAAAAACCTTCACGAGTGATCTCCATTTTCGCACAAACTTGCTTCTTTAAAACGTTCACTATCAACAACCTAATCGGTCAATTATTATATTGCCACTGGCATCGCAATAACAAACGTCAATGTTCACAACTACAGTGATGCCATAACTCACTAACGCCATCTATTGTTCGATTGTAAAAACTTAAAAGGCAACCTATGCATACCTCGTGGGAGACCGAGGAAAACTTTGCTTGACCAACAACAACAACAACAAACTATCGCGCCGTTTCTCCGCAGGGGTAGGCAGAGAGAATGGACCGCCACAAGATAGTTTGGACACATGGAATGAATGAATGAAGAAAGAATGGTTAAAAATGTATATGTTAACGTGGTAAATGGAACTAGAAATAGAGGAAGTACGAAGAAAATGTGTCAGGATCAAATAAATCAAATATTGAATGTCGGCCACGTGAGGAGTCAGAGAAATTGACGCGCGTGCATGATACGATGTATGAATGTTGAGGAAGCGAGAGAAATATGTCAAGAAAAAAAATTGTGGCAGTCCATTCTTCCATCAGTAAGTTAGTTAGTTAGTAAGTTGACTGATTCATTCATTTCTCGGCGCTACATCCCAGTGTGGGACTTGGCCTCCTCCACAACGGTCCTCCACTGACTTCTGTCTCTGGCCATCTCTCTCCATTCCCCAGCTCCTTCCATTTTCTCCCAATCTTCTTCCACGCAATCCTCCCATCTTTTCCTCGGTCTGCCTCTTGGTCTCAGTTAATTGACTGATAAACAATTTTTTTTTCAAAATTAAAGATACGTCACTTGTTTTTTTAGGCGACGATGTGTGTCACCGAGACATCAGTCATCTGTAGTTAAGTGAGTGCGCCGTTTGCTGGAAATGAAATCAGTACATATAGTAGAGTGCTGATTTAATGACGGCTCCGTGTGTGCCTTACCGTGAAATTGTTTTGTCAGTGTCAATGTACCGTTACGAGGTAAGAGGAGGTACGAGCACACACGCGGCGGTTCACCGCCATCATAAGGATATTGCCGAAATCGCGGATATTGTAGAACTAAATGGACCGCTATATCAAAAAAGTGAAGTCGAATGATCACTAGAAAAATCACTCTATCAAATTATAGTTGCGTACTGCCCGTCTTGTTACACGGTGTGGAAACGTGGACCTAGACAAAACTATCATTGATAAATTAATACGAATGAAAACGTCAGTCAGAAATGAAACGATAAGGTCTGTCTGTGGTATTGAAGACATAGTGAGATGGGGAAGAAGCAGCAGGCGCTTTTGGAGAGACCACGTGGACCGCACGGAGAATACAAGAATTGCAAAAATTGTTAAGGATGAAAACCCAAGCAGCAAGAGATTACCAAGAAGGCCACCGAAGAGATGGAAATAGGGCTGGACATCATCATCCCAGGACAGCCCACCGTCACAAACAGGTCTTACGACCTAAACTAAGAGGAAGAAGAAGAAGAAAAACGTCAGTTTCTAGAAGTTTTATTATATAATATTTTATAGAAATTACATGCTTCACCCCTTTAAGACATTTGATAATGCCTTTGAAGTGCTAAACATGTCATTCCCATAAAATATAATAAAACTTCTAGAAAACTGAAGTTTTCATTCGTATTAATCATTTAATATGGAGTTTTACATCATTGTTCAAGAAACAATAAATCATCGAAAAAGTTGAATCCCTTTGAAATGTGTCAAACATATTTTATAGGCATCTTCACTTGTAGGAAACCTGTAAACATAAAAGTGTACTTTTTGGTCTTTTGGAATTTATTATTATTATTTTTCCTCTTGATATGCATGACCTGTTTGTGACGGTGGGCTGTCTTGCGATGATGTCATCCAGCTGTTCTTCTTCTCTGTCTTCCTTGTAATCTCTGGCAGTTGGGATGTTCAATTAAAACAATTTCCGCAAGTCTCGTATCTTACATGCGGTCTACACGATTCCTCCAGAATTGCTTTCTGCTTCTTCTCAACCACACTATGTCTCAACATCACAGTCAGACCTATCGTCTCGTGTCTGATCTAATCCCTAAGAGTTAATTTCATCTTTGCAGCTCTGATTTTTTTTGTTCTGTTGATATCAGCTATATAATGGTTAGTTATTTTAGCTAAATTGACTTCCAACACTTTCATACAAAAAATACTAGCACTCATTCCTCCGACTAAAATCGTGTCTTTGACTGTGCGTTATTGAAATAACCTGTATCCAATATGACGGTGAACGTAAATCTTTAATTGTTTTTTTTATACGGCATAATTAAATTAACAGACAACATTAATTTAAATTTCAATATAACTTTTCATTTTATTGATTGATTCTGATGAGATTTTTTATTTGAATTATCATTTGAGAAAATATGATATTTGAATTCGAATTTCGTTTATTAACTTTTATCGTTTATTAAAGTTAACTAACTAACTAACCTTCACGCCGTTTCCCCGGAGGGGTAGGCAGAGAGGATGGATCGCCACATTGTTACATAACTCTCGCGATTCTTCTACATTCACACATCGTGATATGCACGCTCGTCGATTGTTCCTACTTCGAACATGGCCGCCTTTGATTAGTTTGGTCATGCCATGTCTTCCTCGGCCTCCCTCGACTTCTTTTGCCATTCGCACTACTTGTATATATTTATCTTTTTAACCATTCTTCCCTCATCCATTCGTTCCATATGTTCAAGACATTTTAGAAACCCTTTCTTAATTTTATTTATCACGTATTCACCCGCCTTACATTCGTTTCTTACTTCGTCATTAGACATTCTATCATACATTGTTTTTTCACACATTCTTCTTAGTGGCCTTATTTCTACCGCATTTATCCTACTTTCATCCTTCTTCTGCCAACTCTAAGCTTCACTTTTATACGTAAGCGTCAGCACTAGTACTCCATTGTGCATTCAGCAAAAAAAGCCGTTCTCAATGGAGTTCTAGTTCCAAGCCTTGTGTAAGGAAGCGAAGCATTTAACTGGCAGATGAAGAATGAAAATAGTAAGAATGATAGAATAAATTCTGTAGAAATGAGATCCCTTAGACGTATGTGTGAAAAAACGATGTACGACAGAGTTTTAAATGCTGATATTAGGAAGGAATATAGAGCAAAAGAAAGTATTATGAACAAAATTATGAAAGGATCACTGCGGTGGTTTGGTCACATGATACGCATGGATGAAGAAAGAATGGTTAAGAAAGTAAACTTTAACAATGTGAATGGAGTTCGGAGTCAAGGAAGACCGAGCAAAACATGTCATGACCGAATCAATAACATTTTAAAGGTCGGCCATGTTAAAAGTCGGAAGAATCGACGTGCGTGTATCGCTGTATGAATGTGGAGGAAGCTATAGAGGTAGTTTTGCGGTTCATTCTCTCTGCCTACCCTCTCCGAGGAATGGCGTGATGGTTTGATGTTGTTATGAATTCATCATCAGATCAAAAATAGTGTGACGATCACACACAACCATCGTCAGGAATCGAACCCTGGACCTTCGGTGTGGCAATCAAAGCACTAACCACTCAGCCACGGCGGTCATTACATCATGTAAATATTACTTATTATTTCTGCGATACCTCTATCTTAGGGAGTATGGATATTACCCGTGGCTCTTTCCAACTGATATGGTAGGGATACTAGGCTACCAGTCACTCGAGAGGAGACGAGACATTCACTTGGGTGTTCATTTCTTTCGACTGATAGGCGGTTGTATACACAACTCAGAAATCCTGAGTGATGTAGGTCTGTTCGTCCCTGATAATTATCTTCGACAAAGGGGCCATAGATTGTTTTATCTCCCACGATGCAGAACCAACCTGCCAATGGTTATGCCAGTAGATAGAGCAATATCTTTGCTTAATCGTATCACCTCGGAGTTTGACATATTTTGTTATAGTTTGGCTCATCTGAGGGAAGTACTATCTTTATTATAATTGTTTGGTATATTTATTTTATTAATTTGGCATGCATATTATGTTTCTCGCTCTTTTTATTAATCTTTTATGTATTACTTATTATTGTGTATCTCTAACTTGTATCTTTAGTGTATAGGAAAAAAAATTCTTTAATAATTTAGCTAGTATAAAATAAATAAATGAAATTACATTAAAAGGATGTTTTGAACAATTTTCACGTTTGCCCGGTAGTTTTGGTCGTTATATCCAAAGTTGGTTATACCGGGGTTCGTTATATCGAGGTTCTGTGCGTATCGACATTATCCTTGTAATAAAAAATAATATGACCGACATAAAATTTAAAGTAAATCTCGCTTTAAAAATAATGACGCGTCCTCCCTTTAGCATTTCATTTTCTATAATGGAGATCAAATATGGTTCTATTTTCGTAAAATATTCCCGCGTTCACTTAGGCGCCCAAATTGGGTTTCTTTTTATTTTTATCTTGGATAAATTATGTTTTTACTCCCAAAATAATATATAGGATTTCCGTCATTATGGAATTCCACAGTGTTAACGCCTTAAGTTAATCTAAAATTATTTAAATTTTGTAAAACATTTGATCTATTTTTCGTGTTTTATGTACGTAAAAAAACAATTTTATTATATGTATAATAGTATTAGAATAGGTCCTTCTCATTCGAAAAATAATAATTATTTAAACCATTGTGACCATTCCAAATGCTTCGTGTATCACAATAAAAAACGTATTAATAATATAAAGTACCTAAACATGTTTAAATCAACATTATGTATTTTTCCATATACGCAGATTCCTGTCTGGGCAATACAAACATAATAATCATTAAATAATAAGGTGTCACTCAATTGCATCCGCCGTTATAACAGTTTCATATTATAGGTCAGACCTTTTTACGGAGTTCATCCAATTTACCTGGTGGCGTTCCGGGTCACGTGGCGCCAATTTTCGGCTATACCCGATCCGCTCCATACACACGCCACAATGCGAGTCACAAAGCGAATTATCGAAGGCAATTTTCCATACAAAAACCAGTCCCCTCCGACGGCGTAGTGAACACAACAAAAACCCTTGAATATTGTATTTTTATATTTATAAATATCGCGATATTTGTTTGTGGGATTGGCAGATTATTTCGTTTGCACTCTGCCGCTGTGCGTGCCGCGTTTTTCGTGGAAAATGCCGAAAATATGGCGCAGGCAACGGTAAACATATTGTTGTCTCGCTGTTTGGCCTCATTCGCTGGCTTCGAGAGCGAAGGTTCGCGGTTCGCGACTCCGTAACTCATTTGAACCGCATAATCCATCCCATATATCCTTTCGTGTGCATCATATGCGAGCAAAGTCACATCCTTCGTTTAAATTCCCTTTAAATAAAAATAAAGTTATTATATTACATATTTACTATCTAACACAGGATATTGAAAAAAACTTTTTTTAATCCATAAAATATTTAATAAAAATATTAAAAACACAACATGTTTTGGAGGATACCTCCATCTTCATGTGTAAAAATATACTTAAAACTAAACAAATAAAGACTACTATAAAAACTCATTTAAAATTCGATAAATAATTTAAATTTAAAAATTAACCTGAGCTAATTGTTATAATAAAGTACTAATAATTTTTTTTTATCCGTAAGAACTAATAAATAATATTAAATAATAATAATACATGACGATAATATAAAAAATAGTAATTTAGAAAAAACATACATTTGAAAAGACATAACTTATATAGAAATTAATAAATGATTAATTTGCATTTGATTGGGAATGGGAGCTTAGGAGATTAAATGTAGACAAAATATTTAAGGAGAAAGGAGTAAAAGGAGGAATATGATTATTGATTATGTTTTCAAATACTTTGTCTACATTAAACAAAGATATTTTCAATTTCCTAAGTATATTACTATGGAATTCCACAGTGTTAATGCCTTAGCGTTCAATACTACCTTACTAATTCGCTCTAAAAATTATCCAATTTGTTATTATTAACTATCACACCATCTCCCCGGAGGGGTAGGCAGTAAGAATAAACCGCCATATTATTCTCTCCTAACATACCTCTTTCACTTCCTCTACATTCATATATCGTGTCGTGCACATAATTCTCCTATTCCTTACGTGACCGACATTTAATATTTCATTGTTTTGATCGTGTCACACTTTCCTCGGCCTTCCTCTATTTCTAACTCCTTTCACGTCATTTACATAAACATTCTTCACGATTATGTCGTTATTCATTCTTTCCATGGGTCCAAACCGTCTTAATGACCCTTTCGTTATTTTGTTCATAACACTTTCATTCGCACCGCACATCCAATATATTTACTTTCTTTATTATATCAGAGGGTCATAAATGTAGGCAGTATGGCTGGCGACTCTAATGTTCGGAAGTGAAGCATGGATCTGGCAAAAGAAAGATGAGAGTAGAATAAATGCAGTAGACATGAGATCTCTTAGACGAATGAGTAATTTTTCCATTTGATAGAATGTCAAATGCAAATATTAGAAGTTGATTGCGCTGCATTCGCGAATGGAAGTGTTTTTAACAAAATAATGAAAGGATAATTATGATGGTTTGTGAACACAGAAAGAATGAATGAAGAAAGCATTTGTGAACGACGTAAAAGGACCAATAAATATAGGAAAACTAAAGAAAACGAGGCACTATCAAATCAAATAAATATTAAATAATAATTCAATAAAACGATGTTTTTTTAACTTCTTCCACTTTTGTCTTTATTTCGACAGCGACCGGTTTCGCCAGGCTCGCTGGCATCGACAGACTGGTGGTCAGTCGAAATAAAGTGGAAGTAGTTAAAAAACATCGCTTTATTTAATTATTATTTAAAATGAACTTCCATCAAGAGATTTCAGTAAAATCATTTGATTATCTTTATATCAAATATTAAATGTCGACCACGTGAAGAGTCTGAGAAATAGTGCAATGTTGAGGAAGCGAGAGAAGTAAGTCTGGACAGAAAAGTGTTGCGGTCCATTATTTCTGCCTACCCCTTCACGAAGACGGCGTGATGGTTAGTTATTTAGTCAGTTACTTAAGGAATCAGAGAAATCTATGAGCGTGCATTACATGATTTGTGAAATTAGAGGATACGTGAAAAGTATGATATGTCTGGACAGAACAGTTTGGCAGTCCATTCTTTCTGCCTACCCCTTCGGGAGAGACGGCGATTATTTATTCGTTTATTATTTATCTAATGTATTTCATATCGAAATCTAAATAACATTTTTATTTGTTATGTACGTGAGTTCATAAAATGTAAATTACCAGTGTCATCCCTATAAATAATACAATAGACCCTCGCATTAAATGCGTGTTTCGCCAAGGTTTAGTAGGCATCTTTCCATTCTACTGTCGGATATCGTCTCCTAATCCCCGTCCTGATTGTACAGTCACGTATTTCACCCCAGGATTCCAGAGTCGAAACATCATCATGAAGATTATAGATCTGTGTAGGGTAACCGTAATATTATTTGATTTTTTATATAAACATTTTTATTTTTTAAATAACATGCAATTGCAAAATAAATGTCATTTGTAATTTTATTAATTTTATTTGAACAAGAACAACAAACCACCACGCCGTTTCCCCGGAGGGGTAGGCAGAGATTAACTGCCACACAACTCGATCTTGACACACCTCTCTAGCTTCCTGGAGGGTGTAGGTCTTTTTGTTCCCGACAGATATCTCCGACAGCGCCAGCATAGATTGTTTTACCTACATGCTGTCAGAACCAACCTGGCTCTGGTGACACCGGTGGGAAGAGCAATAAATCTGCTGAACGCGGTCTCCTCGGAGATCGACGTCTTTCATATCAGTGAAAGTACGTTCAGAAGGCAAATACTCTTAATTCTGGAGAGTATCCTGTCTTCCTAATGTTGAACCATCTCTCATGCGTTTCTGGTAGTATACTATACACAATATATTATTTTACCTGTTCTCAATAGATGCCTTAAAAATTAATTTTGTAATATCTGTTGATGAAATAAACTGATTTGATTTGATTTACATTCATACAGCGGGTCATATACGCACTTGATTCTTCCGACTTCTAACATGGCCGACCTTTTAAATTTGATCAATTTGAATTTACCAAATTTTCCTTGGTTTCTCACGACTCCGTACTACGAGTACCTACATTCATATCATAAAATAATATTTTCTTAACCATTCTTCATCTATTCGTTGTATTATGTCTTAAGGTGTTATGAACAAAGTAATGAAAAGACGAATGGTTTGGACCCATGGAAAAAAATTAATGAAGACATAATGATGCAGAACGGACCTAGAAATAGAGGAAGGCCGAGGAAAACTGACAAAAACTGAAAACGGCCACTGCGTTCCTCTTGGGCATGTTGAGGACCAATAGTTTGCTGATAAGGAGGGATGGGTGCACACTTACCCATTTCTTCAAACTTATCAGGGGATTATTTGAGAACTCCGTCATCTTGGAGGCTATCCATCTATATATTTAGGATAGTTATCTTTGACAACGTCAGCACAAACTGTTTTATCTCTCAGCATGCAGAACCAACAATCAAACTGCTGAATATGATAGCTTCGGAGATCGACGTCTTTCATATTCCTGAAAGTACGTCCAGAAGACAAATACTCTTGACTTTGAAGAGTATCTTCAAATCAAATCAAATCAAATCAAATCAGTTTATTAAATTAATAGACATTACAAACAGGAAAATGTTTAAGGCATCTATTAAGTACAGGTAAAATATCATAAAAATATTACAACAAAGTACCAGGAACGCATTAGAGATGGTTCGACATTAGGAAGACAAGATACTTTCTAAAGTCAATAGTATTTGCCCCCTGAACGTACTTTCACTAACATGAAAGACGTCGATCTCCGAGGAGACCGCGCTCAGCAGACTAATTGCTCTTCCCACCGGTGTCACCAGGGGCAGATTGGTTCTGGCGGCCGGTAGGTAAAACAATCTGTGCTGTCGCTGTCGGAGATATCTATCGGGGACAAAAAGACCAACATCCTCCAGTACGGCCGAGTTCTCGAAGTATCCCCTAATTAATCTGAAGAAATGGGTTATTAGATGTCCATCTCTTCGAAGCTGTAAAGAATTGGTTCCGAATCTTGTATTCCTAATGTCGAACTATCTCTCATGCGTTCCTGGTATTATATATTTATTATATTTTACCTATTCTCAATAGATGCCTTAAACTATAATTGTTGTTTGTAATATATTTTGAGAAAATAAACTGATTTGATTGATAAACGTCTTACTTAGTTATAAAAACGAAAAAAAAATAGTATTTTTTCGTTGTGGTGATAGGATGGTCACCCTGGTTAGGCAAGCATCTCATGTGCGATGTATTATTATGTCCGCCCGAGGTTTATCAGTCTCTCTACGTGCTGGTGCAATAGCTTATTGGTTTAATGCATCAAACATTCGCTCCATTCACAACATGACTTTATCCTCTTCATTTCAACCTTAATTCACGCTGCAACGTGACAGGACTCCGTAATATTATGACGGCTTTCTAGCTCTTTATGTAATTAATACGACTACGAACGAGAACGTCTGTTTTCTAGAAGTTATAATATAACTAACTAACCAACTATCACGCCGTTTCACCGGAGGGGTAGGCAGAAAGGATGGACCGCCACACCGTACTGTCCTGACATACCTCTCTAGATTCCTCTACATCAGTGATTCCCAAAGTGGTCTATATAGCCTTCACTGGCTTAAAATCCGAGAGCGAGTAAAATATAAATTGTGTTTGAGCGCCAGCGTATATATCGGACCTCTGCGTGACACCCATGCCAACGGAAAGGCAACGTTCACTCCGATCAGTAGAAACAAGTGCAAACAACATAGCAATTCCAGTCAGAGCCAATAAAGCATGTTTCTATGATCGTGCTTTCAGCGTTGCGGGTCCGTTGGCGTGGAATAGCCTCCATGTTAGTATGAAGTATGAGGATAGTGACGTTAAATTTAGGAAACTTCTGAAGACTGCACTGTTCGGTCAGTCATTTCCTAGTGCGCCCTTGGAGTAATTGATTACAAAACAGCGCACTTAAAATACAAGTCATCAAAATAATAATAATGAGTGAAGGAAGAATGATTAAGAAAGTATACATGAACGGCGTGACTGGAGTACGGAGTCGTGGGTGACCGATGAATATTCGGCAATACCAGAAATCAAATTTTAAAGTCGGCCGTGTTAGAAGTCGGAAGAATCGGCGTGCGTGTATGACTCGCTGAATGAATGTAGAGGAATCTAGATACGTGTCAGGATCAGTGGCGATACTCACATAAAAGCCCAGAAGCTCGGCTTGCGTAAATTGTTTTAATCAAAACCCCCAAATCTAAGTAATCACGCCCCCGCAAAAAATAACAACCCACCAAATCACCTTCCAACAATGTTCGTATCAGACAGACGTAAGAGGAATAGCCACAAGAGCTGAACCTCTGTAAGCCAGAAGAGGTTTTGATTTAAAATTTCATACGCAAGCCGGGCTTCTGGGCTTCTATGGGAGTACCGCTACTGGTCAGGATAGAGTAGTGTGACGGTATATTCTCTCTGTCTTCCTCTTCATGGAAACGGCGTGATTGTTTGTTGGTGTTATTATTCCATTGATCTTGTTAGATTTAAGATAAGAACTTGCCAAAAATTCTTCACTGATATTTTCGTTATCCGAAATTAGAATTTGCATAGCCTTCCATATACGCACATTGTTATTACGGCAGGGGTAAAAAAGAACCATGAATACTAAAGTAAGTATTTATATTAATAATACAAAAGAATAATTACACGAACGCTTATTATGTATAGGATGTTTTTTTAAAGGTTTGATTTTTAAACTGGCAACATTGTTTCTACAGACTGTCTATTTGACAGTTGACAGTTGATTTGTAGTCAGTACGTTTTGCCATTTTACTATGATTAGACTGACAGCGCTTGCAAATTGTGCAAATTTATTTTGAAAATCATGGTTCGGTTCGCCAAACATAACGTGCACTACGTCCATTTTACGGTCGGCATAATCGTCCATCCGAGCAAGTTATTCGGAAGACCATGGATCGTTTTCGCACCATGTACACTCTAGTGGACAATACGTATCCACAAATGTCTTCGGTCTGGTGTAGAACGTGAATCAATATGATAGCTACACCCTTTACATCGATTTGGCTCGAGCTGTAATAGGGATTAAATAGCGATTTAACCAAAGAATTAAATAATAATAAATAAATAATATTTTGAGGATAGCCGGAAAGTCGTCTAGGGGGACCGACCTCTTCTAGGTCTCTTGAATAATATTATTTAACAGAGGATAAACATACTCAAATCAGGTCCACCAACTTTATACGCCATAACATATGATTACTTGCGAGATGTGATAGTGCTAGATAAATCCGTAGGTTCATAATATGGAGCGGCGTCACCGATAGCCGTGTGTCCTACGCAACAGATCGGCCAAACAGACAACACTAATTTGGCTGTGATCACACGCCTACTGGCCGTGGTAACCGCCGGGGTAATGAGGAGCTGAAATGCCGGCAGTTCACTCGGCGATCTGAGACCCGGAGATAATCTTGGATCAGTCAGGTGCCTGTTATGAGTTACGCGATTTTTGAAATGTCACCTACCGTCTGTTTGGGTACCAATGCCATTTTGGTCGACTGTCTGGTGCTCCTGTATGTATTATATAGGATGTTTTTTTTAGAGGTATACCATACATATTCAAAATTTAAAAAAAAACATACATTAAAATAATGTTTATGTCTATGATATGCGCTTTATTTAATAGATAATTTATGCCATTATTGTTTAAATATGATTTCGGGCATATGAGCGACACGGCTAGCTCGAATGAAGTGCAATCGTGGGGATCGAACCCAAGACCATAATAACAAGTAATAAGTAATATCCTTGAGATAAACATCAGCTAAGATAATACTAAAGAAACTAATAAAGAAAATAATAATATCATTCTCCGACATTTCAATTTCAATTTATTCAAAAAATTATAAACATTACAGAATAACACATCCAAATCGTTTATAATCACAAAAATAAAATTAACAATTTAAAAAAACATATTTACAAATAATATAACAAGAAAACAAATGAGAGTAAGTCAGAAAAAAGAAAAACAGAAGACAATTTAAAAAAAAATATTCGAGAACAGTTCGGTAAAGATTAACATTTTTGTACAATAAGTAGAGAAGCAAATAGTAATTTAATACATAAGAGATAGATGCTTTCTGAGGGTAGCCTCACTATCGTGAAAAATGTCCACATCCGAAGAGATGCGGTTTAATAGTATTATTGCCCTGCCCACGGGCATTACCTTAGGTAGATTGGTTCTACACAGTGGCAGGTGAAATAATCTATGTTGCCTTTGTTGCAGACATGTTATTCTTTTTCGAATCTCTGCCGAGAAACCATAAAAATCTTGGACTTGGATCTTCTGGCTTTCAGAGGTTCAGCTCTAATGGCTATTCCTCTTACGTCTGTAGGAAACATTGTTGGATTATCATTGTGTGTGATAGTATAATATATTAAAAGATAATGTTGTTTCTACAGAATACGAATATACTATACTTTGAGTTTACATCGTTTTTACTGTGTTATAATTAGGGCTCGAATTTGTATGCGATAAAAAAGTTTAAAATATTATTTTATATGTGCCTTAATATGCTTATATTTACTGTTAACTAGAAAAAAACAATATCTTATTTGTGGCAAACATTTTTATTGTATTTTAAAATTACATATTTAATTAATATATTTTCGAGGGTATGGCACAATCGGTTTTTTACAATAGTTTTGTTTAGAAGGGAGAACGAACTCTCGAACTTGTAGATTGAACAATCATTGATCCACACATTCTTCCAGCAGGATGGATTTTTTTTAATTACTTCCCAGGCGGGATGTAGCCCATCACAGCGTGCAGCTTTTCCTGGCAATGTCCCTTTCTCTTGCTTACGTCAATGGTTGGTTTTTAAATTGCAGAATCCTATGTCCAGTTTTCCTTGTCACAACAGTAGCAAGTTCGAAAGGGAGACTATATACAATATGGACAAAAGTATACCATTTAATTCCTCTCATCCCGAGAACCCTGAAATATTCTTAAATATTCGCTAAACCCTAAAATATGCTTTTATATTCCCCTTATAGCTAGGACTAAAGGGGGTATATAGATCTCAAAACACAAAAAATCGACGTCTTTTTGAAAGCGTAACCCTGGAAAAAATGTTTTTTATGTCAATTCCGAGCCCTAGTTATAATATTAGGTTGGGAAAACGTAATTTCGTATTTTTCGCTTTATAAAAAGTGTAACAAACATCCGATTTAAGTCAAATATGCGCTGTTCTGTTCGAAAACTTGTTGCCAACGAGAATCCAACTTCATAACGCCCCTCTCGTAGAAGCCCTTGTCCCTATTGCAAAAAACTCGGACAACCAATTTTCAGAGGCCGAATTTGTACCCCCAAGCGCGTTGGCCATAGACAGGAACAGGTGGTAGTCACTTGGTGCCAGGTGGCGAAACAAGATGAGCTCAGCTGGTCACCTAAAATTCTGAAGTGGGGCCTTGGAAGAAAAGAAGAGGCATAGGAA
The DNA here is from genome assembly GCA_022606425.2 of Lepidostoma basale. Taxonomy (NCBI): domain Eukaryota; kingdom Metazoa; phylum Arthropoda; class Insecta; order Trichoptera; family Lepidostomatidae; genus Lepidostoma; species Lepidostoma basale. The sequence goes on from JAHDVF020001314.1 coordinate 539,164, forward strand.
AACTACAAAAAAGGTGGACAGTTGATATTATCCAACTTGCGGTTCGTAGGTGGCCACAGAGAGGCCAAGATAGACAATGTTGGAAGAGTTTAGAAGAGGCCTATATCGAGCAGTGGAATAAAATTGACTGAAAAGAACATAAAACATTCGTTGAGCTATTTGATCCTGATGTCATCCATAAAATTACGTACAATCTAGAAAATGCAGACGATACACCAGTGTCCCAGTTCTGGCACATCATACGTCGTCGTGGAATGCGGGAAAATTAGCGTCGCGTGTGTTGTCTATCCGCGCTAATTAATTATTCACATTCGCTGGGGTCCAGCGTCCATCATTGGCTGTGGGAGGTGTCGGTCCATTGTTCTCCGGCCTATCCGGATAGTGACGTCATTCCTGTTCCTGACATGGACCAGCCGAAATACGAGTATATAACATTTGACCGAACGGACCAGCGGAATAGAATCGCGTGAATAATCGGCTAATTTAACAGCATCGCATTTGACTCTTTCGCTTTAAACACACCGTGACGACACCTGTTGATTTGAATCTTAATCAATTGAGGGCTGGATTACAAAAGTGCCAAGTATCAAAAAAGATATTTTGATCCCAATTGGTGTTAAACGTAAAGGCCTATAACTGTGCAAAGAATTAATCCCATCCCCCCTACCTAACCTATGGCGCTTGTATGCTGGCAGCAGCATAGCTCCCCCTGGAGACAAGGACCCCGTCTTTGCTCCGGGCTTACTACCGCGTCCTTCGGCCGAGCAACACGCGTCCGTTCGTACGCTCTCGCCCTATAGACCGGGAGCTGGAGGGAGTTGAGTATGCAAAATATGAGGACCGCATTCTGTTCATAGTTTTGAGCTCAGAAAAGCTTACAGATTATGATTCTGAATGTTGCCAGGATGTTTGTTGGTCCATTTATTTTTTATACACCATCCCTTAAAATCTCAAGTAAATGGACTGAAAAAATTCTTTGGAACTATTTTAATGATTGTTTTAGTGACAATATCCAATTATTTACTATCTATTGATATAAATTTGTCTGTGCCGAAATAAATAACTGTGTACCGACCAACCTGTGACTTTTCACTTGCTCACCGAACCACCTCACAACTACAAATGTATTATTATTGTTTTACGAGGTAAGGTTGTTGGCCTAACACCCAAACCCCTAACTTGGAGGACCAGGATTTTTCTGTAGCGGTATTCCTTCCCTTACCTGGGGGTGACCGGTTTTGTGGCGCCGAAAATCGCCATTCGCCCTCTCTCTGTTAGCTGTGGCACATCAACATATGAGTACGTCCAATATGCCACACCCAGAGTTAGCGGGATCATATAGACCACACGAGAGTCGGCTAGATGGTAGTGTTGCTGATGTTATGCAACTATGGCGTTTCATGGGATTTACTAGTACACTTAACATGTGATATGGCATTATTAAAAAATAATCATAAAATATCTACTTTTACTAGTTTAACACCACTTAAACAAGTAAAAGTGTTTTATTATTATTTTTACTAATAATTATTAATTTTTACTAATAATTATTAATTTTTACTAATAATTATTTTTATTCGTCTTAAACTAAGGTAACATCAAAATATCTCAATTGAAAGTTCTTGGTTGTTCATAACAGTTATATTAAAATTTAAATAATCCTTTATAATATCTATATATTTTTAACTTAATCAAATGATTTTACTGAAATCTATAGATGGATGTTCATTTTAAATAATAATAAAATATAACGATGTTTTATTAACTACTTCCACTTTTGTCTATATTTCGACAGCGAGCCTGGCGAAACCGGTCGCTGTCGAAATAGAGACGGAAGTGGAAGTGGTTAAAGAAACATCGTTTTATTTCATTATTATCTAGGTATATATTAAGTTTAATTCCGGTATAATGGCTTCGATCGATTTTATTTGTACCTAACCTAACCTAAACAGAAAATGGCATAAACATTTTTGAACATATTTTTATTCTCCTTATAGTCATACCATATTTTTTTATTACCATAGTTTACCATGGATTCCTCAGCTGTAAGGCGAATGTCGGAACATATTATATATAGATAGCCCATGGACCCCAGAACTTGACTTGATACTTGCTCTGTAGGTACAGTTGAAATTAAATACAAAATGTAGAAATACAATTTTATATTAACTAGTAATATTTTTGAGACAAACACCAACAATGATCACATAATTGAAACTATTAAGAAAAAAACAGAAGATGGCAGCGAGCTGCCAAAACCCGGTCGAAGCCATAAAACCAAGTGGACATTAAATACATGTTATAAAGTTTTTTTTTCATTATTTAAGTTAACATTGTTCTTTTTGAGTTAAATTATTTTTATTATTATTTTTATTTTGTTATTTTATTTTATATCATTGTATTTTATATTATTTGTTTTAGATTTATTTTGTGGGTGTCGGACGATCGAAGTGTGCGCGGGAGATGCCTATTGGTGGCGATGAGGTTCGCAACCCATCACACCGCGTCTCCCGCGAGCGAAAAGAGAAGGATGGAGTGTCGCATCAGTAAAAGTGTGACAGTCCATTCTTTCTGCCTACCCTTTCGGGGAGACGGCGTGATGGTTAGTTAGTTAGTTAGTTTATTAAAAATGTCTTTGAACGGCAATATATATCAGTTCACACGTCATTCTAAAGATGCCACCACAATAAACATTTTTTTTTTAAACCTTTTTCTTTGTTTTAGTTTTAACACTTAGCACCTTTATAATTACCAGCCTTCAATTCAGCGATGCTTTTTTAGCATTATTTTTTAGACCTCTTCGTCATATATGCAGAGTTCTTGAAATGTTTCTATTGCATTTGAAGCGACCTAATTGTTCATGCAAATTATCATTGTTATATCCAACGCCTTTTATTATTTAACCCCTGTAGTGCGGATGCTTTATTTGCAGTTCACAAAAAATATTTCAAACAACATTTGCAGCTCATATTTGAATGTACGAATTTGTCAACATTTTTACTTTATTTCCTAACTAACAAATTGTACGTAATATCTGAGGTGTGATTATAGCCAATCGCAGTTCGAGACCAGTTTTTATATACTGCAAATTAAACATGATGTTCCACAATGGTAGTTAAAATATAATGATTTGATCATTGATATCTATACATAATTAATACAAATGAAAATTTATAATAGTAAACACGATTGTTTAGTAGTTTTACTTGGATTTAATTTGTCACAATTTATATAATAAAGTAAAACCCCTAAGCAATCGTGTTTTCTTTTATAAATTAATAATGGAGGTTTACAAAACTAATACCTCGACCATCAACAAATATTATATAAACGTATGTTTTCTAGAAGTTTTATTATATTTTGTATAAATGACATGTTTCGCCTTTAGGCATTATCAAATGTAGCCCTAGCATAGGACTACATTTGTGTACAAAATAAAACTTCAAGAAAGCATACGTTTTCATACTCTCTCTTTCCCTTTGCCACTTCCCAATAATATGGGGTCGGCCGTCCTCGTACGAAAACGCCAAACATGTCTATTTTGTCTCATCTCCACTGTCAGTTTCTCGCGTTGGAGCTCCTTTTCCATGTTGGCCCACCATGTTGCCATTGGGCGACCTCTTCTTCTTGGTTTTGTGGGAATGCGGGAATGCTGAGGGCTTTTTGGACGCTTTTCATACGTATTCATTTTTTAATATGGAGCTTTAAATCTTCTTCTTCAGTCTATTCCCGTCCACTCCTGGACAAAGGCCTCTTCCATTCATTTCCGCCCCACTCTGTCGTATACATACTTCATCCAGGTTATTCCGACATGTCTGTTCAGGTCATCGTTCCACCGTATTTACGGTCGCCCTGCATTTCCTTTGCCGTCCATGGTCACTAAGTCGGCAGTCTTTTTGTCCATTTTTCGCCCGAGCTTCTGACTACGTGACCTGCCAATTGCTACTTTAGAGTCGCTACCCGGCGTATGAAGTCACTGACGTTTGTTTTTTCCCTTTACATCATTGTTGAAGAAACAATAAAAAGATTTCAATACGGGCTTATTTTGCATTTATTTTTTCGAATGTTTACACCTTCAACGTCTGGAATTTTCTCTTATCAATAAGGAGGGTGAGTTTTTGCCTTATCCAGATATATACTTTATTTAACCAATAATGTTTTAGATGATATAGCAATATATCTTCTGTTGCTCGGTAGACCGAAGTCTTAGCATTGGACCAGACGTCGAAACTCCAGTCATCCGTATTGATTAACGACTGATGTCCGAGCATTGTTCATTTCGATGTGAGTCATGTATGCTAAGGCGTATGTGGTACGAATTTTTCGTACTCAAATTATATCATACATTGATATAATTCTTCTTCTTCAAGATCATTGATTCGTTTTTGAATGGGAATCCTCTTGGGAAGTGGAACACCAGCTATCTTTCCACCTTTGTGGTGGTCTTCCTGGCAGGCGATGTTTCACGGGTATATTGCAGGCAACCCCACATGGGGAATTCTAGCACAACTATTTTATCGACCTGGTCTCTGCGGTACCGCTGTCTTTTCCTGTCCCATCTCATTATGTATTTTGTCATACATCTTTCTTTTATTTCAGAGTTTCTATCCCGGTCACCGAGAATCATCCCTGCTATCTTCTTTTTATTGAAGATTTAATTTTAATAAAAAATACCGTTTTTTTTCACAAAACACTGTTTTAATTCATAAAACACTGTTTTAATTCATAAACAGTTTTAATTCATAAAACACTGTTTTAATTCATAAAACACTGTTTTAATTCATAAAACACTTTTAATTCATAAAACACTGTTTTAATTCATAAAACACTTTTAATTCATAGAATACGGTTTTAATGCATAAAACGCTGTTTTAATGCATAAAACACTGTTTTAATTCATAAAACATGTTTTTATTCATAAAAGGGGTTTTTATTCATAAAACACTGTTTTAATTCATAAAACACTGATTTAATTCATAGAACATTATTGGACACTGATTTTTATTCATAAAACATTATTGGACACTGGTTTTTATTCATAAAACATTATTGAAAGTCCGATTATGGACGTCCCCCTGCCCGCTGGACCGACGATCTGAAAAAGTTTGCTGCACATGGATGGAGGGAGCGGCAATGTAGAGAGGGCGGTGGCGTGCTTTGGAAGACAGGGTCAGCAGTGGATGACAGACGGCTGATGATGATGATGATTATTTTATAATCGATGATGACTTCAAATTAACATATTTAAAACATTTAAGTAGTATAATTTAATAACTGCGAACTTATAAAGGTCATTATCGAATGGTGTGTTATGAAGGCCGCCGGTAGTTTCGGACCAATGAGATCAATACACAATAATCGTTCTCCAGTTTCAGATTCGTATCTTGTTACTGCCTTTGTTGATTACCTACTTATTGCCAGTTTTTTGTTTATCTATTTCAATATTGCTAAGGTTTTTTTCCTTTTCTTAGAACATCCATTATTAACGCCAAGGTTTTGTATCGATAACTCTGATTGTGAACTTGAACCCTGAATCCATTATTATGCAAATCACAAGTGTCTACCGTTTATTGTGTGAATATTGCCTTTGTGTGTCTGATCGTTAGCAATTCCCACTTCTTAGAATATAGAAAGAGATCTTTTATTAACAAACAAAACAATGTCAAAGAGATCAGAGCGAAAATATAAGAAATCCGGACTTGGATTGGACTTGGATCATCTGGCATACAGAGGTTCAGCTCTACTGGCTATTCCTCTTACGTCTGTTGGAAACATTATCGGGAATGTGATTGTGTGTATGTCTTATGCAGAGCATAAATTTGTATATTTAGGAATAATTATATGAAAGAGCTAAAAGGGTTGGATGTAGGTGCCAAAATGAGCGAAGTGTCAATAAGCTGTTTCTTGTATGTAGATGACGCTGTCATACTTGCAGACAACGAGCATGAACTACAAGTCCTGGTGAATAGTATGTATGATGTTCGCGTGCGAAATGATGTGATGATGAATGTGAATAAGTCCAAGGTAATGATTTTTGAAAAAGAAGAAATCATGTATACCCTTCCCGCCGGCCACCACCGCACCAGTCCAATAGACGGGTATTAATACCCTTCCCGCAGACAATACGTTAAATCAATCTCGTGCAGGAAGTAAGTAGAGCCGAGATGCTCTAAGCCCGGTGTCCTTGGGCGACTGAATTAATGTGAGTTATTCAGTCGCATTAAGGCCCGCCTAATAATAAATCTTCCGGAAGAGCGTTCGATCAATATCGGCTTTGACATTTCAATTAAACACTTCACGCTTTCATTTTCGATGTTTGCGTTAAGCACGTTTTACCAATCAGCGCTTATTTTTATCGCGATGAATAATAAACCGAAAGTGTTGACCCTGCGTGGAACATTATTATCGCATCCGGTTACAAGCATCGCTGACTGTGTGGCACCTGCATTGTTTGGATCAATCACATTCTATGGCGGAACTTAAGCGGCCCTTTCGAAAGAAATTTTTATGTGTTCACTCCCATTTCAAAACTCAGTCAATGTGTATGAATGTATTTTTTGGGATCTTGGGAAAATCCGTGTAACTCGTCTTTCTGGACCGACGTTTCGGAAATCGTTGCAGTCTCCATCTTCATAACCAGTCTGAAGATGGAGACTGCAACGATCTCCGAAACGTAGGTCCAGAAAGACTAGTTACACGGATTTTCCAAAGATCCCAAAAAACACATTGCTACCAACCGTGAAAATCTACGCAGTGTATATGAAGTATGTATCTAGCTCATAGGTTCCCAACGGGGGCGCTCCCATGGGGGTATTAGGGCTTTCCAGAGGGGCGGTAACCAGTCCAGGGGTGAATGGGGGAGACGTTGAGGCAGTCCAGGGGGGGTTTACCGTGGCTATTTTTTTCTTCAGCCTTCTCTCCATTACTGGATATGGGTCTCTTTTGCATTTTTCTCCACTCATTCCTGTCTTATCCCTTCCGCATCCAGGTCGTTCCAGCTTTTCGGGCAATGTTCATCTTTTATGTGGCCACCCGACATTACTTTTCAGGAGGAGTAGGCCTCTATGTCCTGTGCTAGCCGGAACAACTCCCCCACCCTCCGAATTCCGGTCCACTCTTTAATGTTTTCCAGCCAAGACATCAGAGGTCTTCCCACACCGCACGTACCGTATTCCTCGTTACTGAGAGTTTCCCAAATTTGCCATATTTTCAGTATTTATATTAGACAACAATTATCTTTCTACTCAAGCTCTATATAACACCTCATTGTTGGTGACCATGTCCAGTCCATGGGATCCGTAAGATTCTGCAATGGAGCCACATTTCAAATGGTGTCTCCACTCCGTAAAGTAATATGGACAAAATATTGGACTTGGACTTGGATTTGGATCTTCTGGCTTACAGAGGTTCAGCTCATGGCTATTCCTCTTACGTCTGATGGGAACATTGTTGGAAAGCACTTGACCATCTTAATGAGTTAATTTTATTTAGGACGCATTCATCTGCCCTACATTCATATCTTTCTTCTTCATTATTTGTTCTATCATACTTTGATGGTTATATAGTTTTATTATATTGTTTTGCCTGATGCATTAATAAGCCTTTGTCGTAACTTCTCCTTTCGTTGGCCGCGCCCTTCCATTTCCACGCGCGCCATTGTGGCCTTATCGGACGAGGTGGTCGCCGGGTGCTATATAAGTACCGCTACCTTAGAAGGAGTTCCACTCGCAGCCAGTCCGCCGCGAGCGCTGGACTGTATCGGCGGCCTTGGCGCAAGGACGGGCCTTGCATACGTTTAACGGCCGCTTGGCTTGTGTTGACGGAGTTGTTAAACTGTGTTACTAATCGTAACGGGATGTGCACGATTAATATTTTCCATTGTATTCGTGTTACTGGAGTATATATTGATGGAAATATCATTCACTTTGCTTTTCACATCTCTAGTAATCAAATTCCATTTTAAATTGTTCCCCTCTTGCATTAAAACCGTCTATACCGCTCCTTTTTTTATAAATTTTATAAACAGAAAGAACTGAAATTTCATAATTACTGTTTTTTTTCTTCTTCTTTTTGTCCTGTCACACCTCCGTGGTGCATAGGGCCTCAAGGAAGGAAGTGAGGCCTGCTGCCCTAACCTCGTCCTCTTCTCCAGGTGGCTCTAGGTCTGCCTCGCTTCCTCTTTTCCCCCATAGGGGACCAGTCTAGTGCGCCCTGAGCGATGCAGGCTGGGTTCCGTCTCAGCGTGTTTTTTTTTATAATTAATTGAAATACGGTTCTGTCCACTTTTGAGTTTGTTTTTATAGCCATGTTTCGAAGGTTTTACAACTTCATCATCGAGAGAACGATATAAACAATTATTTATATAAAATATAAATTAAATCTTTCTCCCGGTGATGAAGGTATAAAACCTTCGAAACATGTCGAGAGAAAGTATAATATAAAGTGGTATAAACAGGGTGCTATAATTCAAAAAAACTGTATTTATTTAAAATATTTTGAACAATGTTTATTACTTGCCAGACCATATAGGAGGACGCCACGGAGGTATGTCAAGACAAGAAGAATAACAAGAAGATATGATTATGCCGGTAGATGGAGTAATCTCATTAAACACCGTCTACAAGAATTGATATCTATCTTATCTTCTTCTTATTCTTTTAATAGATCTGACGATTTGTGACACAGAAATAATGACTCGTCGGATGATGAGATCCAGCTGTCCTTCCATCTCTTAAGCGGTCTTCCAGGTGGGCGGTGTCCAGAGGGGACTTCATAAGCGGCTGCACATGCAAGTCTTTCACCATCCATTCGGGCTACATGGTCCCTCCAGTATCTTCTTCTGGATCTATTCCACTGGACGATATCCTCTATTTCGCAAGTTTTTCTTATGTCTACGTTTCGGACACGATCTCGGAGAGTTTTTCCATTAATTGATCTTAGGACCTTCATCTCCGATGTTCTTAGTTGTCCCTTGGTTCGCACAGTGTCGGCCCGCGTCTCTACAGCGTACGTCATGATAGGTCACACGCATGTTTTATAATTATCTATCTTATAATTATCATAATTCACCACTGGACTTGTAATTAGCAGAACCTAAACATCCATTGTTTCTAAATGTCAAATTTATCAACGGCCATTCTCACCAATTAGATGTTTTAATGTATTTTTACAGGAAATTCGCGGTTGCGGTTATGATAAACAAAAAAAATAAATTGATCCTAGTCTGCTCGTGGTTTTACACATAATTTTTTTGCCATCGATAATATTAAGCACATATTTCATTGTTGATGTCATAACTAACTAACTGACCATCATGAAGTTTCAGTCTATTGTTTAATATCCTCGATTGTCCTGTCTTAGTTCGTGCATTCGGTAAGTGATATCTGTCACAGTTCCTGGTCCAGTGTCTGTGTACATCTGAATTTTTGGTTAATTTGTAGCTGCTGTCTGTTGTCTCTTGCATGGTCACTCTGTGTACAATTTTCAAGGTCTCGAATTTAGTCAGGTCTGATGTCCATTTGTTTTGTTTGTCTGTATACTTGTATGGTTGGGGTAAGATAGTTAATGTTATAAGCAAATTTTGGTATTTGATTTTGTTGTCTTTAGAGTCTGGAGATGTCCTTTTGGTTTCCTGTCCCCCAGAAGGAATCATATATGTCAGTCGGCTTTTAAAAAAATATTTAAAAAATATATATAATTTTTTTTTCATTGTAAATTACACCTTTTTCATCCATTTTACGCGCACGCAATATCACAGAGAGCAGATACGTAACGCATTTCAATTTGTTACGTTAGAAAATAGCTTCCGATGACAATACACCGGCCGGTAACAAAGGCAAACACCACTTATCTAGCGACGCTTCAATCGAGCTGTCTATTACAGCAATTAGTCCGCGCTGTTTACGTTCGCTTGCGTATTTTAGAGTTTTATCTCCGCCCAGAGAGGTATACGATTACCCAGTGATGGATTCGCGTGATCAATACTGATAGCGGCTGTGCCGATCGCAAGGTTAATCGAATGGCAAAAAATTGATAAAACGTACCCAGACTGACGTACCGTTTTTCAATTTAGTAAGCCCGAGATAATGTAAAAAAAAAGTACACATATATTAGGGTTGTCCGTAAAATAAGTTTCCCAATTTTTTTCACAATTAAAACCCATTTTTATTTACAACGAGCAATACATCATTGGAAAGCTTAGACTTTCAGCTATTTTTCTACATAGTCCCCATTGACTTCGATGCAATTTTTCATCCGGGTCACCATATTTTTGATTCCCTGGTCATAGAAGTCTCCCGCCAGGCCGTGAAGGTAGCTCAGAACCTCTGCTTTCAGCTCCTCTTCGTTTGCAAAAGGCGTTCCACCGAGATGTTTCTTCAAATCAGGGAAGAGATGGTAGTCGCTAGGGGCCAAGTTCGGACTGTATGGTAGATGTAGGACGATCTCCCATCCGAATTTCTCAATGAGCGTCGTTTGTGGTCCTCCGTAAGCATCCTGGGCACCTTGCACAAACCTTAGAATAACCTAAATGTTCTATTAGGATCTTGTCTATAGTTGTCTTGCTGACATCTGGGATCATTTCGCTAAGCTCCCGAACCGTCAGTTTTTGATCTGTCAGCATTGCCGTTTCCACATTCGCAATCGTTTCGTCACTGACCGATGGCCTTCCGGACCGCTGTTCGTCATGGACGTTTGTGCGCCCTTCTTTGAATTCTTTGCACCACTTGCGCACCATTTGAACACTCATGCACGTTTCTCCATACACTTTTATATCCTTCTTCACCATTCTGTCTTCACTCATTCTTTCCATGTGTCCAAACCATCTTAATGACCCTTTCATTCGCATCACATTCACTTCTTATACTTGCATTTGACACTCTATCATGTACAGATTTACACATATTCGTCTTAGAGATCTTATTTCTACTGCTTTTATTCTACTTTCACACATGAGGGTCGGTATAAGAACACCATTGTGCACTACCATTTTAGCTTTTTTGGATTTTTTTTTTAATAATTCTAATTATATTCCCTTATTTAAAATTTATATTTGAGGGCTGGACATTACCTAAGTATCAAAAATAACAAAAATGAGTTTTTGATCCCAATTGGTGTTAGTGTTTAATATAAAGGCCAATAACTGTGCAAAGGTGTAAAGTGATTTAAAAATATAGTGTAGTTCAAACGTCACCCTAAAGATGCCACCCTTAGTACTTGACATATGGAACAAAATCAGCTTTTGCTTTTTTCTCTGCTCTATGTTTAAACCACTTGGCGCCAATGTGATAACCAACCTTCATTTGACCTTTGTTAACTATATTCATCAAACTTCATCACTTGATTGAATCTCTTCGGAGCGGGCCTCGCTAATGTGATGCGTGAAATTTTCCTCGCCCACAACGTATGTACCTTCACGTAGGACCACTGTAATGGTCAAGTTCACTTTCCCCTTTACCCGTTCAAGTGACGCTCTTGACCTATTGGCTCTCGGGGTAGGATTTCATCAGCCCACCGAACCGCCGCGTGTCATCGACTACCCTTTCCAACTAAGGGTACGATAAAGCACACCCTCCGGTTAATTTGAGTTTGAGAGTTTAAATGGAGAGGCATTGTGTGATCAATCAAATGTCAGAGGTCGTCCACTCTGTAACTGAATTATTGAAACGGTGTAACATATGTAAATGCTTTCATATTATCTATATAGATAAAAAGCATTGTTCGTATGTGTGTGTCGTATACTCGTATACTCAAAAACTACTCGACAGATATCGCTGAAAATTTCACAATATGTTCATTATGGTACAAAGAGTGTTTAGCGACTATTTTAAATGAAATCCTATTGGCAAAAACGTTGTTTTTAGAATGTTAAACAAAGATTATTGGATTTTTTTTCCTCACACCTGTTGAACATTTTCAGAGTTGGGACAATTCTCCCGCAGATCTAATGCATTGAGAGTCCGCCAGAATTTAATTCGAGACTTAAAACACCTTTTCATATTATCCTATCCTGATGAAAAAGTTCGAAGAAATTCGACTTCGTCAGGCGGACTTTTCATACTAGATATGTTTTAGTTAAAACAAGATATTATTTAAATACGGAGCATTTCTACAGCGTCATTAAGTTGATCATTTCATAAAAATGTCGCTTTATAAATTATCAAATTCATTGCTATAATAAAAATAGTTGTTTATTACATCGAATTATCAAATGATGATTTTTTTTATGAATTAAAACACTGGTTTTTCCACTTTTAAGTTTATTTTTCTCGACATGTTTCAAAAGTTTTACACTTTCATCATCGGCAGAACGATTTAAGTATATTAGTTTATATCGTTCTCCGATGATGAAGGTCTAAATTATTTGAAACTTGTCAGGTAAAATAAACTCTAAAGTGAATAGTGTTTTCATTTACAATCAATTTCGTTAATAATACTCGTAATTCCACATTGACGCCTTGAGTTTATCAAAAAATTATGTTCCACCTGTTTTTCATTCGTTATCATCATCATCAGTCATTAGTTGTGCAGTGTTAGACATAGGCCTCTCTTCCCGACTTTCATTATTCTATCCCTCGCCACTTTGTGCCATTGATATCCTGCCACTCTTTTATGTCATCATACCATCTTAAAATCGATCTTCCTCAAGAGAAACACTCCGGGCCACACAAATCAAGCCCCTGCGTAAACCAACAACCCACCAAATCACCTTCCAACAATGTTTCAAACAGACGTAAAAGGAATAGCTACAAGAGCTGAACCTCTCTAAGCCAGAATATCCAAGACTGTCCGTTGTTTTTATTAATGTCCCGTCTATCAGAGATGCATCTTCATCATGTCATGATATCGTGTCCTTCCGCGAAGCGTTCTCCTTGCAAATATCATTGACAATAAGTGGTAATTAATGTTTTTATCATAAATCTATTGTTATGTCCGATTCTCGCTGTCCGGCCAATCGGTGAACGGCATTGGAGCTGCCTGGCCGGTCATGGTTCGTGGCGGTCATCCGTCATCGCTTGGGCCAGTCACGTGGACGCTAACTATCATTACATACTGCATACAGTCGCGAACTTTATAACTGAGAACTAGGATTATGTGGATAGTGATAATATAAAATAACTAGTTGTAACCCGTGAAAAGTTTTAACTTTTAATGTACAAAAACAAACCATCTCGCTGTTTCACCGCAAAGGGAGGCAGAGAGAATAGACCGCCACACTTCTCTATCCTGACACACATATCTAGCTTTCTCCATATTCATGCACTTGTTACCCGCAACAACCCTTCTTTCGACGTTATCACCCGTTGGAGTTTATGCCAGCTTAAAAGGCTTTTTGCCATATAATTACCACAGTCCATACGAGACCCCTTTCCTTTATAGAGGCATAATATCAGTCCTCCTAAGTAAAGTTTTTCTGTTAATTATGCCAGCTTAATAGACTTTTTGCCCTATGATTTCCACAGTCCATACGAGACCCTTTTCCCTTATATGGAGGCATAATATCAGTCCTCCTAAGTAAAGTTTTAATGTTAATTATTTTATTAATTATAATTTTCCTTAACCATTATTTCTTCAGTCCAAACCAACGCAGTGATCCGTTCATAATTTTGTTCCAACATGATAACTAACTAAAACTAATTAACTAACCATCATGCCGTTTCACCAGAGGGATATGTAGAGAGGATGGACCCTCACAATGTTTTATCCTGACATAACTCTTGCGAATCTTTTACATTAACACATCTTGACACGCACGCTCGTCGATTTTTCCGACATTGAACATGGCCGCCTTTAAGTAATTGATTAATTAATTTGAAAGCACGATGAAAACGAAAACGGTCGTTCACAATGGAGTTCTGGTGTTAACCCCAATGTATGGAAGCGAAGCATGGAACTGGCAGAAGAAGGATGAGAGCAGAATAAATGCGGTAGAGATGAGGTCCCTAAGACGTATGTGTGTTAGAATGATATAAGACAGAATCTCAAATAAGAATGGAATGTAGAGCGGAAGAAGGTATTATGAACAAAATGATTAAAGGATAGCTGCGTTGGTTCGGACACATGGAGCGCATTAATGGAGAAAGAATGGTTAAGAAAGTATTCGTTAATGATGTCAATGAACTACGGAGTCAAGGCAGACCGAGGAAAACATGGCATGACCAAATTAATCAAAATTTAAAGGTTGGTCATGTTAGAAGTCGAAAGAACGACGTGCATGTATGACTCGCTGTATGAGCGAGTCATACATGCACGTCGCCCATGCCAGCGCCCTTGAGATGATTAATTCATAAAAATGGCGCTCTATAAATCATCCAATTTATTATTATTATTATTATGAATGTGGAGGAAGCTAGAGAGGTGTGCCAGGATAGAGTAGTGTGGCGGTCCATTCTGGAAACGGCGTGATGGTTTATTGTTGTTGTTATTGAAAGGATGACATGACCAAAAAAATCGAAGTCGGAAAATCGACAAACGTGCATGTTACGATGTATTAATGTAGAGAAAGCTAGGTATGTCAAGACAGACCAGTATGGCGGTCCATTCTCTCTGCCTTGCCCTCTGGGGAAACGGTGTAATGGTTTGTTAGTTTGTTAACTAATGTTTTTTTTAATGTATTCAAACACTCATGTTTAAATGGTAAATTTATTACGACGCGTATGAATCTAATAGAAAACCTGTCACAGCCAGACAACCGTCAGATGATGATGCATTGCCCGAGGCGGGAATAGAAACTTTGACCCCCGACACAGAATTGCAAAGGGCAACACTCGATTTCACCTGGTGTCGATAATAATTCATGCACTTTACAGCGTGCCCCGTCAGAACTAACGCCATTCCATTGGCCAATGGAGTATCGCCGACGTTTCGAAAAGAACAAATGAAATCGAGGTTTTAAAATAATAATTTTTGACGTCATAGAATGCATTGACCGTAACTGACTTATCTTTATGCAAACTTACATTTAGTTTTATCGTTTTTATAAAGAATTTTGACAGGTGTAAAAATAAATTTTTCATTTGTTCCAATGACAATTTGAATAATTTCTTCAATATTATTTTTAAGTTCTTGCTGGTTAAGTGCCTAATTACAGCTAATTTAAAAAAACGGTGGATACGTGTAACACAAATTAAATAAACACAAAAGTCCGGATCGTCCATGTCAACATGTGCAACATCGAAAAAAACATTATGTGTTATTACATTATGTGCTAAATAAAAAAAAACGGTGAATTCGTGGAACATAAATTAAATAGACAATATGTGCACCATCTAAAAAGAACATTTTGTGTTAAATTATTTTTATTTTGTTATTTTATTTTATATCATTGTATTTTATATTATTTGTTTTAGATTTATTTTGTGGGTGTTGGATAATCGAAGTGTGCGCGAGAGATGCCTATTGGTGGCGATGAGGTTCACAACCCATCACACCGCGTCTCCCGCGGGGCGAAAAGAGAAGGATGGAGTGCCGCATCAGTAAAAGTGTGACAGTCTATTCTTTCTGCCTACCCTTTCGGGGAGACGGCGTGATGGTTAGTTAGTTAGTTACATTTATATTATACAACAACAATATCATTACGCCGTTTCGCTGAACTGGTAAGCGGAAAGAATGGACCGCCACACTACTCTATCCTGACACACCTCTCTAGCTTACACCACATTCGTAAGAGTAATACACACACATTGATTGTCCTGACTTCTATAGATTACATTTACACGGGGACCTTACGCAACCTTTTTGACACCTTTATTGATATCAAATCAGGCAGACACCAGGACTAGTAGTTCTGCAAGTAATACTTCCTACATATACAAATCCATCCACATGTTATAACTTAATGTTTTATATTACAAAGTAACTTCTCCACGTCTGACCTTCCTCCTTCGAATAGCTTCTTGGTGTTTATCTTGACGCAAATCTGTCTCTAAAATCCCAAATTAATAACATGGTCAGCGCTAGTTTCTTCCACCTAAGACGATTAAAATCCGTCAAAAGGAGTATTCCCCATGAAACTTTCAAAACTCTTGTAAATTCCTTCGTTGTGTCACGACTTGATTATTGTAATGGAATTTATGCAAACATTCCAAAACAACAAATAAACAAACTTCAATCTGCGTTCAATGCAGCAGCAAGACTCATTAAAGGCATTTCAAAAAAGTCCCATATAACACAACATCTTAAAGAACTTCACTGGCTTAAAAGTCCAGAAAGAATCCAGTATAAACTCTGCTGGACAGTCTTCAAAGCGCTACATGGAATGGCACCAAGTTATATATCCAAACTTTGTATAACGGACAGCCTAAATGCAAGGAAATCCACACATCGCTCGGCGAACTCCTCGGCAATAGGAAGATTAGTTGAGCCGAAGCGATGCCCCAGTACAAATTTCGGGGATCGAGCGTTTGCGGTAGCCTGTCCATCAGCTTGGAACAATCTCTCTTCACACCTCAGATGCATAAATGATCCGACAGATTTCAGATCTAAACTGAAAACCCATATTTTTCATATTTCATACCCAATTTAAACATTTATACTTTGTTCTACTATAATTTTTAACCAATCGCGAAAATCAGATGCAGCGTTCACATTTAGATTTTTATATTTAAAACACGTCTTAATGCGCCCTTGAGGTGATTACATGTTAGCATGTTATTATTATTATTATTATTAGAGATATTTTATTATTTTATTCCCTACAAAATAATCTCAATTTATATATATTTATATTATTATTATTATAGATATTTATTCCCTACAAAATAAAGTTGGTTAGTTAAATAATCTCTCTCTGCGTTCCTCTTCAGTTAATCGGCGTGACTGTTGGTTATTCAGTATAAATTTTATTTAAGTAGATCTGATCAAATGATTCAATTACCATAATGGTGTCATTGAGAGTCGTTTATTACCACTATGCTCCAAGTAGCCCACAATAAGATACCCATTTCTCCGTCGAATTAGCATTGTTACCGGCGGCGCTGTGTTATAATATTTTCGCACAGGGTCCATCATCTCTCGACCCAGATGACGGCCGGAGCGAGGAGATCTCACGTGAGTAACTAACCGGAGAGTGACGTCACACCAGCCCGCTAACCGGTTGCGTGTCGGGAATTTCATTACCAATTGTAATCGCAATAATTACATTAATTCACAGTTGTTGATGTATGTAAAAAATATAATCAAGCAGGGTAACATTGGACGAAATCTTCGAATCAGGCCTGCTTCTCTTGGATCAATATTATTCTTCTTTCGATGCCGTTTCAGGTCCCCCCAACGTTGGCGATCACTACAGCAAAGGCATCTTTATCCTACGCCACTTGGAACAGGTTCTGAACTCTTGTTGTTCCTGTCCACTATTTTGTTTACAGAAGTCATATTCGGTACATATATTGGGTTGAAATAACCCGCTGTATATAAATATAGAAAGCAACGGGAAACTACCACATTAAAGGCCAAGTGGCATTCCAAGAACCATCATCAAAATATACTTTGCTGCAAACCAATCCCTTAGATTGAAACTAGCGAAAAATATATAATATGACCTTCTTCTTTCGGTGCCGTGTCAGGTCCCCCCAACGTTGGCGATCACTACAGCAATGGCATCTCTATCCTGCGCCACTTGGAACAGGTTCTGAACTCTTGTTATTCCTATCCACTCTTTGATGTTCTGCAGCCAGGACAGCTGCCTTCTACCAACTCCCCGACGTCCCTCCACTTTACCCATTAATATCAGTCGAAGGAGGTGGTATTTTTCTCCCCTTAGCACATGATTCAAATATTGAGACCTTTCTAATTTTCACACTTGACAACAGCTCTCTATTGGCTCTGGCTCTCTGTAGTACGTCTGCATTACTGACCATATCGGTCCACGGTATACGGAGCATTCTCCGGTATATCCACATCTCGAACCCTTCCAACCGGTTCATTACATTCACTTCAGAGTCCGGGTTTCGCAGCCACATAGTAGAACAGACCGTATATAACATTTAATCATTCTTTGTCGGAGTTCCAAGTTAAGATTATCGTTGGATCAATAGTGTAATAAACTCAACAGTCGAAAAAACAATGTTTTGATTCATAAAAAAAATTCGACAAGGATTAATTTTTATATAATATTTTAATACATTTTTAAAACGTGGTATCTTTAGTTTGTGCAAATATATTCGGGACCCAGACGCCCTTTATCAGTATAGAATACTGAGGAAGGGCGTCTTCGTCCCCTAACATGTTTGTCAAAAGTGCAAAAAAGTATTCAAATGTGAATCCACAACGCAAATTGATAGTGAATATATAATATTTTTTTGTTGTTGTAATATTTTACATAAACATATAATACAATAAAATGCGGGAATAATCAAATTGACCAAAATATTTATTTCATATCATTGTATTTTATATAATTTGTTTTCGATTTATTTTGTGGACTTTGGACGGTAGAAGTGTGCGCGGGAGATGCCTATTGGTGGCGATGAGGTTCGCAACCCATCACACCGCGTCTCTCGCGGGGGCGAAAAGAGAAGGATGGAGTGCCGCATCGGTTAAAGTGTGGCAGTCCATTCTTTCTGCCTACCCTTTCGGGGTGACGGCGTGATGGTTAGTTAGTTAGTTTTTATATTTTACATTGTATTCACAAGTTAGTACAAGACGTAGAACCGGAGTTTTCGAATTACGGATCGTAACATATATCTATTAATAATATTTATATGCCTTTAGTAGTCAAAATCCAGAGATAATACGGGAATATTCGAGAAATTATCACTGTGCCCCAAGGATGGGGCCATATACTATCTGACTCGGTATTTCAGGGACTCACGCTTGGGCGGCCCTTGTGACGTATTTCTCAGTGAAAAATTACAAGTGGTTAATACTTTAATTATTAATTTATCAAGTGTCTTTCATTTTTAGATATTTGATTTTGAAATTAAATTGTAAATTTAATAATCGCAACTTTAATAACGTTATTCTGTAACATCCATATTGATTTGGCTTTTCGCTTTAATTATTCCATGTTTGCCAAAATACACGTCTTCAAAATAGAGACGTAATCCGGCACTCAAACTAAGTTTCATATTCATAATTGCTTTATTATTACCATCCATAATCTGTATCTAAAACGGTTCTGCGAATAATTCCCATCTCGTCCCAATATATTTTCAATATTCTAACTTAGGCACATATTCCCACAGCTCAGTGGCGGCAGATGCTATTTTTCCGCAAAAAAACATAAATTCAATTTATATTCTAACTATATAACCATCTCGCCATTTCCCCGGAGGGGTAGGCGGGTAGACCGCCGCACTGCTCATTTTTCAAATCAAATCAAATCAGTTTTTTGTTGCTTCTTGAACAATGATGTAAAACTCCATATTAAATTATTAATATGTATGAAAAAACGATAGTTTTCAAGGAGTTTTATTATAATATTTATTTATGACATGTTTTCCCCTTCTAAGGCATTATCAAATTGGTATAAATAAATATTATAATAAAACTCCTTGAAAACTATCGTTTTTTCATACATTTTAATAATTTAATATGGATCAGGTGTTACAATAAACATCAGTTTATTGTGGATTGAGTGTATTGTAACACCTGATGATGCCAACATCGATTGGCGAAACAGCTATCGCGACACTCTCAGTGAGTAAAATGAAATTGTGATATTATAACAGTGTTTTAAATTTTAACAACAACAACAACAACAAACCATCACGCCGTTTCCCCGCAGGGGTAGGCAGAGAGAATGGACCGCCACACTACTCTATCCTGGCAAACCTCTCTAGCTTCCTCCACATTCATACAACGAGTCATACACGCACGTCGATTCCTCCGACTTTAACAGTAAGAATATTTATTTACATCATTACAGCGTGAGCCAAACCGATGTAAAGGGTATAGCTATATCATAGTGATTCTCTTGACATGTGATAGGTAGCTAGTCTATCGCCATTTTATTGTCACATGAATTCTACATTTAAAAATATTTTTAATATTATTATTTTTTTTAATTCACGAATGTAGTCAGTTTTTTATTCTTGATTTACTAGTTTATTATTTGAATTAATAAGATTAATTAAGAGTGTAATAAAGTATTAAGTAGTCAAATAAAAAAATTAAAGTTATTTACTTGTGTATCCGCAACCAATGGCTTGTGTTAGATACTCATTCGTAGATGTTCTTATACAATTTTGTATACAAAATATATTTTTTTAAAGTTTAAATTCTAGGGATCGGTTTGCAGAAGAGTCTAATATCTTTGCTGGTTCTTGGGATGCCACTCGGGTATTTTTAATGTGGTAGTTTCCTATTGCTTTCCACATGTTTGTATACAACATGTTATTTAAGTCTATTACATTTTTAGATATGTCCAAAACATTTGATAATACCTTAGAAAGCCGAAACATGTCATTCCCATAAAATATAGTATATTAAAACTTGTAGAAGACCGTCGTTTTCATTCTTATTAATTATTTAGAGCAGGTGTCTCCAAACTACGACCCGCGGGCCGAATCCGGCCCGTTATCAATCCAGCCCGCGGCAGCTAATGACCAGTGTCATCAATCAGGCTCGTGACAGCTAATGGCTTAGTTGTTATTGTTGTTGTGATAAGTACTTGGCGAATAGTCTAGAAATTATATATAATAGAAGGAAAATTAAAACGGTTTTGGCCCATACAACTTACTGGAGTAATCAGTATGGCCCTAAGGCTTGAAAGTTTGGAGACCCCTGATTTAGACCATTAAGTTTATGATAATCAAATGATTTTACTGAAATCTCTTGATGGAAGTTCATTTTAAATAAAAATTAAATAAAACGATATTTTTTTTAACTACTTCCACTTTTGTCTTTATTTCGACAGCGATCGGTTTCGCCAGGTTCTCTGGCATCGGCAGACTGGTGACACTATTGTTAATTAAGTCCTTCATATACATACAGATCAGGGGTGGTAAACATGATTCTATACAAAAATAGTTCAAATATTTATGTAAAATTTACTGAATCTAAATATTGGTATTACAGGTATTCAAGAAGATTAATATTCAATACAATGGATTTTAAATTTTATTATCACTTACATATTCATACATAAAGTTTGAAAAAAAATGGTAATTTTGTTTTTATTATTACTGAATTTAAATATTATATGTTATATATAGTTCTTGGTCCGTAAGGTTGGCATCGCCTTATTCGGTTTTCCCCATCATATATTAATTTATCAAAGATTTTACGTCGTGTTATACCAAAAAATAAATCCTACCACCATACTTCACTGTAACATTGTATTAGACCCTTCATCAATTTAACGGGGGTGGGTTATTAATTTACGTGATGTCTTGGCGGAAATAATGTGCTCACTGAACCCTCGAGGGGGGTGGCGAATATATCCTGTAGTTAATGGCCGATTTGGTGTGACGGGGAGTATCTTGTTTCATTTTCCCACGAATTTAAATGCCAGATAAGCCTAGCTTATTATTAATACAACCATTTCGTCCATAGATGGGATGCAATTTGAAGTGGAATCACAAATTCTTACCTATTAACTTTTTTTAAATTGTAGACAAATTGTGTCATTACGTGTCTTCGCGGTCTGAAGGTTTAATTGCATGAGGGGGTATTTATACCCTAAGAAAACCTATGTATGTATTGTATGTGCACATAGTATCACAGTTGGTTAGATAGTTTAAACGAATAAACATAGAAAAATAATTCAATTGTTTTTAATTGATTCGAATGGAAACGTCTGTTATATATTATATAAGTTTTATTATATTCCTACAGAATATAAAAAGATGGGCTGACTGGGAGAAAATGGAAAGAGCTGGGGAATGGAAAGAGATGACCAGCGATAGAAGCCAGTCGAGGAGGCTAAGTCCCACACCAGGATATAGCGCCGAGAAGTAGTAGTAGTATAGAATGGCAGGTTTGGCCTTTGTTAAGGCATTATCGAATGTTTTGTTAATGTATTTTTAAGGCCAAACATATCATTCCTCAATGTTATCTAGGAAAAGTAAACTAAGCACCGACAATAAACTCCTGATATACAAAACGGTCATAAGGCCGATCTTCACTTACGCAACCCCAATGCTGCTGTTTCGAATCACATACGAAAACTCCAAATCCTGCAAAATAAGGCTATCCGTTTATCGCTTGGTTCGCCTTCATGGACCAGGATCACACAACTGCATCTAGAATCGAGAATCCCGATGATAGATGAATTCATTTTATTTGAACTTGGGACTTGGATCTTCTGGCTTACAGAGGTTCAGCTCATTTGGCTATTCCTCTTACGTCTGATGGGAACATTGTTAGAAGGTGATTTGATGGGTTGTTAGTTTATGCGAGGGCATGATTTGTGTGGCCCGGAGTGTTCTTCTGAAATAGGATCGATTTTTGGCGCTTGTGGCGGCTTGAGGTGTTTGGGTCGTAATTTGAGAGGTATTTTATTGTGGGGTTAGGATGTGGAAGGAGTCCTTTGTAAAAACGTTCGGCAAGATTCAGAATGAATTCATCTATCATCGGGATTCCCGATTGGTGTTACTGTTAAACATTGGAAAAGGGAGCCCTGAAAATTTTGGTGGTTGTCCACCAACGTTTGGAAACCTATGCTTTCAGACTGTTTCCTGTCTGTGAAATTCGTATTCCGCATTAAAATTTTAACTCTTTTATTTCTCAGCGCTCAATAATAGTACTGTGGGGGTATTTTTAGTTGGTTTGGCTGCTTTTAGTTTCTTTCCATCGCTAACGAACCCGCCAGCGGCACTCCAGACGTGGATCATGTTAGCGGAGTAGGTACTCTGCGCTCGAGGCGACGGTGACTGTATGCCGGTAGAGATGGTTCAAATTATTCAACGATTAAACAATCGAATGGCTCAAATCGTGGAACGATTTAATTATTCGACCGAGAGTAATATCGTGCCTGCATAACTAACTAAAAACGTAGCATATAGTAATAAAATACATGACTACTTGACGAGAGGTCGTGATATATTCCGACTCCGGAGACCCAGACTTGAAAGTACACAGAAAGGTGTTTTTTATAGAGGATTTAAATTATATAACAAATTGTCAAATGACATATGGAACGAATGTACGTGAGAAGAATGGTCAAAAAAATTAAACGTAAACGGTGTAAATGGTGCACGGAGTCGTGAAAGACCGAGGAAAACGTAGCATGACCAAATTTATCAAATTTTAATGGTCGGCCATTTTAAGTCGGAAGAATCGACGTGCGTGTATGACTCGCTGTACGAATGTGGAGGAATCTAGAGACGTGTGTAAAGATCGAGCAGTGTGGCGATCTATTTCATGGTTTGTTGTTGAAGAATTTTTTTTTTTTTATCAAACAATTCAATGATAATTAAAAGTATACTTTTTTTTCTGAAAACATTGTATTTTCACAACACTTTTTTGGATTATTCACAAATATGTTTCGGCACACAAACACCCTACATCAATGTAAAAATTATAACATAAAATTATACAAAATCGTTCCTTACATATAATCTTCTTTCTTCTTAGATGGCCCTACAGCCCATATCGAGCCTTAGCCTCCAGTATTCTTCGCCTCCAACTCCTCCCGTCCTCCGCTTCGACCCTCCAATCTGACACTCGTAACAATTTCGCCCCATCTCTCCCAACTTCATCTTCCCATCGCAGCCTTGGTCGTTCAATTGGTCTTCTGCCACCTGGATGCCACTCCAGCAATCTTTTTGGGGTTCGCGATGACGGCATCCTCTGCACATGACCGGCCCATCTCAGTCTATTCAGTCTGACCTGCGCGGAGAGACTGGGAGCTTTGTAATATATAATATTAAATGAAAAATTAAAAGGGGTAGGAATTAAGTCATGGGGCAGGCTTGATTGTTATTTAGTTGGAATTACGGGACAGAAGGAACAAATCAGTTATTTGGCTTGAAATTAAGTTAATTTTGTTGTTGATTCTAATAGCTTTTTTATTCCTAAAATTTCAAGGTTAGTTTATGTTATATTTCTATTAGGTACGTCCTTCGATTTTCGAATAAAATAATCGATTTTTCGATTCTTGATTTTCCCACCCTTAGATTTCTAGTAACAGTGACTTGTGTGTTACACTTATAGGTTACATTACATAGACGCTGCCCAGACTGCAGTCAAAATACTCGGATCGGGTTCAAAAGGTCGCGGCGTCTGCTCTTTAGTGGCCCTACTCACGAGATCCATTCACGAACAAGGAAACTACATTTTGTTCCAAATTTAAAATGGCTCTTCACTTAACTTATTCACTTCAAATGCATGTGCATATAAGTACAATATATATACTCGTATAGTATATCTTCAACAGCGTCGGCATAGATCGTTTTATATCATAATATGCATAACCAACCTTACAATGGTGGCGACAGTAGGGAGAGTAACCGAGTTGATGTTTTTTTTATAATAAAGAAACAATGTTTAAGAGGCTAACTAACTAACTTACCATCACGCTGTCTCCCCGAAGGGGTAGGCAGAAAGAAGGGACTGCCACACTTTTCTTTCCTGACATATTTCTCTCGATTCCTTAACATTCATACATCGTGTAATGCACGCGCGTCGATTTCTCTGACTCCTCACATGGCCGACATTCAATATTTGATTTATTTGATCGTGCCACGTTTTCCTCGGTCTTCCTCTATTTCTGGTTCCATTTACATCGTTAACATATACCTTTTTTACCATTCTTTCTTCATTCATTCTTTCCATATGTCCAAACCATCTTAATGATCCTTTCGTTATTTTGTTCATAACACCATCATTCGCACCGCATTCACTTCTTATATTTTCATTCGACACTCTATCATACACGACACATTCGTCTAAGAGATCTCAATTTACTGCATTATTTCTAATATATTAAGTATTTGTTTAAGAGGCAAATACTTAATATATTAGAAAGCAATTGACGTTCTTAATATGCCTATCGTTTTGCCTAAGAAGATTTTCAGAGTCACTAGTGAGGCATTTGATAATGCCATAGCAAAGCGAAACATGTAATTCCTACAAAATGTAACCACACATCCACACATTCATCTAAGAGAAGTTACTTCTACTGCTTTTATTCTACATTTATCCTTCTTTTACCAGTTCCATGCTTCGCTTTATTTCTTGATAGTTTTGTTATTTTTGTTTTATTCTTAAATTGAGCTTAATGGCTAGTTATTTTATCAAATTTGTATCGATTTAAATTGTCCGTGGATACAAAGCTATCTTCGTGTTTGAACATTCTGACTGTATTATCCCCACTTATGTGACTGTACGATTCGTTTCATTATAATTAAAAGAGGAATGCGCCCGGGAATAACATAGCAAAGGAGGTCCCGGATTCAATACTGGACCACCACACAACTAACCACCCGCATACATAATGCTGGACGCATTTTAACATATTCAAAATTTAAAATCTAATGATTCGATTAACACAATGCGACATTTCAAATGCTCAATCCTTAAGAAATTTTGTTTCTTTTTTTTAACCTTATACACAACACCGACTTTATTAAATAAATAACTAACCATCACGCTGTCTCCTCGGAGAGATAGGCAGAAATAATGGACCGCCACACTGTTCTGTCCTGACATACTTCTCTCGCTTCCTCTACATTAATACATCTTGTCATGCACGCGCTTCGATTTCTCCGACTCCTCACGTGACAGACATTCAATATTTGATTGATTTGATTGTGCCACGTTTTCCTCGGCCGTGCTCTATTTCTAGCTCCGTTCACGTCGTTTACATATACCTTCTTCACCATTCTCTCTTCACTCATTATTTCCACGTATCCAAATCATCTTAACGACCCTTTTATTATTTTGTTCATAACACTTTCATTCGCACCACATTCACTTCTTATACTTGCATTTGAAACTCTATCATATACAGATTTACTACACATTCGTCTTAGAGATCTCATTTTTATTGCATTTATTCTACTTTTATCCTTCTTTTGCCAGCTCCATGCTTCACTTCCATACTTTTCGCTTGCAGCCTCTAATACTTTTAGGCCATAATAACTAGTCATAAACGCATAAACTACCCTACTTGATGCATTTATGCTTAGTAAATCAATTCAATGCATTTTATATAGTAAGCTTATACCTCAATTCTTTAACAATACTCGTACATATGATAAGTTCAACTACATCACATAATGCATTTATGTTAAGGAAAATAGCTATTTGAATACAAATATTGTAAAATCTTGTAAAATTAGTGCGATTCCTCAACATAGTGCATTTATGACTGAGATGCTATTGAATGCTAGAAAACATGTCTGTACTAACTACAGCTAGTGCGTTCTTGATAAGTAAAACTGCACTCGAAGTCTTAGTTAATGCGTTTATGAAAACTGAAATACCGAGAAAATGAAGAAATCATGTCATGTCACTTTGAGAATTTTGTAGATCTCGTTTTCCTGATACCAGATAATGTGATAACTCAATTTCGACAAAAAACCTTAGTTGATGCGTTTATCTTAAGCGCGGCAGTATATGAATCCATATTTCCATGAACTCGTATTCATCAAACTTGCATTGCGCCGGCGCGGCGCCAACATATTACATCTTCATATTTTTCCCACAAACGCAAGGAAGAAACGACGGAGGAAAAATTCCACAACTTCTATATAGCATACTTCTGAATCAGGTTCAATTAATTCGCCTCTTCGAGTAGGGAATATGCATAAATTGAACTGCAACAACCTAGCGAGATCGCAATCTTCCTGCATTTATAATGCTCGAGTATTTTTCACCTCAAATCTAACTTGCATTTTAAGTAGATCGCTAGTAATATTAACCATTTTAACTCCACAGGGTCGATCATCGACCCCAAACGGTATATGCGATATATCCCACGGGGCCAATAATCGGCCGCAAAGTTTTTACTTACACGTACTCCGCCAAAAAGAATGATCTCACGCAGGATACTATCTCCTACCATAACTCCATCCAGACACTGCTCCTCTTCTCTTCTTCTCCTTCTTCTTCTGCTTTATTTAGGACTGTGTACTGTTATTTCTCGGAGCCTGTTCCTCGAATGTAGGTGTCCAACTGCCGGTCGTGAAATGGTCGACCAATTTAAACACCTTGGCAGCATTAGCTTCTTGGCAGAAATTAAATGCAGGATTGAAGTTGCAGTTAAGAACCTTCTTTTTCAACGATAATCTTAACTTGAAACTCCGACAAAGAATGATGACAAAGAAAATGTTTTATATGGTCTGTTCTACTATATAGCTGCGAAACCTGGACTCTGAAATTGAATGTAATGAACCGGTTGGAAGCGTTCGAGAAGTGGATATACCGCAGAATGTTCCGTATACCGTGGACCGATAGGGTCAGTTATGCAGACGTACTACAGAGAGCCAGAGCCAATAGAGGGCTGTTTTCGAGTGTGAAAATTAGAAACGTCTCATATTTGGGTCATGTGCTAAGGGGAGAAAAATACCACCTCCTTCGACTGATATTAATGGGTAAAGTGGAGGGACGTCGGGGAGTTGGTAGAAGGCAGCTGTCCTGGACAAGAATAACAAGAGTTCAGAACCTGTGCCAAGTGGCGCAGGATAGAAATTCCTTTGCTGCAGTGATCGCCAACGTTGGGGGACCTGACACGGCACCGAAAAAAACCTTGTTAAAAGAAGGCAATCAACGTCAATATTTAAGATCCAAACGTTTGATTGATCTGATTAGCTTCGCCACTTGATTGTTAACTTGCCCGACCTTGCGTGAGGTAATCCAATCCCTTGCCCTACAGCCTTGCCGCCTCATTATACGGCTTCTGTGGCGGGTCTAATCCTTCCACCAGAGCGGTTATTACAGAGATTCTACCCATCGAAATCGATACGTTCGCTGCCCACATTAAGACGACCATAACGGGGTTTCATTATCTTCTTATACTCCTTCTTTTAATTGGTCTGACGATCTGTGGCACAGCTATCATGTCTTCTGGGAGGATGAGGTCCAGGTGTCCCTCAATCTCTAAGATGGAAATATGTAAAATCATTTGTAAACAATTTGTAAAAAGATGTTTTTTCTTAAAAACACTATTTCGTCCCACCTCAAATAACTTATTTTTGATTTATACATGTAATGTAAATTAATATTATAATATAACAAAAAAAACAAATGAAAAAAAAACCATAACCTTAAAAACATCGGTACTTACAACAACTTTAAACATCGGTACTTATAAAAACAACATTTTATAAACAAGTAATAATATGAAAAAAACACAAATGAAAAAAAAAAAAATTAAAAATACTTGCAACAACTTTAAACATCGGTACTTATAAAACAATATTTATTAACAATTAATAATATAAAAAAACACAAATGAAATAAACAACAAAAACCTTTAAAAAATCGATACTTACCATAACTTTAAACATCGGTACTTATAAAACAACATTTTATAAACACTTAATAATATAAAAAAACACAAATGAAAAAAAAAAGTGTGACTGTCGGAGCTGTTGCCGTTCAGCCACGAATGGCGAATATAAAATGAATAATCAATTATTAATCGATACTTGTCTTGTCTTATATTGTTTGAGAATGTATTGGAATACCGTTAATAAATTTGTAGAAATAAGGTCATATTACCGCAGGTGAATGATAATGTCCAAAAGTGCACTTCTCGGAACGTCTTATACAGCGGATGAGCCGACGCAAGGCAAGAAGTTCGTACAGCGAAGCGGGAAAATCAATTGCAATGTTGCGGTTCGCGCAAGCCTAGATTGAAAGGCGGTGCATTTTGCACGATGCAATTAAAAGGTGGCAAGAATATTTTATTCAAAAAAAAAAAAAAAAATCAATGGTTAGTAAGTTAAATAACAGGCATAACGATATTCCATAAAAACATACACTAGAAATATATAAAAAAATAAGCAGAAAAAATCTTAATAATAAAGATCTCTACCTTCCTCTACATTCATACAGCGAGTCTCACGCGCACGTCGATTCTTTTGACTTCTAACATGGCTGACTTTTCAAATGCGACCTTCGAGCTCTGATTGCCATACCGAAGGTTCCGGGTTGGATTCCCGGCGATGGCAGTGTGATTGTCACACTGTCTTTGGTCTGGTGTAGAATTCTCGTGGCAATTAAATGGCGATAGATTAGCTACCTATCACATGTCACGAGAATCAATATAATTTTATACAGTTATTGGGTTCAAGCGACTCCTCACGTGACCGATTTGTCGAGAAATCGACGGGCGCGCATGACAAGATGTATGAATGTAGAGGAATCGAGAAAAGTATGTCAGGACAGAACAGTGTGGCGGTCCATTATTTCTGCCTACCCTTCCAGTGAGACGGCGTGATGGTTAGTTAGTTACTTAATAAATATATTTAAAAATAGTAAAGAAAACTGGTTTCACGTGTGATAATATATCTCAATTCTTGTGCATTTACACTACTTTCATCTGTCTTCTGTCAGTTCATCCTTCTTTTGTTGTTACAAGAACTCCGCTGTGCACTGTCGTCTTAGCTTTTTTTTAGAAATACTGCGATCTGACGAACTACAATTCTAAATACATAAAATTATACTCTCTATGACATTAAATTTGTCTATGCATTTATTTTTGACGACTTCATTATTTTCCTCACGTTTTTCAAACGTGACAGCATTTAATACATCTGTATCTACCGTTTAACGAATGTCATTAAATTACTATTTGTTCTTAGATTTGACTTCCTTTCTTGAATAATCCATTATTTTACTAGGCCACGTTTAAAACCAAAACGCAACTATTACAAATTTATAACCGCGTGTCTATAACGTTTAGAACTGGTACTATTATTCGCTGTTTCGTAAATCGAACACTTTTTATCAAACATATTGAAATTCACGTTTTATATTTTGTTTCCACGGTCGACAAATTTCGCCTTACTGGCCTAAATAAAACAATGTGACATTACGCATATAATAAATATTTTTAATTGTTTCGGTACATTATTACATCTTCAACTTCTTCGGCCGCCCTACAACCCATGTCGAGCCTTACCGTCCATTATTCCTCGCCTCAAACTCCTCTGTTTCCACCTTCTTATCCTCTGTTTCGACCCTACAACTCCTCTGTTTCGATCCTCCTACTTCTCTGTTTCGACCCTCCAACTTGACACTCGGAGAACAATTTCGCTGAATCTCACCCAACCTCATCCTTCCATCGTAGCCTTGGTCTTCCAATTTGTCTTCTACCATCTGGATGCCACTTCTGCATCATTTTTGGGGTTCGCGATAACGACATCCTCTGTCCGTGACCTGTCCATCTTAGTCTATTCAGTCTGAATTGATATTTGGAAGATTCACCAACTAAGTAATTATCACGCTGTTACCCCAGAAGGATAGGCAGAGAGTAGGGATCGTCATACTGCTCTGTCCTGACATACTCTCGAGATCCTCTACATTCATACATCGTAACATGCATGCTCGTTGATTTTTCCGACTCCTAATATGGCCGCCTTTTAGTATTTGATTAATTCTTATGGCAAACCATTTTGAAGGTACATAGAATTAGCAGAACAAATGTCATGGCGCAGCATACAATAACTCGGGGTATGGTGCTCTTGAACGAGAGGTCAGTCAATGAGGACATTCTCCAAAAGCCATATGCGTCCTTTAGGGATCGTATAGATACAAACCTTCAACGTTATTTTAACGTGTATTATTTTAACAAGCATACATAATGTATGTATGTTAATTTATATTTTTAACGTATGTATTTTAATGTAAAATGTAATTGGGTTCTAAAAACCTGTTGTAATCAAAGAAAGGTGTATAACGTTAATACATTCTTTTTCTTCCTTGTTGTAGACCTATGTGGTTTGTTCTCCAGAGTGTTGTTCCTCCTGTGAGGTAGACTCCCAGCTGTCCTTTCATCTTTTAGGATGTCTTCCACGAGGACGAGTCCCATGAGGCCTATTATGCAATGCAATATAGGGGAGTCTGGTGGTGTCCATTCTTTGAACATGTCCGTATCAGTCCTTATTTCGCTGTCTGCTCCATCTTATCTCACATATCTCTCTTATTCTGGTGTTCCTCACGTGTCCTCAGTGTTTTCATCTCGGCAAATACATTAATATCAGTATATCATACAGTTGTGAATATCTCGAATAAGATGCAATTTTAAAGTGAACTTACTCTAAACACATTATCTTCGGTTAGATTTGCGCGAGTATTAATTCTTCTTCTTCTTCAGCTTATCGCCGTCCACTCTTGGACGAAAGCCTCCTCCATGTCCCTCCATATCGATCTCTCCTGCGCAGTCTGCATCCATAGCACCCCAGCGTATCGTTCCGGGTCATCCCTCCACCTCATTTGTGGTCTTCCCACTCTTCTTCTCGTGTCTCTCGGTCTCCAATTCAGCAGTATTTTGGTCTATCTTTCGTCTGCAGCTCTAGCGACATGCCCTGCCCATTTCATCACGTCTGTGACTCTTGTTTTATCCCTCACCGTTTCGTTCCTGACTCTATCTCTAAGGTACAGGCCTAGCATGGCTCTCTCCATCGCTATTATTACATGAGTATTAATTACATGCTTGAAATTGAAAATCAAATATGACATTTAATGTTATGTGTAAATTTTAAAATTTGTTTAAAATATGTCACGAAAAGTTTTGTAAAAATACTCTTCCAACAGTTTACGCCGAGTTTTCGAAAGTGGTTTTTATACCCTTCCCGCAGATAAAGATTTAATATCAGCAATGCGTGATGGGCACCTAGAATCTTTTGAAATGGCGCAGTAATCGAAACCCTATCAGCCTTCTTTTGTTCGGGACGCTCTGTGTACATATTGATTCATATTATTATTGTGGTTATTGCGAATTCGTATATATAGTATATCGAGTACATTGCACATTACATTCTGCGTATTTATGTATTAGTATTTGCTTAGTGATATTAATTTCTTATCATATTCACCTGTGTGTATATAATGTATTGTACATGTATAGGTTAATGTATATCAGGTGTGCTCAACTAGGTATATCTGAATTCTGTATACAGTAAAACCTTAATATAACGGACCTCTATTTAACGAACAAAAAAAACGGTCAAATGTAAAAAGCTAGAATGGCAGTGCACAATGGTGTTCTTCTACCGACCCTTATGTATGGAAGCGAAGCATGGAACTGGCAAAAGAAGGATGAAAGTAGAATAAATGAAGTAGAAATGAGATCTCTTAGACGAACGTGTGGATAATCTGTGTATGATAGAGTGTCGAATGAAAATATAAGAAGTGATTGCGGTGCGAATGATGGTGTCATGAACAAAATAATGAAAGGATCATTAAGATGGTTTGGACATATGGAAAGAATGAATGAAGAAAGAATGGTAAAAAAAGTATATGTTAGCGATGTAAATGGAACCAGAAGTAGAGGAAGACCGAGGAAAACGTGGGACGATCAAATAAATCAAATATTGAATGTCGGCCATGTGAGGAGTCAGAGAAATCGACGCGCGTGGATTACACGATGTATGAATGTTGAGGAAGCGAGAGAAATATGTCAGGAAAGAAAAGTGTGGCAGTCCATTCTTTCTGCCTTCCTCTTCGGGGAGACGGCGTGCTGGTTAGTTAGTTAGTTAGTTAGTTATGTAAAAAAACGTCCTGCTAATATTATACACGCTCAAAATTCAAGTGTCGTCGCATGTAATGTAAGGATCTTGGTATTGTTTATGAAAGTAGGCTGACTTTCCATACTCACATCGAGAGAATATGTGGAATTGCACTGAAAATGTTGGGATTTATTCTCCTAACTGGTAGAGTTTTCAAGAATCCCTATGTTTTGCGAATTTTGTATAACTCATTGGTCCGGAGCCGGCTCGAGTGTGTCCCCACGGGGCGAGATACTCGCTCATGTTAGAGAGGGTTCAGAAAAGATTTCTGAGATATCTCTACATGAAGGAGTTTGGTAGCTATCCGTGGATTTATCCCACTGCATTCCTCTTGGGCATGCTGGGGACCAATAGTTTACAGATAAGAAGGGATGGGTGCACACTTACCCATTTCTTCAGACTTATCAGGGGATTCTTTGAGAATTCCGTCATCTTGGAGGCTTTCCATCTTTATATTCCGGATGGTTATCTTCGACAGCGTCAGCACAGACTGTTTTATCTCCCAGCATGCAGAACCAACCTGCCTCTGGTGATGCCGGTGGGGAGAGCAATCAAACTGCTGAACATGATCGCTTCGGAGATCGGTGTCTTTCATATTCGTGAAAGTACGTTCAGAGGACAAATACTCTTGACTTTGGAGAGTATCTTGTATTCCTAATGTCGAACCATCTTCCTGGTATTATATATTTATTATATTTTACCTGTTCTAAATCTATGTCTTTAACTATAATAATTGTTTGTAATATCTTTTGAGAAAATAAACTGATTTGATTTGATTTGATTTGATTAAACAATTTTTAGCGGCCATGATAATCACGTCATACGTCTAGCACTACAATTCATTTGTCCTAACCCACCACCATCTCGTGACAATTTATTTTTGAATAATAATTAAATAAAACGATGTTTTTTAACTACTTCCACTTTTGTCTTTATTTAGACAGCGACCGGTTTCGCCAGGCTCGCTGGCATCGACAGACTGAATTTATTTTTATTTTTTATTTATCAAGTATTTTTTCCTGTTTGTTTTATCATATACATAATTTAAACACTCTCCACATCGGTCTCCACCGGCGGTTTAAAACTGTGTAGACACTTGTTTGAAACCAAAATTCGTTTGACCTTCACCTTCACGTTTGCGTGTGGATCCACCGTTTAAATACGCATTCCACATGTGGATAGCTTGTTTACAACAGTATGTGGACGCTACACCAACCGTGGGCTCCACAGCTCTCCACCAAGGTCACCCCTGTGGAGAGCTTGTTTCAAACAGTGTGGCACGGCCTAAATATTATAGATATATTTCTTCGTTTATGATTTATTTAAATTGTTACGCAATTTTAATATCCTGTACGTTTTTGTTATATTTTCAAATTACTAATTATTGTTATTTTTCTTTGTTTCAGGTAAGAACTTTTTTCCGAGATCCACGCTCTTTGGACACGGACCGCGCGTTCATCATATCTGTGGCAGTGTCATATGTATGTTTCTATTCGATTATCAAAACGGACATTATCTCAAATAAACATTTATGTGGAGTAAATGAGATGGTGATAAGTCCAAGTACATCGTCATGACTCAATTAATTTAAATTTATTATCACATTTTTAGGTAATGCTTCGAACACGAGTTGATAAAAAAAGTATACTCATAAACGTTTTATTGGTTAATGACGTTAAAATCCGCCAAATTAGCTTTATTTTTAAATTTCTGTAGTAAGTAGAAGATATAATATATAATATAATATGATATAATATTATATATTACATATTTTTTAGGAAGTATATGTACAATGAAAATTAAAGGAATTTTGAAAGAAGTATTTTTCAAATCAAATAAGTTTATTAACTCAAAAGACATTACATGGTTTGGACATATGGAAATAATGAAAGAAGAAAGAATGGTAAAAAAAGTATATGTTAACGATGTAAATGGAACCAGAAATAGAGGAAGACAGAGGAAAACGTGATAAGAAAAATATTGAATGTCGGCCATGTGAGGAGTCGGAGAAATCGACGCGCATGCATGACACGATGTATGAATGTTGAGGAAGCGAGAGAAATATGTCTGAAGAAAGAATGGTAAAAAAATGCGGTATTGACTTAGGTCATTTTGGAAATAATATAATAGTAAGATTGGTTCTTGCAGAAGTAGCGTAACAATAAATTGAAGTTCAACCAACCATTTGAATGTGATTGGAAAAAGCGGTGGAAATAAAGGAAAAAATAGTCGTAGAAATTACTTGAGAAGAATGAAAAGAATCGACCGAATAGGAGCTGAAGTTATTCTAATAAGAAGAAGAAAATATTTCAATTGTATGCAAATTGATGTTTATGTACATAAAATAATGTATCAATTGAATGGAATTATTCAGACACAAATAGAATCTCCATTACGTCGTTTACAAGAGCTAAAAATGTTTGAAAAAATCTTCTTTGCCATCGTATGAAGCACGTAATTTGTGGTTTGCGTTTATAAACAAATGAAACACAAATGTGTTTTGTTTATACGCCATTTTTTATGTTTTGTTAAACTACCAACATTCGATTTGTTTTGTATCCATAACAAAACTCCTGTAGTTTATTCAAACAAAATAAATTCGTGTAAAAGAACATCTTTATTTTAAACATTTTTTAAAATATGCATTACTTCTAAAGCATTTCTTAAAATTGTTTATTTAATTAATTAATATATTGTGGTTTATCTAAAGCGGTAATGGGGCTAATTCGATTGTTTATGAAATTATTCAGAAAATTTACGAATGAATTATCTGTCTTCGACAGTATTGATAATATAAATGTGTTTTGTTTATACGCCATTTTGTATGTTTTTTTTAAACTATAAACATTCGATTTGTTTTGTATCCATAACAAAACTCCAGGTCGTTTATAAAAACAAAATAAATTCGTGTAAAAGAATTTTTTTTATTAAATATTCATTACTTCTAAAGCATTTCTTAAAATTGTTTATCTACGAGTATTTTATGAATATATTGTGATTTATCTAAAGCGGTAATGCGGCTAATTCGATTGTTCATGAAATTATCCAGAAAATTAATGAATGAATTATCTGTCTTCGACAATATAATATACACATTCAGCAAAATATTATTAAATTAAATAATATTTATATTGCACAAACTGACATTGCAACTTAAGACTTGCATATAATTTCGCGATATAATTTTTACGATAAATTTACACTTTTTTCTAAGTAGGTGTATGTATTTTATACAATGGATTTCCTGCTATAAATAAAAAAAGCCTCGAACGGTACAAAATTTGCCCTATATCCAAACAATCATAGGTGATATAATTAACCTTTTTGAATGAGCTTCTATTTTATATGAAGAACATGATATTGAGTAGTAGGTAAGTCCAAGTTAAAAAAAATTCGCGTGAAAGTGTAGTTTATTTAACAGAACTTATGAAATCAAAGCTCCTTGTGAATGTGTAAAAGTATATAGGCATGAATAAGCTTATTTTTCTATATTGACACAATGCTCACTCTAACTTCTGCAGCGCCCCCTTCATGCTAAAAATTTCAAATAGGCCCCGCCAGACCTTCAAAACGCCCACAAAGGGGCGCTGGCGCCCCTGTTAAGAATCATTGCTCTCAACCTATATCCCCCCTTTACATGGAGTTTTCATCATCATCATCATCGGCTGTCCCTCGTGTCAGAGGAAGACTGTCCTTCACGGTTGTGGGTCTGCATGTGACTGAAGAGCCCGATCCTGGACCCACATATTCTGGGGCATCTGGGGCAGGGGAAGGCGCTTGTAATGGACCCGTCACCGTCTCCCAGTGGTCTCTTCTTTCTTCTCCTCCTCGTTGCCACGTCGTCTCTGCGCTGTGCTTCAAAGTCTTAATGGAGTCTTAAAAAATGGAGTTTTACATCATTGTTCAAGAAACAATAAATATGGTAAATTAATTAGTTTTTATTTTAAGAGTGCAAAATGTAATATACTCGTATTTTATTTAAATACGCTTTCTTATTTGCATAATTTTTCTGCACCTGTGTCATATTTTTGTATTTAGAAACCATTGCATAGTGACATCGGACACTGAAATGATCTACAAATGCAAAATGTATGTAAATTTATTTCCAGCATGTATTTTAAAACGGTGTATAAAACACTTTGTGCATACTAATAAAATGGCTGTGAATGAATTGAAATGTGGAATAATTGGAGGCACAAACGCCTCGCCTCTGCTCGGTAATAAAACCGTAAAAAAGCGTTTGTAAACACACAAAATCACCGCAAAGGAGAGAAAGTCATTTTCAATAACGGTAAAAATTCTTTGTATCTTGGAAAACCGACAATGTATCGAGGTTGCCTAGCCAATACAAAGGTGACCATTATGCTCGTAGGAAATTTTGAATAAAGAACATTTCAAGTGTTGCTTTTTTGAATTAAGAATATGTATTTTTAAATACCCTACACCAGTGGTAGGCACACTCATTATACTATAGAAGTAAATATCAGAACGTTAGGAGTCGGAAAAATCGAATTTTGAATAAAGAGCGTTTCAAGTATTGCTTTTTTGAATTAAGAACATATTTTTAATACCCTACATCAGTGGTTGGCAGACTCATTAGTCAAAAGAATTCAATATTATGACGTTAGGAGTCGGAAAAATAGACGTGCGTTCATGACACGAAGTATGAATTTCTTCTATATTCGCCTATACTCTGTGTTTTGGATTCATATTTAAATAAACAT
Organism: Lepidostoma basale; assembly: GCA_022606425.2. NCBI lineage: Eukaryota > Metazoa > Arthropoda > Insecta > Trichoptera > Lepidostomatidae > Lepidostoma > Lepidostoma basale. Next base: position 576,506 of record JAHDVF020001314.1, read on the forward strand.
AATTATAATTTGTATTACAACACTTTTTATTTTCACTGAACTCAGACATTTTTAGGTTACTAGTAACCTTTAAAAATGTATGCAATTTTAACAATCAAATAAAACAGAGCGCTCACTTATATACTAAATGGATATCGAGTTATATATAAAAGTGGAAGGGGGTATAATTAGGATTGAGGAGAGGGGAGTTGTAGCGGAGACATATCGAGAACGGGAATTGAATGTAAATTTAATTTGTTATTTATTATATTTTCATCATTTTTGATGGCTTTTTAATTTCTAAATTGTTTAAAGTTAGGTTTTTATTATTAATATGCAAAATTTCGTTTTCGAAGTATGTTGTTGAATGTTAAAGAATTAAGAGAAGTATATCAGGAATAAACAGTATAGAGGTCTACTAATTCTGTTTTCCCTTTGGGGGAAATGGCGTGGTGTTTAATTAACTACTTAGCTATGGTATATAAATCGATTTTTTAGAGCTAAATTTGTTTACAAAAATCTAGTTTTTGGGAGTCAGTTACAACTAGGTACAATAAAATAAAAACAAATATTTATAAAATTAAAACATTGTAATGTATTATATTCTTATTCTTTCGGTGCAGTGTCAGGTCCCCCCAACGTTGGCGATCACTAAAATATATATTACATTTAATCATTCTTTGTCGAAGTTTCAAGATAAGATTATCATTGCAAAAGAATATTCTCAATTTATTATACGAGTATATATAAATAAATTAACCACTCCTATGTTTTGTTTTAACACCACTTTATTTTGATTTGTATCACTACCAACCGGTTTCGCTCCGAGAGGAGCTTCATCGAGGCATCAAAACAAAATATTTAAGTATTAAAAAGTTTTTTTTTTGTCAATATTATTATTATTATGAAACTGTGGTGCGTGAAGGAATGCACGCATTCAAAGGAAAAAGGGCTTTTTTTATTATATACATTCTTGGAATCCTAACGTAGAACTGGGGTCGGAGAGGAACGCACCGCGAACCGCTTATGATAATCTGACCATCACGTGCACATCCCTTCCGTAAGATGCGTGACGGGATCACTTCGGAACTTGCATATAGCTTGGTGAGCAAATCCAAGTGGACCTTTTTTTTATTAAATACCAGCGGACACGACAACGCTTCGCTATTTCTATATTCGAGTATATGCATACAGAATATTTGAATTATACAAATACAATTGACTTCGATATCAATTTATTTATGCCATTCAACAACGTGTTTCTCCAAATACACGATGTTTAACAATAAAATCCAATATAGTTATTTGAAATTTCACGGTAGAAGTTCATTGTTAAGAATGAAAATACACAAAATCTTTTTAAAATGTGTATTTGGTTAAAATCCACTAATTTGTGTCTTCGTGCAGCTCGCTGCCACCAGAAGATGGCAGCGAGCTGCCGAAACCGATGACACACACATCAGTGAATTTGAACTCAATATACTTACTTCCTATGGCCATACAACTCTTGAAGAGTTTTAGCCTCCTTGATGATTTTTCGCCAAGCTCCTCAATCCTGCGCCTTTTGCTCACAGCAGTCCGATTCGCCCAACCTAGCCAGGTCAGTCAGAACATTGTCCATTAGGCGCTGTCTAGGCCTTCCTAGAGGTCTTACTCCAGTCGGTCTAGACGCTTACAGGGTCTTGATTGCTCTGGTCTCTTCGGCACGACTAGGCGATCGGCTCTTACGGTGCTCGTTATAAGGGGCTGCTGGGACATCGTACGGATCTCTTGGTTGGTCCTATGCCTTCAAGTTCCCGCTGCAACACCGGGTCTGGGTCGCAGGATCATTCTAAGTATCCTATTCTCAAACCAGTAGATTCTCCATGACTCGGAACCATATGTCACCACTGGCTTGATGATGGTGTTATAAATACGTTTAACTCAATATGCAGCTTAAAAATATTTTTTTGCAATTTTTTTTATAATTTTCATTATTTACAAACATTAGTGGATTGTAACTATATATTTATATATTTTATTCATTATTTTTCTACTACTAATAAATTTATTCGATGATCTAATTAAATACAAAAAAAAACGGTGTTTTCATTCGTATGAATTAGGTAATCTTTCGTTTACTCTCTCAACGCATAGAAGAGCTGTAATTCTTATGTACCTATACTATATAATCCATATATAACGGCTTTAACCGCGATTCCAGCTTATCTCCCTTGCACTATCTCTGGATGTTTTTCAACCGCAAGCTGGATTTTACACGTCCCCGTGAGAAGTTTCCGCAGTATGTTACCAGTTGAAGCCCGAGTTCCCGAAGGAACTTTTAATGTTTTCACTGTGCGAGGGAACACTTTATCTCGACACGAGCCGTGTTTCTGCTATCTGAACTTTGTAGAAATTTTGTTTTTAGTTAAGAAAAAAGAACTTTTAGTTTTGCGATGTCTTTAAACTTGCTCGGCGAGTTTAAGAAACATTGTGTTAGTGATAAAGTTTTAGGATTATTTTAGGTGGTTTTAGGAAGACACCTCCACTTGAGGTGTTACTCAAACTTTTTCACCTCGCCAAGGCGTTATCCAATGTACAATACATTATCAAAACATTCGATAATGCTATAGCAAGGCGAATCTTGTCGTTCGCATAAAATATAATTAAACGTCTTAAATGCAAACGTTTTCATTCGTATTAATTATTTTCATATTCTACGGTATTAAAATGTGTGTATTCGTAACAATATCCATAGTGAATATTTTAACAAAAATTTCATGAATTTATTTTTTTGATATCTTTCAAAACTGACCACATTCATGAAAACTTTGTTAAAATATTTATATTGTACACACAAAACACTGATGAAGGGCTTTTGTGTCCGAAATGTGTTTGTTTTTTAGTTTTCATTTTTAAAATATATTTCTTGTTGTTTTCAAAGTTTAAAAAACGTTATTTAAAAATAATAAACCTTCGCACCGTTATTTACTGGCATATTTCCACGCTTCCTCAACTTTGTTACATTGTACATGGGCCGACATTAAATGTATTTTAAATCGTTAAAATTCTACTATTAAGTAACTAACTTACCATCACGCCGTCTCCACGAAGAATGGACTGCCACACTTTTCTTTCCTGACATTTCACTCGCTTTCTCGACATTCATACATCGTGTCATGCACGCGCGTCGATTTATCTGACTTCTCACGTGGCCGACATTCAATATTTGATTTTTTTTTTATCGTACCACGTTTTCCTCGGTCTTCCTCTAGTTCCATTTACATCGTTAACATATAATTTTTTACCATTCTTTCTTCATTCATTCTTTCCATGTGTCTTAATGATCTTAATGATCCTTTCATTATTTTGTTCATAACACCATCATTCGCACCGCATTCACTTCTTATATTTTCATTCGACTCTCTATATCATACACAGACACATTCGTCTAAGATATCTCATTTCTACTGCATTTATTCTACTTTCATCCTTCTTTTGCCAGTTCCATGCTTCCTTTCCATGAATTTTTCTACTAAAATGTAAAATATATCAATCCATGCAGTCTTCTTATGAAACCTCAAGCACAATTACTTACATCAATCTATTATTTGTTAGTTACGCTTATGGTATTCTGACCCGTTGGTTATTCGCGTCATCAGTTTGGACCTGCGCCAAAGAGAACTCTCCAACGGAAGCTCTGCCGTGCTTTAGACTTTATTGCCATGTTACACAATCGCTTATGAGCATTGTTTTAGATGGAATTTCTCTGCTCTCTGTGGTCAGTCCAACGGTAGGGGTCGTTTGCGGGAAATCGTTAATTTTCTTTGATTTGCTTCTCGGATACTACTGGTTTGGAATATTTACAACAGGTCTTTCTTATCCTATATGAGAACTGTTTAGATACGTTAACAGTTAATATTGGAATATTGCATATTGATAATAACCAACATTAAATCTTCTTCTTCTTCTTCCGTGTTGTAGACATATGTGGTCTGTTTTCCAGAGCGTTGCACCTCCTGTGAGGTAGATTCCCAGCTGTCCATCCATATTTTAGGAGGTCTTCCACGAGAACGAGTCCCATGAGGCTGATTATGCAATGCGATATAGGGGAGTCTGGTGGTGTCCATTCTTTGAACATGACCGTACCAGTTCCTTTTTCGCTGTCTGCTCCATCTTATAATATCCTCTACCTCACATATCTCTCTTATTCTGGTGTTCCTCACGCGATCTCTCAGTGTCAAAATTAAATAATTTGGATATTAAAAAAATAAACATAATGCATACATAATAAACAACCAGTTTAATTTAAATTCAATTCCCATGTTCGAAATATTCCCGTTACATCTCTCCTCTCCTCAATCCTAATTATACCCCTTCCACTTTTATACATAATTCCACCCCCTTTTTGTGCATAAGTGAACACTCTGTTTTATTTGATTGTTAAAATTGTATACATTGATAAAGGTTCCTTGTAACCTAAACATGTCTGTGTTCTATGAAAATAAAAATTGTTAAAATAAAAAAAATACATTATTTCAATAGTTAATATAGTGCCTGATCGAAGCCTTTTTTTTAAATAAACAAAATGCCGGCCTCTGATAATTGACTTACGGATTTTGAAGGAAAAATGCATCAGTTAATTTTTTATAGAAGTTTTAAAAGGAAAAAAATCCTCCGATCAGACACATAATTTACTATTAAAATAATATTTATTTATTATTAGAATGATATAAGATGAACCTGTAAGAAGTTATAGTGTGCTTCGCTTAATGAAACAGGGTAAAAAAATATAGTGTTGGTTTATAAAATAAATTAAATTACTGTCAATTATTTTTAACTAACCCTTAAGGCATTAAAAAAAAGTCGTCAATATTAAAATTGTTCCCATAGCCCCGGCGACGACAATTGAAGACTACAAGGTAAATTGAGAATAAAGCTAATCAAAGTCTATATATTTCTTAGCAATTAGCAATCGATTATCTGGCCATAGTCGATGACACAGATGATTTTTGAATATGAAAATTTTTCTGTGGATAGATACGTACAAATGCCGCTAGATGGCATTATTACATTTATTTTGAATTTTAACTGACATTCCTTGTTCTTCCCCTGTAGTCTTCAATTATATTATATGCAGAAATATCAAAAACGAATATTATTTTTTTCTCTTGGTTGTTTAAATGGCATTGTTCCACTGCTCCTCGTACGAATTCCTTAGATTTTCTATTTGCAGTTAAGTGCAGAATATTTCCAGTATGTAATATCTATCCGTTACTGCACAAAGGAAGCAGAACACTTTAATTTTCTTCGCACGATTTGTAGCGCGTTACACTTAATTAAACTGGACTAGTATGCAGTGAACACTAAATATTTTCTGCAATGCGTCCACCAGAAGGAAAACTTCCGAAAGTGCTTTTCACTGTGTGAACAACCCCTGCAAATATGTAGGTAAATTGTCACGGTAGTTAGAATTTTCTGAAATCTTACATGTTTACAATATCCATAACCATTTCATAAGTGCTAACTAACTAACCATCACGCCATTTCCCCGGAGGGGTAGGCAGAAAGGATGGATCGCCTCAATGCTCTGTCCTGGTATACCTCTCAGACTTCCTCTACATTCATACATCGTACCATGCACGCACGTCGATTATTCTGACTTCAAATGTGACCGCCTTTTAGTAATTGATTAATTTGGTCATGCCATGTTTTCCTCGGTCGTCCTCGGTTTCTTTTTCCACTCACGCTGCTTGTGTACAACTTTTTAGCCATTCTACTCTCATCCATTCGTTCCATATGTCCAAACCATCTCAAGGATCATTTTTTTAATTTTATCCATGATGCAGTCATCTGCCTTACATTTCTTTCTTATTTCATCGTTCGGTATTCTATCATACAACGTTTTCCCGCACATTCTTCTTAGTGGTCTCATTTCTACGGCGTTTATCCTGCTTTCATCCTTCGTTTGCCAGCTCCAAGCTTCACTTCCGTACATGAGGATTGGCACTAGAACTCCATTGTGTACTGCCATATTCATAAGTGTATGTACATAATATATGCCAATAGCCAATAAAGCAAGTTTCTATGATTGTGCTTTCAGCGTTGCGGGTCCGTTGCAACGGACCCGCAATAGCCTCATGTTAGTATTAAGTACGAGGATAGTGACGTTCAATTTAAGAAACTTCAAAAACTGCACTGTTCGGTCAGTCATTTTCTAGTGCGCCCTTGGAGTAATTGATTTTACAAAACGGCGCACTTAAAATATAAGTCATCAAAATAATAATAATATACGTAACGTAACGCATCGTATTACAATTAATATGAATTTTGTGGCGATGAGGTTCGCAAACCATCACACCGCGTCTCTCGCGGGGGGGCAAAGAGAAGGATGGAGTGTCGCATCGGTTAAAGTGTGGCAGTCCATTTAGTCTGCCTACCCCTTCGGGGAGACGGCGTGATGGTAAGTTAGTAAGTTAGTTAATATGAATGAAATATTCTGTTTTCTATAGGTTTTATTTTATGAGAATGACTTGTTTCGTTTTGCTAAAGAATTATTAGATGTTTAATAATGCATTATTTCTAAATCGGTGACTTTAATTCATATACGAGTATGTTACGTGAAATATCAATTTGTTAAAATAACGAATTTGAATTTTCTGAGAATCTAAAATCTGTGTATGATAGAGTGTCGAATGAAAATATAAGAAGTGAATGCAGTGCAAATGAAAGTAACATTAAGATGGTTTGGAGACATGAAATAAATTAATGAAGAAAGAATGGTAAAAAATGTATATGTTTACGATCTAAATGGAACTAGAAATAGAGGAAGACCGAGGAAAATGTAGCACAATCAAATAAATAAAATATTAATATCGGCAACGCGAGGAGTCGGAAAAATCGACGTGCGTGCATGACACAATGTATTAATGTTAAGGAGACGAGAGAAATATGTCAGGAATGAAAAGTGAGGCAGTCCATTATTTTTGTCTACCCCTTCGGGGAGACGACGTGATGATTAGCTATCTAAGATCACTTTTTTATCGTGTAGTATATAGAAACGCAATATTTTCACAACATTTGCACATTTTCACAAAAAAAAACGCATGTCTGTGAAAAATTGTGATGATACGATGTGTTTAAAATAATATGCCAAAATAAATAATATGACCTTATTAATCTATCTTCGACCTCCATATTCTGTTTCCAAAAAAAAAACAATTTACATCTTCGTCTCTATTGAGATACAATCAATTCTTAAATCTATCTGTCTATCCGTTTCAGGGTAGTCTCTGGCCTTGCTATATAATTTTAACTTTTCATATTATTAAGTAACACAATCTTTTTTTACTCTCTTCACTTTCAAATTAACGGATATAAGTATATCTCGATTATAATAACGATATTTATATGTAGGTAGCACCGTTTGTATTCTTTCATACACATATTATACAAATAAGTTAAGTTATCGCATTCCTACGCGTCCGAACACAAGAAGTGCTCACGGAATGTGTATAATGTACCATTGTTTCACTGCGTCGATTATGCATTGTGACCAAATTTACTTTCGAATTCATCTTTTTGAATGCTTAAATAAAATATTTATTATTTCTTGTTAAGCTTCTATTTTGTATGAATTAAAAACACTGTTTTTTCACTTTTGAAATCATCATCATCAGCCGTCTGTCATCCACTGCTGAATGTAGGCCTCTCCCAAAAAAATGCCACCGCCCCTTATCCATTGCCGCTCCCATCCATCCATGTCCAGCAATCCTCTTCAGATCGGCGGTCCAGCGGGCAGGGGGACGTCCAACTCTGCGGAATCCTTTACGCGGTATCCACTCCAGAACCCGTCTCCCCCATCGGCCGTCGGTTCTCCGACAGATATCTATCAGTGCAGGAATGTCATACATCAACGGAAAAGCGGCAGAGCTAAAATGGCGCTGGGCCAGCCAAGTCGTTCGCAGCTCTAACGATAGATGGACAAAACGCTTCATTTGCTGGTGTCCTAGAACTGTTACCCGAAACCCAGGATGTCTTCAATTTCGAATGATGATGAAATCAATTTCATCGCCATCGCGTCCGAAACAATGCACTTACGTCAAAATAGATGAATATTTTTCCGGGATGGCCTTCAATACTTTCTTTGATTCGGCTTTTATCTCCTTAATCAAGTCGAAACGGTGTCCCCGGAACGGTTTTTTGGTTTTATTGAACAGTTAGTAGTCGCACGGTGCTAAATCAGGCGAATACGGTGGTTGTGGAACGATATGGGTCAAGTTTTTCATGATATGTTCTCGAATGCAGCGCAAGACGGTGCATTATCGCAGTGCGAATATCAATAATTGTCTGCCCATAATCAGGCCTCTTGAGGCGAATAGATCACGCAAACGACGCATAACACTTAAATAATATTCCTTGTTAACAGTTAAAAATCACATGATTTCATAGTACCCGCGAAGTAATTTTTATTTATCACAGTAATAATAATTTCATCCATCTTTCGACAGCTATATATTTCACTTCCATGCTTCCGTATAAACAACATTATAAGAAATTTAATTCAACAGAAATTCCGCACAAGTTTTGCACAACATTTATCACATACGAGTATAATTGCTTTACTTTTAATGAAAATCGTATTCATAAATAATAATTAACTATTAATGTCGTTTCTGGTTATTGCATTAATTGCTATAATTTACAGTTACCCCTTTATAACATCTCACCCTCTAGAGTAAACAAAGTTACACATTCAACCCTTAAGATCTCTCCCGAAACAAAACAACCCTTCCTTACAATACCGCAGTCTTCGTACACAAACGGGAACTTTCCCCGTAGTTGGTTATGAACATGCATTATGGAGAAAATTCATATCAACTCGCGCCACTTTATGATGATGGATGACTTTAAATGAAGCGGCGGAAGTGTGTCAAGAGGGGTGTGGCGGTCAATCCTCTATACTCACATCTGCGGAGAAATTCCCCGTGTCTACATGATGAGAAAGCTGTTATACTTGTATCTAATTTGCGGTTTATTATAGCCATAAAATAATAAATATGTCTTCGCGTTCGTAATTTATTGGATATTCGCATTAATTGAATAGTGATAGAAATATTATTAATAACTAACTAACTAACCATCACGCCGTCTCACTGAAGGGGTAGGCAGAAAGAATGAACTGCCACACTTTAACCGATGCGGCACTCGATCCTTCTCTTTTCGCCCCCGCGGGAGACGCGGTGTGATGGGTAGTATATTATATATTAGCCATTTTCTAGAGTAAATATTAAATATTTCATATTGTATTTTTAGAAGATTCATTATATTTTATGTGAGTAAAATGTTTCTTCTTGCTAAGTCATTATCAAATGTGAGGTATTTGTTTTAAGGCAATATCTTAACCGGCTAACTTAACTTAATAATATTTTTATTTATTTTTTCATGATGTAAATTTTTTTATATTGATGAAAACATGTGTTTTCTAGAAAATATATTTTCGCCTAGCTAAGGCTTTCGAAAAAACATTTTATTAATAACCTTTCAAGTAGTGGCGGTACTCCCATAGAAGCCCAGAAACCCGGCTTGCGTAAGAAATTTTGAATCAAAACCCCCAAATCTAAGTAATCATGCCCCCGCATAAATCAACAACCCACCAAATCACCTTCCAACAATGTTCCCATCAGACGTAAGAGGAATAGCCACAAGAGCTGAACCTCTGTAAGCCAGAAGAGGTTTTGATTGAAAATTTCTTATGCAAGCCGGGCTTCTGGGCTTCTATGCCTTTTAATAATTAATTACTTTCGTCATGCCATGTTTTCTTCGGTCGTCCTCGGCTTCCTTTTCTACACACACTGCTTGTATACAATTTTTAACTATTCTTCTATCATATGTATATCGAAACCAACTAAGCTAACCTTTCTTTAATTTTACTTAGGATGCAATTATCTGCCTAAAATTCCTTCCTTATTTCGTAGTTCGGCATTCTTTCGTCATTCACCATGCATCGTTTTCCCGAATATTATATATTTATTTTATATAAACAGCCATCACGCTAAAATTCCTCTCCAATCTTTACAGCTTCGATAACATTTCCGGTAATTTGATTTTACACTCACAGAATCCACCAAATTTCCCTCCAAAATCTCAGCTAAAGATTGCCAGAAATGCCATAACAACGTCTATAAAGAGGCAGATATCCATACTGCTCCACCCTCATAGCAAACACTTGAGAAAATTCATCTTGAAAATTGCATACTTTTCCCTACCACTGTTTGAACAAACCCAGGCTAAGAGGCTAAAGATCGCGATTGTTTCTTGATGTAAATTTTTGAAGTATTTTTTTTAAATTTAGTAAATAAATTTATCAATATATCTTCTATATACAAATGATTGGTGCACTCAAAGCCATTACAGCAAATATAAATACGAGTATATCGACTGAAGCAAAGATGGCAGTGCACAATAGAATTCTAGTGCCGACCCTTATGTATGCAAGTGAAGCTTGGAGTTGGCAAAATAATAATAAATGCCGTAGAAATGAGGTAACTAAGAATAATATATGACAGAATATCTAATGATGAAGTAAGAAAGGAATAATGAAAACCAAAAAAAATTAATACAAAATTTCTTTATTATTATGTATTTAATAATAATAAAATGCCAACTTTTAAAGCGCCGTTTTTGTGATGTAACCACCTCAAGGGCGCAATTAGTGTGCTTCCACTTGTGTTTATGTTTGACCGGTTTCGGCAGCTTGCTGCCATCTTCTGGTGTTGATGGCAGCAAGCTGCCCAAATATCCAAATTTCAAATGATTTTTAAGATAATCAAATGATTTTACTGAAATCTAAATTTTTTAAATAATAATTAAATAAAATTATGTTTTTTAACTACTTCCACTTTTGTCTTTATTTCGACAGCGGCCTGTTTTGCTAGACTCGCTGGCATCGACACAGTCTGTCGATGCCAGCAAGCCTGACGAAACCACGACAAAAGTGGAAGTAGTTAAAAAAACACCGTTTTATTTAATTATTAGTCAAATGAGTGATCAAATGATATTTGTGTTTATAGTAGCAATATGCAAGAAAGTCATAAAATAGACAATGATACTTACACACTTAACTCTCTCGGTATTCTTACATCTCATACAATATCTTCTATTCAGTAGGCAAGGCACACACAAAAAAAACACAATATATGATCCCGTTGCACACATTTCCCCGTAAAGTTTGAACAACGTACAGGCTGTGCCGTAAGGGGGTTGGCACCCGGGTTCACCGAACTCTGCTACCCCTGTTGCAACCCCCTCACTCTATCCTCCCGTCCTCTCGCTCTGCCGCCACGTGGACTGATCTGTCAACCCCCCGGTGCCACCCCCCGCCCGGGAAACTGCAAGGGATGTTACGGCGCGATAGACGGCAGGCGAATTCCCGGATATTTAGTTTAACCCAATAAACTCCAATCTTTATGTTATTTTGAAACGTAATATTGTCATTGACGATTTCTTCGGATTTGAATAATACATTATATTGTTAATTAAAACTATAAGTTAACAAACTAATCATCACGCCGTCTCCCCAAAGGGGTAGGCAGAATGAATGGACTGCCACACTTTTCTTGCCTAACATACTTTTCTCGATTCTTCAACATTAACACATCGTGTCATGTCGATTTTCCCGACTCCTCTCGTGGCCAGTATTCAATATTTGATTTATTCGATCGTGCCACGTTTTTAATTATTCTTTAAGTTTGTGAAAAAAACTTTATTTTATTAAGTCTAAATATACACCACGTACAAAATAATATGAAAAAAAAATCATCGCAGCGAAGTAGTAAAAAAACACCATAAATAAAAACAATATAATTATTGATCACTTCAGATAAATCTTTGTACGTGTAAATGAAAATATTCACAAATATACACATTCAAATACAGAAGCGTTCATTATGCCAAATATTATTTTTACCTTCTTATCGTCCTTATAATATTTTTTTTTATAAACTTAAACGTTATCACTGGATTTCCTTCAATTATCAATTGTTAACATTCGATTGTTGTCACAGCAATTTTAATGTGTGGTAGAACGATGTACGACAGAATCTCAAATGCTGATATTAGGAAGAAATGTACAGCGAAAGAAAGTATTATGAACAAAATTATGAAAGGTTCGCTGCGTTGGTTCGGACATATGGAGCGCATGGGTGAAGAAAGAATGGTTAAAAAAGTATACGTTTACGATGTAAATGGAGTAAGGAGTCGAGGTAGACCGAGGAAAACATGTCATGACCAAATTAATCAAATATTAAAGGTTGGTCATGTCAGAAGCCGGAAGAATCGACGTGCGTGTATGACTCGATGTATGAATGTGGAGGAAGCTAGAGAGGTGTGCCAGGATAGAGTAGTGTGGCGGTCCTCTCTCTTCCTACCCCTGCGGGGAAACGGCGTGATGGTTTGTTGTTGTTGTTGTTATCAATTGTTAAAGATAACGGCGTTGACTTATCTTCAAGTCCAATAATTGATTTGTTCTCTTTGTCCCGCAATTCTAATTAAATAACAATTGCCACTGCCTCTAGACTAACTCTAACTCCTCTTCCCTCTCTCCTTTCATTTAATTTATAAGTAACAATTTTGTTTCATTTTATTGTTTAAGTTCGGGCGTCTGGCCCGAAACATGTTTGAGAAAAGTGCAAAACAAATATAGATTATTTTATTGAAATCTTTACAATAAAACATATAATAAATGTTTAACCAATTTCTCGTATTTTGTGCAACCTTGTTAGGAATCGCAGAATGACTTGGTTGAATGAAATTTGGTTGAATTATTGATTTCAATTATCTAGGTCATAGGACCGTGGTTGCAATGTTTTACCCCGCAGCGTAGGGGTCGCGGTTTGAATCCTGACCATAACAGAAACGGTTTATGTTTTGCAGCTTAGTTCCAGATACTTTCATTATATTGAGGGCCGTTATCAACGCGATGTTAAATCGATGTTTCGTATAGTTCATAAGTTTAAACTTTTATGTCATTTCTTCATAGTGTTCAGTATAATTATTAACTAACTAACTAACCATCACGCCGTCTCCCCGAAGGGGTAGGCAGAAAGAATAGACTGCCACACTTTTCTTTCCTGACATATTTTTCTCGCTTCTTCAACATTCATACATCGTATCATGCACGCGTGTCGGTTTCTCTGAATCCTCACATGGCCGACATCCAATATTTGATTTTTTTGATCGTGCCATGTTTTCCTCGGTCTTCCTCTATTTCTGGTTCCATTTACATCGTTAACATATAATTTTTTTACCATTCTTTCTTCATTCATTTTTTCCATATGTCCAAACCATATTAATTATCCTTTCATTATTTTGTTCATAACACCATCATTCGCACCGCATTCACTTCTTATATTTACATTCGACACTCTATCATACACAGAGTATTCGCACATTCGTCTAAGAGATCTCATTTCTACTGCATTTATTCTACTTTCATCCTTATTTTGCCAATTCCATGCTTCGCTTCCATATATAAAAGTCGGTAGCAGAACACCATTGTGCACTGCCATTCTAGCTTTTTTGGATAAACAGAGTTTTGAATAAGTTGAAGATTAACAAAAATGTATAAACCCTCTATATCGATTTCCCGATGATGAATGTGTAAAACCTTCGAAACGTGTGAAGAAAAATCAACTCAAATGTGGAAAAAGTGATATGGATATCCAGTGTTAACGCCTTAAGCTCTTCAAGTATTTAAATATAGTATATTTTACATTTATTTCGAGGATAGAATGCTAGTTAAAGCTTGACTTGTGATCCAGAGGACTTGGGTTTCAGCCTGGACACGACATTCTTTCGTCATAATAATAAGCTCTACTTCTATTGGAGATTGTGAAATAAATTCAATTTCCGTTTATTTTAATACTTGGTGTTGTGGTCTTTAATTAAAAAAATCACAAATAAAACTAGATGAAGCTCCAAGTATAATCGATATGATAATGCGTTAGACAAGCGAAACATTCCATTCATCAAACTGTCGAAATAAAGACAAAAGCGAAAGTAGTTAGAAAAAACATAGTTTTTTTTAAATTATTAAATAAATAAGGATTTTTTTTAAGCTGACGAAACTGCTTGAACCCATAAACGTAAGTAAAATTCAAGTAAATGTTTTTTTTTAATCTCTTCTTCTTCCTCTTAGTTTAGATCGAATGACCTGTTTGTGACGGTGGGCTTTCCTGGGATGGTGATGTCCAGCCATCCCTCCATCTCCTCGGCGGCCTTCCTGGTAATCTTTTGTGCATGGGTTTTCATCTTTAACAATTTTTGCAATTCTTTGTATTCTCCATGCGGTCCACGTGGTCTCTCCAAAAGCGCCTTTTGCTTCTTCCCCATTTCACTATGTCCTAAACACCACAGACAGACCTTATCGTTTCATTACTGATCCGATCTCTGAGGGTTTTGGCTGCGATGGAGCGTAGGGTTCGCATTTCTGCTACTCTTAGAAGGTTCTTAGCTCTACCTTTTTTCCATACGTCATTTTTATATAATATAATAAATTATTTGTCTTTTATTTTCATTATTGGCAATATTTTGAACCTAAATAATCAATAATAAGCAAGTGAATTTTTTTTTTTATATCACGTTCCTCTTCTGTTCGAGGGTGCTATCTTTGCATGTACTATGGGTCCTTCCGGGGATAGATTTTCGGGAGAAAGTGCACAGGGCGATAAGAATAATGGATAGCCATTAAAGTCCTCTCAGGACACAGCTGTGATCTCTGATTAATTACTTTATTCTCATCCTTTTATTCATCTCTTCCTTTGTCTTCTTGTTCTTTATTAAATTCATTTGTTTTACTGCAATAACAGCGATTCGATATTTCTTTACTGAAATTGCTTTCTTTACAATTTATGTTTTGATTATTAACGCCATATAATGTAATAAAATAACGTGTTGAAAAACTTGACACCAACTGAAGACTATGAACTGGTTTTGAACTCGCTATTCATCATTTTCAGAGAGAGAGACTTCTATATATCTATAGGTCATTTTCGGATTACATGTCTGTCCTTTCTTTTCACTCCTAGGACTGTCTTGAAAATATGCACTTATAAACACAATGATATGATAAAATAAACCAAACATTGAACGTGAACGGAACTAGAAATCGAGGAAGGCCGAGGAAAACGTCGCACGATCAAATCAATCAAATATTTAATTTCGGTCACGTGAGGAGTCGAAGAAATAGACGTGCGTGCAATGACACGATGTATGAATGTTGAGGAATCGAGAGAAGTCTGTCAGGAAAGAACAGTGTGGCGGTTCATTATTTCAGCCTTCCGAGAGACGTGATGGTTAGTTAATGATTTGATGTTGCTTCACAAAATTATACACTTCAAAATAGACAACTTCGAACTTGACTATTGACACTTAATACCTATATTTCGTACAAGACACACCCCAAGCCAAGTATTCCACCTTCCTGCTTATCGCACCAACTACGCTTAAGGCACGGTAATGTATCGCATTTATGACAGCTACATTAGTGCTTTAGTAACATCGATATTTTCAATATGAACGAATGTGATTTAAATAAAAATTATTAGGCAAACCTTTCGACGTGAATGAAACTATGAGTATGTTATAATGTTACTTTATTTTTTTTTGTTGTATTTATTAAGCTCTTTAAAATATGATTTCACTTTTGTTTGAATTCAGTTTAACTTAAAATTCGATTTATTGGTCTATATTTTTTTTCACTCGACGATATGTATTATATTGTACCTTCATCATTCGAAGGACCATACAAAATATATTAATCGTTTTCCAGAAGGTCAAGGTATTTATTTACCTTAGAGTCATTTAAAAAAAAAAGTAATGAATTATAACTCTCAAGAGTTTTAATTCACACCATTAATTCAGTGATCTTCGCGATAAGATGCGGATGCTTGAAAATTAACAATTAACTATCAACAATTATTATACAACAGTATATATAAAAAATTCTGATTCTGATTTTAAAAAATATGGTTTGATTCATGTGGTGCTCCTGTAAATTTGGAGATATTTCTTGTATAAGTGAATTGTTTTGGTCAATTTGATTGTTGCCGCACTTTATGATAGTTATTTGTGACACAAAATACTTTTTCACTCTTCTGATGTTAAAATAATACAAGTTTTTTCGTTTATAAAAATAATTTTGACAGGTGTAAAAATAAATTTTTCATTTGTTCCAATGACAATTTGAATAATTTCTTCAACCCATTACACCGCGTCTCTCGCGTTTGCGAAAAGAGAAGGATGGAGTGCAGCATCGATTAAAGTGTTGCAGTCCATTCTTTCTGTCTACCCTTTCGGGGAAACGGCGTGATGGTTAATTAGTTATTAATATATAATTTTATTTTACAACAGTATATATCGATTCTGAAACAATTACGTAAAACTCCATATCATCGGCTGTCCCTCGTGTCCGAGGAAGACTGTCCTTCACGGTTGTGGGTCCGCTATGTGACTGAAGAGCCCGATCCTGGACCCACATATTACGGGGCATCTGAGGCAGGGGAATTCGCTTGTAATGGAGCCGTCACCGTCTCCCAGTGGTCTCTCCTTTCTCCTCCTCCACCTTTCTGCGACGTCGTCTCTGCGCTGTGCCACAAAGTCCTGCGTGCCTTTATGTACTGCTGTTCTCCACCTAGGTCTGTCCTCTGCAGTCTTTTCCCAGCAATCACAGTCGATGCCAGTCTTTTGTAGGTTTCTTTTAAGGGAGTTCTTAAAGCGCCTTCCAGGCTACCGCGTGAGCGCCTCCCTCGGGTAAACTGAGAGTACATAATCTTCCTAGGGAGTCTTGTCTCAGGCATTCTGACGACGTGACCAGCTCAGTGCAGCTGTTTCTGAATAATGGCAGCCTCAGCAAGTATGCTGTCATTTGTCCGTTTGTCCTGCCATTTCACATTTAGGATCCTACGTAGACAGCGTTGGTGATATCGCTCTAGGGCTTTTATGTGTCTTCTGTATGGTCCAAAGTGCTTGTTTACAAGTCCGTTGTCCTGCCAACACTCCTGTATGCCTCGGAAACATGGACCCCATACAGAAGGACCCCATAAAAACTCCATATAATGTTTAACTAACTAGGTAGGCAGAAAGAATAGACCGCCACAATGTTATTTCCTGACATCTCTACTTCTGCCGATTCCTCTACATTCATACGTCGCGTCATGGACCCACGTCTATATCTCTGACTCGTTGTGTGGCCAACATTTAATATTTGTTTCTTGTTCCTAACTAACCAACTAACTAACTAACTAACCATCACGCCGTTTCCCCGAAAGGGTAGACAGAAAGAACGGACTGCAACACTTTAATCGATGCTGCACTCCATTCTTCTCTTTTCGCCAACGCGAGAGACGCGGTGTGATGGGTTGCGAACCTCATCGCCACCAATAGGCATCTCCCTTATTCTTGTTCCTTATACTTAATATACTTAATAATAATATATTATACATTCTTAACGATTATTTCCTTATTCATTCTTTCCATGTGTCCTAACCATCTTAATAACCCTTTCATTATTTTGTTTATAACAGTTTCATTCCCTTCTTGTATTTGAATTTGACACTATCTCATATAAAATTATGATACATTCGTTTAAGAGATCACATTTCTAACTAACCTTCACGCCGTCTCCCCGAAAGGGTAGGCAGAAAGAATGGACTGTCACACTTTTACAGATGCGGCACTCCATCCTTCTCTTTTCACCCCGCGGGAGACGCGGTGTGATGGGTTGCGAACCTCATCGCCACCAATAGGCATCTCCCGCGCACACTTCGATCGTCCGACACCCACAAAATAAATCTAAAACAAATAATATAAAATACAATGATATAAAATAAAATAACAAAATAAAAATAATTTAACACAAAATGTTCTTTTTAGATGGTGCACATATTGTCTATTTAATTTATGTTCCACGTATCCATCGTTTTTTTTAATTTAGCACATAATGTAATAACACATAATGTTTTTTTCGATGTTGCACATGTTGACATGGACGATCCGGACTTTTGTGTTTATTTAATTTATGTTACACGTATCCATCGTTTTTTTAAATTAGCTGTAATTAGGCACTTAACCAGCAAGAACTTAAAAATAATATTGAAGAAATTATTCAAATTGTCATTGGAACAAATGTAAATTGTTTTTTTCCACCTGTCAAAATTCTTTTTAAAAACGAAAAAACTTATATAATTTTAACAGCAAAATAGTACAAACGTATTACGTGTCACAATTGACTATTATAAAGTGCGGCAACAATTAAATTGACCAAAACAATTCACTTATACATGAAATATCTCCAAATTTACAGGAGCATCACATGAACCAAATCAAATTTTCAAAATCAGAATACTTTTTCTATTCTTAGAAGTTTTATTATATTCGTATTTTATGGGAGTGACATATGTTTACCTTCGTACATTCTTGATAATAGCCAAACAAGATGTCGTGAACATGTCAATCTCATACAATTTAATAAAACTGTCACTTTCGTGAATACAATATGTTAACTCGTTAGTTAATGCTTACAATAACACCTTGTCAGCGTTAATTGATAAATATGCTCCTATTACAAGTAAAAAGTGCCGAACCCGAAGCATAGCAAATAAATGGTTCGATGAGGATTGCCGGTCTCAAAAGAAAATAATGAGGAAAGCTGAAAGGCAATTTAGATTGGATAGCTCTACTGTGAATCGCGACAAATGGATGATCTTCCAAAAAGCTTACAGGAGTATGACGTTCAATAAAAAAACAGCTTATTGGAAAAACAAAGTCTATGGAACAACCTAAAAAATATTACGCAAAAAAACAAATCCTGCCCGGAAACCTCCATCGCAGCACAGGATTTCGCCAACTACTTCAGTGAGAAAATTAAAACGTTGCACTCGTCCCTTCCTGATGTGAAACTGAAAATGGACTCAGCGCAGTGCGTGACAACCCTAAATGACTTCACACAAATTAGTGACGAAGAATTGAACCGAACCATATTAAAGTGCCCAAACAAACAATGTAGCCTAGATCCTTCACCAACATGGCTCCTCAAGAAATGTCTACCTCTACTCCTACCGATTATCAAGAAAATTGTTAACTTATCTTTATATAATACTTGTTTACCAATTAGTTTGAAGTCTTCAATAATAACACCAATAATTAAGACCATAGGACTCCCTGAAGACCGACTAGAGGGATATAGGCCAATTTCAAACCTGCCATTTATGTCAAAACTTCTGGAAAGGGTCGTAGCTTCACAGATTGTTAAATATCTCCAGAATAATAATCTTTTATCAACTAACCAATCTGCATATCGGAAATATCACTCCACTGAGACAGTCCTAATGAGAATCATGTCAGATATCATAACGGGAGTTGAAAAAGGGAAAATTGTTTTGCTGTCTGTTTTAGATATGAGCGCAGCTTTTGATACTGTAGATCATGATATACTACTTAGGAAGTTGAAACATGAGTTCGGTATCGGAGGAACAGCTCTTGGATGGATGAGATCCTACCTCTCGGAGAGACGTCAATTTGTAGGTCTAAGTGATTCTAAATCTTCTGAAAACGAAATGAAGTGTGGGGTCCCCCAAGGATCAGTTCTTGGGCCATTGCTCTTCCTTTTGTACATAAATAATATTGATATAGTCATCCAGTCAGAGGGATTTGAATCATTTGGTTATGCAGATGACCGTTTAATCTATAAATTGTGCGATTTTGACGAGAAAGACAAAACAAGGGCTGATACTGTGCGATGTATTGACCGAGTTTCAGAATGGATGGCCGAGAATAAACTTAAAATAAATCCCACAAAAACAGAACTCATGTGGGTGGCCTCTCCTCGGCGACAACATCTTCTAGATTCTGACCCTTTGAAAATAGGAGGGATAGAAATATCTCCTTCAAAGAAGTTTCTAGGTGTTCATTTAGATGGCAATCTGTCTTACAATACGCACATATCAGGGCTTGTTAAGTCTGGTTTCTTCCAACTGAGACAGCTAAAGCACATACGGAGATGTTTACCTGTTGGTGAAGCTAGGACCCTCGTAAATTCTTTTGTAGTGTCACGGTTAGATTATTGCAACGGAATGTACGCTGGATTGCCAAATAATCAATTAAGCAGAATACAAAGCGTATTTAATGCTGCTGCCCGATTGATTATGGGGCAACAAAAATACTGTCATATCACGCCGCTCCTGAAGGACCTTCATTGGCTTAAAATCCGAGAGCGAGTAAAATATAAATTGTGTTTGACAGTGTTTAAGGCTCGACACCAGAGAGCGCCAGCGTATATATCGGACCTCTGCGTGACACCCATGCCAACGGAAAGGCAACGTTCACTCCGATCAGTAGAAACAAGTGCAAACAACATAGCGATTCCAGTCAGAGCCAATAAAGCATGTTTCTATGATCGTGCTTTCAGCGTTGCGGGTCCGTTGGCGTGGAATAGCCTCCATGTTAGTATTAAGTATGAGGATAGTGACGTTAAATTTAAGAAACATCTGAAGACTGCACTGTTCGGTCAGTCATTTCCTAGTGCGCCCTTGGAGTAATTGATTTTACAAAACGGCGCACTTAAAATACAAATCATCATAATAATAAATAAATAAATATGTGTAAAATATATTTTTTTAAATCTGTTTTTCAATTTATTAACATTTATTATTCTCACCTCATCATTTTCTCATATTTTATCCCCAAAATACATCTACCAACCTTATAGATGTAATATATCAACTTTATTAAATTTACATCCCCTTGAAGTATTTTCTTTGGTGTCAGTATGCACTTGTGTTCACTTCTTGCCATACCCCGTTCCCCGGGGGGATGTTTATCAGGGGTGGGACCTGGAGGAGAAAACGGAGACAATATCCCGGGGGTAAGGGGAAGAGATGTATTATAAATAAATAAATAAAACGGGGTGTAAAGCACTCAAACGGTATTATTCTGATTTAAATAATGGATGATTTTGTGGTTTACGGCTTTGGAAAGAGGATTAGTTATTGAATAAATCTACCCCATAAATAGATAATTTTAAGGATTAATTGAGCTACCCCATAAATAGATAATTTTAAGGATTAATTGTATCTCAATAGAGACGAAGATGTAATTTTTTTTGGAAACAGAATATGGTCGAAACAAATTATCTTAATAGATGGCGCTAGTGTAGATTGACCTACAAAAAAATGTGAAGTTATTTAAAAAATAGTAGCGTATATACAAGTTCCAAAAATTTGTCACACGTGGTGGTCGTAAAAAGAGCGAAATGGAGAATGTTGTTAACATAAAGTGATCGCTTAACCCAACCAATGACAGGTCATAAGTCCTGTAAACACTCGACAACCATATTCTGTTTCCAAAAAAAATTACATCTTCGTCTCTATTGAGATACAATTAATCCTTTAAAATTATTAACCCGCAATGGGTAAAAATCCAGTATTTGTCTACAAGTAATTGTATACATTAAAAAAAAATCAAATTAGATAATTTTTAATTTAAAAATAAGTGATGGTATTATGTTTGCGACTTTTTTTGTTATTTTTGCCATAATTTACATAATGAGAAACGGCATATCTCAGATGGATCCCAAATATGTCGATTTCAGTGAGGCAGTACTCTTTCCAGAAGTGATAATATATATTGTTTATGAACACTGCCTCACTGACACCAAAAATGTCTAATATCCAAGGCGATTAAATTCAACGTCTGAGTTGCTCTTCCTACTGGCATCACCAAAATCAATTCTGTTCCGCGTGACGGAATGTAGAACAATCGATGTCAGCGTTGCTGCAGGTAATCATTAGGAACAAATAGACATTTGTTCCAGAATCGGTTTAAAAAAAATTGTCGCTGTGAATCCATTCTTCCTTTTGTTTCATTGTACAGATATGAATAATATCAGAGTTTAACATTAGTATTTTATTATTATTTATTAACCACTTCCATACCGTAAGGCCACTGGTGGCCGCTACGTAGGCGCACCATCAATACCGTAAGGCCACTTTGGATTAAAAATCATTCCAGTAGAATTTTTTTGTGTGGCTAGCGACATCTATATACTATCTCTGAAAAAAATATACCTTCTGACGTTGGTCAAACTTATTGAAAAAGAGATTTTTGTAGAAGTCTAGCACTAGGGTTACCACTTACGGTGAAATTGATATAAAGGATCAAAAGGATATCACTTGAAAAAAAAAATTCAAGTGATAATACTTTGATTTTTAATGTTTTTTTTTTTTTTTATAAAAATATAAAAAATATATTTATTTATGCTTGTGACAACCCTGAAAGAAAAATCAAGTATACGAAATTTCGATAATGCCACTTGAAAATTTTAAACTTGATACGTAAACTTTAAACATAATGAATAAAATCCATTAGCCCTATTTTTTTTTAATAATCAAAAACGTGCGGTATGTGAGTGTTCCTAAGCTTAAAACATCACGGTACTAAAACGGTTAAATAAAATTTAACTTTCTTGGTGACCACTCCCTTTGCACATAATTTACTCATATGCGGCAATAAATATTGAGTGTATTATGTACGAGTATGTGTATGTACATACTTAGCTGGGTTAGTCATTTAACTGGTAGAGGTCCCAGATATCACCTCCGCTAATGGCCTGTTTATCTAATCGCTTGCAACAAATCCTCTCTATGTTTGTTAACCAAAAACTTCACCCACGTTTGTCTTTGGTGAGTCAATATCACTTATTGCGTTTTTACTTGCTCTCGGCTTGTAACTGTGTTTGTTCTATGGTCGTAGCACTCTACTTTTAGTTCTTTTTGGTCTATTTCATAGTTTAAATATTTTTTTTGAAAGATCGATTTATGTATAAAAGTGGAGAGGGGTATAATTAGGAATGAGGAGAGGGGGAATATAACAGGAAAATATCGAGTGGAAGGGGTATAATTAGGATTGAGGAGAGGCGATATGTAACGGGAACATATCGAGCATGGGAATTGAATTTATTTTTAATTGGTTATGTATTATATTTTCATTATTTTTGATTACTTTTTTAATTTCTAAAATTTCTAAATTGTTTAAAGTTATGTTTTTATTATAAATATGCAAAATTTCAATACAGTTTTCTATATTAAATGTATGATTATTTTCAATTAAATGGTTAGCGATCTCCGAAAAAATATTATTAGAAAGAGACATCTAAGATGTTCTTTAATTCTTGTGTTAAAATTAAGCGTTGTTTTTCCTATGTAGAATGACGTGCAATCGTTTCATTTTAATTTTTAGACACCCGTCTGAATCAATTTATTTTCTGAATCTTTATTATTAGTTTACCGAGATTATTTTTAGTATAAAACGCGGGAAGAATATTAGAAGGTACATTTTTAGAAACCTTCATTATCTTCTTCTTCTGATTGTAGATCTTGCGGTCTGTTTATGCAGGATATCTACTTTCTTCCTGTGATGGAGACGACCAGCCTTCTCTCCATCTTTTTGGTGGTCGTCCTGGTGGTCGACGGCCCTCTGGAGTCTCGTGCACCCTTCCAGAATCGTCTTCTCTGCCTACTCCATATCACATTGTCTTCAATTTTGCAGGATTTGCGAATTTCTCCATTGGGTATCCTATCTCTAAGGGTTCTCCCCACAATAGGTCGCAATGTTCTCATTTCTGCTACTCCTAATAAATTTTGGTTCTGACAGTGTCTGAACTTTGTCCTTTTATTTTGTATAACTAACTAACTAACTAACCATCACACCGTCTCCCCGAAAGGGTAGGTAGAAAGAATGGACTGTCACACTTTAACCGATGCGGAACTCCATCCTTCTTTTTTCGCCCCGCAGGAGACCGCGGTGTGATGGGTTGCGAACCTCATCGCCACTAAGAGGCATCTCCCGCGCACACTTCGATCGTAAAATATCCACAAAATAAATCTAAAACAAATCATATAAAATACAATGATATAAAACAAATTAACACAATAAAAATAATTCATCACATAATGTTTCTTTTTAGATGGTGCACATTATTGTCTATTTAATTTATGTTCTACGTATCCACCGTTTATTTTTAATAAGCTGTAATTAAGCACTTAAAACAAACCAACACCAGCAAGAACATTAAAATGATGTTGAAGAAATTATTCAAATTGTCATTGGAACAAATGAAAAATTTATTTTTACACCTGTCAAAATTATTTTTATAAACGAAAAAACCTTGTATATTTTTAGCATTAAAACAGTACAAACGTATTACGTGTCACAATCGACTATTATAAAGTGCGGCAACAATCAAATTGACCAAAACAATTAACTTATACACGAAATATCTCCAAATTTACGGGAGCACCACATGTACCAAACAAAATTTTCAAAATCTGAACCCAAAAATCATCGTATATAATGACTTGGTTTAATTGGCAAATCCCAACTTGGTCTCGTTTAAATGTAGTGATATTGTATCGTCTCTTCGCCGATGACCTTTCGATGAACGTGGTGACTTAATCTGTGATCTGCAAGAGCGTGGAACCTTTCAAGTCGAATTGATTTCTCGAAGCTTGACACGAATCTCGACCCAGCTGGCGCGCTAATCAGCTAATGTGCTCGAACAACTGGATCGAGATAGGGAGCTCTTTGTAATATAGATTTCCGTCCTTTGTAGACTTCATCCGTTTTATAGATAATTAAAAATGTTTTTTCAGAAAATACGATAATCCACACGAAACCGACAAAAATTAAGCTGAAGGTAGAAATAATGCGGTGGAAATGAGATCTCTTAGACGAATGAGTGATTATATTTATTTGTAAGAGTCAGATTATGAGAAGTAAAAGTTTAATACATTTTTTAAATGTTTTATGGGAATGACATGTTTCGCCCTACTAGGCCATTATCAAATGCCTTGACCCTTATTTCCTACACCGACTCCTATATTCCTATGAAGATGGTTTGGACACATGGAAAGAATGAGTGAATGGTGAAGAAGGTATATGTAAACGGCGTGAACGGAGCTAGAAATAGAGGAAGGGCGAGGAAAATCTGGCACGATCAAATCAATCAAATATTTCATGTCGGTCACGTGAGGAGTCGGAAAAATCGACGTGCATGCATGACACGATGTATGAAAGTAGAGGAATCTAGAGAAGTATGTCAGGACAGAACAGTGTGGCGTTCCATTCTTTCTGCCTAGCCCTCTGGGGAGACGGCGTGGTAGTTACATAGTTAGTCTTCTATGTCGACCTAGACTCGACATTACACGACCCATTTTTTTTTAAAGAATAACAATTTAAATGTATTCTATGTGCGTGAAAACAATTTATGAATGAATAACAAACGACGAAAAAGAGAGGAAATATAAATCAGATGATTTCATCCTAAGTAAAAAAAAAGGATCACTTAGATGGTTTGGACATATGAAACGAATGGATCAGAGATGAATGGTTAAAGAATTGTATACGACATAAAGAATTGTATACAAAGTGTGAATGGAAAAGAAGCTGAGGACGGAAAACATGATATGACGAAATTAAATCATTTCTAGATGTCGGAAAAATCGAGGGACAGCTGGATCTCGTCATCCGACGAGACATGATTTCTGTGTCACAGATCGTCAGATCTTTTAAAAGAAGAAGAAGGAAAAATCGACGAGCGTGCGTGACACGGTGTAATAATTTAGAGGAAGTTCGAGAGGTATGTCTGGACTCCCTATCTACCTCGTCAACGGCGTGATGTTTAATTAATTTGTTAAATCATTAAAAAAAACTGCCATGCTCAATAATCGTACAGATTATAATTTGAAATTTTCACGCCGTTTTAAACAAGTTTTGCATTTGACATTTGAGAAAGCAAATTTATAACTGTATCATTTTGAAAATGTTCCACATTCCCATTTCCCATGCGAGACACGTTTGATGTATGTGTTTAATGATTGTACATTGCGCTTATCTACGCAATCTATCCACGTAGCTTATCTACCGCGTTCTGTGTAAGTCTGGCAGATAGCGTTGATTGGGTTAAGTGTTTCGGGCAGAATTTGATTTATTATATCGGTACTAAGCGCCGAATACTAGTAATTTCGCGTGGCATAAATATAAACTTCGTGTCTTTGGACATTGGCGGATCAAGTCAAGTGTTAATCATCACCATCACACCATAACACTAGACAAGCAAACAACCTGTTTATCCCTAAAGTATTCACCACTATATACGAAATAAAATCTCTTAAATTCATAGCTTTTTCTGCACTAAATAGACTTCCGGAACACCTTAAAGATGAAACAAAAGAAACACTTAAATTCTAAATATATATTACCTTTATTTCTCTTTTTCTTTTGTATATACGTACTTTGTACATGCAACATTTATATTAAACAAAAAATTACATAGACATGCTTCGGACAACCAGTCCTTCTTCAGTGATACATGTTATAAATATACATACAAAGTCTTATCTTGTCGGCCGCCAGCCGACAACTGAGTTGTATTGTACATATAGCGATGTCAGTTGGCATTCTACAAAGGAGTGTGAAGGGTTAATAGACGCCTTAAACTTTAATTTTGTTTGTAATATCTTTTGAGCAAAATAAACTGATTTGATTTGATTCAAAGCGAGTTCCCATAGCACGCCTCTCCTTCCACCCACAGTTGAATAGTACCGCAAGTTTCATAATTTTTGTATCGATTGTTGCAAATTCGTAGCCGGTGCGACCTAGAATCTAAAATTTAGCTTCCTAGAATCTGCGTCAGCCTGACTAACGGTCCTCGGTCATACGCCATCCTTATTAGTCTATCATATCACGATACACGACTTGTTATTATCATCTGGCCTTTTATGACGATTCCTCTTAATTTCGTAAACAACATTTACATCATTTTAGATAAACTTAAGGCGCTAACACTGTAAAATTCCATAATAACGATTTTTTTTAAAACTGTTTTTTCCATGAATGGCAGTGCACAATGGTGTTCTTCTACCGACCCTTATGTATGGAAGCGAAGCATGGAACTGGCAAAAGAAGGATGAAAGTAGAATGAATGCAGTAGAAATGAGATCTCTTAGACGAATGTGTGGATACTCTGTGTATGATAGAGTGTCGAATGAAAATATTAGAAGTGAATGCGGTGCGAATGATGGTGTCATGAACAAAATAATGAAAGGATCATTAAGATGGTTTGGACACATGGAAAGAATGAATGAAGAAAGAATGGTGTAAAACGATGTACCTAAATGGAACTAGAAATAGAGGAACAAGAGGAAAACGTGGCACGATCAAATAAATCAAATATTGGATGTCGGCCACGTGAGGAGTCAGAGAAATCGACGCGCGTGCATGACACGATGTATGAATGTTGAAGAAGCGAGAGAAATATGTCAGGAAAGAAAAGTGTGGCAGTCCGTTCTTTCTACAGTCCATTCATTCCTTCGGGGAGACGGCGTGATGGTTAGTTAGTTAGTTTAGTTTCTGTTTTTTCCACTTTGAGTTTATTTTTCTCGACATGTTTCGAAGACTTACACCTTCATCGCCTACACGCCAAAACCTTTCGTAATATTCAGGTACTGAAGCTGCTGTATAACTCTCTGGTGAGAAGTCGGTTGGAATTTAGTTCCATTATCTGGGCGCCGCATGAGGTTCGATATTCCCTGATGGTGGAGAGGGTGCAGAAAAAAAATATTTATCTCTATCTTAGGGAGTATGGATATTACCCGTGACTCTTTTCCAATGGTTATGCCGCACACTGGATCAATTTGGCAAAAACATGGACATAGTGATCGAACTCCGAATTTTGTCCTGATTTTTAAAAAATTAAAATTCATAAATAATTAAATTTTTATTAATAGATTAATATTATTTTTAGATTAATAAAATTAATAATTTTTTAGATGAATTAATTTTCATTAATAATTAAATAAATTGAAATGAATTATAAATTCAATAATTAATTCAAAGCCCGTTCCCCGTCCATGCGGGACTTACGTTTAAAAAAATATATGTATATTTGCAACCATGGGGGACCCAGACCACATTTAAGCTACGCTACTCTCCCTCGATGCCCCGCCGTACACACATAGCAATATAACAAATTCTATCCGTATATCCAAACTATGTCAACAATAATAATAATAATAATTATAATATTTTTTTTACGTAAGTACTGTGAAACGTAAGAGATCATTAGCAGCTCAATCAATTTACATCACAGACAACCGTTAATTTCTAAAGTCCTTCTAGGTGTCGTCTGTCAGACGGCTGTGGGCGCGGAGTAGAAAGGATGCAGTAATAACGACCTAATATAGCGGCACCAAATGGGAGATGGGAGACAGAGCCCACGATACGGGAAATTGGGCAATTTATTATGCAAATTCAGCATGGCGGGATCGACGGGCGGGTGCAACCGGGGTAACGCGGGATTGCGGGTAATTCTAATGCATGTTTATAACAACTCAACTTCTGTAATGCTTCTGTTCTCAACTCTGCTGTAAATATCTAGTAACGTCGTTTCCTTCGTCGTCGTCGTCCTGAACGTCGTCGCCTTCTCGCCGAAGGGGTAGGCAGAAAGAATGGACTTCTACACTTTTCTTTACTGTCATATTTCTCTCGCTGCCTCAACATTCATACATCGTGTTATGCACGCGCGTCGATTTATTCGACTCCTCACGCGGCCGACATTCAATATTTGATTTATTTGATCGTGCTACGTTTTCCTCGGTCTTCCTCTATTTCTAGTTCCATTTACATCGTTAACATATAAATTTTTTTTACCATTCATTATTCATTCATTCTTTCCATATGTCCAAACCATTTTAATGATCCTTTCATTATTTTGTTCATAACACCATCATTTGCACCGCATTCACTTCTTACATTTTCATTCGACTCTCTATCATACACAGAGTATCCACACTCATTTCTACTGCATTTATTCTACTTTCATCCTTCTTTTGCCAGTTCCATGCTTCGCTTACATACATAAGGGTCGGTAGAAGAACACCATTGTGCACTGCCATTTTAGCTTGCGAAATGATCTGATGATGAATGTGAATAAGTTCAAGGTAATGATTTTTGAAACAGAAGAAATCTTGACAGTCTGCAGCATTAGCGTGAATGGTGAAAATTTGGAGCAAGTAGTTGAGTTCGTGTATTTAGGTAGTATGTTTAAAAAGGTGGGCGAGTGGAAAGGGATATTGAAAGAAGGGTTGGGGCAGGCAACAAAGTGAATCTAAGTTATCATTATTTTTATAACTATTTATATCGCAAATCTGTATGACTTTATTAAGAATATATCCCTGGCTGTAAAGACTTATCTTTCGATGTAAACAATATTAATAAGTTTATTGTGTATCAATAAAACGATCAATTTTATAAATTAATTTATTAATTCTTATCGTGCTAAAAATATATTAAGTGAATCATTCCACTTTAATGAGCTTACTTATCTCGACATGTTTCGATGGCAGTATACCTACATCATCGGGAAAACATGTATTAAACGAATTATAAATAATGTTATGGTCGTGCTTTCAGCGTTGTGAATCCATTGGCATGGAATAATCTCCTTGTTAGTATTAAGTATAAAGTATGAGATAAACGACGTTATATCTGACAAACTACTGAAAACTGCAATTTCCTAGTGCGCCCTCAGGGCAATTAACTTTACAAAGCAGAACATTTTGAAAAATAACAACAACAACAACAACAAACCGTCACGCAGTTTCCCCGTAGGGGTAGGCATAGAGAATGGACCTCCACACTTCTCTATCCTGGCACACCTCTCTAGCTTCCTCCACATTCATACAGCGAGTCATATACGCATATCGATTCTTCCGACTTCTAACATGACCAACCTTTAAAATTTGATTAATTTGGTCTGTCATGTTTTCCTCTGTCTTATATACTTTCTTAACCATTTTTTTCCATCCGTGCGCTCCATATGGCCGAACCTTCCTAATAATACCTTCTTCCGCTCTACATTCCTTTCTTATATCAGCATTTGACATTCTATCGTATATCGTTCTACCGCACATACGTCTTAGGGACCTCATCTCTACCGCATTTATTCTGCTCTCATCCTTATTCTGCCAGTTCCATGCTTCGCTTCCATACATTAGGGTTGGGACCAGAACTCCATTGTGAACGGCCTTTGAAAAATAAATTATTAGAAAATCAATAATGACGAAATAACACTTCCTGCAAAATATGTCTAGATTATATTCACTCAGAATAAACTAATTTCACAGTATTCGCTATTCATTTGTGTTGCCATCTCTTTGTGCTGTAAATCCACACATTAAATTAAATAAAAACTTATGTTTTTACAGCACTTCATTTGTTTAAAAAAGTATTTTGAAAATTTT
Organism: Lepidostoma basale; assembly: GCA_022606425.2. Taxonomy (NCBI): domain Eukaryota; kingdom Metazoa; phylum Arthropoda; class Insecta; order Trichoptera; family Lepidostomatidae; genus Lepidostoma; species Lepidostoma basale. The sequence goes on from JAHDVF020001314.1 coordinate 606,817, forward strand.
TCGTTTGAAAATTGAAAAATTAATTTATTCAAACACCAACGCGTTTGATTATCTTTACATGTGTTAGTGAATATTGATAATGCCTTAGAAATATCGAGCTTGTTTTTCCCATAACATAAAATAAAACTTCTAGAAAACAGACGTTTTCATTTGTATTATATTAATTATCATAATACTTTTTTCCTTACATTTATGAGTTTTTTGTTTTCTTTGATATGTTCGGAAATAGTGTACTATATATTATTATATCATAAATATAATTATATAAATCATTTATACGACCTTCAAAACATCTTCAAATTAACATCACAAGTTCAAGAAACAATATTTTTATATAATATTTAAGTGTTTCTTTGTTTAGTTTTTTTTTTTTATTATATATTTGCACCTGAAGATGGAGATATCCTCCGAAACATGTCGTGTTTTTTAATATTTTGTGGATTATGGAAAAGGTTATTTTCAATTTCCTAAGTGAATTATTAAAATGTTTGTTTTATTTTAAGTTTTCAAGCCTGTTTTATGAGGATAATATTCCTACTCATGACACCAAAGTAATACAAAGTTTATTTATGTGTTTGTGCACCATCTTTGATTTCTGAGATGATTTCCATACTTTATTTATTATTAAAGGCCGTGTCACACTGTTTGAAATAAGCTCTTCACATGTGGAATGCGTGTTTAAACGGTGGATCCACACGCATACTATGCGCGTCCGTCCACAAAATTTGTCGAAGGTCAAACGAATTTTGGTTTCAAACAAGTGTCTACACAGTTTTAAACCGCCGGTGAAGACCGATGTGGAGAGCTTGTTTAAAACAGTGTGGCACGGCTTTTAATATTAATTTTTGGATCGTAAAAATGGGTTATTTTATTGTCTTACGTGTTGCTTGCATTAGATTTGTGTTTATCCAGTTTTGTAAGAATGGTTTTAGTGTATCAGATCTCTGGTTGCCTGAGAGACAACTGATTGAATGGCATGCCGACGTAAGACAACGCGCAGTTTTATTTTTCAAACAGTCTATTCTAGTCTGTTAGCCACGTGTCTGTCGAAATCAATCTCCATCTTGATATCCAACCTACTTATAAATACCAATATCTATCTCCAGCCTTCTAGCATTTCATCTATCGTAATATTCTTTCATGACCTTTTATCATAATACGAACGTTGACAATGTTATATAGAATTGTTTTTACATATCGCACATCCTCTGAAAAACTGTCACAACACAAAAAAAAGTAGTTCTGAGAAAAACACATTTTTATATATTTTTTACCTTACATGAACCACTATGTTGTAATGATAATGAATAATAAGCGTATATTGTTATTATTGTAAGTGAAATTCATCAATCTATTCATACAGTATAAAATATAGGTATTAGATGACAGCAATATTTTTTTATTTATTTTCATTGAAAACAAACATTCTCTGTGTTACGACAGTTTTTCAGAGGATTTGCGATATAACAGGTAGTTTGAACCCAATTAGTGTATACAATTTGTATTTTGATATTGATTCTCATGACATATGATAGGTAGCTCATCTATCTCTCGCCATTTTATTACCATGTAAATTCTACACCAGACGGAAGACAGTTTCACAATCACATTGCCATCGCCGGGAATCGAACCTTGGTCCATTGATAATATGAAATACGTATATACGAGTATTTAAAAAATGTTCATTTTATTGTATCTTCAAATTGACAAGTTTTCACTGTCGATGGCCTACGACAGGGATTTCTAACAGGGTACAAGAAAAAATAAAATATTTATAAAAATACCACTTATTTATTGTTTCTTGAACAATAATGTAATCTCCATATTTAATATAATAATTAATACGAATGAAAACGTCAATTTTCTAGAAGTTTTATTATATTTTATGGGCATGACATGTTTCGCCCGTCTAAGGCATTATCAAATGATATCAAAAAACATTTGATAATGCCTTAGAAGGGCCAAACATGTCATTACCATAAAATATAATACCACTTCATTTGTTTTGGAGAACATAAAAAAAGTATCCAAAAAATTTGAAAAGTAATTTTACATAAACTTAAGGCAATAACACTGTGGAATTCCACAATGACGAGTTTTTTATGAATTAAAACACTGTTTTTTCCACTTTTGAGTTTATTTTTCTCGACATGTTTCGAAAGCTTACACCTTCATCATCGTTTATATCGTTACCCCCGAGATGGTTTGGACACATGGAACGAATGGACGAGAGAAGAATGGTTAAAAAATTTGTATACAAGCAGTGTGAGTGTAAAGAGAAGCCGTGGAAGACCATGGAAAGCATGGCATGACGAAATTAATCAAATACTGAATGGCGGCCACATTCGAAATCGGATAAATCGACTAGCGTGCATGTTACGATTTATGAATGTAGAGGAATCTAGAGAGTTATGTATGGCTGTCCATCCTCTCTGCCTACCCCTCCGGGGAAAATGGCGTGATGGTTAGTTTGTTTAAAAAATATCAAAAAAAGATTGAGCTTTTTTCTACGGTAGAAATACTCGCAATGTAAAGCTTAAATTGCCATTGTTTCGGTGTATAATTTTTCACATCCTCATTAGGGTCCTTTCTCCGTTTCCTGTTTCCTTTTAATACCGAATCGGCCGCTTCAACGGCTGCCAAGCCAGCACACAACTGACACGCTAATAACTCATATTTCCCACCACCGCTTACTTCAACAGTAATTACATTCGTGCTGTCACAATGTCAAGATACAATATATCAAAAGCATGTACACGATTTCAAATGCTATGTACGGTAGAGATACGTGTGATAATGGATGAATTTCCATCAAATCGTTTTGCTTTACAATAAAGTGAAGCGTCTTCTTACAATAAAACATACGCATGCAGAATATATTGTGTTAACATCCGATTTGCACCAACACCAACCAATCCAACCAGTAATGGATTTTTCACAACTTAACGAGGGTATTTTGAAAATTCTGTCGTGCTTAAGGGTGTAGATATTTATGTTCCTGAAAGATATCTCTGTAAGCGAGAGCATAGATTGTTTTACATACCGGCCGCCAGAACCAACCTGCGTTTTGTAACAATCACTCTGCTGAACATGATCTCTTCGGAGATCGACGTATTTCATATTAGTGAATGTACGTTCAGAGTATTGTAGGGTATCTTGTCTTCCTTAACAACGAACCATCTCTCATGCATTCATGGTTTTGTTTTGTATATTTTACCTCTTCGTTATAGATGCCTTAAACCTTAATGGCAAAGAGAAAGATGAAGTGCAGTGCCAAGAAATATTAAAGTTTAGGAAAAAAAAGTGAGATGATCTATTGAAGCTATAGCAAAATAACTAGAGAAATCTAAACAAACTGTTTATTTAACATATTGAACGCTAAAGCATTAACACTGTGGAATTCCATAGTAATATACTTATGAAATTGAAAATAACTTTGTTTAATCCACTAATTAAAAAATATTAAAAAAGGACATGTTTCGGAGGATACCTCCGTCTTCAGGTGTAAAAATATAATAAAAAATAAACAAAGAAAGACTATAAAAACGCATTTAAAATTCGATACAATAATTCAAATTGAAAATTAACCTGAGCTATTTATTATAAGTACTACTGTTTTCAAACATAATTAAAAATCAGATTTTTCCTTTTACTCCTTTCTCCTTAAATACTTTGTCTACATTTAATCTCCCAAGCTCCCATTCCCAATCAAATGCAAATTAATCATTTATTAATTTCTATATAAATTATGTCTTTTCAAATGTATGTTTTTTCTAAATTATATTTTTTTATATTTTTTTTATAATATCATCATGTATTTTTATTATTTAATATTATTTATTAGTTCTTAATGTTAAAAAAATATTATTAGTAAATACCTATAACAAATGGCCCAGGCTAATTTTTAAATTCAAATTAATTTATCGAATTTTAAATGCGTTTTTATAAGTCTTTCTTTGTTTAGTTTTTTTATTATTATATTTTTACACCTGAAGATGGGAGGTACCCTCCGAAACATGTCGTGTTTTTAAATTTTTTTAAAAATAATTAGTGGATCAAACAAAGTTATTTTCAATTTCCTAAGTATTATATATTACTATGGAATTCCACAGTGTTAATGCCTTAGCGTTCAATGACTTAAACAATCAGTTTTTTCAACTAGTAATTTTGCCACAGCTTCATTTGATCATCTTACATTAATGCTTATCTGTAATATATTGCTCTTTCTCTTTGCCATTAAGGTTTAAGGTATCTATAACGAAAGGGTAAAATATACTATACAATACCATGAATGCAAAAGAAGGATGAAAGTAGAATAAATGCAGTAGAAATGAGATCTCTAAGACGAATGTGTAGCAAATCTGTATATGATAGATTGACAAATGCAAGTATAAGAAGGGAATGTGGTGCGAATGAAAGTGTTAAAAACAAAATAAAGAAAGGGTCATTAAGATGGTTTGGACACATGGAAAGAATGAGTGAAGACAGAATGGTAAAGAAGGTAAACGGCGTGAACGGAGCTAGAAATAGAGGAAGGCTGAGGAAAACGTGGCACGATCAAATCAATCAAATACTGAATGTCGGTCACGTGAGGAGTCGGAGAAATCGACGTGCGTGCATGACAAGATGTATGAATGTAGAGGAAGCGAGAGAAGTATGTCAGGACAGAAGAGTGTTGCGTTCCATTCTTTCTGCCTACCCCTCCGGGGAGACGGCGTGATGGTAAGTTAGTTAATTAGTTAGTTATTTTCAATTTCCTAAGTAAACTGTTTATTTGATAGTAAAAAAACAAGCTGTCTCAAGGCTTGAAGAACCCCGAGATGACTCACCTGTCCGATGTTGCGATGCATTTATAAATAATCGTCGATAAACGATCCCGCCATCCGTAATAATCTACTAGCAGATTTATTACGAACAGTAAAGTATAGTATTTGAAATCATTTAATTTTGGTGTTACGAAATAGGTAAAGTGCAAAGGAGTGCCCTTGTGGCGTGCATCGTTGCATCTAATGGCATTGGTTCACACAGGTGTAGGCGGGATAGTCCCGCCATTCTGGTCCATACTTTTGTGTGTGTTTTTTGTTTGTTTGCCTATTGAAATGAGGTAATCCCTGCAATTGGTATCATCAATGTATAAGCGCGATCCATATCAGTAACATGGACATTATACTGTCAATTAACTTTTCCGACATTGATTTATTTATATTGTGGCATAATACTAAAACCATTATACATGCAATATCATGTTTATAAACATTTGTCAATTATTTTATATATACTATGGAAGTGAAACTTGGAGCTGGCAAAAGAAGGATGAAAGCAAGATAAACGCCGTAGAAATGAGATCACTCAGAAGAATGTGCAGGAAAACGTTGTATGATAGAATACCGAACGATGAAATAAAAAAGAAATGTAAGGCAGATGACTGCATCATGAATAAAATTAAAAAAGGATCCCTGAAATGGTTTGGACATATGGAACGAATGGATGAGAGTAGAATGGTTAAAAAGTTGTACACAAGTAGCGTGAGTGGGAAAAGAAGCCGAGGACGACCTAGGAAAACTTGGCATGACCAAATTAATCAATTACTAAAAGGCGGCCACATTCGAAGTCGGAATAATCGACGTGCGTGCATGGTACGATGTATGAATGTAGATGAAGCCCGAGAGGTATGCCAGGACAGGCAATTGTGGCGATCCATCCTCTCTGCCTACTTCTCCGGGGAAATAGCGTGATGGTTAGTTAGTTAGTTAGTTATTATAATGTACGCGTCATGACTATATCTAAAAAAAATCAACATCAGCCATGTGAAAAATCATAAAAATTACTTATTTTTCTTCTTCGGCCTATTTCCGTCCACTCCTGGAGAAAAGCCTCCTCCATTCGCTTCCGCGCCACTCTGTCTTGTGCAGACTGCATCCAGGTTATTCCGACGTGTCTGTTCAGGTCATCCTTCCACCATTTTTGCGGTCGCCCCGCACTTCTCTTTGCCGTCCACGGTTTCCAAGTCAGCAGTCTTCTTGTCCATTTTTCGTCCAAGTTTCTGACTACATGGTATTGTATCTCAATAGAGACTATTCGTCTCTATTAAGACAATTAATCCTTAAATGATTAACCCGCAATGTGTAAAATCCAGCATTTCTCTACAAGTATTGGTAACATTAAAAAAAAAACAATGACAGGTCATATGTCCTGTAAACGCCTCGACCACCATATTCTGTTTCCAAAACCCAATTTACATATTCGTGTCTATTGAGATACAATTAATCCTTAAATTTGATTTGATTAACAATATACCTGGTGTACGAGTATGTGTATCTTAATATATTTATATATTGACATTTTGAAAATTTTGTTTGGTTCATGTGGTTCTCCCGTAAATTTGGAGATATTTCGTGTATAAGTGAATTGTTTTGGTCAATTTGATTGTTGCCGCACTTTATAATAGTCGATTGTGACACGTAATACGTTTGTACTGTTTTCATGTTAAAATTATACAAGTTTTTTCGTTTATATAAAGAATTTTGACTGGTGTAAAAATAAAATTTTCATTTGTTCGAATGACAATTTGAATAATTTCTTCAACATCATTTTTAATGTTCTTGCTGGTGTTGATTTGTTTTAAGTGCTTAATTACAGCTAATTAAAAAAACGGTGGATACGTGAAACATAAATTAAATAGACAATACGTGCACTACCTAAAAATAACATTATGTGTTAAATTATTTTTACTGTGTTATTTTATTTCATATCATTGTATTTTATATAGTTTGTTTTAGATTTATTTTGTGGATGTTGGACGATCAAAGTGTGCGTGGGAGATGCCTATTGGTGGCGATGAGGTTCGCAACCCATAACACCGCGTCTTCCGCGGGGCGAAAAGAGAAGGATGGAGTGCCACGTCGGTTAAAATGTGACAGTCCATTCTTTCTGCCTACCCTTTCGGGGAGACGGCGTGATGGTTAGTTAGTTAGTTACTTGGTGTAAAAAAAACACTCTTGATCAAGCAGTCTCTCTGTCTATTCCTGCGACAAACGATGTGATAGTTGTTTAAAGATATCGTATTGATTCTGCACATCTGGTCATGGGTGTCTCGTCTCTACTCTGTATCTTGTGTATTGGTTGAGTGAGTGTTGCTAGTAGAAAGCACCGAAATTGACCGTTTTCCTTGAGCTGCAGGTCAAGGCGACATACAGCCGCCGCGTGTATGATATGCTAGGATTACCGCGATACCTTGTGCCTTGATCCTAAACTGGTTTTGAGGGATTTGGTGTTTAAATTTTATGCCGGTGCAGCTCGTGCGGTTGGCTATACTCCGCTTCGCAATCGGATGCGATCCATATATATTTTTTATTATTTCTTCTACAATATATTCGCCGTTACTTTGTGTTGTGGATTAATATTTGAATAAATGCATAATAATTACAATTAGTATTACGATTATTTAACTTATGTATGAAGCGAAGCATGGAACTGGCAAAAGAAGGATGAAAGTAGAATAAATGCAGTAGAAATGAGATCTCTTAGACGAATGTGTGGCAAATCTGTATATGATAGAGTGACAAATGCAAGTATAAGAAGTGAATGTGGTGCGAATGAAAGTGTTATGAACAGGGAAAGGGTCATTAAGAAGGTTTGGACACATGGAAAGAATGAGTGAAGACAGAATGGTAAAGAAGGTATATGTAAACGGCGTGAACGGAGCTAGAAATAGAGGAAGGCCGAGGAAAACGTGGCACGATCAAATCATTCAAATATTGAATGTCGGTCACGTGAGGAGTTGGAGAAATCGACGTGCGTGCATGACAAGATGTATGGATGTAGAGGACTCGAGAGAAGCATGTCAGAACAGAACAGCGTTGCGTTCCATTCTTTCTGCCTACCCCTCCGGGGAGACGGCGTGATGGTAAGTTAGTTAGTTTTTTTATATTCGCCGTTACTTTGTGTTGTGGATTCATATTTGAATAAATGTAATTACAATTAGTATTATGACACTTTATTTAACTTATCACAAACATGTTTCGAGAAAATAACATAGTCATTTTTTTTAATTTGTTTTGAATTTTTTCAAATTTTTCATTCAATAATTTAATATCGAGGAAATCAAATGAAGCTTTATATCAAGGCGAAATATACCTTCTTCTTCTCTTTTAGCTTTAATCCATCCATGTCTTAATATAGGCCTCTTCTAGTTTCTTCCACTCGTTTCTGTCTTGTCCCTTCCGTATCCAGGTTGTTCCAGCTTTATAGAATACGTAGGTTTCCCTCTTCTAGTTCTTGTGACTACCTATTACGAACATTGTTGGTAAAACTAATTGTTATGGGTAATAATTTGAGAAGCCTTTTATTTTAGGCTTCTGATTGTGTTCATATAGTTTCATTTTATTTAAAAAAACATTAATTTTATTTAAAAAAAAAAAAATTAAATACCAAACATGTTTCGGACTAACAAGCCCTTCATCAGTGATATTATATAAATATAAATACTTCAAATATTATGAAAAAAATTACATATGTGGTCAGTTTTGACAGATGTTAAAAATAATTATTTATTAAAACAAAAACAACGTTTATAAAAATATATTTTTACGAAATACCTTAGCGCATTCACAACCAGAACAGAGTATACTTCGGCTTCATATAAGAAGTACTCTTAGAAATTTGATATACGATCCGAGATGCAGTGATCTTTATTGTTATTTACTTAGCCTCCTAACACGCCCTACATACATTTCTAATCACGCTTCTCCATTGTCTTCTTTCACTCTCACCTACTTCTTACTATTAGGAGATCCATTATCATCATTATTTATTGCTTATTATTATTGTAATCTAGTGCCTCGCATGTAATTAGTAGTAGAGAGTGTATCCAACCGTATTTAATTTGTCTGCTTTATACATTTTAATATTTTTTTATGTATTCTCCTACATATGAATTGTAATAAAGCTTATTATGTATTTCATTAATTTATTTCATGTATCAATGATGAAAGTAGAATAAATGCAGTAGAAAAGAGATCTCTTGAATGTGAGATGTTCGCCTCAAGAGGCCAGAATTATGGGCAGACAATTATTGATATTTGTACCACGATAATGCACCGTCTTACATTGTATTGGTTCTTTGAGATAATTTCGCCAAAAACTTGGCCCATATCGTTCCACAACCACCGTATTCGCCTGATTTAGCACCGTGCGACTTCTGGCTGTTCAACAAACTCAAAACAACGCTCCCTGGACACCGTTTAAGGAGATAAATCCGAATCGATGGCATAAGTGCATTGTGTCGAACGGGGAGTACTTTGTAGAGGATGAAATGAAATTCTAAGGAGATATTTATATATACTTATATTTTGTTTTTAACCGGTTTCCTTCCCACTGAAGTTTCGTCAGCGTTACAGAAACTATATTTTTGATAATCAAAAAATATTTAAACACATCATAATCATCATCGGCTGTACTTCGTGTCTGTTCACGGTTGTGAGTTCGCATGTGATTAAAGAGACCAATCATGGTCCCACACGTTTTGGGGGATCTGAAGCAGGGGAAGGCACTAGTAGTGGAGCCGTCACCGTCTCCCGATGGTCTCTCCTTTCTCCCATTCCTCCTCTCTGCAGGGTGAGAGGATTAAAAAATGTGCTTCATACGAATGTATGAATTTTCTCCTTATTTTATACTGGATTCTTTCCACATTTAAGTCAGTGAAGATTTGTCGAGATGCATTATCTTGTACGTGCGGCAGCATAACTTCCATTTTCAAAACTTAATAAAACCCATTGTATGAATTCGAAATTTTTATTTGTTTTTTATTTTCTGTCACGGTATGGCTGTTTTGAGAGAACACTTCCCAGAGCGCCTCATCTCAATTAGGAGCGATTCGGAGTGGCCGGCCCGCTCCCGATTTGTCCCCTTGTGATTTTTTCTATGGGTTTTTTTGAAATCCCGGGTTTATGTGAACCGTCCAGGGACCCTAAAAGATTTGAAGACTAACATCCAGGAAGAAATTGCCAAGATAACGTCTGATATGCTGGCAAGAGTCATGAGAAACGCCAGAAATCGGTTTACTCAGGTTATGGAGAATGGGAGACGTCACCTACCTGATTTGATCTTTAAAAACTAAGTAAAACAAAACTTTAGGTATGTGCCTACATTAAAAAAACAAATAAAAAAATCCGGATTCATACAATGGGTTTTATTAAGTTTTGAAAAAAGGAAGTTATGCTGCCGCGCCCTTGAACATCCGTTCGAAAAGTAGGCCTCAACGGCAAACGCACGCTCTTCACTGTTCCAACGCATGATGCCGACTAAACTGTGTCGGAACAAAACTGTATAGTTCCGTATCTCGAACGTAACCACTAGCGCTCCGCTACGACATCAACCGACTGAATGGCGCGCATTTAAAAAAAAGGAAGTTATGCTGCCGTACTCTGTATAAGTCGAAAAAAAAAGAAAATTTTGAACGAAATTTTTGTACTTATAGATTATATAAGAAATTAATTTTCACTTATGCCTTTTGGAAAATTTATTTTCCTTTGTATTCCGCTTGCACAACCCGATGATTTATGTAACCCAGCGCCTGGGATAGGAACTATGGGCCTTGTATAATGCGGAGTTAAGATGTGCCCACGAGTACGCAATTCTATTGTCTGGCATCATTACGCTGCCAAATTACCCCAAAACTTGCAAAAAAGACATTCATTACGTAATGCCATCATTATTGTGCAGATTTTTTCTTACACTCTAATGGTGAATCTTGGTAAAAAAAAATCTGAAGGAAGCGTTCAAGATGTGGATATACCGCAGAATGCTCCGTATACCGTAGAGTCAGTAATGCAGACGTACTATAGAGAGCCAGAGCCAATAGAGAGCTGTTGTCGAGTGTGAAAATTAGAAAGGTGTCATATTTGGGTCATGTGCTAAGGGGAGAAAAATACCACCTCCGACTGTAATAAAATAATAAACGAAAATACCACTATTAATAAGTGGAGGGACGTTTGGAAGTTGGTAGAAGACAGCTGTCCTGGCTGCGGAACATCAAAGAGTGAACAGGAATAACAAGAGTTCAGAACCTGTTCCAAGTGACGCAGGATAGGTTGGGGGGACCTGACACGGCACCGAAAGAAAGATGGTTATTATAATTTATACCAACTAGTTTCTCCTGGACCCAAGCTTCATCAGGGCAATATAATAACTAATAATATTGCCCGATGACGCTTGTGTCCAAGCGAAACTAGTTGGCATTAATTATAAAAACCATACCGTTATTTAAATACAGAGTGTTTTATAATTTTTATATCTATAAGTTTAAAAAGTCTAACCACAAAGTGAGTGCTTCATATGAAAATTTAAAAACTAAGTTTTTTTTTTAACGTCATATTAGTTCGATGTTCAATGCTTCAGACAAAAAAGCTCTCTATTACTCTATTATCCGTATTTTAATTAGCTTTAAAATGGTTTGAACGTAAAAAAATGGTTGAAAATATAAAATAACTGCGAGAAATACACACACGCAACGTATGTACACGTGTCACGCGCGCGCGACAGTCATGACATGAATGAACTTGCGCGTCACTCGGCATGATATGAAATCGTTTTTCGTGCGTCCATTTATAGAACAAGAGAATTATCTCGCATAAAGTAATAGGACAAGATTACTAAATCATTCATTCGACTGTACAGGTTGTTTTGATTTGTGTTATTGTTGGCGTGAGCGTAGAACCATGGCGTGATTACCGTTTTCTATTAGTCCCTGTTTCAACTTAGTTACACTCTCATAACGGTGATGCAGCCCACGCGGTAAGGACGTATCTTCTGTCAAACAATGTACACTTGACGAAATTTACTGGTTAGTTGCAACCCGTGAAATATACACGGAAGTAAATATTTTCTACCCTTCAAAATCTTAACTAACTAACCATCACGCCGTATCCCCGAGAGGGTAGGCAAAAAGAATAGACTGCCACACTTTAATCGATGCGGCACTCCATCCTTCTCTTTTCGCCCCCGCGAGAGATGCGGTGTGATGGGTTGCGAACCTCATCGCCACCAATAGGCATCTCCCGCGCACACTTCGATCGTCCAATGTCAACAAAATAAATCTAAAACAAATTATTTAAAATACAATGATATAAAATAAAATAACAAATAAAAATAAATGATATAAATAATAAAAAATATAATATGTCTTTAAACTATACTATACTCGTATATACAATTTCATAACCACTTTTCTTCTTCTTTTTATCCTGTCACACCTCCGTGGTGCATAGGGCCTTAAGGAACCTTCTCCACCCGACTCTATCGCATGCCTGATGCCTAACATCATCCCAAGTGAGGCCTGCCGCCTTAACCTCGTCCTGCAGGGTTCTTCTCAAAAATCTTGTTACAATTAAATCAGTAATAAGTTTAAACTTTTAATGTGAATCATTTTTTTTCACGCATGTTAAATATGTACATCACCGTCATACAACAATAGTCATAACAATATTAAAAATAATCCAGGAACGTTTTCGGACATACTCATCGTGTGCATTTCGAATTACTTTCGGAGGAAAGCTTCAGCGCAACATGAGCGTCACAAGTTAATCTACTCTCATAGATGACCCCGAGATCTCTCATAGTGGATACATGCGCCAATTGGCCTGCCCAGCACTATTTTAGCGCTACCACTTTTGCGATAATGTCCGACACTCCTGTTCTGGTTCTATTTAATAGTGGTGTTTCTCACCTTGACCCATTGATGATGGTATCTTCGTTAAGTGCCGTGTCAGATCCCCCTAACGTTGGCGATCACTGCTGCAGAGGCATCTCTGTCCTGCGCCACTTGTAACAGGTTCTGAACTCGTGTCATTCCTGTCCATTATTTTATGTTCCGCAGTCAGGAAAACTGCCTTCTACCAACTCCCCGATGATTGTATACTAACTAACTAACTACTAACCATCACGCCATTTCCCCGGAGGGGTAGGCAGAGGATGGATCGCCACAATGCTCTGTCCTGGCATACCTCTCGGGCTTCCTCTATTCCGACTTCGAATGTGACCGCCTTTTAGTAATTGATTAATTTGGTCATTCCATGTTTTCCTCGGTCGTCCTCGGCTTCTTTTTCCACTCACGCTGCTGGTGTATAACTTTTTAACCATTCTACTCTCAACCATTCGTTCCATATGTCCAAACCATCTCAGGGATCCTTTTTTAATTTTATCCATGATGCAGTCATCTGCCTTACATTTCTTTCTTATTTCATCGTTCGGTATTCTATCATGCAACGTTTTCCCCCACATTCTAGTGTTCTACGGCGTTTATCCTACTTTCATCCTTCTTTTGCTAGCTCCAAGCTTCGCTTCCATACATGAGGATTGGCACTAGAACTCCATTGTGTACTGCGATCTTTGCTTCTGTGAATATATTTTTATTTGCAGTAATGACTTTGAGTGCGCCATTTATTTTATTCCCAGCACCAACTTCGATGTCTTTCTCCATTTTTCCGTCTCTTTAGGCATGCTTCCCAGATACGTAATTTCGGTAACCTGCTCCAATTTCTCGTCCATCGCACTTATATCACAAATCGTCATACATTCTTCTTTCTCGAAAACCATCACTTAAGATACGTTAGTATACATAATGTTATTATAAATACCCGTAAGTATTTATCTTAAATGGGTTACCAAAGTTGTTTGGTACATACTTGCTAGACGGGCTATAAAAAATATACTTATTATGTTTGAAGAGACATTCGGGGTTTTTTGCAATTTAACATTGACTTTGGCAAGGTTCACTTGAAATCGTGCACCTGCATTGATTTTACAAATATCTTGTTTCGAGTATTTCCTGAATCCAGAAACCAGTTATGGAAGGATATAAAGGGAATTACATCAGATTAGATTACGCTCATTGGTAGACATCATTCGCTTTATGTTAAAGGAACATAAATTTTGAGTTTGTCGATAAATACTAACTAACTCACTAACCATCACGCCGTTTCCCCAGAGAAATAGGGAGAGAGATTGTTCTATCCTGGCATAACTCTCGCGACTCTTCTACATTCACACATCGTGACATGCACGCTCTTCGATTGTTCCTACTTCGAACATTGCCGCCTTTCAGTATTTGATTAATTTGGTCATGCCGTGTCTTCCTTGGCCTTCTTCGATTTTTTTCCATTCACACTACTTGTAAATATATATATTTTAACCATTCTTCCCTCATCCATTCTTTCCATATGTCCAAACCATCTTAGTGACCCTTTCTTAATTTTATTTATCACGCATTCATCCGCCTTACATTCCTTTCTTACTTCATCATTAGATATTCTATCTTACATTGTTTTTCTGCACATTCTTCTTAGTGACCTCATTTCAACAGCATTTATTCTACTTTCATCCTTCTTCTGCCAACTCCAAGCTTCACTTCCATACATAAGTGTTGTTAGCACAATTCATTATTTTCCCACTATTTTTGGGAAGTACATATTTTTTTGCATTATTACTTGAAGAATAATTTTATACTATCATACATATGTATTATATAATTAATATAGAATGACATGTTTCTCTTCCTTTCCAAGGCACGAGTCAGACATTTAATAATGCCTTAGAAAGGCGAGACATGTCATTTCCATAAATAATTACAAAATTTCTATAAAACAGACGTTTTCATTCGTATTGATTATTTAATGTGGAGTTTTATTATACATCATTGTTCAAGAAACAATAAGTATTTATACTGATTCAATTGACAAAGAATTACAATCTATAAAGTGCTATTATTATTGGCGACCTTCGTAGCAGAGTGGTAAGAGCTCTGACTGCCATACCGAAAGTCCCGGGTTCGATTCCCGGCGATGGGAGTGTGATTGTCACACTGTCTTTGGTCTGGTGAAGAATTCACGTGACAATAAAATGGCGATAGATTATCTACCTATCCACATGTCACGAGAATCAATATAATAGCAAAAAAACATTTTTTATACTTTATGCATTATTTTATGGACATTCTACTATACACGTCTTTCCTTTTGACATTTCCCATCATCTAGGGTTGGCTCTCCTCGTACGAAAACGCCAAACTTTTCGATCCTCCGCGTTAAATAATTTTAATATGCCAGCAATTAATAATACGATTATAAAATGACCTTGCTTTAATGAATATTTTAAATAAATTTATATTTATAAGATGTGTAAGACTGGAATTTTTTTATATATCAATAAATTTTATCTTAATAAATCTCGCTTCTCGTAAGATCTTGCTTGTTTTTAATTAACCCTACCCGAAGCATTTTTATTATTTTACAAGGCTTCCAAACATCTCATTAAATCATCATTAGTTTGATGGTTGTTTATTAAACTTTTTTTTTGGTATTTTATATTTATTTAAACTCATCGCGTGATGTCACGCCATCTTGGTGTACGTTGAGAATATTCAGAAGTATTATCAGAGGCCTCGTTGTCACCACAATAATAAGCGTGTTGTGCTTCTATTGTGTTTCTTGAGTGTTTTCCTTTTCAAATCACTCGGCTACGTCAAATCATCATATTTCGTGAGATTTTATTATTTTGTGATTGTTTTCAGGGCCGTCTCTGGTGATAAATCATTAATAATTTCATTGATTGCATCCGAGACTTATTTTGCTGCATATCTTAATAACCCCTTCGTGATTATAGTACTTTATATCTTTTATTTTTTAGATAAACTAATCACAAACATTGTCTAAAGTTGTGATCTAAAAGCTGGATGTCTTTGAAATGTGGATATGTCATAGAATATTAAAGTAGAACAAATGCAGGAGAAATGGAACGTCTTCAAATCAAATCAATTTATTTTTTGTGAATGTATACTTATACTTGTATAGGAATACTGGATTTCACCCACCGTGGGTTATCAATTCATGATTTAATTGTATCTCAATAGAGACGAAGATTCAAATTGGAAGCTGAATATGGTTGATCAAGGTGTTTACAGGACTTATGACCTGTCATTGGTTGGGTTAAGCGCACGCTTTATGTAATTACAACATTCCCCATTCCACCTGTCTTTATGACCATGTAAATTTTTGGAAGTTATATATATATGTTAAAGTCCTATGCCAGATTTCACATGTCAGTTTCAATGCGCCATCTATGAAGATTTTGATTACATATGTAAATCTTTTTAAGATTACTCTATATATAATCTACATACTAACGCCATCTATGGAGATTTATGTTTATTAAGCATTAAGCAGAACATCTTTTGAACTCAATGTGAATGGCTACCCCGCCATTAGCGCATTGTTAGAAGCCGCCTGGAGATGTCACACTCTGTCACACTCTAAAAAGATGTTCTGCTCAATGCTTAATAAACATAAATCTCCATAGATGGCGTTAGTATGTAGATTATATATAGAGTAATCTTAAAAATATTAACATATGTAATCAAAATCTTCATAGATGGCGCATTGAAACTGACATGTGAAATCTGGCATAGGACTTTAACATATATACAACTTCCAAAAATTTGTCATACATGGTCATAAAGAAATGTGGAATGGGGAATGTTGTAATTATACATAAAGCATTGTTGAGTTCATTGCTCATGAAACATTAAATAATATTTTTAACGCATTACTCGCGTTCTCCAATGCGGATCTGTCATCAAACATAGTAAATTTTGAAAGTGAAAACTTACCGTCAATTTTATTATTGTCTAGCAGTTTAGGCAACTAGTTTTTTTTTTTCTACTCGTGTACCGTAATACATGTGTCGTGTTCCGGCGTCTTGATGAACCCGTTTTGCGATGTTTTGGTCCGCTTACACTTTCTTCCGTTTGGAAAGTCATCGCCGTCGTTATTTTGGGCTCGCACATCCACACACGTGTCCCTTGGAGGCGTGATGAAATGCCACGGGCCCATTCACGTTTACGTCGAGCTTTTAACGATGATACGAGAAAAATCGTCGACTCTTTATAATCGAAACATGGTAACTGATTTAAAATATGTGCTGTTATTTTTGTATATTATCAGAGTGGTATATCTATGGGCTAGCCTTAATACAACTTGACCAGTTTAATATTTTTCATACTAATTTTAAAACGTATTAGCAAGAATTTTCCATATTGGATTTATTGTATAGGGTATTTTTTTAGAGGTTTGGTTTTTAAGCTGGCAACATTGTTTCTACAGACAGTCAATTTGACAGTTGACAGTTGATTTGTAGTCAGTTCGTTTTGCCATTTCACGAATAGAGTGACGTCAGAACAGCGCTTGCAAGTTGTGAAAAATTATTTTGAAAATAATGGTTAGGTTCGCCAAATTTATCGTGCACTACGTCCATTTTACGGTCGACATAATCGTTAATCTGAGCAAGTTATTCGGAAGACCATGGATCGTTTTTGCACCACGTACACTCTAGTGGATAATACTGCATCCACAAAGACGAAAATTGGACTTCACGATTGCGCTTCATCCAAGCTAGCCGTGGCGCTCATATGCCCGAAATCATATTTAAACAATAATGGCATAAAATAATATATTAAATAAAGTCAATATCACAGACATTAACATTATTTTAATGTGTTTTTTTTTCATTTTGAATATGTATTGTATACATCTAAAAAAATCACCCTTTATATTTAACCTTTAAATGCCCATGCGCCGCGTGAAAAAAAAGGTAACCCACTGCCCAAGCAAATATTCGCGCGACTTGCGACCTACGCGTAACTGTTATAAAAATAATTATATCTCTAAAATTAGCCGTCCTATTTAGGTAAAAAAAAGCATTATAAAAATAAAAGATGATTTATAATTTACAAAAGCTTTATTTGTAATATTTCATATTTTATATTAATATTCTCGTACTGTTTCTTGACGACTTCAGGATTTTTGCCTATTAACATTATGATTCAAAAATGATCACAAACGATGTTACTATTGCTACCGTAATGCTAACGTCTCTAATCCCAGATTTATGGCATGAATCTATGGTACGAATTTCATATGGAAAATTGCTCTCGGCGCACGAGTCTTTTGTTTCTATTAAAATTTCTCTTTGTAACATTTTTTTTTTTTTACTTAAATCGTGATGTATGCATTTTTAATGCAGTCATTACTTATTTAATTTGATTAATGATACCGCCATACAAGCTCGATCTTCAAAACAACATCTGTTCAGTGTATAATAAATAGCTGAAATTAAACATATGTAGTTTTGTATGAACATTAAGACATATTATTATGACAGAAAAATATTCTCGTTGTGCCACTATTTACGTAGCAAGATCCAAAAGCGCGTATAGAACGGTAATTGTCAAATTAATTGTGTTAAACCGAATGTCAAATTAATAGATCGTCGATATTATATCATCAAATAAATCAAATCAGTTTATTTTCTCAAAAGATATTACAAACAACAATTATAATTTAAGGCATCTATTGAGAACAGGCAAAAATATAATATTTAATACCAGAAACGCATGAGAGATGGTTCGACTTTAGGAATACAGAATACTAAGTCAAGAGTATATGTCTTCTGAATCGACGTCTCATGAAAGACGTCGATTTCCGAAGCGATCATGTTCAGCAGTTTGATTGCTCTCCCCACCGGCATCACCAGAGGCAGGAAAAAGTAACCTTATATTATTTGTTTTTATGTATACAAATACTTGTAGACAAATACTGGATTTTTACCCATTGCGGGTTATTCATTTTTAAGGATTAATTGTATCTCAATAGAGACGAACATGTAAATTATTTAGAAACAGAATATGGTTGTCGAGGCGTTTACAGGACTTATGAGCTGTCATTGGTTGGGTTAAGCGTGACTTTCACCATTTCGCCCTTCTTACGACACCACGTCTGACAAATTTTTAGAACTTGTATAGGTATATGCTAATTTTTTTTTTAATAACTACACTGTTGGTAGGTCAATCTACACTAGCGCCATCTATTAAGATAATTTGTAATAACCTTATATTGTAACATTATTATAATTGAATGTTTAATTGTTTTTTTATTAGAACATGTGTTGTGTACATGTGTACTATTTCAAGTAAATAAATAAATAAATAGATTAGCTACCTATCACACGCCACGAGAATCAATATGATAGGTATTAATTACCCTTTACACCGATTTGACTCGCTCTGTAATGATGTAAATAACGACTCAATGAAATAATAATAATAATATTTTGCTACACCATGAAAGGAAGGGTTCAAAATACTTTATTTGACCTTACTGCGCACACGAAACTGACACAAATCTTATTAGCAGCTGTCTGGAGATATCGGCTTCTTCTAGCAGCTTTCTTGGTGGCCGTATTTCAATTGCATTTTCTCTTCTTCCATCCGCATCTTATCACATGCTGTGTCCGCTGACACACATCTCTTTCTTATCAATAACGTTGTCCGAGTTATTACGGTCTCTTACCGCAAACTGTTGCGGCCAGTTATAGCATAACATACGAGGTCTGTTCAAAAAGTATCGCGAATTTTGAATTTCCGCTGGCTACGTATATTTGATTTTTGATTTTTTTGTAGCGTTATGTTGGTACTCATGTCCCTTACTTATGCTGACAAGGTCGGCCATTTTGAATGTTTAGTTAATTTTTGACAGCTGTTTTGCTTGGATGTGTTTTGGCTCGTCTTCGATTTTTGCCTATTCCAAAAAATGGATCAAAGAATCTGTATCAAATTTTGTGTGAAAAACAAAATAAAGTGCGCGGACGCATTTCGAATGTTGACTGTGGCATATGGTGAAGCTACCTTGGACCAAAGCAACGTTTATCGGTGGTACAAAATGTTCTCAGAGGGCCGAGAAGATATGAACGACGAAGAGCGTGCCGGACGCCCGAGCACGTCAACAACAGACGAAAACATTGATAAAGTGAAGAAAATAGTATTAGCCAATCGTCGAATCACCGTTAGAGAAGTTGCTGAGGACCTAAACATATCGATTGGCTCGTGCCATTCGATTTTAACCAATGATTTGGGCATGAGTCGGGTCGCCGCGAAATTCGTGCCAAAATTGCTCAATTTCGACCAAAAACAGCATCGCGTTAACATTGCTCAGGAGATGTTGGACTCGGTCCGTGACGACCCAAATGTGCTCCAGAGGGTCATAACTGGTGACGAATCATGGGTTTATGGTTATGACGTGGAAACCAAAGCTCAATCATCCCAATGGAAGCTGCCGCATGAGCCAAGACCAAAAAAAGCGCGCCAAGTTCGGTCGAACGTGAAGGTTTTGCTCACAGTTTTCTTCGATTGCAGGGGCGTGGTGCATCATGAGTTCTTGCCACAGGGTAGTACGGTTAATAAGGAATATTACCTGCAAGTTATGCGCAATTTGCGTGAAGCAATCCGCCAGAAACGCCCGGATTTGTGGAAGAACAAAAACTGGCTTTTGCACCATGATAACGCCCCTGCTCACACATCGTTGCTTGTGCGCGAATATTTGACCAAAAACAACACAGTAATGGTGCCGCAGCCACCGTATTCCCCAGACCTGGCCCCCTGTGACTTTTTCCTGTTTCCAAAACTGAAGAGGCCCATGAAAGGACGACGCTACGCCACGATTGAGGAGATAAAGACGGCATCGAAGGAGGAGCTGAACAAGATCACAAAAATGATTTTTTTAAGTGCTTCGAGGATTGGAAAAAACGTTGGCATAAATGTATTATATCCGAGGGGAATTACTTTGAAGGGGACAAAATAGATATTCATGAATAAATAAATACTTTTTGAAAAAAATATAAAATTCGCGATACTTTTTGAACAGACCTCGTACATGTCACGTTGTTGTGGATGAAATCAATCCGTACGATATCTGCGTACCTGTCTTGTATACGAACACGCAACTTCGCAATGGTAAGCGAGCGCTTCGACCACCAAACGTCAATTAAAATGTAAATTATTATGTAAACCTTACTTAAGTATGATATTAAATATCTTCTTCTTCTTCTGATTGTAGATCTTGCAATCTGTTTATGCAGGATATCAACTTTCTTCCTGCGATGAAGACGACTAGCTTTCTCTCCATCTCTTTGGTAGTCATCCTGGTAGTCGGCGGCCCTCTAGAGTCTCGTGCATCGTGATATTAGAAATTCTTGCTGCGTCCATTCTCTCGATGTGGTCCCTCCAGAATCGTCTTCTCTGCCTACTCCATCTCACTATGTCTTCAATTTTGCAAGATTTGCGTATCCTATCTCTAAGGGTTCTTCATTGAGTATCCTATCTCTAAGGGTTCTTCCCATTTATTCTTTTGGTGCCGTGTCAGGTCTCCCGAACGTTAGCGATCACTGCAGCAAAGGCATCTCTATCCTGCGCCACTTAGAACAGGTTCTGAACTCTTGTTATTCCAGTCCACTCTTTGATCAAATCAAATCAAAACAGTTTATTTTCTCAAAAGATATTACAAACAATTTTTATAGTTTAAGACATCTATTGAGAACAGGTCAAATATAATAAATATGTAATACCAGGAACGCATGAGAGATGGTTCGACATTAGGAATACAACTAACTAATATTCGTTTTTAAAATATATATATATATATATATATATATATATATATATATATATATATTTAGCAATAACTGCCATTATTGCTAAATATATATTTTTTAAAACGAGTTTGGTACATGTAGTATTTTCAATAGCGCCCTTGAGATGATTATTTCATATTAAAATGGCTATTTGTAAATCATCCAATTTATTATTATTGTCGGAATTTGAATTTTTTTAAATTTACTTCAATATATTTCTTGTTTTTTTTTTTTTTTTTGATGAATTTAAAAGTTTAGTATACTTATAAGTATACTTACTGTTCGCTTTGTGTGTTTGGTCTCATGTTACATAACCACTTTCAATTGGCGAATGTGTGTCAAGCAACAACAATGCATCTAACATTGACAAGATGATTGGTGTACACAATATGCAATACAAGTACAAACGCCCATTCAATAAATTGAACGCCTGATTCTCCAATACCAGTATACTCGTATGTTAATGTAGGCGCTGTTTCGAAAATGTTTTATTCCTTTCAACTAATTATTTGGTGGTATTGTTAAGAATTAAAAATTGTTAACCGTTTAATTAAAACCACAATTATAATATCACAATTTATTTAAACAATAATTAAATAAAACGATGTTTTTTAACAACTTCCACTTTTGTCTTTATTTCGACAGCGACCGGTTTCGCCAGGCTCGCTGGCATCGACAGACTGGTGTGAACCCCAGTCTGTCGATGCCAGCGAGCCTGGCGAAACCGGTCGCTGTCGAAATAAAGACAAAAGTGGAAGTTGTTAAAAAACATCGTTTTATTTAATTATTATTGGTTGAATATGCTTTCGATAAATAAGAATGACAGAGGTAAGTATGAAAGTGCAAAAGATTTGTATAAGGTGTGCAAGAAGAAAGTGAAGTCGGTAGTGAAAGCGCAAAAAGAAAAGCTGAGGGAGGAAGAAGGGCTCAAAATGACAAAGAACTTCGGGGACAATATTAAAATGTTTTGGAAGGAAGTGAAGAAAGCCCGAAATCCTCCTGAAAGCGGATGTGTGAAAGCAATTTTGGATAGTGAGGGAAGAATGTTAACGGAAAGTAAGATCGTACAAGTGAGATGGATGGAGTATTTTAAAGAAATGTATGGTGGTGATACAAGTGTTGATGAAAGCATTAGAACTGGTGTAAACGCGATTGGTATAAATGACAATAGAGAAAAAATAAGTATGAATGAGATTGAAAGATCTGTGAAAGCAATGAAAAGTGGAAAAGCTGTAGGGTATGACTGCATCGCTATAGAATTTATCAAAAACGGTGGCGAAGTAGTTTCCGCATGGATATGTAAACTGTTCAACCAATGCTTGGAGGAGGGATATACCCCACTCGACTGGAGGAGAGCAGTTATCTTGCCTCTGTACAAAGGAAAAGGATCCCATATGGAATGTGGAAACTACAGAGCTATTAGTATTTTGAGTGTTGTTGGTAAAATCTATGGCAGAATTTTAATAGAAAGAGTAAGAAAGACGACGAGTGATAGAGTTTGGGATGTGCAAGGCGCTTTTATGAATGGCAGAGGATGCATGGATCAAATTTTTGCACTTCGTACAGTGACAGAGAAGTTTATGGCCAAAAACCGTAAACTCTTCTGTGCGTTTGTCGATTTGCAAAAAGCATATGATCGCGTAGATAGAGGTAAACTGTGGGAAATATTGTCGGAATATGGAATAAACACAAAACTGATCACGGCAATTACATCGCTGTACACAGAAAGCACTGCTAGTGTCAGAGTAAATGGGGATCTTACAGCCTGGTTTGATATCAATAAAGGTGTCAAACAGGGGTGTGTAATGTCTCCATGGTTGTTTAATCTATATATGGACAAGTGTATGAAAGAGCTGAAAGGGTTGGAAGCAGGTGCAAAAATGGAAGATGTTTCAGTAAGCTGTTTGTTGTATGCGGACGACGCTGTGCTACTTGCAGACAACGAGCACGAACTGCAAGCCCTGGTGTCTAGGATGTATGAGGTATGCAAGCGATACGATTTGATGATGAATGTGAATAAGTCTAAGGTAATGATTTTCGAAAAAGAAGGAAGCATGACAGTGTGCAACATTAGTGTAAACGGTGAAAATCTGGAACAAGTGGATGAATTTGTTTATTTAGGAAGTATGTTTACAAAGGATGGAGGGTGGAGAAGGATATTGAAAGAAGGGTTGGGGCAGGCAACAGAATAAATGGTGCACTTAAAGTTGTCATCGCAAACAAAAGCCTATCCAAAAAAGCTAAGATGGCAGTGCACAATGGTGTTCTTGTGCCGACCCTTATGTATGGAAGTGAAGCATGGAACTGGCAAAAGAAGGATGAAAGTAGAATAAATGCAGTAGAAATGAGATCTCTAAGACGAATGTGTGGCAAATCTGTTTATGATAGAGTGACAAATGCAAGTATAAGAAGTGAATGTGGTGCGAATGAAAGTGTTATGAACAAAATAAGGAAAGGGTCATTAAGATGGTTTGGACACATGGAAAGAATGAGTGAAGACAGAATGGTAAAGAAGGTATATGTGAACGGCGTGAACGGAGCTAGAAATAGAGGAAGGCCGAGGAAAACGTGGCACGATCAAATCAATCAAATATTGAATGTCGGTCACGTGAGGAGTCGGAAAAATCGACGTGCGTGCATGACAAGATGTATGAATGTAGAGGAAGCGAGAGGCGTATGTCAGGACAGAACAGTGTGGCGTTCCATTCTTTCTGCCTACCTCTCCGGGGAGACGGCGTGATGGTAAGTTAGTTAGTTAGTTATTTAAAATGAGCTTCCATCAAGAGATTTCAGTAAAATCATTTGATTATCTTAAAAATACAATTTATTTATTTAAATTTTATGACATTGCCAGCTGTTTCGCCATCCATTGTTGTTTTAAATAATAATTAAATAAACTACTTCCGCTTTTGTCTTTATTTCGATAGCGACCGGTTTCGCCAGGCTCGCTGGCATTGACAGACCAATCTGTCGATGCGAGCGTCGATGTCAGCGAGCCTGGCGAAACCGGTCGCTGTCGAAATAAAAACAAATGTGGGATAAGAGACGAGAATTAATCATCATTAATGGCCGTTCACAATGGATATCTGGTTCCAAGTCTTATGTATGGAAGCGAACCATGGAGCTGAAAGTAGAAGAATGAAAGCAGAATAAATGCGGTGGTGATGAGATCCCTTAGACGTATGTATGGTAGAATTTCAAATGTTGATATCATAAAGGAATGGAGAGCTTGGACTTGGACTTGATTCTTCTGACTTACAGAGGTTCAGCTCTAATGGCCATTCTTCTTACGTTTGTAGGAAACATTGTTGGAATATGATTTGGTAGTTGTTTTATGATGGGGCTATATGTATGGCCCGGAGTGTCCCTCTGAAAGAGGGCGAGGGGGGATTTAGGGTTTATGATAAAGTCTTACATTATCGTCAAGGAATGAAAGACCAGTTAGGGTTGGGATTGTATTTATAAAAAAAAGTCTGTTCCCCAAGGCGGAAGAAAGTATTATAAGCAAAATTATGAAAGGATAATTTCCTTGGTTTGGACACATGGAACGCATGTATGAAAATGGAATGGTTAAGAAAGTAAACGTAAACGATGTTAATGGATTGCGGAGTCGAGGAAGACCGAGGAAAACATGGCATAACCAAATTAATCAAATATTAAAGGTCGGCCATGTAAGACTTCGGAAGAATTGACGTACGTGTATGACTCGTGGTATAAATGTGGAGGAAGCTGAAGAAATGTGTCGGAATAGAGTAGTGTGGCGTTCAATTTTCTCTGCCTACCCTTTCGGAGAAATGGCGTGATGGTTTTTTATATCATTCTTCCGATGGTGGAGGTATAATGCCATCGAAACATGTAAAAATAATTAAATTCTTGGAATTGGATAGATATACAGTATCAGCCTTTTCAAAATTACTTTTCAATAATAAAACAAAAGCAATATATTCTTAGAACTCAAGACAGCTATTTTTTTGTCAATTTTATTGTATTTGTGATATTTTTTAATGTGTGCAGTCAGTAACCAATAGCTGGTTATTCTATTAACCCATGTCATTTAGTTAATATTGAAATGTTATAATATTACATATAAAGGAAATAATTTAATTTCCATTTTTCAACAGTCCAACAGTCGCAAGTTTATTGAACTTTCGTCGGCTTGTGTTGGTGCAATATCCCTTATAAGTTATTACCGATCGGTATGTCACTAAATACCATTTGACAGCTGACAGAACGAGAGAGATAAACGAAACGCAATTAATTCATACGAAATAAAACGTATGTTGCCTTCACGCTTTCTTCTCAAAGAGGTAGGCAGAAAGAATGGACCGCCACTCTGTTCTTTCGTGATGCTTTTATTTATTTATTTTTACATCTGTCAAAATTCTTTTTATAAACGAAAAAACTTATATTATTTTGACATCAAAACAGTGAAAACGCATTTCGCGTTACAACTAACTATTATAAAGAGCGGCAACAATCAAATTTACCAAAACAATTCACTTATACACGAAATATCTCCAATTTTACGGGAGCACCACATGAACCAAACCAATGTTTTAAAATCAGCCAATGACAATAATTTGAATCTATAGTATAAAAATATATATACAGGAGGTCGGTTGTGTTAAAGATGCCCATCAAAATCTGCGATCATTCACCGTCAATAAAAGTCGTTTCAATCGCTACTGCAAACGAAAAATTGTCATATCAATTAACTTCATCAGCCTTTATCCGTTCACTCCTGGGCGTAGGTCTTCTCCATTTGCTTCCATGCCTGTCGATCTTGGGCAACACGCAGGGCATGTCGTCTCTCTAATGTCGTCTCTCCATCGAAGTAGGGGACGTCCCGGGTTTCGGGACAAAGATCTAGGACACCAGTAAAGGAGGCGTTTTGTCTTATTACCTTGATTGACGTAAAAAATATTAATTTTATTGAGTATCTCCCGAGTCTCTGTCGTCCTACTTGCAGACAACGAGCATGAACTACAAGTCCTGGTGAATTGTATGTATGAGGTATGCATGCGAAATGATCTGATGATGAATGTTAATAAGTCCAAGGTAATAATGATTTTTGAAAAAGAAGAAATCAAAATAGTCTGCAACATTAGCGTGAATGGTGAAAAATTTTAGCAATTAGATGAGTTCGTGTATTTAGGTAGTATGTTTACAAGAGATGGGCGAGTTGAGAGGGATATTGAAAGAAGGGTTGGGGCAGGCAACAAAGTGAATGGTGCACTTAAAGTTGTCATCGCAAACAAAAACCTATCCAAAAAAGCTAGAATGGCAGTGCACAATGGTGTTCTTCTACCGAACCTTATGTATGGAAGCGAAGCATAGAACTGGCAAAAGAAGGATGAAAGTAGAATAAATGTAGTAGAAATGAGATCTCTAAGACGAATGTGTATATACTCTGTGTATGATAGTGTCGAATAAAATATAAGAATTAAATGCGGTGCGAATGATGGTGTCATGAACAAAATAATGAAAGGATCATTAAGATGGTTTGGACATATGGAAAGAACAAATGAAGAAATAATGGTAAAAAAATATATGTTAACGATGTAAATGGAACCAGAAAAAGAAGAAGACCGAGGAAAACGTGGCACGATCAAATAAATCGAATATTGAATGTCGACCATGTGAGGAGTCAGAGAAATCGACGCGCGTGCATGACACGATGTATGAATGTTGAGGAAGCGATAGAAATATGTCAGTAAAGAAAAGTGTGACAGTCCATTCTTTCTGCCTAACCCTTCGGAAGAGACGGCGGGATTGTTAGTTAGTTATCTCCTGAGTATCCTTAGTTGTAGGTATGCATTTTTGGTATATCCTTATTTAGATTGCATTTCCATAGTTATACTTCCAAGCAGTAATATTAATTTGACATTCAGCCATCCTTCAGACGCCAGACGAAGTGTAAATTTGCCTCTTGGTGGCAAATTTTTATGATTGTCGTACTCGTATATGCCGTTGCATCTGCAATCAGACAAATTGGTGTAATGCCAAGTCATCTCAATTAAGTGCCGCCTTTGAACAGATGTTAAAAGTTCATATCAGTATTAATGAAAAAGTCATTCTGAATACTCGGGCGTAAAATCTTACTTATGAAACTGCTACAATATTGTGTGACTAGGTTACATTTATAATTATCATGGTAGATTGCCTGTGCCAAAACGCTCTCCTAACACAAACTTTCGCGACCGAGCCTTCGCGGTAGCCGGCCATTCAGCCTGGAGCAATCTTCAATCACACCTCCAGTGCATTGAGAATCAGTCAGAGTTTAGATCGAGACTCAAAACGCATATTTTCAAATTATCCTTTCCCGATAAGAAGGGTTGATCGACTGCGTCAGGTGTTGTCAGACGTGCATGTTGCGATGTACGAGTATTAATGTAAAGGAAGCTAGAGAGGTATGTCAGGACAGAAGGTATGGCGGTCTATCCTCTCTGCCTACCTCTCCAAGAAAACGGCGTTAGACCATGATACCATCTATAAATTTCAAAATTGAAGAATAGTCTATAGTGAAGTTAGAACGGAATGTAAAAATCCATTTACACTAGACAATGACCGTAATGGCACCGTAACGTCACCGACGTAGCCTTGAATCTCACCGACTCGTTATCTCAAATGCTATAATAAAATCGCCGTCGGGAGAGTTAAGAGCCACAGTCAGATGGCGATTTCATTATAGCATTTAAAAAAACGAGTCAGTGAGATTCAAGGCTACGTCGGTGACGTTACGGTGCCGTTACGGTCACTGTCCAGTATAAAAGGACATTAAGGCGGATAAATGCCTCCTAAATAAAATTAAGAAAGGGTCTTAAAGATTATTTGGACATATGTATCGAATGGATGAGGGCAGAATGGAACGGAATCATCTATGAGAGTAGGCTGAAATTTCACTGAGGATGTTGGGCTTCACCATTCGGACCGGAAGAGTTTTCAGAGATCCCAATATGCTCAGAGTCCTATACAACCCGTTGGTTCGGAGCAGACTCGAAAGTGGTTTTGTGATATGGAGTCCTCGCGAAGCGAGATATTCCGTTATGCTGAAGAGAGTTCAGAAAAATTTCTAAGGTATATCTACTTGAGGGAGTATGGTAGTTATCCGTGGCTCTATCCCACGGCATATATTTTGGGAATGCTCGGAACCAATCTGCCTCTGGTGACACCGGTGGGAGGAGCAATTAGTCTGCTGAACGCGGTTTCCTCGGAGATCGACGTCTTTCATGTTAGTGAAGGTGATTGCTGTTTGTAATGTTTTTTGAGATTTGATTTGAAAAAATATATATATGGTAAACGTCTACTCTACCTATCTCTCCGGGGAAATTACGTGATGATTAGTAATTTATATGTATATTGCTAAACCAAATGTAACTGTGATCGTTGTATCATTAGATCTGCGACTCTGATCTGTAATGTAGTCAAATTAGTCCCCATCCTTCTTATGTTGTCAAGGAGCCGTTTGATGATGACTACACCAATGTATTTTGATTTATCTCATGGGTGTAGCAGCAGAAGCTGTAGGCGTAATCACCCTTTAAAAAATTGTCATTTGTTATGTCGGTACGAAACGCAATCCAGCGGCTTAAAAGTTAATTGATTTTTTTACCAATTTTTACTTTGTTCAAGTTATTTTTTCAAGCGTATAAATTTTATCAAGCGCTACATGGAATGGCTCCAAATTATATATCCGAACTCTGTATAACGGACAGCCTAAATACAAGGAAATCCACACTTCGCTTGGCGAACTCCTCGGCAATAGGAAGATTAGTTGAGTCAAAGCGTTGCCCTAGTACAAATTTCGGGGATCGAGCGTTTGCGGTAGCCGGTCCATCAGCTTGTAACAATCTTCCTTCACACCTCAGATGCATAAATGATCCGACAGACTTCAGATCTAAGCTGAAATCCCATATTATTCATATTTCATACCCAATTAAAAACTTGCATATGTTGTTCTATTATACTTTCTAATCGCGAATATCAATCAGATGCAGCGTTCATATTTAGATTTAAAACACGTCTTAATGTGCCCTTGAGGTGATTACATCACAAAAACGGCGCTTTAAAAGTTAGCATATTATTATTATTAATTAAAATTTTGTAGTCAAAAAATATTTTATTATTATTATTATTTCATCATCATTCGTCTGGAGAGGGATATTGAAAGAAGGGTTAGGGCAGGCAACAAAGTGAATGGTGCACTTAAAGTTGTCATCGCAAACAAAAATCTATCAAAAAAACCTAAAATGACAGTGCACACTGGTATTCTTGTACCGACCTTATGTATGGAAGCGAAGCATGGAACTGGCGAAAGAACGATGAAAGTAGAATAAATTCAGTAGAAATGAGATCTCTTAGACGAATGTGTGGATACTCTGTGTATGATAGAGTTTCGAATGAAAATATAAGAAGGGAATGCGGTACGAATGATGGTGTTTTGAACAAAATAATGAAAGGATCATTAATATGGTTTGGATACATGAAAAGAATGAATGAAGAAAGAATGGTGTAAAACGATGTAAATGGAACTAGAAATAGTGGAACAAGAGGAAAACGTGGCACGATCAAATAAATCATATATTGAATGTCGGCCACGTGAGGAGTCAGAGAAATCGATGCGCGTGCATGACACGATGTATGAATGTTGAGGAATCGAGATAAATATGTCAGTAAAGAAAAGTGTGGCAGTCCATTATTTCTGTCTAGCACTTCGGGGAGACGGCGTGATGGTTAGTTAGTAAGTTTGTTAGTTGTTAGTTTCAGGAAATATCAAAACACAAACTGTGAAATTAAAACATCTCACAAAAGTAACATCAGTAACTTTACATTATTAAATGTCTATATATGTCTATTATTGTCTGACGCAAGTGTTATAAATTATATTTAATAATGCCACATCACAAATTAAGTGCTAATATATTTGTTTTGTTTATATAAACGTTACTCCCCTGCAATGGCCCAATATAACCATGCCGACCAGCAATTGGCTGTGATAGCTTGGCTAATGTGTTTTGTATTGTGAATTGGGATTGGAGCGATTCGTTCTTGTGCCTTATGGGACAGCGGTCGTCGCTTTAACTTGAGCACTATTCATCATGATTTGTAACTTCATAAACAACAACAACAACAAACCATCACACCGTTTTTTCCGAAGGGGTAGGCAGAGAGAATGGACTGCCACACTACTCGATCCTTACACGCGTTTCTAGATTTCTCCACATTCATACAGCGAGTCATACACGCACGTCGATTCTTCCGACTTCTAACATGCCAAGTTTTCCATGGTCTCCCGCGACTCCGTACTCTATTCCCACCGTTAAAGTACACTTTCTTTTGGACCAAATATCCAGAAAGGATACAATACATGGACGGTCTTCAAGGCGTCGCATGGTATGGCACCAGCTTATATATCTGAACTCTGCATCAACGAGACCTGAATGCCAGACACTCTACATTGGGATCAGCTAAGACTTCTGCGATCGGTAGATTGACTGTGCCGAAACGCAGTCCTAGTACAAACTTTGGCGACCGAGCCTTTCCTTCAGCCTGGAACAATCTTCCAGCAGACCTTACGTGCATTTAAAATCAGTCAGAGTTTAAATCGAGACTCAAAACGCACCTTTTCAAATTATCATTTCCTGATAAGAAGGGTTGATCGACTTCGTTGGGTGCAGCCCTCATTCTAAATATGTTTATTTTTAACTAGTTCATAAAACGGAGCATTTTATACAGCGCCCTTAAGATGATTCGTAAAAATGGCGCTCTATAAATCATCCAATTTATTTTTATTATTATATTATATTATTTCTTTATAATTCTTCCTTCATCAATGCGTTCCATATGTCCAAACCAATGCAGTGATCCTTTCATAATTGTGTTCACAATATTTTCTTCCGCTCTACATTCCTTCATTATATCAGCATTTGAAATTCTGTTGTACATCTTTTTAATACACATATGTCTTAGAGATCTCATCTCTACCGGATTTATTCTGCTCTCATCCTTCTTCTAATTGTTCTTGCTAATTTCCTGCTTCACTTCCATACATTAGGGTTTTTACTAAAACTCTATTGTAAACGGACACCTGCTCTAGGTTCTCCTGATTCACTCTTATGTTCAAACCTAGAATTGTCGTCAACATATAATATAAATATTATTGACCCACCAAAAACATGTTGTCCATCATTTTGTAAGTTTTTCGATTCATGTAAGCTTATTAATATATTCGGCAATTAACCCTCCCTTCCCTGTGATGGGTATCTTCTACACGTTGCTTCTAATAACCATAAATATCTCTATACATTTAATAAATACAAGGTTAAGATTTTAGGTATTCTCCATAATATATTTACGCATTGATTAAAAAAATAATATTAATAATAATCACAATTCATCGGGTACATCGGAGGTATTTTGTGAACATCGGAAACAAAATTCGTAGCGCTGAGTACGCGACACTATATTCGCATCTCACTCTTGCATATGTTCTAGCTCAATGTTCTCACTCTCGGCCGTCCCGCCGCCGCCGGCAATCGCTTCCGGGCTTCCAACCAGAGCGGGTCTATGCCCGTTCCGTGAGCTTTGCCAGATGTTTTTTTTTTTAAATGTTTTTAGCAATTAAATCTCAATTATTATAATTTTTTACTTCAATTATAATTATACGAGTATAAGGGGATTAGCTATGAATGTTCCTATTTTTCCGATTTAAAATCGCTAATTTTTTAACGCGTACTGACTACCCTACACCGGAACGCACGTTTTTATTTTAGCACCGTAAGGGAAAGGTTAAGATAATGTGGGGTGCAGTCCAACAAAAATTGCACGCGCGTCGCTGGTCACTCAGTGTTTCTATCACCGTACGGCGAGTGTTAAAGTAGCTACGAGCACCTATCAAAGTGATGCCTCTTCTCATTCATCAGATCCAAATGAGAAGTATCATCTCGCCTATCCGGCTACCCCCACCCAAGTCGCGGTAGTTGAACTCTTGATAATTGTATTCACCCGAGTAAAAAGTTGAGCGATCCGGCTGACTTTCCCGCCATTTATGACCCGCCGCGTGACGTCATCGTGCCGTCTTGGTGACGTCACGAATTCTTTGATGCTGGTGAGGAATTTGCTGGCCGGACGGCTTTCAATATCTTTTTTTGTGGTCCCATTAAAAGAGAGTTTCAGATATCTTTGCACGTGGCGTTGTGTTACCCGTCTTGAATATTAAACCATAGAAACGCGATAACATAATGTATCCATATTTTATCACGAACTGTTTAAGTATATTTTGTTCATATCAGGTTTCATATATCTTTTCATTTGGCGTAGTAACTAATTGGTGATTAGTTTTTTTATCAAAAAAATACCTTTTTATCATCTCTTTGTATACCTCAATGTTTATAATTCTTGGAATTTTAAATCTTCTGGTACAGGGAGATTTACTCTTGTGTTACTTGTGTCACTGCAAATAGAAATATATCCACAGTACAGTCCATATGACAGTACATAATGGAGTTCAAGTGCCAACCCTTGTGTATGGAAGTGATGCTTGGCGCTGGCAAAAAAAGGATGCAAGTAGGATAAATGCCGTAGAAATTAGATCACTGAGAAGAATGTGCGGTAACCGATATATGATAGAATACCGAACGACGAAATAAGGAAGAAATGTAAGGCAGATGTAAAATTAAAAAATCCCTTAGATGGTTTGGATATAAAGAACGTATGGACGAGAGAAGAATGGTTAAAATGTTGTATACGAGCAGTGTAGTTGGAAAGAGAAACCGTGCGAGACCAAGGCATAACCAAATTAATCAAATATCGGCCACGCCTGGAGTCGGAGAAATCGATGTGCGTGCATGACACGATGTATGAATGTAGTGGAAACTAGCGAGGTATGACAGGACACAGCAGTATGAGGGTCCATCCTCTCCGCCTACCCTCCCGGGAAACAGCGTATTTGTTAGTTAGTTAGCTAGTTACATACATGTATTTTTTATTTCCATTATTATAATAGTAACTAAAAGCCGTGCCACATTGTTTTAAACAAGCTCTCCACCGGCGGTTTAAAACTGTGTAGACACTTGTTTGAAATTAAAATTCGTTTGACCTTCAACAAACTTTGTGGACGGACGCGCATAGTATGCATGTGGATCCACCGTTTAAACACGCATTCCACATGTGGAGATCTTTTTTACAACAGTATGTGGACGCTACACCAGCCGTGGTTCCACAGCTCCACAGCTCTCCTCCAAGGTCACACCCCTGTGGAGAGCTTGTTTCAAACAGTGTGGCACGGCCTTAAGTGATAAATTAAGATGAAAATTGTTTCTTGTCGTATTAGTATAAGAAATCAAGGCGGACCCAGGACACATTTAATCTGCTCCTATTTTCTCTATGTCCCGCCCGTATTAGTAACACCAAAAACTCTCTGTTTGATCTTGAAATTCAGGCAAGATACTGTGAGATAATAGTGTTGATGTAACAGTGTTCCGTGCCTCTCGGGCCAGACTCGCCCACGTATTCCGCTCGGATAACAATGCAATTATACTCGGGCTGACCGCGTGCAGTGGCGGTCAGGAGACCCTCTGCCGCGGGCCACGCCGTGGTAATGGTGCTACGTCATACAAAGCCGACAGATTACTGCTGTTTGCGTCTCGTTTTTTGTTACAAATTCATTTGATCTTCCCATTGGAGTTAATCGATGATAAACGCTTTGTAATTTGATACGCTGCATAAACTGTCAATCCTGGACATACACATGCCTATATTCTGTACCGGAGTTTTAAACTACAGTGTGCATCAAATTGACTTTTATTATTATTATTATTTTGTTGAATCTCTCTTTACATCATGACAGCTTGAGCCAAATTGATGTAAAGGGTATTATGATAGCTATCATATCTAACCTATCCAAAAAAGCTGGAATGGCAGTGCACAATGGTGTTCTTCTAACGACCCTTATGTATGGAAGCGAAGCATGGAACTGGCAAAAGAATGATGAAAGAATAAATGCAGTAGAAATCTCTTAGACGAATGTGTGAATACTCTGTGTATGATAGTGTCGAATGAAAATATAAGAAGTGAATGCGGTGCGAATGATGGTGTTATGAACAAAATAATGAGAGGGTCATTAAGATGGTTTAGACATATGGAAAGAATGAATGAAGTTAGGATGGTAAAAATTATATGTTAACGATATAAATGGAACCAGAAATAGAGGAAGACCGTGGCACAGTCAAATAAATCAAATATTGAATGTCGACCATGTGAGGAGTCGGAGAAATCGACGCGCGTTCATGACACGATGTATGAATGTTGAGAAAGTAAGAGAAATATGTCAGGAAAGAAAATTGTGTCCGTCCATTCTTTCTCCCTACCCCTTCGGGGAGACGGCGTTCATTTCTTTTTAACAAGAACTTGAATAAAATATTATAAATTAAATCTTATTTATTGATATATATATTTTTTTAAATCATTATCTCTACATTTCATTGAAAAATAATTAATGTTTTAATTGAAATTTCTTGGTAGAAGTTCATTTTAAATAATGAAAACAAAAAAACTTTTGATACAAAATTTCTTTATAGATATGTAGATGGCAGCAAGCTGCCGAAATCGGTCGAACATAAACACAAGTTTACATTTATTATTATGTATTTAGTGTGCTTCCGCACACTTAATACTTAATATGTATTTGGTGTGCTTCCGCACACTTAATACTTAATACGAGTAATAAAGAATTTTTTTATCAAAATTTTATCGTCATAATTTTTTTATTGAAAAGTATAAACTTATATAAAAATAATTTTTTTTTATTTAGCGTTTTTAATTTCATTAAACAAATGCCGAATTCGATTGTAAATAATTAATCAAAACGCCTTTATAATTCTTTATCAATCGAAAAAACTACGAGCAAAAATCACTCTCTATGAAGACTGGTGCATAATTATTTTGATTCCTAAAGGTTATGAATATTTTTCTGGAGAGTAAAAAATATATGAATAAGAATCACCTGTATTTCTTATAGTTGAAATAATACAATATCTCATCAATTTGCGTAATCTTTATTAATGAATAAAATTGATTAATATAAAAACAATACATAAGGGTATCCAAATGTCAGCAATAGAGAAACGATCAGATCGACTTTTCACCAGTTTTTCGGTCCGGATTATGGTCGTAAGTCGACGACTACCTGTATTCCTGATTAACCTTGTTTTTTTTTCTTGCAGGACTGTCAACAGCCCAGAGAACCCTCTCCGAATCCCTGGAACAGTTCGACTTCGAGTGTATAGGGCAGTCCCTCACGGAAGATGAGCTAGTCATATCCAAGTCTCTGAAGCAGTTCAGCCAGCTCATAAGGACAGTGGAAGACGAGAGAGACAGGATGGTGAGTTTTCTTAATTCCTAATCGATTATCATCATAGAAAAATATATATAAAAAAAATCTATTTATGATACATTATAAATCTCACAAAATCATGCATTTTCGATTGTCAAAACCTTTCCCTTTTTTCAATACTTTTTTCCCTTTACTTTTTTTTTATTGCATCATATTGGTGTAAACTTTGCAATCATACTCGTATGCACGTGTCTGATCTAACATATGATCCGAATTATGTTCAAGTAAGATATACTCGTACGCATATGGGACACAATATTCGATTGGGCCGAGATAACCAAACCTCAGAGCTAAAAAGTAGAATTGGACTAAGCTGGGCAGCTTTCGGAAACATGGGTTACATCCTTAAAAACCGGAAAATATCGATCAACCTGAAACAAAAAGTCTATGAAGCCTGCGTTCTGCCAGTTGGTACTTATGGTCTTGAAACTGTAACATTGTCCAAACAAAGTGCCGAGAAACTACGAGTGACCCAAAGAGCCATGGAAAGAGCCATGTTAGGAATAAACCTAAGAGACAGAGTCAGAAACGATACGGTGAGAGAAAAAAACAAAGGTCACTGACATCATCCACCGGTTGGCGACTTTAAAATGGCAATGGGCAGGTCACGTAGCCAGAAGCTCAGATGAATAATGGACAAGAAGACTGCTGACTTGGAGACCGTGGACGGCAAAGATAAGTGCAGGGCGACCGCAACTACGGTAGAAGGATGATCGGAATAACCTAGATGCAGTCTGCACAAGACAAAGTGATATGGAAGCGAATGGAGGAGGGCTTTGTCCAGGAGTGGATGGGAATAAGAAGATTTATATCATATCAAAAGTAACAAGATTTAAGATTCAATTTTCAAAATATGACAAAGAATTTGTTGAGATTCAAATAATGAATGTCGCATTTCAAACAGTAAATAAGTCTTATTATTTTTTATAAGGCACAGTTCCCACGAGTATATTATAATATTTGAATGCGCAGTATCCTTGGCCTTCTTTCTGGTTGCCTAGCAATTGTCACTTCAAGTGACAGCGCACAAAACCGTTTATATACGATTTAACAAAATATTTGAACTTCTTGCGGTAATGTGTTACCTAGCACTTACATCATTGTCGCTTTTTCTATAAACATTTTTTTAAAACTGCGTATCACTAGAAAATTGGCAGGAAGTTTTCAACTATCGGATAAAGATAACTTTTAATATGTAGACTTTACTATTATGTACTTAAATACATTCTTAATTATTGCAACATCAATCAGAGAAGAGAAAAAACCATCATTTGATTAATATAAAAAGTTTCGCTTTAATTTTAATAATTTAAAAAAGCAGGTTTTAGGTTGGGGAAAAAGTCATTTCGTATTTTTCGCTTTATTTCAATGCTTTATATAAAGTGTTTTTTTCTTGTTGATAATACGATATTTTTTTTGTTGTATATATTTTTTAGAAATAAAATTTTCGTTTGTTCCAATGACAATTTGAATAAATTCTTCAATAATATTTTTAAGTTCTTGCTGGTGTTGGATTGTTTTAAGTGCCTAATTACAGTAAATTCAAAAAACAGTGGATAACGTGGAATAAACATTAAATAAACACAAATCTCCAGATCGTCCAGCTGACGACAAGTGCACCATTTAAAAGAACATTATGTGTTAAATTATTTTTCTTTGTTAGTTTATTTTATATCATTGTATTTTATATAATTTGTTTTAGATTTATTATGTAGACGTTGAACAATCGAAATGTGCGCGGGAGATGCCTATTGGTGGCGATGAGGTTCGCAACCCATCACACCGCGTCTCTCGCGATGGCGAAAAGAGAAGGATGGAGTGCCGCATCGATTAAAGTGTGGCAGCCCATTCTTTCTGCCTACCCTTTCGGGGAGACGGCGTGATGCTTAGTTAGTTAGTTTTATTTTTTAGAAGAAAAGTGTCAACATTCATTTAACAGACAGTATACTAAAATACAACATTTAAAAAAAAGGAATTTGACATTGGAAATCATAGAATTCCGTAATTCGAAAGATACACAAGAAATTAACATACGCAAATAAGATACTGAGGAAACGTTTGTGCTTTGTCTGTTGAGTGTTAACCTTTCGATACGAGCGTTGTTTAATGTTACGATGAAAAAAATGTATTAGCAGGATGAATAAAGTAAGTGAAAACTATCTGGAAGAGATAATTAGAAAGCTAATTATTGTTCCGTTATTGGACACTAATATAAATATTTATAAACTGCTAGCAAAGCTATGAATACCAAACTTTTAATATATAAGACTATCATAAGACCGGTAGTCACCTACGGCTGTGAGACATGGTCTCTAACGCAGAGATAGGAAGGCAGGCTGCCAGTTTTTGAGAGGAAAATACTGTGAAAAATATTTGGACCCACGCTGGAGGATGGGATTTACAGAATTAAAAGAAACTTTGAAATTGAAGCACTGATTAACAAGGAAACAGTAGTGAGATTCTGTAAGTCTCAACGCCTACGGTGGGCTGGCTATGTGGAAAGAATGCCTGAGGGTAGAACACCACAAATTATATTTTTGGTGGGGAGAGCAATCTAACTGCTGAACATGATCGTTTCGGAGATCGATGTCTTTCATATTCGTGAAAGTACGTTCAGAAGACAAATACTCTTGACTTTGGAGAGTATCTTGTATTCCTAATGTCGAACCATCTCTTATGCGTTCCTGGTATTATATATTTTTTATGTTTTACCTGTTCTCAATAGATGCCTTAAACTGTAATTGTTGTTTCTAATATATTTTGAGAAAATAAACTGATTTGAATTTATATCCAAATGGGTGCCCCGCGAAAAGAGACCAAGAGGCAGACCGAGGAAAAGATGAGCGGATTGCGTGGAAGAAGATTGGGAGAAAACGGAAGGAATGGAGAGAGATGACCAGAGACAGAAGTCAGTGGAGGACTGTTGTGGAGGAGGCCAAGTCCCACACCGGGATGTAGCGCCGTGAAATGAATGATGATGAATGAATGAAGCAAAGCTATGAATTTCTATGCGCAGTTTTAATGTAACGTAAAGAAAACATATAATATTAATATTAGGTCCTTACATATGAAATTAGCGTTTTGCCGTACTGGCAACTTTGATCTCAAATATCTTCTCTTTGGTTAGGAATTCCAAATTCAAATTTATACAGCTATTTACTCAAGTATTTGTGTTTCGAAAATTATAATTCATTTGTTTTTCCTCAATTGTTTTTTTTCTTTGCGTCACTCAGTTTACAAAATGGAAAACTTGAAATATCGCGTTATTTACGAGTACGAGTTCCACCGTGGCACCAGTGCTGTAGAAACGGCTCGAAGGATTAATGATGTGTATGGCGACGGTGCCGCAAAAGAAAACACAGTGCGTTTTTGGTTCCAACGTTTTCGTTCTGGAAATTTCGACCTGCAGAACAAGCCTCGTGGACGGCCGGAGACCAAAGTTGATAATGAAGAATTGAAGGCTATTGTGGAAGCGGATCCATCGCAAACCACGTCCGAGTTAGCTGCAGGCTGCGGTGTTAGTGATAAAACTGTTTTAATCCACTTGAAGCAAATTGGGAAGGTGAAAAAGCTTGAAAGGTGGGTACCTCACGAATTGAGTGAAGCAAATCAACAAACGCGCGTTGACTGCTGCGTTGCATTACTCAACCGGCACAATAATGAAGGGATTTTGAATCGAATCATTACCTGTGATGAAAAGTGGATCCTGTATGATAATCGGAAGCGCTCATCGCAATGGCTGAACCCTGCCGAACCAGCCAAACCATGCCCCAAGCGAAAATTGACTCCAAAAAAGTTACTTATGAGCGTTTGGTGAACTAGTGCTGGTGTCGTTCACTACAGCTTTCTTAAATCTGGCCAGACGATTACGGCAGATGTCTATTGTCAGCAACTGCAAACCATGATGGAAAAGCTAGCTGCTAAACAACCGAGGCTGGTTAATCGCTCTAGGCCACTACTGCTTCATGATAACGCTAGACCACACACTACACAGCAGACGGCTACCAAATTATAAGAGCTTCAATTGGAATGTCTAAGACATCCACCGTACTCTCCGGACCTTGCCCCAACAGATTACTATTTTTTTCGAAATTTGGATAACTTCTTGCAAGGAAAAAATTCAACTCCGATGGGGCAGTCCAAACCGACTTCAAAGATTTTATTTATTCCCGTCCGAATGGTTTTTTTAGTAAAGGGATCGATGAACTACCTATGAGATGGCAAAAGTGCATAGATAGCAATGGTACATACTTTGATTAAATAAATATATTATATTTAAAAAAAATCAACTTTATGTTCCTCCCATACAAAACGCCAATTTCATATGTAAGGATCTAATATAAGTACAGATTAAGCAGTGTTTGATAGTATTTTTTTGCGTCTGTGGCATGGTGCGAGAATTATGCCAGGATAGAACAATGTGGCGATCCATCCTCTCTGCCTATCCCTCCGGGGAAACGGCGTGATGGTTAGTTAGTTAAAATATATTCTAATATCATTGCTGTAAAAGTCTTTGGTTTTAGTCTTTTCTTTAAAAAAATATATATATTTTTTGTCTAAAATTAATGTGTTAGGAGTACAGCAATTGTCATTATATATTTGCAAGATAACTTACTAACTACATGTTTATTACAGGTTATAAGATAATAGGTTAATCTTAGATACTAGTGTGTTTATTTTGAAGTGCAGCCACATCCGTCTTGCATTCAAAACATGTATACATTAACAATATTTATGTATATCTGAACCCTAATAAGAACTTTTAATTAATATTTTAAATTTTTAATTGATTCATAATATTAGTTATAACAAAAGCATAAACGTTCCAAAATAAATCTTCATAACATGTGTCAAAACTGATCTTATTTTAAATATGTATCTTTATAATATGTATCACTGAAGAAGGACCGGTTGTCCGAAACATGTCTGATATGTAATTTTAATTTTTTTTTAATTAGTGTTGTATATACAAAGTATGTAAAAAAGAAAAAGACAAGTAAGAGATTTACTATTCAATATTTAGTACCAAATTGGCTACACCCTGCTTTATTAATTTCACTTTCCATTGACGAGCAACCGTTTTTCCAGACGTTTTGATTTATACATATTGTTTTTATTAATATGTATCCGCATTAAAGAAATCCATTCGCATGATTGTAATAGCCTCCGTCCTCATGGACCGGCCAAATCACGGCCATCTCGCTGCCCGTTCTCAATTATCTCGGATTGATTCGCTCGTAGTATTTTCTATCCGCCCTGACCTTGACGAATTGATGCGCGCTAATCTGCTCGCATACAATTCTCAAGTGAACAAGATAGTAACTCTGTTTGTGTGTATTATAGTAATGATCTTCTTCTTCTACTTTTAATCTTCTTCTTCTTCAAGTGCCTTGTCGGGTCCCCCCAACGTTGGCGATCACCTCGGCGAACCTGTCCCTGTCCTGCGCCGCTCGGAACAGCTCCTCTACACTTCGGATGTCGGTCCACTCCCTCACGTTTCGCAGCCAGGACATTTGTCTCCTTCCGGGCCCTCGGCTTCCTTCAATTTTCCCCTCCAATATCAGTTGGAGAAGGTGGTACTTTTCCCCACGCAGTATATGATCTAGATGTGAGATCTTTCGAACCTTGATAGTCGATAACAATTCCCTGTCAACTCCCGCTCGCCTCAGGACCTCGGCATTGGTAACCATGTCTGTCAGGGAACTCTGAGCATTCGGCGATGGAGCCACATTTAAAATGCTTTCAGTCTGTTCATTGAGTTAACTTTCAGGGTCCAAGTTTCAAACCCGTACAATAAAATAGACCACACATAGCATTTGATCATTCTCTTATTTTAATAGATCTGGCAATCTATGGGACAGAAAACATATCTCCTGTCGTTGCCCTAGTACAAATTTCGGGGATCGAGCGTTTGCGGTAGCCAGTCCATCAGCTTCGAACAATCTTCCTCACACCTCAGATACATAAATGTTCTGACAGACTTCAGATCTAAGCTGAAAACCCATCTTTTTCATATTTCATACCCAATTTAAAACTTGCATATTTTGTTCTATTATACTTTCTAATTGATCGCGAATATCAATCAGATGCAGCGTTCACATTTAAATTTAGATATTTAAAACACGTCTTAATGCGCCCTTAAGGTGATTACATCACAAAAACGGCGCTTTAAAAATTAGCATAT
This sequence comes from Lepidostoma basale, assembly GCA_022606425.2. NCBI lineage: Eukaryota > Metazoa > Arthropoda > Insecta > Trichoptera > Lepidostomatidae > Lepidostoma > Lepidostoma basale. The sequence goes on from JAHDVF020001314.1 coordinate 648,906, forward strand.
AACTAACTAACTAACTAACCGTCACGCCATTTTTTTTTTCAAATCAGTTTATTGTTTATTAACTATTGAGTTACAAACAGGAAAATGTTGCTCTGTCCTGGCATACCTCTAGGACTTTCTCTACATTCATACATCGTATCATGCACGCACGTCGATTATTCCGACTTCAAATGAGGCCGCTTTTTAATAATTGATTAATTTGCTCATGCCATGTTTTCCTCGGTCGTCCTTGGCTTCTTTTCCCACTCACGCTGCTTGTGTACAACTTTTTAACCATTCTACTCTCTTCCATTCGTTCCATATGTCCAACCTATCTTAGTGACCCTTTCTTGATTTTATTTATCACGCATTCATCCGCTTTACATTTCTTTCTTACTTCATCATTAGATATTCTATCATACATTGTTTTTCCTCACATCCTTTTTAGTTACCTCATTCCTACGGCATTTATCCTACTTTCATCCTTCTTCTGCTCCAAGCTTCACTTCCGTACATAAGGGTCGGCACTAGAACTCCATTGTGCACTGCCATCTTTGCTTCAGTCGATATATTTATATTTGCGGTAATGACATTGAGTGCACCATTTATTTCGTTTCCAGCTCCAACCCTTCTTCCGATATCTCTCTTCATTTTTCCATCTCTTGCTTCCCAACATGCTTCCCAGGTAGACAAATTCGGTAACTTTCTCTAATTTATCACCGTTCGCACTTATGTCACAATCCGTCATACATTCTTCCTTTTCAAATACCACAACTTTAGACTTTGACACGTTCATCACAAGGTCATACCTATTGCATACTTCGTACATTCTTGACACTAGGATTTTAATATATACAAAAACACAGATTTGTTAAATTTCTTAACTTCGGATAATGCACCATAGACCCCACAGTTTACATTCTAGTTATCTGATTAATATCTCCGAGTTACGCCCTTGTTTGCCGGTGCCTTTGGTCTGCAGATGCGTCCAAGAGAAATTGTCCTAGTCCCAAACTGGACAGCACAGCCCGCGGTGCAATTATCACTTTCGACTCGTCTTGACTTTCACGATAAAACACATTAGACAAGAGTCCGTAGCCATCAGTTAAAACTAGACGTTAAAAAAACTCGTTTATCCGGTCTTGTACTTGTGTCAAGGGATACCTCGTACGATCTTGAACTAACCATACTTAGTTTCTGCATACCCAGTACACATCGTTAAAAATATATTTAATACTGATTTATTTTAAATTAAATCGAGGTACAATCAAGACCTGGCTGGCCATATCTGTCGGAGAACCGACAGCCGATGGGGAAGACGGGTTCTGGAGTGGAGACCGCGTACAGGATTCCGTAGAGTTGGACGTCCCCCTGCCCGCTGGACCGACGATCTGAGGAGGATTGCTGGACATGGATGGATGGGAGCGGCAATGGATAGGGGCGGTGGCAGGCTTTGGGAGAGGCCTACATTCAGCAGTGGATGACAGACGGCTGATGATGATGATAATCAAGATCTGAAAGGACTTTACAACGACCCCTATCTAGAGAAGTTTAGGCATAACAATACGGCGTCTTAGATGGTTGGGACACCTCCAGCGAATAGAAGAAGATCTAATCCCAGGGAATCAAATCAAATCAAATCAGTTTATTTCATCAACACACATTACAAAATTTATTTTTAAGACATCTATTGATAACAGGTAAAATAATAGATTATGTATAGTATACTACCAGGAACGCATGAGAGATGGTTCAACATTAGGAAGACTGGATACTCTCCAGAATTAAGAGTATTTGCCTTCTGAACGTACTTTCACTAACATGAAAGACGTCGATTTCCGAGGAGACCGCGTTCAGCAGACTAATTGCTCTTCCAATCGGTGTCACCGAGGCAGATTGGTTCTGGCGGCCGGTAGGTAAAACAATCTGTGCTGTCGCTGTCGGAGATATCTATCGGGGACAAAAAGCCGAACACCCTCCAGTACGGCCGAGTTCTCGAAGTATCCCCTAATTAATCTAAAGAAATGGGAAGATTCTCGACGACCAGATGGAAAGCAAAGTGTAGGAAGACCAAAACTTAGGTGGAGGGGGACCTCGGGGCTATTGGTGTTACAAACTGGAGAAGGCGGGCGAAGGACCGGGGAGAATAGCGAAGAATTTTAGAGGATACTGGGGTCCGTAGTAGGCTCTAGCGCCATTGTAGTTGTTGTTGATTTTATTTTAATGCTGGTCACCCCAATCAGCGGAAACAAACGCGATCAACATTACGATTCCAGTCAGAGCCAATAGAGCAAGTTTCTACGATCGTGCTTTCAGCGTTACAGTTCCGTTTGCGTGGAAAAGTCTCCATGTTAGTATTTAGTATGAGGATAGTGACGTTAAATTTAAGAGACTACCAAAGACTGCACTATACAGCATTTTGAATGTATACAAATACTTGTAGACGAATACTGGATTTTATTTACCCATTGCAAATCTAATCTTCATAGATGGCGCTGGTCTGTAGATTGAAACTGACATGTGAATTGTGGTATTGGATATTAACTTCCAAAAATTTGTCAGACATGGTGGTCATAAGTAAGGTGGAATGGGGAATGTTGTAATTACATAAAGCGTGCGCTTAACCCAACCAATGACAGGTCATAAGTCCTGTAAACACCTCGATCACCATATTCAGTTTCCAGTTTGCATCTTCGTCTCTATTGAGATACAATTAATCTTTGAAAGACTGCACTGTTCGGTCAGTGTTTTCCTAGTGCACCCTTGATTAAGTAATTGATTTTACCAAACGGCGCACTTAAAATATAAATCATCATAAATAATGATAATAGAGATTCAATCCATAGAACAACGGGTACAGAACCTTCAGATCATTCAGGCACGGAACTGATTGGAGGAGCTGATCTGTGTGACGAAATATAAGCCCAATTCAACAAGGTAGCCGCAATCTCTGGTGCTCTAAAATCCAAAATATTGAAAATTTAGGATATTGCAATTAAGAGTACGACGAAAATCTAAAAAGCATACGTAAGCAAGGGCAGGCACAGTCAAATCATTTTTGCGGACTTCTGAGATTAAGACATTGAAGATGATTGCTGGGAAGACACTAATATATCGCGTAAGGAACACCACCATATGAGATTTGTGAGGCTGGGGATGTTATAAGATGCAACATAATTTATTTAAAATTTTCGTATGAAGCATTCACTTTGTGGTTATACATTAAAATTTTTATTATTATTTGTATTTAAAGTAAAATAATATAAAAACACTGTATTTTGTTTTTCACCACTATGCGGTTATTTAAATTGCCGACTAGTTTCGCTTGTACCCAAGCTTCCTCACAGCTTCGTAATAACAGGTTGTTTAACTGTTATTACGAAGCCCTGAGGAAGCTTGGGTACAAGCGAAACTAGTCGGCAATTAAAATAACCACATAATGGTGAAAAACAAAATACAGTGTATTCATTTTATTTTACTGTAAACACAAATAATAATAAAAAACTTTTTTTTTAATTCAATCAATCAAATTTAATTTTTAACCCTTTCATGGCCGCAAATAAATCACGCCGCAGTGCTCAGCAGGCCGAATATTTTTTGTCAAAATAAAACTCGTCTTAAAATTTGTTTTTGCTGTGTTAGAAAGAAATTAGAGTTTACTTACTTAACTAATTCACTAAACGCATAATGCAAAAACAAAGAACTTAACACAAAGCAAACTGTGAAGAGTTATAAAAAGAGACCGATATCACTAGCAAAACACTGATAAAATAGGTGCTGACATACCGAAAACAAGTAAAAACAAATTCTTTCATAATATTAATAGAAAATTATTCGAAAACTACGCAAACGATCGACGATTCTGACAGCGAGGACTTAATATTTTCGATTGTGATAGCCCTGCAATATGACATCTGTATACTGTCAGCTAAAACAGTTTTTGAAATTTACCGATAAATCGGTTAAAAGTATTTGGAAACTTGATAAAATATTTCGGGATAACTAAAACAGAGAACAGTGTGTGTTCCGTTTGTGCCAAATTGTCAATACAAGTCAATACGGCGCAAAAATACGTCACCAAAAGTACTACCGAGATATCTCGTCTCTGGCCACACGGCACTGCGCCGTTTGCCGAGATATCTCGTCTCTGGCCACACGGCACTGCGCCGTTTGCCGAGATATCTCGTCTCTGGCAACCATCGAGTTAACAATGTAATTCATTATCTTTGATATGCAAGGTAAATCATATAACCCAATCTTTGCATTTTCGTTGGCATGTGTCAAAGGTCACATTTACATGGAAAACAGAAAGACATGCCGTATATTCCGAGCGGAAGGTAAATGTTGCCAGTGTTAATGGCTTTAATAGGAAAATGATACCTTGTACGGTTGCCATAGTCACTGATTGATGCTTGCTGCAATCGAACCTACCTGCAGCGTAGTTTTGACATTTACCAACATTAATAAGCAGTTATTCCGAACATGTGAAAGTCGAACAGATTTGATTTAAGAACTAAAACTGATTGTATCCTGTTCTATAACGTTCGTAAAAAATATAGTATAACGAAATACTACAGAATTTTTTTATAATACACACAACACTGATTGTTACTCTTTTATAACTAACTAACTAACTAACCATCCCGCCGTCTCCCCGAAGGGGTAGGCAGAAAGAATGGACTGCCACACTTTTCTTTCCTGACATATTTCTCTCGCTTTCTCAACATTCATACATCGTGTCGTGCACGCGCGTCGATATTTCTGACTCCTCACATGGCCGACATTCAATATTTGATTTATTTGATCGTGCCACGTTTTCCTCGGTCTTCCTCTATTTCTGGTTCCATTTACATCATTAACATATAATTTTTTTACCATTCTTTCTTCATTCGTTCTTTCAATATGTCCAAACCATCTTAATGATCCTTTCATTATTTTGTTCATGACACCATCATTCGCACCGCATTCACTTCTTATATTTTCATTCGGCACTCTATCATAACTAACTAAAAATCACGCCGTCAGAAAAATGGACTGCCATACTTTTCTTTCCTGAAATATTTCTCGCGCTTCCTCAACATTCATACATCGTGTCATGCACGCGCGTCGATTTCTCTGACTCCTCAAATGACCGACATTCAATATTTGATTTATTTGATCGTGCCACGTTTTCCTCTATTTCTGGTTCCATTTACATCGTTAACATATATATTTTGGATAATTTATAGAGCGCCATTTTTATGAATTACTCATCTCAAGGGCGCTGTAGAAGATGCTCCGTTTTATCGACGAGATAATAATAATAATGATAACAAAAATAATAAACATATTTAGTATGAGGGCTGCACCTGACGAAGTCGATCAGCCCTTCCTGTCAGGAAATGATAATTTGAAAAGGTGCGTTTTGAGTCTCGATCTAAACTCTGATTGATTCTCAATGCACTTATGGTCTGCTGGAAGACTGTTCCAGGCTGAAGGGCCGGCTACCGCGAAGGCTCGGTCGCCAAAGTTTGTGCTTGGACAGCGTTTTGGCACAGTCAATCTACCGATCGCAGAAGATTGATAGGGATGATGTAAGGCATCAGGCTTGCGATAGAGTCGGGTGGAGAAGGTTCCTTGAGGCCACGTACACCACAGAGGTGTGATAGGACTAGAATAAGAATTCTATTGAAGTCCTTTATTGTATTTTTTAGAGATTGCATAGTTAATTGAGGATGTTGACTACATTTCTGTCATACACTTTCTCCTCGATAATGTTTCATTTACTGTTTATATGAATGTGCACGCATACCTTGACATTGTCTCATATATGCGTCATTGTTACTTTTTTTACTGTCGCCTGAGCGCGTGCTCATTAATATTGTGCAACCACTCGCCTTTATATGCGCTGAAGAATTAAATTTCTCTAGAACAATGACCCAATCAATGTTTTTAATGACATTTTCAAGTGTATTTGTTACAATGATGAGGTATTTCTTTCACCTTTTGTATTGTGAGTGTTTTTAGAAATGTTTTAATTAAGGAATCCTCATCATCATAAATGTGACAATTTCTTCATGTTTTCCTGGAAGACATAGCGCATTGAATTGATAGCCCGCAGTGGGTGAAATCCAGTTGTTCGTCTACAAGTATTTGTATACATTCAAAATGTTGTAAAAAAACAAAAACTGGTCAAAAATTATAGCATATAGATTGGAGTGACATCTCCAGGCGGTTTCTAGCAATGCGGTAAATGGCGGTAGCCTTTCACATTGCGTTTAAAAGATCTTCTGCTTAATGCTTAAAATACAATCTTCATAGATGGCGTTAGTGTGTAGATTGAATATACTACCATGTAAAGGGTGGTGTTGGAGATTAACATATATACAACTTCCAAAAATTTGTCTGACATGGTGGTCATAAGAAAAAATAAGGTGGAATGGGGATGGTGTATTACATAAAGCGTGCGCTTAACCCAACCAATGACAGGTCACAAGTCCTGTAAACACCTTGATCAACCATATTTGGTTTCCAATTTGCATCTTCGTCTCTATTGAGATACAATTGATTCTTCAATATATATGTTTTAAATGTGGACGTCATGGACCGAGTGGCAAAATTGAAACGGCAATGGGCTGGACACTTGGCTAGACAGGGTGGCAACAGATGGGCACCCAGGATACTCAGTTGGAGACCATGGGTAAATAGGCGAAGTGTCGGAAGGCCACCGATGAGATGGACCGATGATATTGTCATAAGGGTTGGAAAATCTTGGATACAAAGGGGGCAGAATAGAGACGAATGAATGAAATTGGAAGAGGCTTATATCCAGCAGTGGAGGGAAGAAGGCTAGCAAAGAAGAAGAAGAAGAAAAAATATACAACAGGTCGTTTGAACCCAATTACTGCATACAATTTGCTTTTTAGCTATTATATCGATTCTCATAACATGTGGTAGGTAGCTAATCCATTCGCTATTTTTTTGTCACGTGAATTCTACACCAGACCAAAGACATTGTGATAATCACACTGCTATCGCCGGGAATCGAACCCAGGGTCTATGGTATGGCAAACAGAGAGCTTTTAATACTCTGCCAGGAAGGTTGTCGTGTGTGTACATAAGTACACACACTTTTTTTAAATTATCTTATATAGATAACAGCCAATTTCATTCATATTAACATTTTTCATCCATTTGATATGCATTGTAAGAGGAAACATGTCATTCGCATAAAATATTATTAAACTTTTAGAGATTTATTATATAATATAGAAATTGTTTCGTATATAAATACAATTAAAGTGTGTTGTTTTTCGTTGTTGAAAATAAATATTTTTTCTTAGCATGGACCCAAACCATGCAATCCTTTTCTAAATACCACTGCCATCTGTTGACGAAGTTTGGAAATACAATATTCTTATAGGTCCACTAATCTTTGAACTAGTTTTATTTATAACTTAAATATTCAAAAATTATTTCTTTATTATTATTTTTTTTTTCTTCTTGTCCACAGCTCGGCAGGGCGTACGATCAAATAATTCAACCACTCGAAAAGTTTCGCAAAGATCACATCGGTGCTGTGAAGGTAATTATAATTGTATAAAGTTAATTAAAATTGACCCAACCTAACCTATCCTCATTGAGTTCATTAAAAAATTCTTACAGTATATTTTATCGCAGCGTTTCGTAATCTATTAGGTTTCATCTATGGTGCATCTCATTAAATTGCATATCAGGCCGACAGGTATTATTATTATTAATAATATAATAAGAGATATGTGAGGTTGAGGATATTATAAGATGGAGCAGAGAGCGAAAGGGGGACTGGTACGGTCATGTTAAAAGAATGGACACCACCAGACTCCCCTAAATTACACTACATAATCAGCCTCATGAGACTCGTCCTCGTGGAAGACCTCCTAAAATATGGAAGGACAGCTGGGAGTCTACCTCACAGGAGTAGCAACACTCTGGAGAAGAGACTAGGTCTACAACAAGGAAGAAGAAGAAAAAGAATATTAACAATATGCCGAGGAATTTCAACGTAGTTAAAATCATTCCAAAATTATTTCATTTAAAAAAAAAAATGAAAATGTCCTATTTTTAAATATTTTTTTCTCTTTCCAGGATGGAAAGAAGAAATTCGACAAGAAGACAGCGAAATTCTGCCAAACCCAAGAGAGAACCCTCAATCTTTCTACTAAAAAGCAAGATACAGTGTTTCAAGAGGTAAGTTATTTTCTATTGTTTTGGAATAATACAAAAAAAAATGTTATTTGGATCTTGAAGATGGAGACTACAATGATTACCGAAACGTCTGTCGAAAGACATTTCAAGCATTGTGATAGAATAAAAAAAATATATTTGTAATATTTCACACTTTTTTAATGCAATTCAAGGTAATTTTTCAAAACTATTATATATTTCTCCGTAGATAAAAATATTTGTGTTGAATTATTTTGCTATCTTTAAACTAATCAATCGATCATGATACCTTCATGTTTGTTGGAAAAAATATTTCTATGTATCTATGATTTGTACTTACCACAGTTAATGTGTTACACAGTAATTAAATATTAAGTGTACAACTTTGCTTCCGCCGTTTTTCAATAGATGGCTGTAACGGTAAGTGGTGGATTAAAATAAATAGATCGTAGATGTCATACAATTGTCTTTGACATTTGGAAACAAAACGTCATTTTCAACTATGTTTCCTACAGACGTAAGAGGAATAGCCATTAGAGCTAATCCTATGTAAGCCAGAAGATCCAAGTCCAATCTAGCCCAGAGTCATATCCAAAATCAATCAAAACTAAGAAAAATAATATAGTCAAACCCGAGCCAAATTGAGCAAAATTTCGATGGCTAGGTAACCCTTTAGTATTCCATTTTTAAAATCTCACAAATATCTTTTTATACGCTACATAATAATGTCCTATTCAATGAACAATATATAACAATAAAACTCATAAAACTACCCTCTATAAAGCGCATTGTATTGCCACTATGCAACCCCTTTATTACCCTCATTTCACTTATCACTCAACACCATGCATGGCTAACAAATTTGTCATTCACAGCCATTAAAAAAAAAACACAATGGAAAAGTACTATTGTCTTTTCCCGCGTTTTTTTTATCACACATTTCTCTTTGTTCTCCGACATGTCAGTTTCATTCAAATAAAAAAGAACTTGTATTTTCAAAGTATAATTTGAACAGCATGTGAATAGTATGTCCCTTTTAATAAATACGCTTCATTTGCCGTATCACGATTAAAAATGTAAGAACGCTTAGGTTGCTACCCCATGTTGGGCATGCGCGAAAATTGACTTATTTTCTGTCACGCTTTTTTACATTATCGCGTGTATGTTACATCTCTTTTTTACCGCGAACATTCAATTTGAATTTTCATGTTGTTATCTCTTTCCGATATGTGAGGGTTTGTACTATTGTGAATGTTGTCCTTTTCTAACCCTTCCATTCAATAAAATATGGAGTAATCCCAGCGTCACTAAAAATTGTCTGTTATTCACACATGATAAAAAATATTTAATAAAATTTTTTAAATTTGTAATGATGGTTTAGTTTAGTAATTAATTTAAATTAACAGTGCGTTTGATGATAACGTCGTAAAAATCGGCGTTTTATAAACAATGTAGGTATATTTTTTTTTATATAAACATGTTTTAAAAACCCGCATATAGGTACTTGTTGAATTTATACTTTTTTGGCGCGTTTGGTTGAGGGTATAATTGTGAGCAGCGGGCGCACTCTGTTACGGAAGTGCGACATGATGCAGTTAGCCATCAATGATAAATAACGACCGGACATTTCACGCGTGCCAACTCACGAATTGCGACAACATATCATGAAATGAGACATGATTGAAGTTAGCCGTAAAAAGTGTTAAATTAATAGGTATTACGAACAAAATTATTAAAGGATCGCTGCGTTGGTTCGGACATATGGAGCGCATGAATGAAGAAAAAATGGTCAAGAACGTATACGTTAACGATGTAAATAGAGTTCGGAGTCGAGGTAGACCGAGGAAAACATGGCGTGATCAAATTAATCAAACTTTAAAGGTATCTTTAATCAAAATAATGAAAGGATCATTGAGATGATTTGGACATATGGAAAGAATGAATGAAGAAGGAATGGTAAAAAAAATTATATGTTAATGATGTAAATGGAACCAGAAATAGAGGAAGACCGAGGAAAACGTCGCACGATCAAATAAATCAAATGTTGAATGTCGGCCATATGAGGAGTCAGAGAAATCGTCGCGCGTGCATGACACGATGTATGAATGTTGAGGAAGCGAGAGAAATATGTCAGGAAAGAAAAGTGTGGCAGTCCATTCTTTCTGCTCACCCCTTCGGGGAGACGGTGTGATGGTTAGTTTCAATTTATTCAAAAAAAAAGTTAGTTAAAGGTTGGTCATATTAGAAGTTGGAGGATTCGACGTCCGTGTCTGACTCGTTGTATAAATGTGGAGGAAGCTAGAGAGGTGTGTCAGGATAGAGTAGTGTAGCGGTCCATTCTCTCTGCCTACCCCTCCGGGGAAACGGCGTGATGAAAAACAATCTAGTGATATGATATTAAAAAAATATTTAATATTTTTAATTGAAATTACTTTGTAGAAATTTGTTTTAAATAATGAAAGGAAAATATATATATACAAAATTTCTTTATTAACGTCGATCGGCTTCGGCAGCTTGCTGCCATCTTCTGGGAAGACCAGACCACACCATAAGATGGCAGCAAGCTACCAAAACGGTCGACGTTAGTAGAAGGCCACTATATAATAACAAAGAATTTTGTATATATATTTTTTTAACGTTTATTATTTGAAAAAATTCTTGATTTAGTTGAAAAAGTACCACTTAAAATTTATAACATTGTTATAATATCACAAATTATTTTTATTCACCGAGTGTCGCGACAGCTGTTTTACAATAAACTCTATATTGTAACACCTGATGATGCCAACATCGGTTGGTGAAACAGCTGTTGCGACACTCTCAGTGAATAAAAATAAATTGTGATATAACAGTGTTATAAATTTTAATAGTAGGTAATAATGTTGAAGTATATGCAAACATTGGAATATTGAAAAAGTACTCGTTAAAGATACATTTTAATCTCTACCGAATTATTATTATTTACAATGATATTTTATCAAAATTGACATCATAAAATAGTGTATAAATTCAACGTGTGCCATTCGTAATGTGCACCGATATCATGAAAATGTACCCCCTTTCCCGCCTAATAGCAACCGCAGTGCTGCCAACGCGGCAAAACACGAAACCATAATGGAAAATGGCGGGCACAGAAATGTCAACCGGTGACGCTGTTTGACTTTGCCGATTATTTTCTGGACACTTTAAAACGCGAAATAATAAAATAATAATAACGCTTACATTTTAAACGATCAAACGCGTTTATAATAGTGTTTAAAATTATATATGTTACTAATATTTTTTACTTTTTGACGTTTAATATTCTAATATTGAAAATCAACATAAAGAACCAACTCGATATCGGAAAAATTGTTTAGTTTTTGTTTTTTAATCGAGTATATTGTTTTTGAAGTTGGAACGTTTTATCGTGCATATTTATATATTTAAAGAATTCTTGTATCGTATTTATAAAATAAGCAGTGATAAAATTTAAACACTTACACAATACTGTTAAGTGTTGAATTTTTTTGTTAATAAATCATCAATTGTTTGTTTTAAATGCATTGTCATGATCGTACGAGAGTGTTTTTGACATTTTTTAGTGAATTAATTTACATACTGTGTATTAAATAACTTTTACGTATATTAAAAAAAAATATCTGTTCTTATTTTATTTTAAATACATATATCGAAGAGATAATAATGACAACGTAAATAGCAAAGAAAATACTATAATGGAAGGTATGTTTTTATTTTATGTTTATTATTTATTAGCAAATAATAATTATATAAACTTTTCTATACTTCATATTCGTACCGAATTCTGTATAACCGATGGCCTAAATTCAGTAAAATCCACACGGATCACTTGACAATAAAAAGGTGGATTACGAATAGTTAAGTCAAAGCGTTACTCCATTAAAAATTTCAGAAAACGAGTCTTTTCAGTAGGCAGACTGACTTATCACTGACTATCGCTGACTTATCAGTTTGGAACAATCTCCCTTCATACCTAATGTGCAAAACTAATTCGACAAATTCCAGGTATAAGCTGAAAATCTATATTTTTCATATTTTTTTCCAAAAAAGTTCAAAGAATCAACTCGATCTTCAACCTATTAACAGAGTAATCTGGCGACACAATAACACACTTTCGCTTTTTTTATATAGATAGATTTGTTTTTATTTTTGAATTTTTAGATTTAAACCACGTCTCAATGCGCTTGAGGTGATTACATCACGAAAACGGCGCTATAAAAGTTTCATCGGGTGGTGGTCTAGGGGATAGAATGCTTGGCTCCTGATCCAGGAGACTTGGGTTCAAGCCTGGACACGACCAGATTCCTTCTTCATAATAATGAGCTATTTTCTGCTCATATTGATTGATTGATTTAAATTATGGTATTAAGTCTTTTTTTTTATTATTGCAAAGATTTCTTCTTCTTTTAATAGATCTGACGATCTGTGACACAGGAATCACGTCTCGTGGGATTTATTTCATCTATTGCAAAGATTTCGATTCAGAAAATTCGTATGTTTCATGTTCATGCCCAATTTAAATATTTATATGAATATTTATTTTATACAATAACAACAACAAACCATCACGCCGTTTCCCCGCAGGGGTAGGCAAAAGGAATGGACCGCCACCCTACTCTATCCTGACCAACCTCTCTAGCTTCCTCAACATTCATACAGCGAGTCATACACGCACGTCGATTCTTCCAGCTTCTGACATGATCAACCTTTAAAATTTGATTAATTTGGTCATGCCATGTTTTCCTCGGTCTACCTCGATTCCGTACTCCATTTACATCGTTAACGTATACTTTTTTAACCATTCTTTCTTCACTATTTATTTTATTATAATATTATTATCAATTTAAAACCGACTCATTCCACATATCCTACGCGTTCATACAGAGTTGCATGACGTCACAACGTCGACGCACGTCCACTCATCCAATTTTTTTCTGGTTAAATTTAACCCTTTTGTGTGCGAAAATAAATTTTTCATATACTCGAAATATATACGAAAAGAGTCAACAATCCACGGAGAAATAAAGTATTGATTTTAAAAAAAATATGATATTTTATTATTTTATCAATAACGTATATATGTTTTTTCTTTCATTCATTCTTTCCGCGTGGCCAAACCGTCTTGGTGATCCCTCTGTAAAGTATGATTCAATATTGAATTTAAAAAAAAACAGTATTTAGTTCGTACCAAGTTGACCCTTTCAAAAATAGCTTCTACAAAGATGTCTAATCATCAAAATAAAATCATAGCGCAATGAGTATACTTAGTTACTTCATACTATTGTAGAGAATTCTTGGAATATAATATATTAGTTATTATTATTGTTGGCTTGTCCCTACCCCAATGAACTGATCGATGCCCGTCAGCGCTATTTTAAGCGGTTGTACAGTAGGGTGGGCCGAAAAAACTTTTTTTTTTAAAGTTGTAATAGCGCGGAAAAGTTGCGAAATAAGAAGACAAACATGTGAATTTTTTTTTATCAAAATCGGTTGACATATTCCGGTCGCGCACAGGCCCTAAACTTTTACAAAATATGGTAAGACGTCATGAAAAAAGTTGTTGATTTAATCTTTCCATAATAAAATACTATGTTCTTATGTTCTAAAATAAAAATACTTGAGCTATAACTATCTTAGGGAGTATGGATATTACCCGTGGCTCTTTCCAACTGATTTCTTGCTAGGGATGCTAGGCTACCAGTCACTCGAGAGGAGACGAGACATTCACTTGGGTGTCCATTTCTTTCGACTGATAGGCGGTTGTATACACAACTCAGAAATCCTGAGTGATGTAGGTCTGTTCGTCCCTGATAATTATCTTCGACAAAGGGGCCATAGATTGTTTTATCTCCCACGATGCAGAACCAACCTGCCAATGGTTATGCCGGTAGGTAGAGCATTATCTTTGCTTAATCGTATCACCTCGGAACATATTTTGTGATAGTTTGGCTCATCTGAGGGAAGTACTATCTTTATTATAATTGTATAGTATATTTATTTTATTAATTTGTCATGCATCTTATGTTTCTCGCTCTTTTTATTAATCTATTATGTATTACTTCTTATTGTGTATCTTTAGTGTATTGGAAAAAAAATTCTGTAATGCTTTAGATATGTTTAAAATAAATAAATGAAATGAAATGAAAATAAATAAAATAAAAGTAAATTAAAGACTTTAAAAAAATGTGAAATTTTCAATATTTTGGCAAATTTTAGGCCTTATGCGCGACCGAAAAATATAAACTGATCTTAACCTTATTAAACCACAATGTTTTTAGGCTCTAGTCGAAAACGTTTTAAACTATTACATTATAAAAACAGCTAAAATAAAAATAATCGCAATAATGACGTTTTTCCATATTTTGTAAAAGTTTAGGGCCTGTGCGCAACCGGAAGATGTCAACTGATTTTGATATTTTTTTTCACTTGTTTGTCTTCCTAATTCGCAACTTTTCCGCGCTATTACAACTTTGAAAAAAAAATTAAGAGTTTTTTCGGCCCACCCTATTGTACAGCGTTATACAAGGGATGTTATTACTCAATGAATGCCCCAACAAATGTGTGTAGGTGCGTACCTACAGATATTTCCAATCACTCTTATATTAGAGGGAGGCTGAGAGACCCCTTGCTGTGGTGTCCCCCGCTAATCTCCGCTTTATTACCCACTACCCATTGTCAAATATATATATAAACCTATCATTGGCGCATCGTGAAAGGAGAGTTTTTTTTTAATGAACATAGAAGTTCCCGCCACATATCCGTGGCTGTTATAGGGCGTAGCGGCACCCTTTTGTCAGCCTCGTTTGTACACTCCCTGGGCCTGTCCCCGGTCCATCCGGGACATACATTTAAAGACGGCAACAACAAGGGGGTGCCAGACCACATTTAATCTACCCTCTCTTACTTCTATGCTCGGCTGTACTTTATTGAATAAATAAGCAAAATATATAATACAATTTCAGAAACATTACACACATGAAAAGAAGAATACATCACACCACACACCACATAGAATTAAGAAAGGAATGTAATCCGGACGAATGCGTGATAAATAAAATTATGAAAGGTCTACTAAGATGGTTTGAACATATGGAACGAATGGATGAGGGAAAAATGGTTAGAATGATATATACAAGTAGTGTGAATGGAAAAATAAGTCGAGGAAGGCCAAGGAAGACATGGCATGACAAAATTAATCAATTACTGAAAGGCGGTCATGTTCGAAGTAGGAACAATCGACGAGCATGCACGTGACACAGTGTGAATGTAGAAGAGGCGCGAGAATTATGTCAGGATATAACAGTGTGGCGATTCATCCCTCCGGGGAAACGGCCTTCCAAATGGATCTTCCTCAGCCTATTCCCGTCCACTCCTGGACAAAGGTCTCCTCCATTTGTTTCCTTGTGCAGACTGCATCCAGGTTATTCCGACGTGTCTGTTCAGATTATCTTTCCACCGTAGTTGCGGTCGCCCTGCACTTCCCTTTGCCGTCCACGGTCTCCAAGTCAGCATACTTCTTGTCCATTTTTCATTTGAGCTTCTAGCTACGTGACCTGCCCATTGCCATTTTAGAGTCGCCACTCGGTGGATAATGTCAGTGACCTTTGTTTTTTCTCTCCCCGTACCGTTTCTGACTCTGTCTCTTAGACTTATTCCTAACATGGCTTTTCCGTGGCTCTTTGACGCAAAATGTCATATAACGAGTGATTACTTCGTATAAAAGTAAACGATTCTAATTTTTTTCCGTGTCGTCACCCCCTGTGAATTGAAATAGTTAAATATTCACGAGCCTCCCATGATAGCAACATAAGGCGTACGTATGTAAGTGGTGTCTAGGAACCAGGATTACCGGCGACAATGGTAATAATATTGGCACACGCTTCGCCAGGCGCCGTTTACATAATACCATGAGAGTGGGAAACGTACTCACGGAGGATGGAGCGCAAAACTCCGCTTTAATTATGCAGCCTTCACTAATACGTATACTGACTGATTTGATATTTTTTATTACTTTATTTACTAGCAAACAAAAACCTATCAAAAAAGCTAAAATGGCAGTTCACACTGGTGTTCTTGTACCGGCCCTTAACTGGCAAAAGAAGGATAAAAGTAGAATAAATGCTGTAGAAATGATATCTTTTAGACGAATGTGTGGATACTCTGTATGATAGAGTGTCGATTAAAATTGTAAGAAGTGAATGCAGTGCGAATGATGGTGTTATGAACAAAATAATGAAAGGATCATTCAGATAGTTTGGACACACGGAAAGAATGAATGAAGAGAGAATGGTAAAAAAATTATACGTTAACAATGTACTTAACGTCGATTTCTCCGACTCGTGACGTGGTCAACATTTAATATTTGATTGATTTGATCGTTACACTCTTTCTTCTTTTTCTTGTTCCGTTTACGTTGTAAAAAATAATATAATAAGAATTTCAGAAGTATTCCAAATATGTCGACGACTGTAAACACTACCCCACTGACACTGAAAGTGTCCAAATCCGAGACGATAGAATTCAACGTCCGAATCGGTCTTCCGACTGGGATGACCAAAAGTAGGTTAATTCTGCGTGAACTAATGGATCTTTTGGTTAACCTGAAAATAGGGGTGTCTTTTTCCCTAGTAAATTATATAATTAAAACCCGAAACAATCGATTTGTTTACTACTAGAATGATATTTATTTGTTGTAGAGTGATCGTATTTATTAGTAGATTCCTCTCCCAACTGACACCACCAGATTCAAGTTTATCTTTCAAACTAGAAGATATAACAATTTTGTGAAATATTATTACATGAAAATGAGCTGTGACAACTTATTGAACGCTAAGGCATTAAACACTGTGGAATTCCATAGTTATATACGTAGGAAATTGAAAATAACTTTGTTCAATCCACCAATTATTTAAAAAAAATATTAAAAAACACGACATGTTTCGGAGGATTCCTCCATCTTCAGGTGTAAAAATATAAAATATGTATACAGTTATATTTTTACACCTGAAGATCCTCCGAAACATGTCGTGTTTTTTAATTTGTTTTTGCGACAATTGAACTGCAGACAGTATAAAATTTCGCAAACGCTTTAACTATTTTATTATGAAATACTGTACACATTATGCAATATGTAATACGGTGTGTTTTTCGATCATTTTCGGTATATGCTCAGATATACAAGGCAGGTGAAAACGCTAAGTACCTTACATTCCTTTAAAAAAAAGCTTTTGTATACGTAGGTACCGTTCCTCACCCTTAACAAATTCACATTCTTTGCTTCCTTTGTGCATTACATCCCCTGTATTCTTACACAACTGTTGCATCCCTTGAAAACCACCCTAATGTACAAAAAATAATCTAGAGACGGCCATTAAATTTCGCGAATCGTCACTTCATTTTCACTCTATATAAAGAAGCTTTTTTCACTTCCTGTGTAACAAAGTTTAAAGAGAAGCTTCCATGTGATTTCCATGCGTTTTTGTATTTATTTATTATTATCTAGGTCAGAGATTGGCAACTGCAGCTCGCGAGCCAAAAGCGGCTCTTCAAGAATTGACTCAAAGAAAGGAGAAGAACTTCAAGATTAATCTAATAGTATTTAAAAAAATAATTAATTCATAATTAAACTGAAATTAAAAATAACAATAATCAAACTTGTCTTACCCAAATTTTCTGATGAAAAGCACGGCCATTGTTCAAATGACAATACAATGTGTTACAAAAACAATTCAATGTTTATTTCTATTACAATTTTTTTTTAAATTATTAATGTGTTTAATTGATTTCTTGGTAGAAGTTCATTTTAAATAATGAAAATAAAATTAAAGAAATTATACGAAATTTCTTTATTATTATGTATTTAAATCAAATCAAATCAGTTTATTAACTCAAAAGACACTACAAACAGGAAAATGTTTAAGGCATATATTAAGTACAGGTAAAATATTTAAAAAAATACAACAAAGTACCAGGAACGCATTAGAGATGGTTCGACATTAGGAAGACAAGATGCTTTCTAAAGTCAAGAGTATTTGTCCCCTGAACGTACATTCACTAATATAAAAGACATCGATCTCCGAGGAGACCGCGTTCAGCAGACTAATTGCTCTTCCCACCAGTGTCACCAAAGTCAGATTGGTTCTGGTGGCCGGTTGGTAAAACAATCTGTGCTGTCGCTGTCGGAGAAATCTATCAGGGACAAAAATACTAGTGTGCTTCTGGTACCTACATCAAAATTTATTTGGTTTATATAATAAATGATATTTTATATTTGTATTATATTGCATTATTAGAGGCAAGTTGGTTCTTGCGGCCGGAAGAAAGAACAATCTATGCTGGCGCTGTCGGAGATATCTGTCGGGAACAAAAAGACCTACACCCTCCAGCACGACTGAGTTTTCAAAATATCCCCTAATTTAAACAAAAGAAACCCGTCTCTTCGAATCTGCAGAGAATTAGACCTCAACATTCCCAAAAGAAACGATGTGGGTTAGGGCCATGGATAGCTACAATACTCCTTCATGTAGAGATACCTCAGAAATTTTTCCTAACCCTCTCCAGCATAAGGGAATATCTCGCCTTGTGAGGGCTCCATATCACAGAACCACTTTCGAGTCTGCTCCGAACCAATGAATTTTATAGTACTCTGAGCACATTGGGATCTCTGAAAACCCTTCCGGTCCGAATGACGAAGCCCAACATCTTCAGCGCAATGCCACGAATTCTCTCAACATGGCGTATACTTTCTTAACTATTATTTCTTCATCCATGCGTTTCATGTGTCCAAATCAATACAGTGATCCTTCATAATTTTGTTCATAATACTTTCTTCTGCTCTGAATTCCTTCATTATGTCAGCATTCGTTCTACCACACATACGTCTTAGGCAGTGGCGGTACTCCCATAGAAGCCCAGAAAACCCGGCTTGCATAAAAAAAATTAATCAAAACCCCCAAATCTAAGTAATCATGCCCCTGTTTAAACCAACAACCCACCAAATCACCTTCCAAAAATATTCCCATCAGACGTAAGAGGAATAGCCACAAGAGCTGAACATCTGTAAGCCAAGGTTTTGATTCAAAATTTCTTACACAAGCCGGGCTTCTGGGCTTCTATTGGAGCGCCGCCACTGGTCTTAGGGACCTCATTTCTACCGCATTTATTTTACTTTTGTCCTTCTTCTACCAGTTCCATGAACCAGGACTTAATTTTAAACGGCATTTTTCGGCATCGTTGATAAATTGGAAACAGAAAATATATTTTTTCCCTCGCTTTTGTCAGTACGCAGGCACAGGTACCAAAACACGTTGAATTACTCCGGCATTTATTTTGCCTTTGTCTTCCGTTTTTAAGTTTGTTTGTCTGGTGCACTCTACGATATTGGAGGCTCCCCTCACAGCTTATCTTCGCCTCAGAATTTGTTTATGCGACCGACCATTTAATCTGTAAAACCACTGTATTAGATTTTTAGATTACTCAAATATGGTGGAAATGCGAATCTTTTTGGCGAAAGCGAAAATAAAGTTTTTCGATTCTTACTATTTTTAATATTATTATGAAAATGAAGCATGTAACTGGCAAATGAAGGATGAATGTAGAGTAAACGCGGTAGAAATGACGTCACTTAATAAATCTGCATATAGAGCGCCAAATGTAAATATGAAAAGTGAGGTTCATCAGGACGAGAACGGTTAGACGCATAAAAAGAATAAATGCAGAATGGTAAAGTAATTATACTGGAACAAGAAATAGAGGACGACCGACAAGCAGATGCCATCCAGGACAGAGAGTCCTGGAGAAACCATACCCCAAGTAAATGGGACAAGGCCGTCAATGGAATAAAGAAGAAGAAAGCATTATCAAATGTAATAAAATGTCTATGAAATAGCTGAAAGGGTTGGATGTAGGCGCCAAAATGAGCGGAGTGTCAGTAAGCTATCTCCTGTATGCGGATGACGCTGTCCTATTTGCAGACAACGAGCATGAACTATAAGTCCTAGTGAATAGTATGTATGAGGTATGCATGCGAAATGATCTGATGATGAATGTTAATAAGTCCAAGGTAATGCTTTTTGAAAAAGGAGAAATCATAACAATCTGCAACATTAGCGTGAATAGTGAAAATTTGGAGCAAGTAGATGAGTTCGTCTATTTAGGTAGTATGATTACAAAAGATGGGCGAGTGGAAAGGAATATTGAAAGAAGGGTTGGGGCAGGCAACAAAGTGAATGGTGCACTTAATGTTGTCATCGCAAACAAAAACTTATCCAAAAAACCTAGAATGGCAGTGCACAATGGTGTTCTTTTACCGACCCTTATGTATGGAAGCCAAGCATGGAACTGGCAAAAGAAGGATGAAGATCTCTTAGACGAATGTGTGAATACTCTGTGTATGGTAGAGTGTCAAATGAAAATATAAGAAGTGATTGCGGTGCGAAAGATGGTGTAATGAACAAAATAATGAAAGGATCATTAAGATGGTTTAGAGATATGGAAAGAATGAATGAAGAAAGAATGGTAAAAAAAATATATCTTAACGATGTAAATGGAACCAGAAATAGAGGAAGACTGAGGAAAATGTGGCACGATCAAATAAATCAAATATATCAAATATTGAATGTCGGTCACGTAAGGAGTCATAGAAATCGACGCGCGTGCATGACACGATGTATGAATGTCGAGGAAACAAGAAAAATATGTCGGGAAAGAAAAGAGTGGCAGTCCATTATTTCTGCCTATCCCTGGGAGACGGCGTGATGGTTAGTTAGTCAGTTTATATAAGTTTTTATTCTTTGTTCAAGGAACAATAGATCATTTTTATAAACTTCATAAATGATTTCAACGTTGCGTTGGTCTGTTGTGCAAACAAATTCTGAAGTGACACCGTTTCGTCTGTCGCAGACGCCATCCGGTTCCGGAATGAGATAACCGTCCCCGGGGATTATAAATCCATTCCTCATACAGCATCCATTATGTTCCATTCTTGTGTCTGTCGTTTTGCTTTCATTACGGGGATATCTCAAAGTATTTTACTTACATTATGTAAATTGAATGCGTGTCTTTTTTCTTCTTCGGTTTTCTACTTATATATAGAAGTGGAATATTATTTTTTATCGTTTCTTGATTAATTATTGAATGTTTCTTTTCTATCTCATATACGTAATTTCTATTTTCTATTAAGTTATCCTTATTCTCGTTTTCACGCTGAAAGCACGATCATAGAAACATGCTTTATTGGCTCTGACTGGAATTGTTATGTTGTTTGCACTTGTTTCTACTGATCGGAGTGAACGTTGCCTTTCTGTCGGCATGGGTGTCACGCAGAGGTCCGATATATACGCTGGCGCTCTCTGGTGTCAAGCCTTAAACTTACACAATTTGTATTTTACTCGCTCCCGGATTTTAAGCCAGTGAAGTTCCTTCAGGAGCGGCGTGATATGACAGTATTTTTGTTGCCCCATAATCAATCGGGCAGCAGCATTGAATACGCTTTGCATTCTGCTTAATTGATTATTTGGGAATCCAGCGTACATTCTGTTGCAATAATCTAAACGTGACACTACAAAAGAATTTACGAGGGTCCTAACTTCATCAATAGGTAAATATCTCCTTATATGCTTTAGCTGTCTCAGTTGCAGCTTAATACCAATGGTTTAAACTAAATACAAATCAATACTGTGACGTGTTTTAGTGTTATGTTTTTATATTTTTATAAGTATGCTAGTTTCTTCATTAAAATGCAACAGTAATTTAGTGGAATACAATATAATGAAAGTCCACTAGCATTACCATAAAAATTTGAGGAATGTACGGAGCACAATTTAATCGCTTTTGTGGAAATTTGCATAAAACAAGGGGGGGAAATGCCTCGGGCCTTTTGCGCCAAGAGGTAAGTACCGGCTGTCGGTGCCTACCCGGCGCCGCGTTAGGGTTGAGGGGAGAGGGAAAAAATCACCCACAAGGGAAAATTACGTTGAAATGTTTCGTGTCTGTAAAAAAGGGGAAAATGGATGGAATCGTTTTGAATTATCGAATGCACTTACTCGTATATGGTCTGAATTTCTGTTTAGTAAGCTGATTTATGCATCATTAAAAAATATATATATTATTTCACTTACATATCACTTTTTTAAAACTGATCACTTCATTGTCTCTAACTCTAAGTATGATAGATTGTCGAATGAAAATATAAAAAGTGAATGAGGTGCGAATGCTGGTGTTATGAACAAAATAATGAAAGGATCATTAAGATAATTTAGACACATGGAAAGAATAAATGAAGAAAGAGTGGTAAAAAAATATATGTTAACGATGTAAATGGAAATAGAAATAGAGGAAGACCGAGGAAAACGTGGCACAATCAAATAAATCAAATATTGAATGTCGGCCACGTGAAGAGTCAGAGAAATCGACGCGCGTGCATGACACGATCAGGAAAGAAAAGTGTGGCAGTCCATTCTTTCTGCCTACCTCTTCGGGGAGACGGCGTGATGGTTAGTTAGTCAGAGTAAATGGGGATCTAACAGCCTGGTCAATCAATAAAGTCAATCAATAAAGGTGTCGAACGGTGTTGCGTATTGTACCCGTGGTTATTTAAGCTATATATGGACAAGTGTGTGAATGAACTGAAAGGGTTGGAAGTAGGTGCTAACATGAGCAGAGTGTCAGTAAGCTGTCTATTGTATGCGAATGACGCTGTCCTACTTGCAAACATCGAGATTGAACTAAAAGTCTTGGTGACTATTATGTATAAGGTATGCATGCAAAATTATCTGATGATGAATGTGAATAAGTCTAAGGCAAAGATTTAAAAAAAAAAAAATTACAGTCTCCAACATTAGTGTGAATGGTGAAAATCTGAAACAAGTAGATGAGTTTGTATATTTGGGTAGTATGTTTACTAAGGAAGGGCAAGTGGAGAGGGATATTGAAGGATGGGTTGGGGCAGGCAACAAAGTGAATCGTGCACTTAAAGATGTCATCGCAAACAAAAGCCTATCCGAAAAGCTAAAATACAAGTGCACAATGGTGTTCTTGTACCGACCCTCATGTATGGAAGCGAAGCATGGAACTGGCAAAAATTGGATTAAAGTATAATTAATGCAGTAGAAATGAGATCTCTTAGATGAATGTGTGATAAATCTGTGTACGATAGAATGTCGAATGAAAATATAAGAAGTGAATGGATTGCGAATGATAGTTTTGACACATGAAAATAATGTCATAGAAAGTACACGTTAACGATGTGAATGGAAAGAAAAATAGAGGAAAACGTAACATGATAGACGATGATGAATCAGACCAGACCAGAACTAACCTGCTTCTGGTGACACCGGTGGGAAGAGCAATTAATCTGCTGAACGCGGTCTCCTTGGAGATCGACGTCTTTCATAAAAGTGAAAGTACGTTCAGAAGGCAAATACTCTTGATTTTGGAGGGTATATTGTTTTACTAAAGTCGAACCATTTCTCATGCGTTTCTGGTATACTATATGCAATATATTATTTTCTTTTTCTTCTTCTTCTTCCTCAGCCTATTCCCGTCCACTACTGAACAAAGGCCTCCTCCATTCGCTTACATGTCGCTCTGTCCTGTGCAGACTGCATCCAGGTTATTCCGACGTTTCTGTTCAGATCATCCTTCCACCGTAGTTGCGGCCCCCCTGCACTTCTCTTTGCCGTCCACGGTCTCCAAGTCAGCAGTCTTCTTGTCCACTTTTCATCTGAGCTTCTGGCTACGTGACCTGCCCATTGCCATTTTAGAGTCGCCATCCGGTGGATGATGTCTATTTTATTTTACCTGTTCTCAATAGATGCCTTAAACCTTCATTTTGCAATGTCTATTGATGAAATAGTGTGGCGGTCCATTATTTCTGCCTACCTCTCAGGAAAACGGGCGTGATGGTTAGTTAGGACTTGTGACGACGTCTGTTTTTATTGACAAGCAGCGTGAAACGAACGAGTTCGATAGTTCACAAACGCGACGGCGGAAACACAAAATAATTTTATGATAATCGATACATTATCGAGGTCAGAGGGCACACTTGCCTTGCCCCATGTGGGTGAGCAGTTCAAGCCTTCTACGTAGGTTATGTTGATCAGTATCAGATTGAAGATTAGCTTACTTAAGCGATTTCCGAAATAGATTACATCTTGTGAAAAGAAAAGAAAATGACAGTATATGCCACTTAAACAATGTTTCATGAACGACGTGTATGGAGAAAATCTGAAACATATTGATGAATTTGTATATTAAGGAAGTATGTTTACAAAATATGGGCGAGCGGGGAGAGATATTGAAATAAAATCAAATCAAATCAAGTCAGTTTATTAACTCAAAAGACATTACAAACAGGAAAATGTTTAAGGCATCTATTAAGTACAGGTAAAATATTATAAAAATACAACAAAGTACCAGGAACGCATAAGAGATGGTTCGACATTAGGAAGACAAGATACTTTCTAAAGTCAAGAGTATTTGTCCCCTGAACGTACCTTCACTAATATAAAAGACGTCGATCTCCGAGGAGACTGCGTTCAGCAGACTAATTGCTCTTCCCACCGGTGTCACCAGAGGCAGATTGGTTCTGGTGGCTGGTTGGTAAAACAATCTGTGCTGTCGCTGTCGGAGAAATCTATCAGGGACAAAAAGACCAACACCCTCTAGCACGGCCGAGTTCTCGAAATATCCCTTGATTAATTTAAAGAAATGGGTTATGAGATGCCCATCTCTTCGAAGCTGTAAAGAATTGGTTCCGAGCATTCCTAAAAGAAATGCCCTGGGATAGAGCCACGGATAACTACCATACTCCCTCATGTAGAGGTACCTCAGAATTTTTTTCTGAACTCTCTCCAGCATAACGGAATATCTCGCCTCGTGAGGAAATAAGAGTTGGGATAGGCAACAAAGTGAACGGTGCACTTAAAATTGTCATTCAAATAATTCCATAATAATACTAAAAATGTCATCTTCTATATACGAGTATATAAATATAAAGATCTCTTAGACGAATGTGTGGATACTCTGTGTATGATAGAGTGTCGAATGAAAATATAAGAAGCGAATGCGGTGAGAATTATGGTGTTATGAACAAAATAATGAAAGGATCATTAAGATGGTTTGGACATATGGAAAGAATGAATGAAGAAAGAATGGTAAAAATGTAAATGGAACCAGAAATAGAGGAAGAACGAGGAAAACGTGGCACGATCAAATAAATCAAATATTGAATGTCGGCCATGTGAGGAGTCAGAGAAATCGACGCGCGTGCATGACACGATGTATGAATGTTGAGGAATCGAGAGAGATATGTCGGGAAAGAAAAGTGTGGCAGTCCATTCTTTCTGCCTACCCCTTCGGGGATACTGCGTGATGGTTAGTTGGTTAGTTAGTTAGTTAGTTACAAGTGTAATATGTATTCAAATATTTATTGTTTAACTAGGAAGCGAAGCATGGAACTGGCAGAAGAAAGATGAGAGCAGAATAAATGCGGTAGAGATAAGGTCCCTAAGACGTATGTGTGGTGAACGATGTACGACAGAATCCCAAATGCTGATATTAGGAAGGAATGTAGAGCGAAAGAAGGTATTATGAACAAAATTATGAAAGGTTCGCTGCGTTGGTTCGGACATATGGAGCGCATGGGTGAAGAAAGAATGGTTAAAAAAGTATACGTTAACAATGTAATGGAGTAAGGAGTCGAGGTAGACCGAGGAAAACATGGCATGACCAAATTAATCAAATATTAAAAATTGGTCATGTCAGAAGCCGGAAGAATCGACGTGCGTGTATGACTCGATGTATGAATGTGGAGGAAGCTAGAGAGGTGTGCCAGGATAGAGTAGTGTGGCGGTCCATTATCTCTGCCTACCCCTGCGGGGAAACGGCGTGATGGTTTGTTATTGTTGTTGTATTGTTTAACTACTAGAAAACAGTGGTGTTAAATTACTTTCTTTTGCGTTTGAATCAAATTACCGATGACTTGTGTCTATCCTCAATATAGTTGCATTTTTATTTAATTATATTTTAATGGAAAAATCTCCACGCAAACCGGAGTGATGAGATCTGACATCTGTCGGATAAATTGCGCATATGTGTGTTTGTGTTTTGTTTTCTTTTCTCATAACGCACGTTTTGAAAAAAAAAACATATATAACCGGTCAATCACGTTAGCTTATCGGGCTTAGTTTTTTACACGAAGTCGTTTTTTGTTTATGTTTCTAATCTGGTATTTCATTAATTTTGTTTTGTGTGTTGATGAAAGCGAAAACGGCCGTTCACAATGGAGTTCTGGTTCCAACCCTAATGTATGGAAGCGAAGCATGGAACTGGCAGAAGAAGGATGAGGGCAGAATAAATGCGGTGAACAAAATTCTGAAAAGATCGCTGCGTTGGTTCGGACACATTCGGAGGAAAACATGGCATGACCAAGTTAATCAAATTTTAAAGGTTGGTCATGTTAGAAGTCGGAAGAATCGATGTGCGTGTATGACTCGCTGTTTGAATGTGGAGGAAGCTAGAGAGGTGTGCCAGGATAGAGTAGTATGGCGGTCCATTCTCTCTGCCTACCCCTACGGTGAAACGATGGTTTGTTTGTTTGTTTTTGGAAAAGTCGATCCCCATTTTGAAATTGCTGCTTATTTCTTAGCTTGTATCGAAAAACTGAATTAAATGTTTCATTAGAGCTGCCTATAAGATACGGAGACTAATTGATGGTAGCCATTATCCGACACACGCGTAATCTGGGTCACTCACTTACTCTGGTCATGTGGATGAGAAGTACACATTAAATACACGGGGTTAAGAAATATACTGTACTTTCCAAAATAATGTTGTTTTACCAACTAACCATCACGTCGTCTATCCGAAGTGGTTGTAGAAAGAATGGACTACTACACTAATCTTTCTTGACTTACTTCTGTCGTTTCCTCAACATTCATATATCGTGTCATGCACGTGCGTCCATTTTTCCGACTCACGTGAACGATATTTAATATTTGATTGATTTGATGATTGATCGTGCCACGTTTTCCTCGGTCTTCATATATTGCTAGTTCTTTATTACAATATACTTTCTTGAAACTTGACGGTACCAGTACCTTTTTCGCTGTCTGCTCCATCTTATAATATCCTCAACCTCACATACCTCTCTTATTCTGGTGTTCCTCACGTGATATCTCAGTGTCTTGCCTGCTATCGTCCTCAGTGTCTTGTTTGGTCCTTACTGTGTCTGCCCTTGCTTCGACGCCATATGTTATTGGTCTTACGCATGCTCTATAGATTCTCATCTTACTCTTAATGGCCATGACTTTGTTTTTCCATATTGTGGATTTTAGAGCGCCAGAGATTGCAACTGCCTTGTTTACTTGGGCTTGTACGAGTATTTAATAATTTTTAATGTAAATCTTTTTTTTTCACATGCGTTAAAAATTTCACAATTAACAACATCAAATTGTTCTCCTTGCGTTTTCTACACTACTGTCGTACAACAATAATCAGAACAAAATTCAATATAATCCAGAAACGTTCTCCATTTCCAATTACTACAATTACAATAACGAAGTGCTCCTCTCTCGCTCTCTTGTATTCAAAATATTCTCGTACTCTTTCTTGACGACGTTCGGTTTTTACCTATTTCTATTATACGAGTAATTTGATAAAAAAACTAACTAACTAACCATCACGCCGTCTCCCCGAAGGGGTAAGCAGAAAGAACGGACTGCCACACTTTTCTTTCCTGGCATATTTCTCTCGCTTCCTCAACATTCATCCATCGTGTCATGCACGCGCGTCGATTTGTCTGACTCCTCACATGGCCGACATTCAATATTTGATTTATTTGTATAGTTTTTATTATTATGGAAGTTACGTAATAAATTATAATGGAACTCATTAGAAAAATCGGACATTCGATTTTCCCAAAGGAGCTAAAAATAAATAAAAAATGGTCGCCGCCGAATTCTACTGACCGGAAGTCGCTGTTGAGCTAAAAAAAAAAGTCGACAACGAAAAATGCCACGTTTTCCTCGGTCTTTCTCTATTTCTGGTTCCATTTACATCGTTAACATATAATTTTTTTACCATTCTTTATTCATTCTTTCTTTCCATATGTCCAAACCATCTTAATGATCCATTCATTATTTTGTTCATAACACCATCATTCGCACCGCATTCACTTCTTATATTTTCATTCGACACTCTATCGTACACAGAGTATCCACACATTTTGCATTATTTGTCATCGCAAACAAAAACCTATCCAAAAAAGCTGGAATATGGAAGCGAAGCATGGAACTGGCAAAAGAAGGATGAAAATAGAATAAATGCAGTAGAAATGAGATCTCTTAGTAATTTATATAAACTGTAAAAAATGCACTTTTTTTTGTAGTGAATTATTGAAGTATTTGTGTTTTTTATTATTTTAAGATATCAGTAATTCCTGAACACCGTGTATATGTCATTCTTTCCCGACATTTCCTACTGCTACTGTTTACCGCCGGACAACTGCTACCGGTTATTATTTAGCTGTTTATCCCATTCCAGTACTTTATTTTCTATTATTTTCTAACGAGCTCCAAATACCGCCATAATGACGGTGTTTCATTAAAACTGTCGCTGTAGAAATCACAGCTTACTGGGAATATTAAATCAAAGCGAATCTAGAATAGAGAATTGCATTTAAAAAATGTAGAAATCACAAACGAACCTATGGAGCCATTGGAATCTGCTGCCGTCTCCCCGAAGAGGTAACAGGAAAGATGGACTATATAAGGTTCCCACCACCACCCGAGACTGTTATAGGACGCAGCGACGCCCTTTCGTCAGTCTCGCTGCACTATCTAGGCCTGTTCCTTGTCCATCCGGGACTTACGTTCATTTAATTTAGCCTTTTCTTGTCATCAATCAAAAGGGTGACAGACCACATTTAATCTATTCTTTTAACCTTATATATCTCCCGCGCGGCCTTACATCTCTTTATTATGAAATAAAATCAGAAGTAAATATTATATAAAGCACACATTAAATTAGTAAAAAAAAAAAACGCATTAAAATTAAATAAAACACATTAATTCACAATACACAATAGGACAAATATATAAAAAACTAAATTTTAATTTTAATGGAAATTATAGGAAAGATGGACTGTCACACTTTTCTTTCCTGACATATTTCTCTCGTTCCTCAGCATTTATACATCGTGTCATGCACGCGCGTCGATTTTTCACGTGGTCGACATTCAATATTTGATTTATTTAATCGTGCCGCGTTTTCCTCGGTTTTCCTTTATTTCTAGTTACGTTTAAGGGGTACGCGAGTTTGAGGTCTTTCTTGAAGTGGTACGCAGGAAAAAATAATTGGGAAGCATTGATCTAGAGCAGTTGTTCCCAAACTTTTTTGTCCCGTGGGCCCGTTGCTGATTATTTTATTTTGTGCAGACCCCCTACTTTCGAAATTTTTTTTTTTTTACTAATTCACCTAAAAACTATTGTCGCACGTTTTTATTATTATGGAAGTTACGTAATAAATTATAATGGAACTCATTAGAAAAATCGGACATTCGATTTTTCCAAAGGAGCTAAAAATAAATAAAAAATGGTCGCCGCCGAATTCTACTGACCGGAAGTCGCTGTTAAGCTAAAAAGGTCGACAACGAAAAATATCCGCGGACCCCCTGACGTTGTTTAGGTACCCCCAAATCAATTTTAGCTTTTCGCAGACCCCCTGAAAGATCCCAGGGACCCCTGGGAGTCCGTACGGATCACTTTGGGAACCACTGATCTAGAGAATCCAAATTAATATATTTTTTCTTTTTCTAGGCGGACGCTTCCCTCGACATGGCCAATCGGGACTTCTGCCAGGCTTCGCTGGAGTACGTGTTCTTGCTGCAAGAGGTCCAGGAGAGGAAGAAATTTGAATTCGTCGAGATCTTACTGGGTGAGGATCCTTCCCATTCATACACGCGTTGCTCCATACCATGGCCACCTTTAACCCCTTAAAATTCCAGTTTTTAAATTGATATTAACAGATCATAACTACATTTTGTTTTGCATATTATTTTCTGGTCTGGTGTATGGATTTTATTTGAATTATTAAGCGAAGTGTCCACTAACATGAAAGCGTTTGCAAGTACTTACAAGTTGGGCAAGTTACAAACCTGGAGATCTCAACTTTCAGAGGGTAATAGACATATTTTATTGTGTGCGTGAGAGTAATATCCTTGTAGTTGTGATGTGGTTTCGGTTGTGCAAATGAAAGTCACAGGTTGGTTCACAGTTATTTATTTTTGGTAGAGACATAAATTGTATAAGAGATAGCTAGAGCGAGGCTGGAAGACGCGACGGTAAGACCGGGAGCGAAGACGGGGTCCTTGGCTCCAGGGGGTGCTTTGCTGCTGCCAGCATACTAGCGCCATAGGTTAGCTGGGTGTATGGGATTAACACCCTTATACACTGCTTTTTGTGGTAAAATTGCACTCCCTTAAAAAAATTATTGCAACATTTGAAAAATATTAAGACAATTAATATGATGCTGTTCTTAGTTTTCATCAAGCCCGTGAAATGTGTGTTGATTTGAAATTGACGCTTTATTTAAAAATTAATGTTTCTTGTATTATTTTTTTTCCAAGATTTTTTATAACTTCTGTGCTATTAGACGTGCTATTCGACGACCTTCGTGGCCGAGTGGTAAGTGCTTTGACTGCCACACTGAAGGTTCCGGGTTCGATTCCCGGCGATGGCAGTGTGATTGTCACACTGTCTTTGGTCTGGCGAAGACAATAAAATGGCGATAGACTAGCTACCTATCCACATGTCACAAGTATCACTATGATAGCTATACCATTTACATCGATTTGGCTCACGCTGTAATGATGTAAAGAGCGATTCAACAAAATAATAGTACTAATTAGATAAAGTACTTGAAATAAGTAGTTTCTGTTTTCTAGAAGTATAATTAAACTTTATGCCAGGAAAAGAATCATTTAGGTGGGTGTGTCAGATATCTTCAATTTATTTATTGTTTCTTGAACTCAGTATTTATTAAAAATAGTTTGGAAAAATATTGACAGTTGGTTGAGTGTGGTTTGGTCGCGGGCTTCTCCAATAAAACTGGAGTTTTTAGGCGTATAATTGATTTTTTTAAAATGTTTATATGTTTAAAACAGTACTTTGTGGTTCGTTACCTCGTATACGTGTTGGGTGTGTCCTGTTGGATGAGCAAATTATAATATTGACCTTTGTTTAAAACATCGTCAACTAGTGGACAAAATTTATATATAAATGATCCATGTGTGAATAATCCTGGCCAATACGCATCTTGCCATCCCAAAATAATATTTGATTGTGAAAATTTATACCTTTGTGCTGTTTTGGTGGTGAAAAATATAATTACATTGTTTATGTGAAGTGTTTTGACAGGTGCCAAATTGGTTTTCATAATTTTATTTTTCGAACGTTTATGTACATTTGTTCCGATGTCTATTTGAAAAATTCTTTTGATTCATATTGAAGTGCTTGCTGGAAATTAAACTATTTAAAGTGCCTAACTAACTAAAATTTTATTAATATAACGGTGGTAGCGGAAGAAACAAACTTTTAATGAAAGGATATTATCTTAGAAAATAGCTTATGTGTTATAACTTTTTTATGTGTTATATTTTGTTATTTTTATTTTATGATTTATTTTATTTTATTTATTTATTTTATATAATTGAATTTTATTTAAGATATAGTTTGTAAATGATTTAGCATTTAAGTGTGTGCGGGTGATGCCTACTGGTGGCGATGAGGTCCGCAACCCATCACACCGCATCTCCCGCAGGGGCGAACAGAGAAGGGTGGAGTGCCGCATCGGTACATGGAATATAAGGGGAGGTATGGAAGGAAAGTTGAATGAGATGTGTGCAGAAATGGATAATAAGTGTTTAGATGTTTTATGTGTGACTGAATGTATGATGAAAGAGTGT
This sequence comes from Lepidostoma basale, assembly GCA_022606425.2. Classification (NCBI taxonomy): domain Eukaryota; kingdom Metazoa; phylum Arthropoda; class Insecta; order Trichoptera; family Lepidostomatidae; genus Lepidostoma; species Lepidostoma basale. The sequence goes on from JAHDVF020001314.1 coordinate 681,052, forward strand.
GGTTCCTTGGAGCATGCGGATAAGCTTGTTCTGTGGTCGGGTGTGCCGAATGACCACAGAGCATGCCAAGGCGTGGCGGCAGTGCTAGCTCCAAGGATGGTAGAATGTATGAAAGGTTATAAATGTGTTAGCCCAAGACTCATGTGGATTCGCTTCAAGATCGGGTTAACAAGAGTTTTCCTTTTAATTGGATACGCCCCTGGTAACAACGAAAATGAGGCGAGTAAAGATGAGTTTTGGGACAAAGTGAGAGAGAGACATTGGTGTGTAAGAGTGAAAACGAAAGATTGATAATAGCAGGTGATATGAACGGTTGGGTGGGAATCCGTAGGAGTGGGTACGAGGAATGTCTGGGTACGTTTGGTGATAGACGAATAAATGATAATGGAAGGAGACTGCTTGAATTGTGTATAGAATGGGGTCTCTTTGTATCAAATACCATCTTCGATCATAAGAGAATCCATCTCTATACTTGGGAAAGAGGATTTGAAAGGTCCATTATAGATTACGTCATTGTAGACTCTAGATTACGGGCGGATACTGTTGATTCAAGGGTCTTCAGGGGAGCCGAACTGGAAACGGATCATTTTTTAGTAGTGGCAAAAGTGATCTTATTCCGGGGATGGCGAACCAGAAGAAGCAAAACAGTAGCCGCACCGACTAGAGTCAAAGTTGAAAAACTGCAAAACAATGACGTAAGAAATAATTTCGTAAGAAAAGTGAAAGATAGATTGAGTGAGCGGGATGTAAGTGAGTTGAGTATTGACGAGACCTGGAAATACTTGAAGGAGAGTTTGTGTGAATCAGCGAAAGAATCGTGTGGTGTGTGTGTACAAGGAAGAAAGAAAGGGGATGCATGGTGGAATGATGACGTAAAGATTGCTGTTAAAGAGAAGAAAGATGCTTGGTTGAATATGTTGTCGATAAATAAGAATGACAGAGTTAAGTTTGAAAGAGCAAAAGATTTGTATAAGGTATGCAAGAAGAGAGTGAAGTCAGTAGTGAAAGCGCGGAAAGAAAAGCTGAAGGAGGAAGAAGGGCTCAAAATGACAAACAACTTCCAAGCAAATTTAAAATGTTTTGGAAAGAAGTTAAAAAAGCCCGAAATCCTCCTGATAGTGGATGTGTGAAAGCAATTTTAGACAACGAGGGAAGAATGTTAACGGAGAGTAGATCATACAAGAAAGATGGATGGAATATTTTAAGGAGATGTATGGTGGTGATACAAGCGTGATCGAAAATATGACAGCTAGTGCGAGTGCGGGACCTATGAATGATAATATTGAAAAAATAAGTACGAATGAGATGAAAAGATCCGTGAGTGCAATGAAAAGTGGAAAAGCTGTAGGGTTTGATTGTATTGCCATAGACTTTATTAAAAGCGGTGGCGAAGTGGTTTCTACATGGTTATGTAAGTTATTTAACCAGTGCTTGGAGGAGGGATATACGCCGCTAGACGGGAGGAGAGCAGTAATTATGCCCCTGTACAAAGGAAAAGGATCGCGTATGGAATGTGGAAACCACAGAGCTATTAGTCTTTTGAGTGTCGTTGGTAAAGTCTATGGCAGAATTTTAATAGAAAGAGTAAGAAAATTGACGAGTGACAAAGTTTGGGATGTGCAAGGTGCCTTTATGAAGGGCAGAGGATGTATGGATCAAATTTTTGGACTTCGTACATTGACAGAGAAGTTTCTGGCCAAAAACCGCAAACTTTTCTGTGCATTTGTCGACTTGCAAAAAGCATATGATTACGTTAATAGAGAAAAGTGGTGGGAAATATTGTCTGAATATGGAATAAGTACAAAACTGATCACGGCAATTAAGTCGCTATACACAGAAAGCACTGTCAGAATAAATGGAGATCTTACAGCCTGGTTCGATATCAATAAAGGTGTCAAACAGGGTTGCGTAATGTCCCCGTGGTTATTTAATCTATACATGGACAAGTGTATGAAAGAACTGAAAGGGTCGGAAATAGGTGCCAAAATGAGTGGAGTGTCAGTAAGCTGTCTCTTGTATACGGATGACGCTGTCCTTCTTGCAGACAACGAGCATGAACTACAAGTCCTGGTGAATTGTATGTATGAGGTATGCATGCGAAATGATCTGATGATGAATGTTAATAAGTCCAAGGTAATGATTTTTGAAAAGAAAGAAACCACGACAGTCTGCAACATTAGCGTGAATGGTGAAAACTTGGAACAAGTAGTTGAGTTTGTGTATTTAGGTAGTATGTTTACAAGAGATGGGAGAGTGGAGAGGGATATTGAAAGAAGGGTTGGGGCAGGCAACAAAGTGAATGGTGTACTTAAAGTTGTCATCGCAAACAAAAACCTATCCAAAAAAGCTAGAATGGCAGTGCACAATGGTGTTCTTCTACCGACCCTCATGTATGGAAGCGAAGCATGGAACTGGCAAAAGAAGGATGAAAGTAGAATAAATGCAGTAGAAATGAGATCTCTTAGACGAATGTGGATATTCTGTGTATGATAGAGTGTCGAATGAAAATATAAGAAGTGAATGCGGTGCGAATGATGGTGTCTTGAACAAAATAATGAAAGGATCATTAAGATGGTTTGGACATATGGAAAGAATGAATGAAGAAAGAATGGTAAAAAAATTATATGTTAATGATATAAATGGTACCAGAAATAGAGGAAGACCGAGGAAAACGTGGCACGATCAAATAAATCAAATATTGAATGTCGACCATGTGAGGAGTCAGAGAAATCGACGCGCGTGCATGACGCGATGTATGAATGTTGAGGAAGCGAGAGAAATATGTCAGGAAAGAAAGGTGTGGCAGTCCATTCTTTCTGCCTACCCCTTCGGGGAGACGGCGTGATGGTTAGTTAGTTAGTTAGTTAGTTTGACTTAGTTTTTACACCAGTTTATTTTTCAAAACCAACCGGTTTCGCTCCCACCGGAGCTTCATCGTTTTATAACCCTAGACTGGTTGCGAAAACTAGTAATAGTGTTATTAAATTTTTTTTTAATAAATAAATGCCACACCACAAATTAAGTGCTCGTACGAAAGTATCCGTATTAATGATTTAATACGGAGTTTTACATCATTTTTCAATATACAGTTACTAAGAAGTTGCTTCAAATTTATTTTTCCCACTTGCTTTTATATGGACTTATTTTCAGGCATGCAAAACTTTAGTTCTTGTGTTTATTATTATTTTTAATAATATTTATTATTTTTAATAATGCCACACCACAAATTAAGTGCTCGTACGAAAGTATCCGTATTAATGATTTGATACGGAGTTTTACATCATTTTTCAATAAACAGTTACTAAGAAGTTGCTTCAAATTTATTTTTCCCACTTGCTTTTATATGGACTTATTTTCAGGCATGCAAAACTTTAGTTCTTGTGTTTGTGAAAACATCGCTATTATTAAAGTTTAAATTTTTAAACTTTTGTTTTCTCTTCTTTTAGGGTTTATGTTTGGATGGCTGACGTTCTATCATCAAGGGCATGAGGTTCACAAAGACTTCAAACCCTACATGTCTGACCTGCAACTCAGAATACAGAAGGTACTTTATCATATTAATACATAAAAACATGAAACAGTGTTTATAACATTTGCTAATTTTTTGAGATGTGATTTTAAAATATGAGAATGATATATATTTTTTAACGCTGTTTTTAATTAATTAAGTCTGCAGTGTGTGATTTTTTTATTTTCATCTTAAACATAACATAGAAATTCATGTACGAATTGTTTTACGAATCGAGTGACTTGACTATAAATTTTTTTTGAAGCTGACACAGCACTACTCAGTTTAGTAATAGGGTTTACTGTAGATTTTTTTTTCTCTGACGCTACAACCCTTGGTGGGTCTCAACCTCCTCCAAGAAACGAATTTCTTAAAGTGTTCGTAACGTTGGTTGTTTTACGAGGTTAGGTTGTTGGCCTAACGCCCAACCCCCTTACTAGGAGGACCAGGGTTTTTCTGTAGGGGTGTTCCTTCCCTTAGCTGGGGGTGACCGGTTTTTGGCGCCGAAAATTGAGCATAAAACTGGTGGCATCACGATTAGTGCAGTTTTTGAGACATTTGAGATATTCAAAATTTCCTAAAAAATTTTGATGTAGGAAAATATAGGGAACAGATTTAAAAAAAAAAAAGTTACAAAAATTTCTCATCATAACCTATTGTACTGTAAAAAAAATGTGAGTTTCTCATTAGCGTATCACGTTTGATTGCTTTTTTAACCGAGTGTTTTGCTAAATATTAACACAATTGTTGCAGACGAGAGGAAACTTCGAAGAAACGAGTAAAAAGACTGAATTACTCATGAAAAAAATGATGGACATGCGTCAGATGGTAAGTTTATATTTATTAGAAAATTCAGCAATTACTTTATTCT